>CM064058.1:14275150-14915828 GCA_032594955.1 Panicum miliaceum | reverse complement strand
TTGTGAGGAGTATGGATAGCCCTATTCACCTTCCTTGCGATGTTAGTTGCAAAGCAAACCGCTCACCAATAACCTTTTGACTTGATTTAGCACCGAATTGATTGTTCCACAGTTCCACTGGTTGTCTTATGCTCCATCCTCTTTTGTAAATTTTTTAGGGTTGTTTTGTAATTTTAGTTGCAAAGAAAACTTCCCATTATAGCGTTTTTGTATTGTTTGTCAAAAAAAATATGACAAAATATTGTTCCAATAGTGTGATTTGTGAAATAACCCACAAAAAAGGAAATATGACATATTTCTGTGATTTGCATTTTTAAACATTTAGTTACCAGATCGGTTTCCCAAATCAGTTAGGAATTTCACAATAGTATCTAATTTTGAATTATCACTTAATCTTATATTGTTTTCAGGTAATGAAGGAAAGCCATTGGTAGTGAGGAACCATCTTTCTATGGTGGCCTTCAACAACATAACAAGGCTGGCTTTTGGGAAGCGATTCATGAATGCAAACGGGGAGATTGATGAACAAGGGCGTGAATTTAAGACTATAGTGAACAATGGGATCAAGATCGGTGCATCTCTATCTGTTGCTGAGTTTATTTGGTATTTGAGATGGTTGTGTCCGCTTAATGAGGAGCTTTACAAGACTCACAATGAGAGAAGGGACCGCCTGACAATGAAGATTATTGAAGAGCATGCTAAGGCTCTCAAGGAGAGTGGTGCCAAGCAGCACTTTGTGGATGCACTCTTCACCCTCAAAGAGCAGTATGACCTTAGTGAAGACACGGTTATTGGACTTCTATGGGTATGTTGGATCCCTTTTCTCGCAGATTACTCATTTGTATATGCTTTCTGAAGTTTCTTTGAAGTTTTTTTATTCTTCAGCTGTGATGCACTGTTGAATCCTTTTTATACTAGATGTGATGCCGATGCACTGCTAATTTTTCTATAATGCACACGTGTGGCATACACTTGATTAAATTGATTTATTTATAAAGGTCACTGGAGAATTCTTTTGCCTACTCCAGTTGTCCAGTAAGGTTCAGTATGTAGTTTGGGTCAGAATGAAACGTCACTGTCGCAAGGTAGGTGTAAGATGGTGGGATTTGGAAAATGTCTATGTTCACTTTGTACTTGGAAATAGTTGCACTTTATGTTCAGTCAGTCACCTACTATCAGCACGAGAAATGTGCAAAGGTTAGGCCAGTTAGCTACTATGCCACTTGGTGAAAACCGTATGATGATTTTTTTTCCCAACAATGTGCGGGGGGATCCCCCACCTACATTTTTATTACTGATACAGATCTTCTTTTTTTTGCGAGGATTACTGATACAGATCCTGGTAACTAGTGCTTTTGTTGTGAGTACTAATCGTCTTTATTTTTTTCCTCTTATGTCAGGATATGATCACTGCCGGAATGGACACTACAGTCATCTCAGTCGAGTGGGCGATGGCAGAGCTGGTCAGGAACCCCAGGGTGCAGAAGAAGCTGCAAGAGGAGCTGGATCTTGTCGTCGGCCGTGAGCGCGTCATGTCCGAGACCGACTTCCAGAACCTCCCCTACCTGCAAGCCGTCGTCAAGGAGTCGCTCCGGCTGCACCCGCCGACGCCGCTCATGCTCCCGCACAAGGCCAGCACGAACGTCAAGATCGGCGGCTACAACATCCCCAAGGGCGCCAACGTAATGGTGAACGTCTGGGCGGTGGCGCGCGACCCCAAGGTGTGGAGCAACCCGCTGGAGTACAGGCCGGAGCGCTTCCTGGAGGAGAACATCGACATCAAGGGCAGCGACTTCAGAGTGCTGCCGTTCGGCGCCGGCCGGCGGGTGTGCCCCGGCGCGCAGCTCGGCATCAACCTCGTGGCCTCCATGATCGGGCACTTGCTGCACCACTTCGAGTGGTCCCTGCCGGATGGCACCAGGCCGGAGGACGTGAACATGATGGAGTCCGCCGGGCTCGTCACGTTCATGGGCACGCCGCTGCAGGCCGTCGCCAAGCCCCGCCTGGAGAACGAGGAGCTGTACAAGAGGGTCCCCGTCGAGATGTGAGCTGCCTGCCGCCGCTTTGAATTCACTGCTCGGCTTGGGCTTTTCTTCGTTCTTCCTGCTGCTTGCTGCTGCTTTCAGCTAGGAGGCCGGGTTGTAACATGTGATGTGTTTAGTTGCATTTCTAATCTCATAAAAATGCCACACGCGGATCCTTCAAATGACGATTATACACACTCACCTTCTTTCCTTATAGATGTTCATGTCTGATAATTATAAGTGAACATATCGTTTTACACCATGTATATCTGTGTTACAAGTTAGCACGGTTCCGCTTTGAACTGAAATTTGGCACCGAATGTTCTGGGCTTTTTTTTCCCCTGAAAAATCAGCAGGAGCACTACTGCCTGTCATGTTCTGGGCTTTTTGCTGAAGCTAAGGCTCAAATAAAGTTCTGCCTTTTGGGCCTTAATTGGAAACCCTAGTGGCCGAGTATGGTTATTGGGGCTTTTTAATCGTGGCCAACTGGACATAAACATCCAATAAGGTGATGTTACGAGCAGCTATTACTACATGAAATTTGTGCTTTTTTTTATGTGACCTTACCAAAATCCAAAAAAAGGGCACCATGGTAGGCCATCTCATCCTAGATTTTGTTGCTAAAAAATATGCAGTCAATTAATTACGTACCTAGATATTGTCTACATAGATAACACTACATAATAGGCGACGGTTTGACAGGACAAAATCCTCTTAGGAAAGTCCCAATGCAAATCATAGCATTAAATTCTACGTCACATCATCAATTTTGCCGATATGGTGAGGGTAAAAAAGGAGGGAATTTCATCCCCATGAAACTCAGTTGGAGTTTTCAATCTTGATAACTATGCAATAAAACTGTGCACTGAAACTGGCCTTAGATAATACTCCGTGACCACGCGTTAGAAGTACATGTCTCAGCATCTTTAATTGCATAATCTGTGGCTATACAATAAAAGTACATCTCAAGCCATCTAATTGTCTAAAAATATTTCATATTATAAAAGGAGTGTGCGCGTGTGCATATAGGGACATAGGGTGGAGAAAAGGTGGATTATGAGATCTCATTATTCATCACCCATAGAGGGAAATAACAACTAGGTAAAAGCCCGTGCGATGCCACGAAAAAAAATTAAAGAAATATGTTAGGGAGACAATAGACACATTGTCTGAGCCATAAATTTTATTAGTAAAATACATGTTAAAGATGATAGAAAGAAAATATATCCAACATGCCAAATATCTTAAACTTCTAATACAATTTTTAAGAATCACCAAGATAGATAATACTACAACAATTTATGTTTTTCCATTTGTGAGGCTAATGTAGGGTCCAAGATAATTTCTTCAGGTATGTTGCAGGTATACTGATTTTCCTTGCATGTCAATAGGTGTATTAAGAAGTACTTCCTTAGTTAAAGGCCATCCTGCACATACATTATATATAAGTAGTTATACCAAAAACCCACAGTGCGCTGCCACAGCAGAAGAGGATACGGCACGAGAAAAATGAGGCCTACAGGGTTGCCGCGCAGCTGCAGAGCTCTTCGCCTCGGAGCGCGTGTGGCTGCGTTGAAGAACTCAACAAGGGTGCGAGGGGAAGTGGCGTGGCTCGCATCTGGCTGCAACGGCGGCGCCGGCGTACGTAGGTTATGGCACTTTTAAACTGGAAACTGACCACTGAACCGTACATAGTTAAGCGTGATCTTAATTTGAAAATTTTATTATAGAGGATACAATAATAAAAAATTATTTGAATTCTTAATTTAAAAAATCTACGGATATAAGCAATTTGTATTTTCTTTCATGCACTTAATTTGAAATAAATTTATCTTCCTAAATGGTCGCTCTGCGCTTTATCAAGCTGTAATAGTCTTTGTATTATAAGTTTGCTATTGTGTGATAAAGTCACTCATGCTCTGGCAGCGGTAGGGCGTTTGTGTAGGCATGAGTCTGTCCTAGCTTGTCCTAGCTTGGGACAGTGCTCTGAGTTGTATGTGGATCTGGTGACCAGCGATATTGTTGTGTCTTTAAATTAGTGGAAAACTCTTTTTCCTAAAAAAATAAGTTTGCTACTGTGGTTCTTCTTTTTTACTGTCAAAGTATTTCATCTGGTATAATCTATATTAGTTTTCAGGTTGAAGACTTAAAAAATATTTACAAAAATTAACTCATAAACATATTGGATAATGTGGATTTTGATTCTTATTTTGAATAGATTATTTGTGTGTGATGGTACAAGTACAATCGGTAGATGCTTAAAATAGACTCTTACGGAATGAGGCCTAAATAAATAATTATATAAGAGTGTTAACCTACAGCGGGAAAGGGAAATACTAACGACTCTATACTTAAACAATTAGTTTTAGTGTTAAAAATCTTCGACTCCGTGAGTGAGCAGCTATGCCTGTATGATACGTCACGGTGGACAGAAGAACAGCTAACGCTGATTAGCAGCCGAAGCGCAAGACCGGTTAAACTTGGGCTGAATCTAAACGGCCCATTATAGAAATCGGCGCTGGTGGACGATTGCTTCAGATGACGGCCCATTTTTTTTATGGCCTTCAGCAATATGTAGCCGCAGTGCCGCACCCAACCGCCTCTCTCGGTCTCTCCGTCTTCCTCGGTCAATCCCTCCTCCCTCTGATTCCCCTCCGCCGCCGCCACCTAAAGCCGGCCGCTCGGTAGCTCTCCACCCGATCCAGCCGCACCGCCAGCAGATACTGCCGCGTCGCCGCCCAATCGGGCCCCGTCGCTGCCAGCCCGCCACGCCGAGTCGCCGACGCCCGTTTCTGCCCGTGCGGCCGCGCCCTTGGCTTGATGCGGTCGTTCCTGCATCGTGGGCGTGAGGGGACTTCGCCGCGCGACCGCAGGGCAAGGCGGCGCCCTGGATCCGCTACTGGTGCCGCCGCGAGGTCCAACCCCAGGCAGATCCACTCCGGCATCCTCCGTGGCCCCCTTCCTACGACCTCTTCGGCGACCCCGCCCCCGCTTCCCCCTTCAACTCGTTCAAGGGCCCTACCACCACCAGCAGCAGCAGCGCGGCGAGGGCCAAGCCGGCGCCTTCCTCAGCCCCGGTCTTCGACGACGACATCTTCGACGTGGTCGTCGGGCTGCGTCCCTCCAACTCCGCGCAGTACGACGACGGCGTGTTTGGGGCGGCGACCCCGGCGTACGACGACGTGTTCGCGACCGGCACTACCTGGCCGCCGTCGCCGTCGCTGTCGGCCACCTCGCCTCCTCCTCCCCCGCCATCTCGGGCCGCACGGGGGTCGCGGTCCAGCTCGCCATGGCGCGCCCCGAGGACGAGCTCCGCCACGCGGTGCCGCTCGACGCCAGCTGCCTATTATGCAGAGTGCGCAATGGGTCGGTCCGTCGGTGGATAGCGATGGATGGGGAGGCCCGTCCACCCGTGGTTCTGCCTGCAGAGCCACGGGTGGAAAACGTGGAGGGCGGTTCCAAGGGCATGGAGGACCGTTTTGTAGCGATGGATGTCCAGTTTGAATTTTGAACGTCGATCTTCCATTGGTCATTCCGTTGGTCGGCTCGGGGTGGCGTCCGGACCACGGAGGAGGCGACGCTTAGTTACGTTGTTCTTTTTAGTAGTAGAGATAAAGCATCTCTTAAATGAAATCAAAGTTAATTACAACCTTGCGATAAAAGCTACTACAAATCTAGCCAATTACATCAGTTGATTTTATCCGAAAGGAACAATAACAAAGGATGACGATAACGTCAAACGTGTGGTAGAAACTTGATGTTAGAATGGTCATTATCAACAAAGTAAGACGGTGAGCCGAGAATAATCCACACATGACAATGCATCGCACTAGAAAGCTTGTAGAGGCTCCTAGACTCCGAGGGCAATGCGCTGTTCTCAGTTTGGACGGTCTTTTGGCACTGCTAAATTTCTCTTTCTGGCCAACTTATCTGTCTTACTAAAATTAGAAAAAAGTCTAAATTACTCCTTTCAACTATAGTCATAATCCAAATAACCTTCTAAACTATTGTTTGGCTCATTTTACCCTCAAACTATGTTATTTGGTTCAAATTACCCCCTAATACAATTTGTCTTTTTCATTTCTTCATGCATAGGTGGAGTTTTAAGTTGAATTTTTCAAGATGATAATACGCATCATAACACATGTTAGAAAAAAATATCATAATTTTATTATTGTTTTAATAGGTTAGGATATTTAATAATAAATCAATCATTGGAGTTCAAAATTATATGAAAAATAAAGATGAAAAAATTATAATAAATTTTTTTAATATGCATTGTGATGTCCACTGCTACCCTACAAAATCTTAAATTAAAATTCAACTTGTATATGAAGAAATAAAAAAGACAAATTGTATTATGAAGTAAAATGAACTAAACGGTACGGTTTAGGATTAAATTGAACCAAGTTGTAGTTTAGAGGTTATTCAGACTTTGGCTATACTTGAGGGGAGTAAATTGAACTTTTTTCTAAAATTAAGCAATACTTTCTTAAAAAAAAATAAACAATACTCCAAAATGATAAGGATGTTTTCGTGGAAAGGTGGAGAGAACCGACAGAGTTAATGACGTGACGTGGGATCGCGTCAAGCCTATCTCACGAGGCAAACTTCAGGACGCAAGCGGCGGTTGTTGCACCTAAACCCGGTTAACCAGAAAAAATCCAAAAACGGGAGGAGTCTCCAGGTGCGTCCGAGCCGCTCGGTGAGCCGTCGGATTCCCTCCGCAACCAAACCGACGGCCGGCACGGGAGCCCAGCAGCATCACGGCTCCGCCCACCACTCAACCCCCCCCCCCCCCCCCCCCCCCGCTCCCTGGCATGCGGGCCCGTACTCCCGAGCGAAACGAGCGGCTGCGCTGATGTGTGTTCCCCCGCGCGGCTGATGTGTGTTCCCCCGCGCGACGCGCGGGGAGGTCCATGGAAACGGGGCCCCACGCCACCCTCCCGCCTTTCGACGCGCGCGCTAGGGGCGAGGCCGATGCGCTTCCGTGGACCCGGTCCGCGTGGGATAGCCTCCGGAGACACCCTCGGATGCTACCCGGCGGGGTCCTGGGCCTACGCACCGGGTCCACGAGACCCTCTCCACGGGGGGTGAGAGTGGGAGAGGCTTGGCCCGATTCGCGCGGCCCGGCCACGGATCGAGCGACTTGGGGTGGAAAAGGCGTGCTGTTTCACGAAAGAGGCAAAATCAAGAGCCAGTAACGGAAACCCTAATGCCCCCAAATCCCCAATCCCACCCGGATTCGCTATTTAATGTTCCTGTTCTTCCCCCCGCGATCCGATGTCCGTCAGCTGCGCTCCCCGCGGCGAGCGATCGAACCCCTGGTCCCGGCGCCCACGGCCGGGGAGGAGATTTCAGGCGCTGGTCCTGGTCCCGGCGCTGCTAGGCCGGCGGCGACGCCATGAGGAAGAAGCTGGACACCCGCTTCCCCGCTGTAAGATTCAATCTGAGACCGTGCCATCGGGTTTAACTCCTGTGTGCTGATCCCTGTACGTACGTATGCGCGCGCGGATGCATGGTATATTGATGTGTGTGCCTGTGTTATTCATGTGGTTGTTTGAATTTCTGATGGTGGGATTCCTTATGATTTCATTTTTTCCCTTAAAAAAGGTTTGCCTATGATTTTACTGGATCGGCGTGCTCTAAGATCGCGGTATGCGTGGTTGTGTTTTGATAAACTTTCTTACGGTTTGCTCGGTACATGCATCAGGGTATTTCGGGGTTTGCTTGGTGAATATGCTGTAGATCTAAGCAATGGATTTTTTAGAAAATCCTGGAAGTCTAGGTATTTTTTTCCTTCTCTCAGCATTTCCATGGTACGTTTTTGGCATGGATCAGGTTGCCTAGGGGGGCATTTTACATACTTAACTACCGGAACATTATTTATGGTTGTGATTTAAGGAGTGGAGAGAGAGAAATTGTGGTCCCCAGATGCATTGACAGTTTACCAAATATTCTTTTAGTATGTTCGTCAAGACTTCTTGTTGATTTAATCATCATCGGTTGTGAACAGATGACATTATTTGTTCTAGACCTATAGTGGTTCATAGCGTGGACTAGCAGCTTAGATTTATGAGAATGCCAGTTTTTTACACTATCTGATTCCAGCCATGGTATAATCACCTGTTATGATATCTGTGCATTGATAGTCTAAGGCGGCATGAATCTGCTTCACATGGAATTCCACATGTGATGCATAAGTCACTGCATTTGTGATGCATTCTTCGCTAGCATTTGCTCTGAAATATGAATTTTATACCTGTTTATAACCTCATGTAGCTAGTAAACAAATTATGCGCTGGGGAAGAGATTTCTGGCACCATGAGGAAGAAGCTGGATACCCACTTTTCCGCTGTAAGATTCATCCTAGATTGTGCGATTGGTTTAAATTCCTGTACGTATCTGCATGTGGATGCATGATACGTGTGCCTCTATTGTGCATATGGTTGTTTGAATTCTGTTGATGAGATTTGCTTATGAGTTCTTTTTCGTTCGAAAAAAGGCTTGCCTGTGATTTTACTGGATTACTGTGCTCTGAGATTGTGGTAAGCATAGATATGTTTTTAATAAACTTTGTAATGGTTTGTTCGGCACATACATTTGGGTATTTCAGGGTTTGATTGGTGAATATGCTGTAGGTGTAAGCAGATGATTTGTAGAAATCCCTGGAATGTCTAGGTCGTTTTACCTGCTGTCATCATTTCGATGATACTCCACGTTTTAGGGCATGGATCAGGTTGCCTTGTGGCTGGGTGGGTTTGGTGGTGGTAGTGGGGACTTGCACACAATTTGAACTCGGATGATTCATGATTTGTTTACGATGGATAAAGAAAAACTGTTGGTGGCCAGATGCATTGAGAGTTCACCAAACATTCTTTTGGGATTCTCGTTAAATTAATACTGTATTTGATTTAATCTTCATCGGTTAAGAACAAATTATGTTATTATTTTCTGTTAATATTATGCAGTCAATCATGCAAGTCCTTTGTTCTAGACCCAGGGCTGTTGATAGCGTGGATTAGCAGCTTAGTTTTGTTATACCATCTGATTCCAGGCATGGTATAGTGAGTCACATGTTGTGATATCCATTCGAGAGAAATTCCATACTCATCATTTATTAGTCAGCAGTCTTTTTATCAGTGTGTTATACATTTGTAGATTTAAATATTTAGGCAATATGCGTCTGCCTTACTGGAAGTCCACATCTGTGCATCAATACCTGTGTTCGGCATGCATTACTTGCTTGTGTTTTCTTTGTAAAATGAATTGTGTATCTTTCTCCATCTGCTAGTACTGATGTTTATAACCTCATGTAGCAAGTAAGCAAATTATATGCACCGGTTTCATTTTTTCCTTAAGAGGTACAATGGTTGGGCCACTTGGGTAGTAAGGGGCGATGACAATTACGAACATTGCTTCATGTAACTAGCTGATGATATCCTTGAGTTGATCTAATCTCGGGTTATTATTTTATGACACATAGCCTCGGATTAAGAAGATCATGCAAGCAGATGAAGATGTTGGCAAGATTGCTCTAGCTGTGCCTGTTCTAGTGTGTAAGTTCTCCTTTAATTTATTAGAAATGCATAAATTGTAGCTTACCATACTATAACGTAATGTCATAAGTTTTAGTCATGTAGTTCTTCACTAATCAGTAATCACTATGGAGTGAATCCTTTTCCCGCCATTTTGTGTTTTTCTGTTATAAGAGTATTGATTAGGCTTTAATTTTAGAGACCAAAAGGACAAAAACATGCGCAACTAAACTACATTTTCATGTAAAGCGGGTACGTTTCATGCTATGCATTGATGTGTTACTTCTTCAGAAGCGGAATGATTTAACTGATTTTCTGGTTGTGATATTTGTGCCAAAATATTTATATGTTAGGCATCCTCTTTGGAAACTTCCAAGTACTAATTGTTAATATCAGCAAAACACCACAGCTCTCTATTGTAACCGGAGTTGTTTTAATGAAGTGCGATACTATAGTCTACAGTTATTACAGTTTTCATTACTGCATATGATTTTGAGGAAGTGAAATAACAGCAACAGGCTTAACTCTGGTCCATATTTCCATTTGGTAGTGGATGTAGAAAATTAAACATGCCTACTGTTAGAAATAGTACACATCCGTATCTGTACTTTAATTTAATGCTTTCTCTCCCTCTACATGTACTTTTGCAAATTTAAATTTGCATGCAAGTAACTGTAGCAAAGTAGCTCCGAATTTGTCTTGCCATTTCAGCTAGCTTATTTCTCTTGCAGTCTGTTCTTCTATATCAATACAATTTTCTTGTGAGATTGTCCACATTTTGTTCAAGTTCATCTAATGTCCATGTATCCAATGTCCATGATTTGCAGCCAAAGCATTGGAGTTATTTCTGCAAGATTTATGCGATAGGACATATGATATTACAATTCGAAAGGGGGTCAAGACTGTTGGTTCTTCCCATTTGTAAGTACACTTGATCTTTATCTTCTTACCATATAGGGTATGTGCATAGTTTTTCTATTTGAGCTACGAAAGAGGGAGGGAATGGCAAGCTCTACGAAATGTATGACTGTAACCCTACCTGACTGTTATTGAAGAAAGCTTAGTAGCATTTACATGCTTTCCATTTTTGTTTTTTTTGTCGTACATTTATTTTGCAAGTTGTATGTTGACTATCAGTCTATGTTTTTTCTCCGGAAAATCACAATCTCATATTTATGTTATCCATGTAGGCTATAATAAAATTAGTCAATAAACATTAGGAATGGTATATATTGGTATTGGCAAACCATGTTACACAACAAAGTTTTGCTTTGGTGGGAGTATCTAGTCTGGAGAGACATTCCATTCCAAAATAAACTGTTGGGAGGAGTATATCTGGCGAGCTATGTACAAACTGTTGTTCAAGGACATCACAGTGTTGTTTGAATCCTGTAAATTCTTTCTTATTGCAGAGATATGTTCCTAGTCTCTAGGGGGAGAGAGAGAGGGGAAATAAAAGATAAGCATGTGGCCTTTGTTCTGGTGGAATGATGGTTGACAAAAAAAAAGTAGACAAGTGCTGGCAAGGACATGGGGTTGGGTATAGGTTGCGTTATGTCAATATACAGATAATTATTTCCTAGAATGTAGTATCATTTTACATGTTTTTGATTCATCAGTTCCTCATTAAGTGTTCTGCATAATGTGTTCAGGAAACAATGCATACAAACGTACAACGTCTATGATTTCTTGAGGGAAGTAGTAAGCAATGTTCCGGACACTGGTACATCTGATGCTATTGTTGATGATAAGCTTGGCAAAAGAAGGTAATTTAATCTGTCATGTGGTTAATATGGTTCTTATGTCTACAAATCATCTTCTGCAGAATGTTAACAAATGTCAAATTGTCATCAGGAAATCTGAAGAAGATGGAAGTGAGGAGGAACTAAAGAGGACAAGAAATGTTAGTCACTATTATCCACAACTTCGTGTTGATGTTGCATATTTCACAGTTGTCATGTGTTTTCATGATAATTTGGCAGAATAGCCAATTTCATCCCTCAAGTTTTGTTGGATGCTCATTTTTGTCTCTGAACTTTCAAATCAGCCATTCCAACCCCTTAACTCCTTTTGGGCCTCAAACTGTCCTTGCTCCAATGTGGCATGCCACGTTGCGTGCCTAGTCTGCCCTGAAATCCTTGGATGATTCATCACATGTGAAATATCTCTTTTACCCTTGTTGTGCTCAAGTACTAAAGAAATTGTGGCAACGATCTCCCACCAAAGAGATTACTGTATACATTTCTTTAGTAATGGAACAAAACAAGGGTAGAGGACTCAAAACAGGATGGCCAGCACTGACTAGGCATGACAACTTGACATGCCACGTCAGAGCAAGGATAGATTTAAGCTAAAAAGTAAAGTTGAAAGCTAAAAAGTAAAGTTGAAGGACTCGATTGTTTAGTTTGCTAGTTCAGTGACAAAGCTGAGCCTCATGCAGAACATGAGGGACAAAGTGGACTATTTCGCCTAATATTTTAAGTATTTATGTCAGAATGTAATTTTCCTCTGATATGTATCCTTGATGTTTCCCTTATATTATCAAATATAATTCTTATCTTCTATTAGATTTGATTTTTTGAGCTCTTTTTGCTGATCCAAGTTGCTTGTGTGCAGGACGTAGAAAGCCATACAATCAATGGCAGAGGCCGTGGGAGGGGTCGTGGAAGAGGTCGCCGTGGTGGACGTGGTGCTTGGAGGGAGGCTGTCACAACTCACGAACAATTCGTGGAGAACCAATCTAGCAAGCCAGCTGGCCTAAAGGTGGAGATTGCAGATGAGGTCTCAGATGCGACTGAAGCAAAGGAGGCTACACCAGTGAGCAGTGCCAGGGCTTGCTTAAGGAACATTGACTTAAATTTAGATCCAGTAGATGAAGATGATGATGAGGTTCCAGTGCCACCCCAAGCCCAGTCATCTGCTCCCGCAACTAATTCAGCTGCAGCCAATTTAGGACTGACTGCTCCATCAGCTAGTTCAGCTGCTGCCAATTTAGGACTGACTGCCCCAGCAACTAGTTCAGCTGCTGCCAATTTAGGACTGACTGCCCCAGCAACTAGTTTGGCTGCAGCCACTGCAGGACCATCTGTTCCGCGGTCGAAGGAAGGAGCAAAACTCAAGGAATTTCTGGGTGGTTGGGAACTTCCTGAAATGAACAAGATGGACGTGGACCCTGTTCAGTTTGCTTTATCTTCGAACCATAAATTGGACGATGATGAGGATTATGACAATGAAGACTAGGTTTTAGCTCCAAGTGGATAAGTAGGACAACAGGATAATCGTAGGTTACTCTGTAGCAATTGTCTTGTATCATGTGTATAATAGCCGCTGAAGCTGCAGATGTAGTTTTAGAATATGCCAGAGGTTAAAGTCGCTCGACTATAATGTTCCAAAGTTATTCGCCGGGCAGCCAGTGTTTTGGCAGACAGGTTCGCCAGTTGTGCATTCCTGTTGCTCCCCAGTTTAATGTTAATTATTATGCTTATGCTTAGTTGGATAGCTGTTGAAAATGTTGTCTGTAGAAATTTCTCGTATCTACTGCTTGATGTAAATTGACCTGACTAACCCATCATCTGCTACTGCTTTGGAGGAAGACAGATATCTAAGTGTGGTGAAAGTTGAAGCAACGATGGCAAGAAAATGCAATAGGGCTTCCGGATTGCTTGTAGCACAGCGCACTCCATTACAGACTTAAAAACATATGATACATCTGGTAAGAAGCTGGTTTATTCATCATATAAACTTCCCCAGTGAGGTGGTGTATCCATGTCCGACAGCTAAAACCCTTTCATTGTTCGGCTCCAGCCTCCAGCGACAAGCTTAAGCCTTCAGGGAAAAACACATCACACTGGGAAGGGTACGTTTGCCTTTGCCTGAAACATGATTATCACTTATCAGCAAGGAAAACATGAGCAGCGATCGCCATGTGTTGGTACTACATGTTCTTTTGTAGAGCTATCTCAGTGATGCGGTGATGCTCCCTTCCAGGAGTATTTCAATTTAAGTGGTGTTCCCCTCTGTTTCTAGTGAAAAAAAGAAAAGAAAAACCCTGTACCTCAGGCGGCCGCGGCGTCCCCGACGGGCTCGAAGCTCTGGAGCTGCTTGAAGTTCTCCCAGACCTTCTCCCACACCTTGGCCTCGTACAGCTTCTTGGCGCCGCCGGCCTCCTTGACCTCGACGGTGAAGTGGTGCATGGTCCCGGCCACCACCTGCTGCCTCACCTTCACCAGCCTCTCGAACTCCAGCATCGCGTTCTGCGGTCACATACGGTACGGGCATGAGCACAGACAGCATCAGTGGCAAACTCCGACGATCTCAAAGGCAGAGGGGGGTGGGGACCGTGTTCCTTACGGTCTTGCTGTTGTGCTCGGCGACGGCGAAGCGCGCGAGCTCGACGGCCTCGAGGTCGTTCTCGCGCCCCGCCGGCGCGTCCCGGACGTCGCCCACCATCTGCGCCGGGCGATCGGCCATCGCTGCCGCGGTCCGGGCGGGAGGAGGCCTGAGCAGCCGCGCGACGAGACGGAGGCGGAGGCGGATGGCGCCGGCCACTACCGCTACTCGCTAGCACCACCACTGGACGTCGCTCCACTGCACGAAGGTCTGAGGTGGAGGAGGAGGAGGAGGCGAGGCAAGGCGAGGCGCGTCTTATAGCCGGCCGGCCAGCCACGGGGACAGAGCGAAGGGAAAGAGGCGAAGGCCGCCGTGTGCCGGACGATGCGAATACGGTGACGGGGACCCGCACGAAGCGACGGACAAGTTGGGCGTCGGGACGACGCGGGCCGCACGACGCGAATGGTTTCTGCGGCACCCGGCACCGCATCGGCGATGCTTTGCGGGGAAGCAAAGTGGCGTGGCGAAGGAAGCGGGGCCGTCGGTAATTGCTCGGCTCCGTGGATGGGTCCCTGTTTGGAGTTTCCACGCGCAGTGAAATGATTCTCCTAATGCTAGGCTGGTAGCAGCCTCCTAGGGAAGGAATTGTGTGAGCATGTGCCCATATTTGTATTGAGCATTTTGGCGCCGGTACCTCACAGATAAGCTGGATTATCGGGTTTATGTTCTTTCCTGTTTGGCGCTCTGAAAACGTGGCTGGTTGAGACTACCGACGGGTCCTCGCATGTAATATTTCCGCGGGGCTTACAGTCACACGTGGAACTAACGGTCAAAGTGTCACACATCATATTTTCCAAAACTGTATATCCAAATCAAAATCTAACTGCACCATTGTGTTCCTTGCGACAAAATCTTCAAAACAAAATTATACCTGAATGATTTTTTTTAAAAACTTTTTTTTAATATAGAATAATTTTTTTAAGTTGGAACAATTGTTCTAGTAATATAGAAAAATATTCCACCTCGTGTGATGATTTACCTGTCAGTTACACGTGTGACTCTTGATATTTCCGAATTGCTTTGCCAGTCGCCACAAATTGCTCTAGAAAAAAACAAGGGCTAGGGTTGTATACCGAGTATAAGATGCAATCTCTGGTGAGCCCAGAGCCCACGGCCCACAATGTTGTCTTCCGCTTTGTTGGGTGGTGTGTGCAGCCCAGCCCAGAAATCCCCAAGCGGCTGCATCCAACAATTCTCTTCGTGCTGTCTACGTCGAGCCCCGAACTGCGTGCCGGCGGTCGTGCCCAGAGTCCAACACGGCGGCGAGACCACGGTCGCGCGCGACGTCTGCGTCGGCACCGCACCAATGGCCGCTCCACCGCTGCCTACTTCTCTCAAGCATCCAGCCATCGCCAAATATTTCCGGCGTGCGGCGGACGCCGTAGCCATCGACGGCGACACGAACACGCGCTCCCACCCTAGCTAGCTACCCTCCCGTGACCGGGCCACGCCACCGAACCGCACCCAACTACTGTGTCACTAATTCCCCACGCCGGGCTCCCGCCCCTGGCACGCCTCTCCCCCGTGATGATTTCGGGGCGCCCGCCCGACGCCAGAGGTCAACATCTCCCTTGCGACGTCAGCCCTAGGTCCGGTCGGCACGGTAGGACTAGGAGCAGACCCTTCTGACCACTTAAAGCCCACGCCGGCGCAACGAGACGGGACGCCGCCGTCGTCTTCGCAGCTCTTCATCGCTGCTGAGGCGGTCGCGGTCGCGGTCCGACAGCGGCGCGCCGGGCCGCCGGCGGAAGGAATCCAGGCCGGTGGAGCTGGTCCGCTCGGTATCCGATTGCTCACGTTCACTCTATTTGGTATGTAACTTCGACCGGTTTGAGTTGGTTTAATAGTATTATGTGAGGAAGAATAAGAAAAAAAAAGCTAAAAACTGATAACCTAAACAGTGATTCACAGTACTCAGGGTTAAGAGACTCTTAAGGGCCCAAGCTCAGCAAATCCCGAGACATTCTTTCGTCGAACCGCGTGCCTGCGCTCGTGCCCAAAGACCGTCTGTCTGCTTGCCATTCGATGGCCGCAACGATTAACTTTGACCGCCCCCACGCGCTGCGTCGCGACGCTCGACGCTACCCTGCGCCGAGTGCCAGCACGAACGAACGCGCGAGCACTGGAAATCAAGCCGGCCAGACCGCGGTCTCCGTCCGCACCGCGCCGAGGGCCGCGGTCCACGGACCACGGCTGCCTACCCTCCCACCCAAGCACACCCAGCCATTTCCGGCGTGCGGCGGACGCCGTCGCCACCAGGGGGAGCGGCAGCGAACGACGACGGCGACAGCAAGTCACGCTCCAATGCTCCATCCCATGACCGGGCCACGCCACCGGACCGCACCCAACTAATCCGCCACTAAGTTCCCGCCGGGCACGTCTCCCCGCGACGATCTGTAGGATTAGGAGCGCCATTTGACTCGTTATTGGGCGTGCGCGCGCGCGCCCGCTGCGACACGGTCGTCGCCTTCGCATCTCTCTCTCACTCTTGCCGCCGCCGCCGGCGTCCGTTCCCCGGAGACCGTCGGACAGCGGCGCGCCGGGCCGTGGCCGTGGCCGCCGGTGCGCGACGCGACGACTGCTTTTTTTGTGCGGGAGCTGGTGGCCTGGCCTGGCACCTCTGGGTGAGGTAGCGGCCGGGGGAGAAGGGGGGGGGGGGGGGCGTTGGCGGGTCGGCCTCCACCCGGCCAGAATATCCGGCGGCGAGTATGCCGCACGGCGCGAGCGGCATCCTCGTGCTTTTTTTTCCTCGACGGAACGCGTCAGAGCGCGGCGTTTTCCTTTTCTTTTGCTCCCCCCGGATGCCCCGGGGATGGATGGTCCCGCGGAACGTGACGGCTCCACGGAAGGAATCCTGGCCGCCGGAGCTGGACGTCGCACGCAACGGGAGTCCGGGAGTAGCAGGGTCCATGCCTCCACGGTCTAGCTACTCGACCAGAGTGACGGAGTGCCTTTCCCTTTTGTACTCGCCACGCATTGACGGGAAGTTTCGCTTCTACGGGCAAGGAAGGAAAAGGTCTGACTGGGGCTTGACAGTCCAGTACGCACAGGGACAGGGCTTTTATCTGCTATATATGGTTAGGTCACTTGATACGACTTGTAAGGTTTCTTTTTTCCGAATTACTGATACTCGACTGGTTGCTGTCGTTATCGCGGACAAGTCGCCTAATGCATCCGAGCCAGCGCGATTCGAAGCCGGGGCATTCCCACTCTGTTTGGCAGGTTTCGGCTGGTTCAATAGTATTCTGTGAGAGGGAAAATCGAAAGAAGGCGAAAGTAGATAAGCCGAACAGAGCGCATATTTCGACGCTGCAATCAGCATGGAAAAAAATCAGTTTAAAAATCGGAGGGGAAATAGCCCTAGAACAAGCAAGGCTCCGCCGCTGACCAACGTTGCTGTCGGCCGGAGCTCGTCGTTGTACTACGAACACGGAGCAGGAAATTTTCCTCACCATCGTTTTCCCTGCGCGTGACCGGGCCAGAGGCCAGCGGGGCCGGACCAGTTCTACCCCGTGCGCACGCGACGTGGGATGATCCAAGAAGGTGCGCGCATGTGTAGGCCTTTCGATCCCCGGCCTGTCACGGTCGCTGGGCGGTAGAGGCGCACAAGGTGGACAGCCCTGCAGCGAGGAAAAGATGGCACCTGTACTGCTATTTCCATCGCAGTTTTCACCACACCTTGACTGGCTGGCAAAAGGAGGGTTTTTTTGGGCACCCGTATGAGCAGGTCCTTTTTGTCCCCCTTGCCTTGGAGATCCTGAGACGTATGCAAATGCAAATGTTCTTTTTGCGAGCAAGCACATAGTACGTGTAGAATGAAGTCACGCTAGGTCGTTTGAGCAACGAACCACGATCTTTCTGGGCAATGGATCTACAAAGCTTGGCCGTCCTATTAAATTTTTTTACTACGTACCTACCTATTATTTTGACGTTTTTTTTCTTTTCTCTTCGAATTGGTCAGCACTTATACGAAGCACTTGGCCACTACTCCTGCAAGTAGCTCACGTTGCGCGATGCCAATCGATCCACCAGAAATTCGTATCCTGATGATGAAAAAAAGAGCCAAAAACAAACGAAAGACAAGTCAAAGCCCTTCATCAAGATTTGGCCGTAAACCAGGTCCTTAATTGCTCTTTTTCCACATTAAAAAATGGCAAATCAAGTAAACATCCCCCACCGAACATGCGAACACGAACGAGGCGATTTTCCACGTGGCCACCGCGCCCAGTCCACGCTCCCCCCACCCCACCACACCTAAACCCCCCGGCCCATCCCCACCTCTTCCCCAAATCCTCAGATCCGCCTCCTCCTCCGGGACCTTGCTTCCCCCCTCGCGCCGCGCCTTCGCAACCCAACCCTGCCCTCCCCTCCCCCGGATCCAGATCCGCCGCCACCACCTCCTGCTCCAGCTGCTGCCCCTCCTCCACCACCACCGCGTGCGAGGGCCAGCAGGGCGGCGGCGGCATGGGGCGGGACGGCGGCGGCGGCGGCGCCGGCGGCATGTCGGAGTCGGTGCTCCGGAAGGTGCTCCTCTCCTACTGCTACGTCGCGGTGTGGATCTTCCTCTCCTTCTCCGTCATCGTCTACAACAAGTACATCCTCGACCCCAAGATGTACAACTGGCCCTTCCCCATCTCGCTCACCATGGTGCACATGGCCTTCTGCTCCTCCCTCGCCGTCGCGCTCGTCCGCGTCCTCCGCGTCGTCGACCTCCCCACCTCCCCCGCCATGACGCCGCAGCTCTACACCTCCTCCGTCGTCCCCATCGGCGCGCTCTACGCCATGTCCCTCTGGTTCTCCAACTCCGCCTACATCTACCTCTCCGTGTCCTTCATCCAGATGCTCAAGGCGCTCATGCCCGTCGCCGTCTACTCCATCGGGGTGCTCTTCAAGAAGGAGACCTTCCGGTCCTCCTCCATGCTCAACATGCTCTCCATCTCCTTCGGAGTCGCCATCGCCGCTTACGGCGAGGCGCGCTTCGACTTGCGCGGCGTCGCGCTGCAGCTCGCCGCCGTCGCCTTCGAGGCCACGCGGCTCGTGCTCATCCAGATCCTGCTCACATCCAAGGGCATCTCGCTCAACCCCATCACCTCGCTCTACTACGTCGCGCCCTGCTGCCTCTGCTTCCTCGTCGTGCCCTGGGCTTTCGTCGAGCTACCCAGGCTGCGCGCCGTGGGCACTTTCCAGCCAGATTTCTTCGTCTTCGGGACCAACTCGCTCTGTGCCTTTGCGCTCAACCTCGCCGTCTTCCTGCTCGTTGGCAAGACCTCCGCGCTGACCATGAACGTCGCCGGAGTAGTCAAGGACTGGCTGCTGATTGCCTTCTCGTGGTCCGTGATCCGGGACACGGTCACCCCGATCAACCTGTTTGGCTACGGGATTGCATTCCTGGGGGTGGCATACTACAACCACGTCAAGCTGCAAGCGCTCAAGGCCAAGGAGGCGCAGAAGAAGGCCGCGCAGGCTGACGAGGAGGCTGGTTCGCTGTTGCAGGAGCGCGATGGGCACGGTGATCGCAAGAGTGACAACCAGGCTTAGAGTGCCAGATCTGATACTGGCTTCCCCATATTGGCTGGTTCTTGATCTATTCGTGTTATGATTGTCAATTACATGCGAAAGAAGCATCTGTTCTTAGCTTGAATTGTGGTAGAAGAGTTCCTTTCGAGAAAGATGCTGCATTGAGCAGATTGTGTGTGTGATCTCTTTTTGTTGCAACCAAACTTCATCTTGCATTGTAGACCATGGGAAATTAAATACATTTTTTATGTTGCAACTAATGAAATTGAATTCCACATAAATTATTGTCTGAATATGTTACCATCTGTTAAAATTTAAGAAAAACTCCCTAAATTTGTTGTTCTGCTTGGTTATCTTGTGTTCTGATTATGTTGGTGTATTGTACAGGGTATCTTGTGCAAGGTGCAAAGACTATATTTTGGTCTACGGTTGCTTTCAAGGAGGTGTATGGAAGTTTCTTGCACTCCTTTAACTTTAGATGGATCTGAAGAGCAAATCGCAAGTATTTATTGGATTAGTAATTATGCACCTGCTTCTTGGAAAGCTTTACCCTGTTTCTATTTAGCTGTTTTTGTTCCACAGAAAGGCACGCCTTGCTACCCATCACTTGTCCATTGCCTAAATTTATTTGTTCTAGTAGCTTAGGGACTAAAGATGTACTGCTGCAGATTGGTAATTTGGTGGTTATTTTCTATATATAATGAGCTTACTGTAATCTACATGCTGAATCTTTCTCCCTTGAAACTTCGTGATTTCGTGTGTAACTATTATTAGGGTGTCCTTTTCAGATTTAAGGTGCATTATACAGTCAACACATCTCTTTGCAATGCAGCAGATGGTTGTGCTTATAGGGCTACTGTATCTATTTCCGTATGCACGTTACTCTACTTACTAGAGTACCGTCTTTAGGAATGTTCCCTTTAGACATACCAACAGGCAACTGTTAGCCTTACCAACTTGCTGCAGCGAGCCATTCAGACTCATCTCATGGGGTTGGGGATCATAGCTCATTAATTTCGCTTCCATTTTGATAGAACTAGGTCTAGGTAGGGGATCATAGGTCATTAATTTCACCTGCTTGTTGAGATCAAGCATTGTAATCTGTAAGCATTTCGATTTGCATTTTGGTCCACTGATGATAGAACTAGCTTGGTTGGTGAACATGACACAGACATATACTGTAGCTCACTTATTAATCACCTTCGGTCCCTGCATGTCCCAATTGCTTTGTGGTACCCCCTCTTGCCGTAGTAGTTTTAACATGTTAAGCTTTCAATCCAAGTTTAAATTAGGTGTGGAGGGGTAGGGTAGTCTTCACTAGTGTTGCCTAGAACCACAGTTTCTCAAATCTAGTGTTACAGTAAGGTTTGTAGACACGCGATCTCGTAGTACTTGCATCTTTTATCTGTTTGTGTTCGGATTTTTTCTCTCTCGAGCAGCTGTATTTAGTTGCTCGAGTGGCAGCTTAAGATGCAGGATAATGTTACAGTCTGTTGCTTGTTGGGATTTGCATTGGTAGCTCGTAAATTGGTGTAGTACATTAGTTTGTTGAACCTGAAACAGTTAAGTAACCATCGAAAGTTTGCGTCACAACATTACCTGAAACAAAAGATTGGCTTTATTTTTCTTATGGAGTCAGGACTCAGGAACCGTGCTCTTGGTGATTGTTCTATGGCCTTATTTAGATGCATTCTGTAAAATTTTTGAAATGGAATCATTTCACATTTAAAATATTAATTATAGATTAATTAAAAAATTAATTGTAAGATTCTGTCCGTAAATCGCGAGACGAACTTAATGAGTCTAATTTCATCATTAGCATATGTTTATTATAGCAATTTATTATCTAATCACGGTCTAATTAGGCTCATTAGATTCGTCTTGTGATTTAGGATCATCTGTGTAATAAGATTTTTTTAACTATATTTAATACGTCATGTGTGCAAATTTTATTTGAAATTTGGAATTTCGCATCTAAACAAGACCTATGTTGATTTCAGAATTTGGGATAATGCGAGAGCTAAGGCTTCAAAGGCTTGTTTAGATGTAAAAAATTTACACAAAAAAAGTCACATCGAATATTTTCGCACATGCAATGCATATTAAATGGAGATGAAAAAAATCCTGTCACAGATTGGGTGTATTTTGCGAGACGAATTTAATGAGCCTAATTAGTCCGCAATTAGACAATATTATGCTACAGTAAACATGTACTAATGATTTAATAGATTCATCTCGCAGTTTACAGGCGAGTTTTATAATTAGTTTTTTAATTAGTTTATATTTAATACTTCAAATGTGTACCGATATTCTTCAAAAGTTTTTTTTTCGAACGTGGCTTGGCACGTATTTTATTAAGAAAAAAGCAGATTACAAACAAAACTTGAGTTTTGATGCTGGCCAAATAGGAGTTGACCTGCACAAGCACAGAAGGAACTAACAATAGAGAATAAATTGAAGAAAGGCCAACAAAAACAAACGGCCAAAGAACTAGCAGAACGACAACCACAGAACAAAAGTGAAAACCTAACCAACCCGCCAAGACCAACCAAGCGACCTAAAACAGGTGAACCTTCATGAAGAACAACATCACCGAGGTTACCGACTGAGACCACGAAACAACCAGAGGGTGGCCAAGTATCCACGGGAAGAAGCAGCTCCACGGCGGCAAAGCATCCGCCGGATACGACCAATAAGCAGCGCAAACGCGGCGGCAAAGCATCCGCGTAGGAGAAGCAAGGGCAGCAAAGTATCCGTCAAATCGAGCGAATCAGGGGCGGCAAAGCATCCGCCAGCACAACAACAGCAAAACATCTGTCAAGGTAGTCGCAGCACTAGCAGACCACGACCATGGTGATGATGCGTCAATGGAGCACAGGTAGGTAACACCCAAGGGGACGACCACCCTACGCGTGAAGAAGTCCCAAGACGACGCCCTCAAGAGGGACCATGACGCGCCAGGCGCCAACATCGCCAGTCCGAGCACCGGACATGGTTTTCACCAGGGAACCATCCTCCATGCCAGGGACCACCGAGAGTCGAACGCACGGATCGCCGCGACAGCAGTCAACGCAAAGGCGCAGATAGCCCGAGGTATACCCGAAGGCGGCGGCGGAGACGCGGAGGCCAAGACTAGCAGAGGAGGCATGGAGGTATCCCATGACGACGCCCCCAAGAGGGACATGACGCACCAGGCGCCATCGTCGCCAGTCCGCAGCACGGACATGATTTTCACAAGGAGCACAAAAACCTCAATGCTAGAGCCAGTGGGGGTAGACGCAGAAACCCCAGGCCGGAGGCCAGAGCGGGCATCCAGGCCCCCACGATGGCGGTGGGCGAGCGGCGGCACGACCACATCCCACCACCAGAGGGGTGTCGGCCACAGGCCCCCGGCCACCCAAGCCACCGGGATCAAAGCACCCTGGGTGGGCGGCCGCCGCCGCCGCCGCAGGCCCACGGCCCCCCCAAGGGCGGCGGCGCGGCCAAGAGCCGCTCCCCCCCCCCCCCCCCCCCCCCACCTGCCACCTGAGGCAGTGAAGACGCGCGCCACGGAGGCGGCGCCCCCGAGAAGCCACACGGCCCGGCCGAAGCGCGGTGACAAGAGGAGCGGCACCCGACCAGGCAACTCGGGGCACGACGCAGCCACAGGCGCCGACGGCAGTGGCCACGCGCCGCGGCACCAGAGCGCCAACCCCGGCGGACGGCAGCAGACCGCGCGGCACGGCCATAGGCCGCGGCGCACCCGAGGGGCGGCGGCACCGGCCCAGCGCGCAGACCCAAGGGGAAACGGCGGATCCGGTCCGGGGACCGCCGGATCCGGCGAGGGAGAGGCGTACTCCGGCTCCGGCGGCCGGCGGCAGGGCGTTGCATTTAAACGAGGCCCAAGATAATTTGAAGCGAAATCTACGAACTGCCAGTATCAGTTGTTTATTTTTGTTACTGCAATTAGATAACGGTCTGGCCTGTGATTTGGGCCCTTGTTTGTTGCTTACAGTTACAGAGCCCATATGTTTGTTAACATCCATCAGATTCAGATTTGCTCTGCTCTGTTGTTGCGGTGCTACGCAAGTCATTTTTGTCGTTCCTCGTTGACGCAAATGGAGCAGGACCCATGTGCAATCTACTGGTTTATCCGAACCATTATCGCTTCTAACACAAGGCAACGACCAACATGCGAGCTCTTTACGACCGAACCATGTGTGTTTGTTAAAGCGCTGAGTTAACCAGGCTCTGGCCTTTGTCAGTAACATTTCGCCTTCAAGACCCAGCAATGCCATACCATACTGTTTCAAAGGAACACATCCATTGGTTGACAAACAAAGGTTTGCGAGCTGTTCAACTGTTGGGGATGTTAAGGGCAAGGGCAATGTGTAGAGCAAAAGCAGTCCTTATACGTAGGTCCCATAACAGTGGTGAATAGTTATTTCTCACCCCCACAATGTTTATGGTAAAAGTAGATAGTAAAGGTGGGACCCACGAAAAAATAAAAAACTCTGGGCATCAACTCCTCTGGTCTTTCAATCCTGTACGCCTCCTTCCACCTCCGCTTCCCCCCGCGGGGGTGCACACACCGACGCTCCTCCTCCTCTTTCCCTGCACGCAGCCACGCACCACCCCTTCCCATCTCCCTCACCTTCGTTCCTCCATGAAATCAAATCCCCTACCAACCTCCATGGCGCCCCATTCGAAGATGTCTTCCCCAAGCTCTGCTGGATCTCGCCGACGCTCGTGGCCCTCCTTGAGCTCCGAGTCGTGCTCCCTTCCATGGCTGCCTCCTTTCTTCGCGCGAGTTGTGGTGGAGCGCATGAGGTCGAGTTCTCGCGTGCGGTGGCGAGGATGCAGCGACCAGGTGAGCGGCTGTGGCGGGTGCGGCAGCGAGGATGGCCGGGAGCGGAGTCTCGACGGTGGCGGGAGGAGCAACGAGATTGGGAAGAGAGAGGGATGGCAGCTGCGGGAGTGAGAAGATACTATTTTTAATTCTTATGGGCAGCCCATAGTGCTGTGGGTGGCTCAAGCGTATGACATGTATAAAGACTGCCTTCACAATGGTTACAGCTACCCATAAGGTCCTAAAGACCACTCTTATTCCAACATTGCTGGTGCCCTAATGGGCTAAGGACGAAGGCACAAATCCCTGAGTACTCGTGTTGTCCTCCGCAAGCCATCACAAAATCCCCCGTGAAAGCCAAGAGCTCTGCAGCGGCGATCGCCACCTTCGTACGGTGGCCTGATGTGCTGTGTTTCGCCCGAATACGTACAAGGACCCTGTCCCGCTACGGACGGACAATTCCGAGTACAGAATTCCGGTCGCGGGCACTCGGAGGCTGGGAGCCTCCCATCCGTGACCCGTCGGTCACTCGGTCCGTCACAGCCACGGGAAAAGCCACGTGTGCGCCATGGCCGGACGGGACCATTCGGAGGCATGGGGCTAATGGCAACGCCGACGCCGGGATGGGCATCGCCGGCGGCAGCCCAGAAACGCATCAATGCAGCACGGCGGCGAAGAGTCGGATCGGCCGCCTCGAAAACAAATACTAGAGGCATGGTCTCTTCAAAAAGGAGAGGAATTGCACACCAAGTGCACTGCCGGTTTAAAGATTCTGCCATGGCCCATGTGAAGCACCGAGCAGGCCACGGTGTCAAAAAGCACGGCGCGTCGGTGCGCGCCGCAGCTGCAAGGCTGTCTTGTGCCTGTGCCTGATCCGGTGGCGTCGGGCGAACACCGGAGCAATGCAACAGCGGCACGCCGTCAATCAATTTACAAAAGATGAATTGGAAGGAAAAGAGGGGGAAATGATAAGCTGAGGGTAAACTAGACTCTCTGTACACATCGAATCCGTCGGCCGGGGTCCGGCGAGTCACAGCGCGACGTCGTCCTCGTCGGCGGACGCGTCGGCGGCGTCGGATCCGTCGGGCCCGGCGCCCTCGCTGTCGGAGAGACGCGCGAGCCAGCAGCTGCCGTGGAGGTGCCCGCTGACGCAGACGAAGTACTCGAGGCGGCCATCGTTGGCGCCGAGCCGCCGCGACGCGCTGCGCGGGGCGAGCCCGGCGGCGGTCATGCTCCAAACGCGCGCACCGCAGTAGGGGCAGCGCACGCGGGGCTCCAGCGGGGCGCGGTGGCCCACCAGCCACGCCCGCGTCCGGGAGCGCATGAACCCGCGGAACACGCCGCGGTAGGCGCCCACGTCGTCGGCGGCGCCGGCCACCGCGTGCTCGCAGGGGTCCGACACGTACAGCAGGTCCCCCGCGCACCGCCGCGACAGGAAGCTCCGGCCGGACGTCTTGGAGAAACGGGACACCGGGGCGAAGTGGCCCGGGACCGCCGCCCCCGCCGCGCCGCAGCAGAAGAGGAGCAGCTTCGCCAGCGCCGGCCACCCGCCGCCGATGCGCCCGGCCGCCGGCGCCGACGCGGGGGCGCCGCCCGTCAGCGCCGCCACCATCCGCGGCGCCCGCGACACGCAGAGCTCCCGCCACAGCACGCGCTCCGCCACGGCGCGCAGCCGCCGGCTCACCCGCGCCACCACGCACAGCGACTGCGGGTCCCAGTTGAGCGTCCGGAACACGAGCTCCAGCACCTTCTCGTCCATGATCCCGGCGTTCACGCCACGGATCCGCGCCGCATTGCCGCCCCCCTCCCACGGCCCGGCGGCGGCGCCAGAGCCCCCTCCCGCCGCATTGCCGCCGCCGCCGCCGCCGCCGCCGTTGGACGCGCCGCTCAGCCGCCTCATGCTCGGGCCCCTCTCGGTCATCCCGCCGCGCCCATCAACCTCACACGCACCGGCTTGCGCCGCGGGGCGCCAGCCCGCGCCGACTAGCGGGTGTCTCCCGTGCCTAACTGGCGCTCGGGCGCCGTCGGCGGTCGGTGCCGGCCGGTAGCCAATTATATCGTGCCGCAAGTTTCCGAGGTCGGAGGCGGTTATATACGGCCGCCGCGCTCCCGGCGCGGCAGTCAGACGCGCGGGCACGGGCCCGATTCCCGGCCGCTCGCCGTCGTGTCGCGGCGCCCGTGCGACAAGTGGAGCGCTCCTCGGCGTCAGGATGCTACTAGCAAATTAGGTGCGCGTCTCGTTTGTCTCGGCGCACTTTCCCCGGCTAAATATCTACGGCGCTACGCGCTAATCCCTGCGAGAGTCCCCGCTGACGGCGACGGCCCGCCGCTCGTGCCGTCCGCCCTGGTCGAGACGGGGCGAAAAGCTTCTGGAACAGTCTCGGCCGTGCGTCCCAACCAATCCTGAAGAACAGACCAGTCCCAGTGTCCAACGGAGTACCGGCTATGGTTGCGTCCGCGAACTGATGCTGGGACGGCACGCAGCACAGGGCACGGCAAGGCAAATATCCCGGCGGCGCCTCTCGCCCTATCCACCAACCCATGGCTGGGCTCTCGCGCCTAGTACTCACATGAGCACCGCTCGCCCGGCGAATTCAACATCGAGCAGCAACACGCAAACGGGCGGACTCCGTCAAACCGGAGCTGCCGTCGCGCCGTCGCGGCCGACCGGGGGGCGCCCGGACACGTGTCCCGTCACCCGCGGGCGAGCCTCGCTGCGCGGCCGCCACGTGCCTGCACGGCCGCTCGGTGGAGGACGCGTGTCCCGCAAGCCGGCTCTCGCCGTTGGGGTCCGCCGGGCCGCACCCAATTATTACCGGTGGCATCTTTCCGGATCGGCTTCGGGTTGCTTCCCGCGGGGTGGCCGGGCGCACCGGGGCGACACGTGTAGCGCGGACGGGGGCCCGGGGCGACGGAAATATCTGCGGGGTACGTGCCGCGCCACGATTGGCGGGGGGACGCGTGGCGCGACGGGCCGAGCTGGGAAGGATTTTGTGGGGCGCGATGCGCCGAGGAGTCGAAACGTGAGGCGATCTCCGCCGCACACGTAGCGGCCAGTACGCCTAGCGCACTGGCTGGCCTTTTTCTATTCTCAGCTGATGTTACTCCCTTTCTAGTTTCTTTTTTAAGATTATTCGGAGATCTTGGCCTCGTTTTCTAGTTTCTTTGTTAGGATTATTCCGAGATGATCTCGTTTAGATCTCCGTGTAAATTTTTTGAAATGGAATCTTTTCAAATATATTGAACATAGACTAATTAAAAAACTAATTGCAGATTTCATCCGTAAATCACGAGACAAATCTAATAAGTCTAATTAGTCCGTCATTAACATATGTTTGTTGTAGCAATTTAATATCTAATCACGGCCTAGTTAGGTTCATTAGATTCGTACAGTCCATTTGTGTAATGCGATTTCTTTTTTAACTATATTTAATACATTATACATATATCCAAATGTTAATGTGATTGATGTGTAAAAATTTTAACGCAAACTAAACCTTCCTTTATGAAAAAGGGCTTTAGCATTTGCGAATGATGGATGTTTATCGTGACATGGTACTAGTAGGATTGGTGCCTGTCAGGCTTGGCTTGTACGGTGGTTCCGTAGAAAGGTTATGATGGATTGGGTCGGAAAGTGCCCGAAGCTACAGCCGGGGCGAAGCATCCGGCGATGGATTGGAGGAGTTACGAGATAACAATGGTTGGTTCTGCCGCAGCAACGGTATGGTTCTGTGCTCATGCTCAGAAGCAATTTGAGTTGCCAGAATGATTAGCGACAAGTTAGGTACGAAATGATGATGATCTGATGATGGATCCCAGTGCTCGGAGAACATTTGGACGACTGCGGTAGCAGAAAATGTAAGAAACTGAAGAATCGGCCCAAATCAATCCTAGTTTAACACCAAATCCGGCCCATATCTGCTTCTACGCAGTACTGTGGAAATCTGGCCCGGTAGTCTACTACCAAAATGCAACCTACGTTTCTTGTTGGGCCGATGCGAAATTCCATTCGGTCTAGTTCATCCAGAGTGATACAGACAACAGATTTCTACAGGCCTTCCGCATCATTGCGCCCCTGAAACGGAAACTTGAAACTGCCGCCTACTATTCCAAGCATCAAATCATCACGTTCGGCGGCCAAACCTGTGCCTACCTACCTCCGGTGGGGTGTCTCTCTGTTCATCACGATTCACAACCATGGACAACTGGAACACGGCCAGCACAACTTGTGGAAGGCTATCTCCAGCAGACTGCTCCGTTGCAAAACATGAAAACAACCTTCAGCAAGCGCCACCTAAAACTGTGAGGCAGCGATCCCCCTGCGTAGCAGACTTTGACTGGCAGCAGCGGCCAGCAGGCCGCCCCCTCCCGTGAGAGCTCGCGTCCTTCCCGGCGAGGCCGTGCGACCTGGACGGCACACGCGCGGTGGGCGAGGGCGCGGCGCGTCAGGGCGGGCGGGCTCGGTTGCTTTGCTCGCTTGTGCGCGCGTGACGCCAGCCAGAGCCCGCCCCCCGCCCCGATCGAGAGGCCATGTGAGTGTGTCACCCATCTGACCGGCCCCCACTCGCCACCCACGCGAGCGAGCCAGCGACGCCGAGGCGGGCAGATCGGAGTTCCCCCCGTCGCTTCCACCGGGCCCCGGAAATCCCCGATCCGGAGCTGGTCGGGGTGAGCTCGGGAATGGCGGCGGAGGCAGCGGACGGGTCCTCGCCCCCGCCGCCGCGGACCGGGGAGGCGGAGCCCGCCGCGGCGCCCGAGAAGCGCGCGCCCGCGGGCCGCGACGAGGAGGAGCAGGGCGGGGAGGGGCGGCCGGAACCCAAGCGGCGGCGGGCGCGCGCGCGCATCACGGCGCTCGAGAGCGTGCCCCGCGCGGCGGAGGTCGCCGCCGCCGCGGCCGCCGCTGCCGCTGCGGCGGCGGAGGCCGCGAGCAGGGAGGACGAGCCCGCGGGCGGCTGCGACGGGGGAGAGTCCTTCTCGTTCCACGCGCGGGGCTTCTCCAGCGCGCAGACCACGCCCAAGTTCGGGTCCTTCAACCACCCCGGCGCCGCCGCGGAGCTCGTCGCCTTCCACCTGATGAAGGCCTCTCGGCGGCGCGTGGATCCTGAGGAGGCCGGGGATCGCAGGACGGCTGCCGCCGGCGACGACGACGAGGAGGCGGCGGCGGCGGCCGAGGGCAGCGATGGGAATTCACGCTAGCGGGGGTAGGCAGTCAAGTGGACGAGTGTGTGACTCGGTTTTGACTTGGGCGTGCAACTGCCCCATGTTCATTTTGCTGGACAGTTCATTTTCTTCTTCCTTTTGCTTTCGCTGCTGTGTGCATCAATGCAATGTGTTGTGATTTTAATGTACTGGGGGTCGGTGTTTTTGTTGTACAATTAGTGATTTGTAATGGAAAGAAATAAATCCTTTTTCATACTCATGTTAGTGTAAAGCTCATCAGCATAATCGGCTCGTTCGGATGGCTGATAAGCACCGGCTGGGCTGGTTGCCGTTCGGCGGCGCCGAACGGCTGGTGGATAAGCCGCTGGCCGCTGCCTCGGGCTGGAAGGAGTCGACGTCTACGGCACTCCCAAATCCTCGACTAGGCTGCGGCTGGCTGCTGGCTGCTGGGCAACCAGCTGGGGCTGGCTGCTGGCTGGAGCTGCCAGCCAGCCAGCTGGGGCTCCAGCCCAGCCTCACCATCCGAGCCGAACAGGCTGGATATTTTCAGACTGTCGAGCTGCCTGGTTATAACTGCAGGAACTTCCAAGCTTTGCGAGATCCACTTAAAGCCAACTACGCTCATTTCGCAAGTGCGTAAGTGTCCTGCTCATTCCAGTTCAAGAGGTGCTTACGCTGCAAGTGCCACGTAAGTAAGTATGGCTGCGCACAAGCGAGCAAGCACTCGCTTGATAAGTTGATAGTGGTGGATCGGATGGAGTGTTTAAGGTGGCAACGGAGCGGGTTTGGATCGGGTGGAGTGTTTGGGAACTCAAAACCGAAACCCAAAGTTGAAACCCAAATCCGCCCCGAACACTAAATCGGGTGAAAATCTATCCCCAAAACCGAAATCCGTGGATCCCCGAAATCCGAGGGATAATCCAAAACCCGAAACCTTTGCCCTCTGCTCGCGTTCGCACCCTCACCCTCCTCCACTCCCAAATTGAATCTATTCTGCTCCCCTCATCGGCCCGTGCGCCGTGCCTTCTTCCCCTTCCCCCTTGCGATTCCTCTTCACTCGCATCGGCCTTGCGCGCGGCACTCCCACCAAGCCCACCATGGCTGGCGGTTCGCACGCGCCAGGCCCAGCCAGAGCCCCGCCAAACCATCGCAAGCGCAAGGCCCCGGTCCCTACTGCAACCGCGGGGGACGAGGCGAAGGCGGAGGCACACGTGTTGGGGGAGGGAGGTCAAGGAGCTGGAGGAGTCGCTTGCCGATCTGGACCGCCGCATCCTCAAGCACCTTTGCGGCACCGCCACCCGCCTCGCTGCGATGTCAGCTGCCCGGTTGCTGCTGTGGTGTGGACGCGACCGAGAGGGAGAGGACGACCGCCGACTACGAGTTTGTAAGAGAGAGAGAGAGTGCCGAGAGGCAAGGTAGGCCAGAGGCCTGCATCATTGGCGGCTGGTGGGATGCCAGGTGAGTGAGAGGGTCGATGGGCTATATATCCAGGGTTCGTAGTGGGCTTCTAGTGGGCTGAATTCATTCGGACCCCGATGGTGGATCCATGGGTGAATTTAAAGATCCGTCCCAAGCCCGCTAGATTTTGGGTATCTGAACCCGAAAATTTGTGGGCTCAATCCAGGTCCCAAAACCGAAACTCGTGGATCCGGAACCCGTGGATATCTGCCCCGAATCCGTCCCACTGCTATCCTTAGTCAAGACTCAGTTTGCCGATTGCCAAACACGAGGTCACGGAGGAATTAGTTAAGAACGTTAAATAGATAGAAAAACCATCCATTCAAATACAAAAGTATTCTCAAACCAAACAATATTTATACGATATAAAAGAGATATGAGCGTAAAGGCAGTGCAAAACAAATAATATTTTGCTCAACCTGTCATCCGTACGATATAGTATACATCCATGCAAACCGAATAATCTGCGTTACTTATCTTTATAACTATGTTTGTCGTGTTACAAATTTCAATGAGATTGAGCGAAAGATTTGGGTGGCGCAAGGTTTGATCCCATCATGTAAAAAGTTTAGTGAGATCAGGTAGAACACTTTGGTACTCAGTTACTCCACGTTTTGAAGACTTTGAGTTTGAATCCCATCCATATGCGCTTTCGTTAGAGTTGGAGGGTGAGCTTTGAGATCCATTGGTGCGTTTGACACAGAGGTTAGCCTTTTATCGTTGTTAATTTAGTTATTTAAACTTCTTTTTGAGACTTCCTCGGTCTATATTGGATTTTTTATCACGAGATGTGTACATTGTTAGAGTAGTTTTCGGTGTTCAACCATTCTGTGCCGATCGAGTCATCGAGTGGATCCAAGTTTTCTAAAGAGTGGACCCGACCTTGGTTCAACACTGTGCGTGAAAGGGCGCGCGGTTTAGCTGAACCGGTCTACGGAAAACCGGGAGAAGGCGGTTGCGAATTCCGTGGACCAGGGGGCAAAAACGGAAACCTGTAAAGTTGAGCCGACTCGAGGGTTTCTTCTCTCTCCCTCTCCCTCTCCCTCTCCCCTTCTTCACCTTTGTATTCTACCGCGGTTCAGCCGCAACCCATTGCTGCGCCTCATCGTGCGAGGCCTCCTTCCGCCGAGAGCTCTTCTCCCGCCGAGAAGCGTCGCCCTCTCCCTCAACCTCCGCCCTCTGCTGGTGTCTGACCGGGGTGGTGTGGAGATCCGCCCGCGCTTGGATCGATTTCTTCGTTCGTCGGTGAGTAACCCTAACTTGGACGGATTTGTTTAGGTTTTCGCTTTGTTATCGGGGAGTCTTTTCCTCGCCGTGATTGAGGAATCGAGTCCGGCGTTTTCTCCATTCTGCCGCGGACTTCGTTTGCTGCTTGGTACCCCGCGAACTTAACCTAATTCATCTGTCGGTGCTTCGCTTAGGTTGGAATCCCTCGGGAGCAATGGGACACACGGTGCTCTCCGATGACGAAGGTACGCTATTAAATCAGCAGTTTTGATGTGGTTTGAGCGCGTTTGCTGATGGAAAAAAATCGGTGCTTTGTTGGAACCCTAGAGGACGATATCGAGGAGGTCGACGAGGAGGAACCGCGGTCCTCGCGGAGGGATAGGGACGATGGTGACGAGGATGATGATGAGGATGACGAAGGTCAGATTCTTCTCGCGATTTCTTCGATTGCATCTGCGAGTGTTTGGGCGGTGGAATTTCTCCTCAATCGGGAGTAATTTTTGTTTATTTGCCATTCCAATTATTCAGTTCCTTTGCTTTCTTTGCTACTGGGTGGAGATTGCAGCTGTCTACTTTTTTTTCCTATTTGAATCAATTATGATTTTTTTTCTGAGGCAGTAAAGTAACAACTCGATAAATATGTTCATGTGCAGAAGGGCAGGATGAATTTGAGAAGGATGGCTTCATAGTTGATGATGAAGATGAGGAGGACGAGGAGGGAGAGGAAGAGGAACAGAAGAGTGATGATGAGAGGCGAAAGAAGAAAAGGAAGAAGAAAAGGTACTCGCTTTCCATCTTACTTGAAATAAATGCAGTCGATTATATTGCATTGTCGTGAGATGCAAGAGTTGTGCCCAGGGAATCAGAAGACTTCATGCTTGATGAAGATGACTACATGTTGCTGCAGGATAATAACATCACTGGCATCAGTCGGCCAAAGCCTGTATGTTTACCTAGTCAAAGTTTGAGCTTGCCTGTCTGAGTTCTTTTGGATTGTTTCTGAAAAAGGCTCATTCTGACCAATGCCTGGAGTTTTCTTGTAGGGAAATAAGTTTAAACGCTTGAAGAAAGCTGGAAGGGAATCTGAAATGGATGAGCGCGGTTTGTCAGATGATGATGGAACTGGGAAAAAACGTACTGGCAAGGAGAGAGTTGAATACAGTTTATTTGGTGACGCTCAAGGTAGCTGCACCACAATCGACTGCCTTCTGTTTTTTTTTCCCCTATTGTGCCATGAAATAGCTTAAGCTACTTTCATATCAACTGCAATTCAATTTCCTCAGATGCTGCGCCCTATGAGGAGGACATCATTGAGGATGATCAGCAGGTAGATGAAACTGAGGAACCAGATGATGATGAGGATGAAATGGCAGATTTCATTGTGGAGGAAGATGAAATTGATGGGAATGGCCAAGTTGTAAGGTGCGGGTCTTAGTGTTCCTATCTTTTACCAACCAGTTGATGTCTATATATGATTCTGTCAACTCCAAGTAATCTACAATGTCATATTTTCTAGAAGGAAGAAATTTAAAAAGAAGGTACCACGACAAGCTGCTGGTGTATCATCATCTGCCCTGCAAGAGGCCCAAGACATATTTGGTGATGTTGATGACTTGCTAGCACGAAGAAAGCAAGAAATGGAGAGGGAGGCTATTAACTCCGGTGAGTTGAGGGGGAAGAGGCTTGAAGATGAGTTTGAGCCATTTATTCTTGCAGAGAAGTATATGACAACAAAAGATGAGCAAATAAAAGAAAATGATGTGCCTGAGAGGATACAGGTATGTACCGTTTAACTTAATTTTGGTCTTAAATCTTGAAGTTTGCAACATACATCTAATTTGTTGCTCTTTTGGCAGCTGTCTGAAGAATTGACTGGCTATCCTCCAACGGATACCACAATGATAGAGGAAGAAAGTGTATGGATACACAGCCAACTAACTGGAGATGGGTTTCTGTCCTTTTTTGGCAATGAGCACGTGAACAAGGATATTGACCAGAAAGATATTGTTAACGTCCTGAACATGTTGCATGTCAACAAATTTGAAGTACGGAAAATTACGCTAGTTCGCCACACAATCTCAATTTTGCTTTCCTGACATAGTTTTTGTTACCTGTCAGATTCCATTCATTGCAATGTATAGAAAAGAGATGTGCCCAAGCCTGTTAAGAGATCTTGACTCCAATGACCAGGATAATAAAGAGGATGCACCCAAAATGAGGTGGCATAAGGTAAGTATTATTCACCAAATATTGGCTCCTCGGCATGAATTTACTATCCGCAATTGTTAACAACATTCTTATGTTCTATGTAGCTACTCTGGGCAGTTCAGACCTTAGACAGAAAGTGGCTACTTCTTCAGAAGCGCAAGGTCGCTTTAGAGTTGTATTATGAAAAGAGATTTGATGATGAGAAACGGAGGATAGATGATGTCACAAGGCAGGAGCTAAATCGGCAACTTTATAATTCCATCATTGAAGCACTGAAGGATGCTAAATCTGAGAAAGAGGTGGAGGATGTTGATGCAAAATTCAATTTACACTTTCCTCCAGGTGAAGTTGAAGAAGAAGGACAATTTAAACGGCCAAAAAGGAAATCCTTGTACAGTATCTGTCACAAGGCAGGGTTATGGGAGGTTGCCAGCCAATTTGGACGTAGTGCTGAGCAATTAGGTCACCATCTGACATTAACAAAAATACCTGTATGTGACCTAACTCACATTGTATTTTGGGACAATACTGTGTGCGCAACCTATCCGTTGCTTGTATATTTTATGTTAATAAAAATGATTTCGTGTTTAACTCAATATGCGTTTCTTTCAGGAAGCAGGCGAGCTTGATAGTGGGAAAGGTTCGCCTGAAGAGGTTGCTGCAAATTTCACATGTGCAATGTTTGAAACAGCACAAGATGTTCTTCGTGGTGCAAGACACATGGTATCCAATAGATCCCACAATCTTGACCATTCTTTATAGCCTGTAAAACTTAATTTAGGTTCATTTCAGCTGACAACAATATTACATTTCCCTTGGCTTGTCTTTGTTATCAGGCAGCAGTCGAGATAGGTTGTGAGCCAATTATAAGAAAGCATATTCGAGGCATCTTCATGAATAAAGCAGCTGTGTCAACGAGTCCCACACATGAGGGCAATACGATCATAGATCCATATCATCAACTATCAGGTGTTAAGTGGCTGAGAGAGAAACCACTGTGCAAGTTTGTAGATGCACAGTGGCTACTTATTCAGAAAGCAGAGGAAGAGAAGCTCCTCAAGGTTACCGTAAAACTGCCTGAAAATGCAAAGAAAGAACTAATGTCTGATGCACGCGAGAATTACCTAAGTGATTGTGTCAGTAAGTCTGCACAATTGTGGGATGAGCAACGGAAGATGATACTGGATGATGCCTTCTTAAATTTCCTCCTTCCATCAATGGAAAAGGAGGCTCGATCTCTTTTGACAGCAAAAGCCAAACATTGGCTCCATATGGAATATGGGAAACAGTTGTGGAACAAGGTTACTGTTGCTCCTTGGAAGAAGAAGGATTCAGACAAGAAGGATGCTGACATTGATTTGGATGACGAATCGGAGTTGAGAGTTATGGCCTGCTGCTGGGGTCCTGGGAAGCCAGCAACCACCTTTGTAATGCTAGACTCATCAGGAGAATTGGTTGATGTTCTATATGCAGGTTCTATCAGTAACAGGTCTCAAGGAGTTGCTGAGACGCAGCGGAAGAAGAATGACCAGCAGCGAGTTTTAAAGTTTATGACTGATCATCAACCACATGTTGTATGTGTAGGAGCGTCAAACTACAATTGCAGACAACTCAAGGATGATATTTATGAGGTATCATTTGGTCTTTATTTTGCGTGTATGTAAATAAATTTCTAGGCATGTTAGAACAAGTACAATGTTTGTTTTTGGATACAGTTGCGCCATCACAGTATGGGATATTTGTTTTAGCTGTGGCAGATATGGGATTAGAGTTTATCCCAGTGGCATATAATGAATTTACTATTATATGGAGATGGTGTTACTATCAGCATTTGCAGACATTTTGTTGCAGCTGTTTTTGTAGTTACAATCTCCTGTGTTCACCTTGCCTTCCAGAACTCCATATATATTCAGTTATTGTCTTTGCTCCATGCAGAATTTTTTTTCCTCTGGTTTTGTAGTCATTTGTCTCCTGGAGTCCTGGTTTCTCCTTGTAGGCTTGTCCCAATATTGTTCTTTCTTAGATGCAGCATGTCAACCTATTAGGTCTGATGAAATGTATTGGGTTTAACTGGTGGGTACATACTTTTCATTGGAAGTTTACTTTAGGTTGTCCTTTGTTGATTTTTATCTTTGCCATTTCATTTTTCTCTATTCTTTTTTGCTTGTAATGGTGGGAGTTCAACCTATATTCATCCATCTAGCTCATCGCATGTTTTGCACAGATCATAGCAAAATTCTAATTGCATATTTCCTGGCATGATTGTTGCTGTTTAGTTTGCTTATATCCCTAATTCTACTATGTAGCATATCAAACATTGCTAGATATTATGGTAGTCTAGTATGGCTCTATGTGGTTGTCTCCATGGTTATGAGGCTTTGCATTTGTAGTGCCGACTACAGTTGCTATAAATGTGAACATATTTCCATATCCCATTGCTTGTTGGTAATATAGCTGGTTGGTGAAATTTTCATTTATGCTCTCTAAATAGCTGTTGTGGAAGTGTATTTTAAATTTCATTTATTCTTGTGTTAGGTTATTTTTAGAATTGTAGAAGATCATCCAAGAGATGTTAACCCACAAATGGAAAATTTTAGCATCGTCTATGGTGACGAGTCTGTGCCTCGCTTGTATGAGAACTCACGAATATCTTCGGATCAACTTCCTGGCCAATCAGGTATATTAGCAACATGGTGATTTACTGTTCTCTTCTGATATGTACCTTAGTAACAACTGTTCTCTCTCTTTATGTCTCAACCATGATACAGGTATTGTGAAGCGTGCTGTGGCACTTGGACGTTATCTTCAGAATCCATTGGCAATGATTGCAACCCTGTGTGGACCTGGGAAAGAGATACTCTCTTGGAAACTGCACGCGCTTGAACACTTTCTTACTCCTGATGAGAAGTATGATGTTGTTGAGCAAGTAATGGTTGATGCAACAAATCAGATAGGTTTTGATGTTAATCTTGCTGCTAGCCATGAGTGGCATTTCTCGACTTTACAATTTATTGCTGGTCTGGGTCCGCGCAAAGCTTCAGCTTTGCAGAAAGATCTGGTAAGAGAGGGATCAATTTTTAGTCGCAAGGAGCTTGTAAAGCCTCTAGGCAGGAAAGTATTCATGAATGCTTCTGGGTTCTTACGTGTACGGCGGAGTGGTGCAGCTGCAGCCAGTGCTCAGATCATTGATCTGCTTGAGGATACAAGGATCCATCCTGAATCATATGTATTGGCAAAAAATTTGGCTAAGGATGTCTATGCTGAGGATGCAGCACATGAAGTGAATGATATGGACGATGATGAACAAGAGATGGCGATTGAGCATGTTAGAGAAAACCCAATTAATCTTGAGGGTCTTCTCATTGAGGAATATATAAAGAGTATTCCAGAGGAATTCCGTAAAATAGAAACACTGCGCGACATAAAGAAGGAACTGCTGTGTGGTTTCTCTGACTGGAGGACCCTGTATACCGAGCCTACCCCAGATGAGGAATTCTGGATGCTTTCTGGTGAAACTGAGGATACCATATCTGAGGGAAGGATTGTTCAAGTAACTGTTCGTAATATACAAGAGAACAAAATTATCTGCACCTTTGATTCTGGTTTGAAGGCCATAGTTATGGCAGACAACTATTCAGATGAGGGATTTGATCCAGAATCATCGCAGTTACATGAAGGTGATGTGTTAACCGGCAAAATTAGGAATGTGAATAAAAATAGGTTCATGGTTTACCTAACATGCAAGGCTAGTGAAATGAGGAGAAGACCATTCTCCAGAGGTGATCAGGACCCTTACTATCACGAACAAGATATGACCTCACAGACTGTAGAAGATAAGGCTCGGAAGCAAAAGGAACTTGCAAAGAAACATTTCAAGCCCCGGATGATTGTTCATCCTCACTTTCAGAACCTGACAGCTGAAGAAGCCATGCAGGTTTTCTGCCTTATTAAACTGAATATGTTATGCACACTGTACTTCTTTCTTCTCTTCTGGTATGCTATATGCGTGTCTAATCTGAACTCTCTTCTACTGAAACAGTTCTTATCAGATAAAGAGCCTGGTGAGAAGGTCATCCGGCCAAGTTCTCGGGGACCATCATTTTTGACTCTTACCTTGAAAATTTTTGATGGTGTTTTTGCACACAAGGAGATAACTGAAGGTGGGAAGGATCACAAAGATATCACAAGTTTGCTTCGCCTAGGAAAAACACTAACAATTGACAATGAAACTTTTGAAGACCTTGATGAGGTTGGTGCACCTGACAATCCTCTCTCACTCGCCTGCCTCTTCTCATTTAATTTATGTCAGCTCCAGTTGTTCACATTCATCTTTTGTGACAATTTTACTGCAGTTACACTGGTGTTGGTTCATTATTTAGCTGAACAATCCTTTTTTATATGAATCTACAGGTTATAGACAGATATGTGGACCCGCTGGTAGGGCACCTAAAAAGCATGCTCTCCTACCGTAAATTCAGAAAAGGGTTAAAAAATGAGGTTGATGAGTTGTTAAGAGCAGAGAAGGCAGAGAACCCTATGAGAATAGTATATAGCTTTGGCATATCTCACGAACATCCTGGCACCTTTATATTGTCATATATTAGGAGTACAAATCCACACCACGAGTATGTTGGGTTATACCCAAAGGGCTTCAGATTCCGGAAGAGAGACTTTGACAACATTGATCGCCTCGTGTCATATTTCCAGAAGAATATTGATAAACCACCACCAGATGCCGGACCATCCATGCGGAATGTTGCTGCTATGGTGCCTATGAAAAATTCAGCTTGGGCTTCCGGTGGTGGTGCAGGTGGTGCAAACGATGGATGGAGGGGAGATAGCAATAACGATAGGGATAGATCATTCTCTGGAAGATCAGGTCAGTGATTATTTGCTCACTAATGTTCAAGTTCATATGCATCAATTTCTTAGCCATATTACGCTTCAAGTTGCCTCGCATAGAATCTTAATCTAAGTACTTGGTACTATTGTTCTTATGGTTTGCTGGAGTCCATTAAAGCTAGCAGTGACATTTTTATTGTTAGTTCCCATGCCACTTCTGTTGTGCGAGTCTGATGTTTTAGAAACCATTTCTGAAGATATGCTACTCATCTGGTTAACCATCTTGATCTGAAATATATTTTCTGACAGTTGCATGTGATTTGACCAACATTTATTAAAATGTTAGTAGATCCTCAGAAATTCATGAGCACTCTATATCTCTTGTTTTTTCCCCGCTAAAATAGGAGGGAGGTTTGATTCAAGGAACAATTCTGGTGGTCGTGGGCGAGGACGTGGGCGTGGCCGTGGCAACTTTGGCAATGATGACAATAGTGGAGGCTGGAGTGGTGGTGGCAGTGGCAACAGTGGAGGCTGGACAGATAACATTGGCAGTGGCGGAGGTGGATGGGGCACAGGCGGCAGTGGTGGCTCATCCTGGGGTGCTGGTGGTAGTGGCGGAGGATCTGGGGGTGGGGATGCTTCTGGATGGGGTGGAGCTGGCGGTGACAACAACAGTGGCGGCGGCGGCTGGGGAACAGCGGCCGGTGGTACTGACGGTGCCGGTGGTGGAAGTGGAGGGGGCTGGGGAGCAGCTGCTGGTGGCTCTAACGACTCAGGATGGGGCAGCGCTAAAAAGGCTGTATCAGCACAGGATGGTGGGAGCGGCTGGGGCTCCGGCAGCGGCGGTGGCTGGTGATGAGTTTATCCCTGCACACCTGCGTACTAGTGCATCGGACCAGAACTACAAGATGAAAACGTTTGCCTCCCTTTTGTTTTGAACCTTTGTCCGATTTACACTCTAACTGCTGTCGATGATAAAACTGTCGGCTTGCTAGCGGTTCGTCTAGCTGCTGCAAATGCTACTGCATTTTGGACGGTCTTATACTTCAATGCATGTACAGTCCTAGCGTGTCTGGTCACTGTCTTGTTACTCCGAATTTGATGATAGTATGCCGTCATTTCCGAGCTATCATCTCTACCTTTTAGCGCTATTTTACTCGGATGTATGCTGCTTAAAAGATGCGAAGCACGTTTAGCTGGGCGTGCTCATTTCCTAATCTGTACTGTTTTGGCCTGGAGCCAGTTTGCCAGGAGCTGAGACAGGCCAAATTACCGTGTCTATTCTTTCAAGTCATGCCCGCTTTGCCCGGCACAGTAACATGGCTTGCGTTTTTGTGCAGTGTCAGGGTGGATGAACTTGTTAGGACTGACCTGGCAGCGTAACGAAAAATTGTAGCATCACGTGAGCGTTCTCGGTTTACACAATTACCGTGTGATGGTGAAATGGACCCTTTATATTTGTAACTACTACTATAACAATCATAAGCTGACGTAAGATTTTATGATGAGTGAAACTATCTTGTTCAAGTGCCTCTACCGGATAACTAAAAGTTCACGAAGCAGCAACAGCAGAAGACGCACGCAGGCGGCGGAGGGAAGAAGAGAACAGAGACCAAAATCACAGACCTCCCAAACCAACGCGCGCGCAACAAGGCCCTGCTGGTGGTTTCAGCCCGCCTGATTGGCGCATCGGATCTGTTTGGCCCAACAACCACCCGATCGAGCAGATGCCGTCTCCGTTCTGTTCCTTCCCCGCTTCCAGTTTCTTCCCCCCGCTGCCGGTGCCCAGCTCCCGTTTCTTCAGAACCTTCTAGACGAGGACGGAACCGCGCCACCAGCTGCCGTATCCCGCCGCGGGCGAGGGCGAAACCCTTCCTGTGCCGGGGGCGGCCTTGCCCCGCATGGATCAGAGGAAGGCCATCTTCCGCGCGAAGCTCCGCGAGACCAAGGAGAAGCAGCAGCGGCGCATCGACTCCTCGCTCGTCAGGTTCCGCTCCGACTCTCTTTGTCTTGATCCGCGTCTTCGGTTTGGTTCTGGGTTGGGCTTCGGAATCCTGCCGCTATGTTGGTTCCGTGGTCGGGGGACACGGGGGGATGGTTGGGTTGGCTGCCGTACTGGTAGGAGGTGTAAACCCTAGGGCATTCTGATGAACAGCCGGCGCGAATTGTGAGGGTCCAGGTAGTGCTGCGTAAACCTCTAACCAGTAGATTTGTTGATTTGCTCTAACAGTAGACAATAGTTCCGAATGCTGTATAGCTCCCTGAATCAATATCTTACACTCATGGTATGTATGCTAATGCATTCCATAGCCGAAATGTCATCAGAAAAATTAGTTTTAGAGAGGACAGTGAATTCCAGCATCAGAAAAACTAGTTTTAAGTTAAATGCTCCTCACATTATAACCCAGATCTTAATTAAATAATGCAAGTATGAACTAACGAATTGACATCTGCAAGTTGTATAACCTCGTGCAGGTATAATGAATTTGATCAGCCGATATGCAGAGTCTGCAATATTACGTTGAAGTCTGAAGCACTTTGGCCTGCACACCAAGTGTCACGGAAACATCATGAGGTAAAATTGTTGGCCACTGTGCAATCGATTTGGAAATCTATAGTATATTAGTCAATTCTACTCTTAGGTCCATATATTGACCAGGCCCTGTGTACTAAGTATGTCATATATAGTGTGTATAATAGGTAATACACTAGTATGCTGATTGAACATCGACTAATCGCGGCTAGGCCGCTACTTGGACGACTTGAGAACATTGGTTGACTTGCAGTGCGAGTGCTGGCCATGTTTGGAGGATAGCTCAAGTGGTTATTTAAAGGCAGTGACACACAATACATTATACTATGCTGTGATATCCTATGTGAAATTTAGTCTTGTCCATCACTTCATTTAGAGAAAAGAAGGAAGTGTTATCTAACGTAAGCAGAAATCATGGTTTTCTCTGCTTGTATAGCTAGTTCCATAATGAAAACTAAACAGCGCCAGTACAAATACATATTTGATGCCTATGTTTTTTTGTTTCTTTTGCTAGCCATTTAATTTGAACCCCTTTGAGCACACATCTGAACTTCCATAGACTACGGAAGAAGTTTCTTGCCTATTTATTCATGTGTTTATGGCAGTCCAATGGTTTACCCTCTGTTTGCTGGCTTATTCTAAGGATTGCTTGCGGTTTTCTTTTCTATAAAAAAATTCTGGTTATTCGTTCAGAGTTTTGGTGGTAAATATTTTCTGTATTAACCATAGTCAATAGCATGTAATCTATGGTGAAAACCATTATTTTCCCTTATCTATGTGGTCTGTAGTTATTGCTTACTATCAAATAGCATACATGTCTTTCCACAAGAGCTGCCTGAATATGATTTCTGTGTTGAGATAGATACTAAGTATAATTAATCGTTCCAAGAATGAGCTGATAATTTATGAAATTGCATTCATACACTGCATTCAAAGTGTATTTGCTATTGAAGGTGCCTGTCCTTACTTCTTCTGAACTGAGCTTGTATTTTGATAACAGGCAAAAGCTGCAGCAACTGCTAAGGCTGCAGCAGGTGCAGGATCTCGAGGCAATAATACCAAGCAGGAACAACCAGTGGAGTCTCACAAGCAAAAATCTACCACACTACCTACCAATTTTTTTGATAATCAGGGAACAAAAAGGCAAAATGATGGTGAGAATACCAAACGACCTCCCTTTCTCCAAATAGCGTAAAATTAACTGGCTCTATAGTATACTGTGTGGGCATTTTGCTTCTATTGTTTTACATGTCATGTTTCTGTGGTTGTAAGTCAGTTGCATTATCATTATCATGTAAATAATTTTTCCTCTTTTGCCTAAGCTACATCTAATTGACTGACTCTTCCTTTTGGTCTGCCACTGGTCTGTTATGCAATGTAATCTATTGGATTTTATTTTCTCATAAAACATCTGTGTTGACATATCATTTTAATCTCTGTATGCCAATTGTTACCTCATTTACCTCTACCAATAAATTGCAATTACATTTCTAACTGTATCTGATAAATCATTAAATCTATAAGTGTGTCACTATGTTAAGTGAAACATGGTGTAGGGTTCAATACATCGTGAAATGGTTTTAGATATTTTACAAATATAAAGCACATTAATCTAAATTTATACTTAAGGGGTTTTGTACATTTTGTTTTATGGAACATATAAAACAGATGTATTCTCGGTATAGCTTCCTACTTGTACTATTATGCTACAGTATAATATGATGCTTATCTGTTAGCAGTCCTAGTAAACTTAAAAGGTTTTGCACAGATCAATGCCTCTGCCTAATTCAACAGCTTTGATACTAGATACTGGTCCTGAAGGAAGGTCTGTGTGCCGTGAAGTTGCTGTTATTCAACCGAAGGCCAAAGAAGCAAGCACAGATAAACCATCTGTTAGGCCAGATCAAATGGCAAAGAAAGGGAGTCATACCAATACCAATGCCAAAGGGATCCTTCCAGGGAATTTTTTCGACTATGCAGATGCAGATGAAGATGAAGCTCCAGCTCCTAACGAACTTAGTACATCTGGAGACATCGCCAATTCCAATCACATGCAGGTGAAAGGTGTCCCTGATGGCTTCTTTGATAACAACAAAACTGGCAATGGCATGCAATCCAGTGAACCCGGTTCATTGTCTAAAGAGGCAAAGAGTTCAGGAACTGCTCAAGTAAAAGCATCATTGCCTGAAGGTTTCTTTGATAACAAAGATGCTGATCTCCGGGCACGTGGTATCCAACCTCAAAAGGTTGACATGAAGTAAGTTTTCATGGTCACCTCTTGCATTTGCATTGCATCTAGAATCCATGGCCATTTTCACCAGAACAACCCTTAATTAATCATGCATAGTCCTGTTCCTTTGGCAATTTTAAATTCGATGAATAACCAGGATTGACTGGTTATATTTTGAATAGCATTTTATGATCTTGGTGCTTTGCAGTGGCTGATTAACATACTTTATCAGCATGAGGATGATTTGTAAACCAAGTCATTATTGTTATTTCCACACCTATTTTGCATTTTTGCATCAGTCAAGATCAAAATCTGCAGCAGTATAGACTTAGTAAGTTATTATTATATGTGGTTGTCGTTATGTACACTAAGATTATCTTGCTAATTCATAAAAATTCTTGTACAGTGATGCATACAAAGAATTTGAGAAGGAAATCCAAGAGGACCTGCAGGAAGTTGATGATCGCCTTGAAGAAGAGGAGGTTAGGCTAACTTGTTTTCTACGTTATATGATAACGGTGAAAAAGAATACGTGCTTATAATTGCAAATATTAACTCCACACTGCTGATATGAGCAAACTTTGCATTTATACTGCAGATTGATGCTGCTGCTGAGAGGGAGGAGTACTTGACTCTAGAGCAACAGTAAGATACTTATTCACATCCAGTTACATTGGGTAAAAAAAAGGACCCATGCTGAGCAAAGTGAAAAGGTTTTTATTGTGACCATCTTTTCATTTCTACACAGGGAGTACAGGCAGCGAGTAGATATGTTGAAGAAACAGCTCGTAGAGTCAAAAGCCGCCCGTACTGCTAAAGTAAATAGCAAACCTGTAGGTATGGACACGGAGTCCAGCAGCGATTCATCAAGTGATGAAGAGGATGACAACACAGATTTTGCGGTTGACTGGAGAGCGCAGCATTTGAAATGATGGAAAGATTTTGTAACTGGCACCAACCTACCGTGGAAATAGAGAACTTTTAGAACCAACCATCATCGAGAATTGTAGCCCAGTACTTCATTTTTTTCTACATGAAGAATACTTTCTGTAGTTTTACATCTTTCCTTCTCTCCCTCAGTAGCACCATGCAACTCTGTATAGACCGGAGTTCTGACCACCGTGACTTGACTGCAAATCGCATATGACGACTGATTGAACTTCTTTGTCTGTAGCAAATTTTGAGCGATGCTTAACTTGTTCCAAACTGGACCGGACATTGAATATTTTACATGCTGCTCTTAATCCTATACATTTTAAGCAAATTGCCTCAGCATCACCATCTTGGCAGAGGGGTTGCCTGTGCATGTTAGATATCTTTGGTCCTCGACACGAGGACATCACTGCTGCTTGATGGTTGGTCGGAGCTCCTCTGGAAGTTGAAAGGGACGCCTGTACCTGTGCAGATTGACTGGCTTGTGCATGCTTCAACGCCTGCGACCTCCTACAGGGTTTGTGTCTGCCCAATGCTCCTATCGGTGACCGTGATGGGCGGTGCCAATCAGTGTTTCTTCATGCCGGGTGCGTATTCTTTTGCAATAGTCCGCTCAGCGTCAGCAGACTCCTTGTAAAAATTTCGTCAGGCGGAATATATTTTTATATTGCTAAAAGTTGTTTTGTGTTAAAAAAAATATTTCATAAAAAACCATCCAAATATGATCTTGTTTTGAAAATTTTATTGCAAGGAACACATTGCTGCAACATTGCTGCAATCAGATTTTGATTTTTATTTGGATATATGGTTTTGAAAAATATAACTGTGCGACACCTTGACTGCTAATAGCCCCCGGTCGTACCTAGTGTCAAGAAGCCAACTTTGGCAGCTCTACCATGCTATACATTTAAAATATGTGCTTGAACATGCATCTGCATCATATGATAATTGATGTGCATACGAAAGTTTTAACTTTTCTTCATTTAGCATTTTTCCTCGTCTAGAGTTGCCTTTTACTGCTCACGGGAACACACACCACAGATAAGCCATTCAGTAAAACAGTAGAGCACTATGCCTTTGGTTAATGGTGCTTTGCTTTGTTCATGGGAAGACGTTCTTCGACGTCTCGTGCTAACCTCTAGGCATTTGAAAAGTGGCAAAAGAGAACGGATAAGACGCCAAGCCCATTGCACCCCTTGGAACTCCGAGCTCGCATGACGTAAGTAAACTCAGTTGAAACTGTTCATGTTTCTTGTCGAAATTGCCATCTGCTTATTCAGTCTCAACAGCTGTTGGTTGTACAGTCATGTATGCAACGTTTGGTGGACACATACATGGAGTAAAGAAACATACTAATAATCTGGTCAACTGGTTGGATACGTGCACCTGTGTAAAATCACGTCATGAGGCGCCACCTCCCTAAACAACCCGTAGAGTTTTTCTAGAAAGCCAAGTAAATAATCCACAGATGGTGCTGGAAAAGGCATCTGCTTATTTTTAAATCATGTAGTTTGCAAGTGAAGATGAATGGTCTCAAAGATAAGTAAATTAATAGATCGTGACATGTTTTATTGTTTTTGGAGTGTGATTTTGCAGTCAAAGAGGAGTGGTTAGCCATCAATAATCGGACTATATTTTCTGGAACTGTCAGTGATGGAGGAGATGACAATCCATAGTGTTTGTGGCACACACGAATCAGAGATACACAGAATGACAAAACTGTAAAAACGACGTCAATTCTATTCAGACTCTTACTTCAAGAACAAGATTGTTCTTCGTTGAACGCTTGCATCTAGCGAGTCACCCAGCGAGGTGCTAAGGCACATGGATTTTTGATTAGAGACAGAGTTAGATTTGTTTCAAAATCTATCTGTATTGTGGCCTGTAAATCCTCTAGTGGATCGGCCGATCGGGGTATGTTTGATTAATCGGCAGTTTCTTTGACCTTCCTTCTTCCTATTTCCCCATGTAAGATGTAACACTCTGCAAAGTCCTCCTTGGCCCCTTGTAAATTGTTCTCTTGGTAATAAAAGTTCAGGCAGCCAAAATGGCTGCCCGAGTTTCTTTTTAAAAGGTTTCATAGTGAATAAGCAGTTTTTTTTACTTTTCTCAAGATGATATAATTTGTGATGAGCTCATTTCTTTTCATGTTTCCATTTTTCGTAATTTCCAGATTATGTCAGATGTTTACATTTAACCATATAGACAAATTGTGTTTCTATAGTTCTCTAAACACTTCGACCGCAAAATTTATACTTCTGAAAAATGCATGCGATGCAGTGACAACAGCAATGCATGTTTAGATTTCTGTTTCACAGAAGCACTTGAAGGCTTGATACATAGCAGAAATTGTGTCAAGATGATTGCCATGGTCCCGTGATTATTTTGCAGCAACAGTTGCTATGACCTTCCAAGTTCGTACAGCCATTTTGGTGTGCGAACCGATATCAGTTGACATGATTATTGTATGAACCGATATCAGTTGGCATGATCTTCAGTCTCTGATATCGGTTCGTACAATATCATTCCTTTTTGTTTCACTGCTACTCAGGACTTACGTATTATACCCTCTACGATTTTTTTCCCAAACCTTTACCGCATACATGATACATTCTGAGCATTCTGAATCCAGAGGAACAAGGCTGAAGGTTAAGTATGAATCTCAGACTAGTGAGATCAGATAGCTGTCTGAAAAAACCCAAGTAGCAGTAATGCCAGTGAAGTGCTATAGTGCATTTATGCAGAACCAATATATTCATTGGTTCAATGATTAGCAATAGTAGTTCTATCAAAGAACGATTCCAAAAGAAAAAGGTCTTTCAAAGCAGATGAGAGAAGACAGCAGAATAACACCGAACTCCATTGACTGAGCCTGAGATCATACCTTCGTCTTTGCTGCAGAATCCTTGGAGAGCTGCATATCTTTGTATTAAGAAGAAAAGAGTGGCCAATTTACATCACCGATCACCCACCTTGGGCCAGAATGGGTGACGGTTGAACAAAACTCATAAAAGACTCTTACAGAAAAAGACAGAGAGGTAGGACCTGACCAATACACCCTAATGGCGTCTTCACTCTACCTGTGCTGCAGAATCCTGACACCTTCTCAATTCAAATTTGACTCAAAGAAATCACTGAATTGCTCCAAACAGTTGAACACCACAACCTTGCCCTATCCCCGCCCCCCCCCCCCCCCCCCCCCCCACATCGTTAGCAAATTCAGTGCACAAAGCTGTATGCAGTGCGTTTTTATCAGCAGATGGCAAGTTTGACAATTACAAACAAATTCCAAATCAGAAATCAATTTCAGCTGGGCACAAAAAATTCCAAATCAGAAATCAATTACACTACATTAACAATTTGACATGCCTGCAAAGAAATTTGCAGAATGTCTTAGGTATCTGCGGTTTTTATATTTCCAGTGCTACTATACAAGTATTATGTACATTGTTCACAGTGAACATCAACATAAGAAACATATAGTGCATCAAACATAGTTCTACACTTCTATTCTGTCGTCAATTCCTCATTCTTTTATTCCATGAGAATTGATCTCTGAAGATCAAAGAAGCTGGCAGAGGTAAAAAAAAAGCTGCCAATCAGGCAAACGCTCATTCAGCAAGAGAATCAGAACTCACAAAGTTTGCAACAACATCCATGGAATGATGCAAACCTTCTGGAACATCTAATTCTCGTGACACGCCGCCACCTTCATCTGTCCTGCAATCTGCAGCCGACGGTACGGAGCTCTCCTCCCAGGCTCCTGCTACCTCAGAGTTGCCATTGAAGCACGGAGCAGGATCAGCAGACACCACAGAGCCAACACTGCACGGCTTCTGGAAAGGGGACGTGCCAACCTCGGCGTCAATCTTGCCCCGGACATCGAGCAGGAGGCTCCTTAGCCTCACCACCTCTGCCTCCAGTGCGGCATGGTCCTGCAGCTTCCTCAGGAGCTGCTGGTTGGCGGCTCGGAGCTTCTTGACCTCCTCCTCCAAGAAGGCCGCGTGCGCCTTCTTCTTCTCCCGGTACTTGCGCACGGCCTCCCGGTTCCCCAACGGTCTCCGTGGCTTGGCCGGGTCCTCTCTGGCGTCGTCGTCCTCGGCGCCGCCGGCGAAGACTTGGGTGTGCGTGTGCAGGCACGTGTGGGTGTGCATGGGGGCCGACGGGCCGGGAGGGTTGCAGCTGTGCGTGTGGGTGCATGTCGTTGTGGCGCTGTTCAAGAAGAGCTCGTCGAAGCTGCCAGGCACCTCCGGGTGGGAGAAGAGCAATTGGCAGGGGAGGTCAGCTCCATCGTCCATTGTGACAGAGAATGAAGCAAAGAACAATTTCCTCCTATGGTCAATGGACAAGTTGCACGGGAGAGATGCCCAAAAGCAAAGAGAAGGATGAAGGAATCAAGAACTTGGTTCTGCAAGGATGCTGTTAGAGGCTGTAACAACTGGATTACCGATCAGAGATTGGCAAAGCGATGGATCACAGATGAAACTAACTTGCAGAGTTGCAGGGCAGCAGCAGACCTCAGCACTGAACAGAGTAGTAGACCTCTGCAGAATTCCAGAAAGGGCAGAGATCCCCTGCGAGCAACAGCGAGCTGCCCAAATTGGACGAAAAGCAATTCATCGGGACGGTAGAGTGAGCTCTGATCGTCCGACTCCAAGCCGTGGAGACAGAATTCAGGGAGTGGGAGCTGGGAACCAGGCCGCATCAACGTGAAACCCCCAGGCGGTGAAATAGCCGGAAAAGCAGATTCCGGCATCAGAACCTCATCTCGAGCCGGAGGAGGACACGGAATCGACGGTAGGGCAGGCCGCAGGCGGAAGGCCTCGCTCTCGGTTGCCGCCGAGCTGCCTCTCCCGGGGAGAAACTTTCTACCTGACTACCCCCTTTTCGCCTTTCACGTCCCCTTTCTTTCTCGTCTCCCCACCGATCTTTTTGGTGACGTCCGATCCACCGCTTTCCGTTTTATCGGCGATCGGGGGGAGGCGGAGGAGGAGAATCCTGGAAAGGGAGGGCGTGCCGCGGAGGAGATGGACGTCGACGTGATCGGACGGGTGGTGGGGGTAGGGGGTGTGGGGCGGAGATGGACGGAGGGGAGGAGGGACGGGACGATCTAGTTCTTGCCACTGCTGGGAGGCTTTTTGTTCGCGCACCATGATTTGGGTCTTCATCTCCTTGCTTGCTGTGGTGGCCTGCCACTTGGACCGGTCTTGTCTTTCAGCTGGACTTTTTTGCCCCTTGAGAAGTTAAGATATTGTTGCCTAGTTGACTATGGACATCATGTTCATATGCGAGCATCAAGGGCTGGTAATAAGATCGCCGCATTAGCGCAAAGCAGTATGGACAGGATAGTAGGAAATTTTGACCCTTCGCTCTTGCAATAAAATTTCAGAGTCCGGATTACGTTAAAAACAGGTTGAGATCACCGATCGAGCACGTACCGGTACCGTCCAGGGTCCCGTTCAACGTGCCCAAAAATCGCCATGAGTGCTCCATGTTCCCCCTCTCTCTATGACGTGTCCCACGCTTGACGTTCATCCTCTCTTCTCCATTTTGCTTTTAAGAAAAAAGTTCCATTTTCGTGTACAGGAAGGCGCATCGTGGATGAAATGACAAGGTTCTTACTTCCTCGTACACGCCCAAGAATCTCAGCAGTATTGCACAAAAGGGAAAAGAAAAATGCTCTTGTCCCTGAATCTAGTTGGGCCTCCAACCGCGCGCGCTCTGCAAATCTAGCCTGCTCGACGGCCCCTTTCTTGTTTCTTCCTCGTCCTCTCACTTCTCACCTGTCACGCGTGGGCAAGCAATGGTCGACGACGCTCGACTTGTAAAAGTTTTTTAGTATCTGCCCTCTGCGGCTATGCTACTGCTGGATCCATGAGCAATGCCGCACGCGCGCGCACACAGTAGTAAAAAAGATTGAGGTGTGGTTTAGTACTGGTGTCTCCGTTTGACGGTTTTGTGATACATGCGCGGGTTTGACAAAACAAAACTACTCTAAAAAACATCTTGACAAGTTCCTTTTCGAATTCCTGGTTCACGGACTAATTGCTAACCATGTACGAGCGCACCAGTTGGAAGACGGTCATGTCCCAACCTACAGAGCCAGTTTGGAATGCGTTTTGCAGCCATTAGTTTCAGCCTTTTCCGGTGATCTGCAAGAGAAACCCTTTCTGTTTTCACCACCGGTTTTGGTTAGCTGAATTTTGCATTCCTCCATTTGAATAGCAAGGACAGTTTGGATGCACCTCGAATGTCCTGGACAGCTCTATTCAACATATGCATCGCAACTATTTCTGAAACAAATGCCTCAGTGGACACAAGGGGATGGGGTGATGCATTCAGCTGGTAATCAGATAAACCTGTTCAGCACCAGTAAAAGAGTGTACACCAAAACAACTGGGATTACCAGCATAGGCAGGAGACATATGGCTGCACCAAATACCGGTTCAGTTTCGACAGTTGCCTATTGTCGTCCTGCTCCCTCATCTGGAAGTCTAGAACACTAAATCTGAAACAAACAGAATAGGCAGCTAGAGAGCAGTTGCCAGCAGGTTGCAAATAAGCATCAATTGGAACTGAAAGACATAACAGTGGCACCAGATTATAGTTGCCATGATGGTAGTTCCTCTCTTTGAGCCTTCGGCCTCTAGCTGTCTAATTAAACCACAATTTGTCTCCCAATAAAATTCATAACCATGGCATTCCTAAATGCCAATCATGCAACTGAGCACTTGCAGTTCCCTCCACGTTTTCTCATCCGGGCTTGGGACCGGCAAAGGCAGTGTTAAACCGCAAACAGACAAACAAACATACAAACACAACTCAGAACAACAAACAAACAAACAACAACCCATGGTCCTAAGATCAAACACAAGCAACTAAATGCAAGACTTGCGCACATAAGCACATAAACAAGGGCATAGCTTACAAAAACATGACTAGTTGGGGAAAGAACGATATGAAAAAGGTTCTTCGAGCCTAAACAAGGCATATCTTATGACATGTGAAAAGTTAAACTTGCAAGAAAAAAAAGCATGCTGTGAACATCAATAAGACATCTAGAGTTGTCGCAGGCTAGTCAGTTTCCCCTGGCAAGTAGTGTTCATTTGCAGTTTATTTGATGGAACAATCAGGACAAAGATAGAACTTCAGGTCAGTTGGCACCAAGGTACAAGAACAGAGACACCTGGGATCTGGAGCATGAAAAAGGTGGTGCGCACTGTCACAAGCAAACCCACAACACGGTTTTAGCTAATCTTATCCAAGAAAATTAAGAGTTATCCAGCTAGCCAATGCAGATTCTGCAACTCCATACAAAGAAACTCAATTGCCACAACGACCAGCTTCGGAAAAAATCGCTCCATGATCAAGAACCCAAATCAGAACTTGGCTCACAGGATAGAACACTTTGAAGAAGTGCAGAGTCCAAACCAACAAGCACTACACAGAGCTAAAGAAGTCCACAAGCACGCATACACTGGGCAATCCTCATCTTGTACAGTTTATCCAACTTATCACAAAAAACTGGCATCATCGGTAAGCTTCATGACCACTGATAGAAAACACACAGGCAGCAGCTCAAGACTAGAAGTACCAAGTGTCCTACCAACTGGTCCAGATATTATTTCAGGTCTGGAAATCCAATTCAGAAGTTGGTGATTGTTGTTGGCTAATAACAATAGTCAAGTCAAAACTTCTTCATTTTAGCATCCTCATACCTCAGATCCAATAAGTGCAAATAATGCCATCATAGTACTTTACTTAAAAAGTCAGCATACTTTTGCTACGTTGTATCTTGAACCACTTGTGCAAGCAGTTTGTTACAACCTAACCAAAAATATCCTAGTCTTAGCTAACCTAAGACCACTATTCAACCAACCACGTAACATATTGATCTGTCAAGATAACAGAGATTCACCAAACAGACTCTTTATCTTTACCAACAAATCTGAACAACTAACACACAAATGGAACCAAGCACACGATTCAAGTTCACTAATACAAGTCAGGGTGGGAAAATCCAGTAGGTTACTTAAAGCAAGCACCTAAGCTTCTGTTATAAGCACAGCCGGATCCTAAAGGTCTTCGACTTCAAGCACAGCAAATCGACACATTAATCTGAACCAGGATGACTTCAACCCAAATTCTTGAAATGAAATCCAGGTATATAAACACTAACACTGTCCAGTAAATCTGACCTCTGCCACAAAAATGACCACCAAGCAACAAGCAAACAGAAGACTCCAGTTCCATCTTAGAAGCTTGCCATAAAGCAGAAACTGCATCACCAAACACTAGGTTCAAACGCGACAATTGTTCAGCCAAACAACATGTTAGTTCAGACAGATTCTCTTTTGGGGAGAGCAATCCTTGGTTTTGATCCACAACGATAAAATGAACCGATGTGACTCCAAAATGCGGGAATAACAAAAGTTCAAAAGACTCGAGTCTGCATAACGTAAAGATGAGGGCATAAAGGGTGCAGTGAAGGAAGTGCTTCACTCCAGGATATCGATACCATGATAACCAAAAGGACAAGAGGTAACTTGGCTAATCAAAGAAGCTAGGGACAACTATATCCTCAGTTATCAAAACTTTATAATGCTGATCTCATATAAATAATAACTACTAGATTATTAAAAATACTAATGGTTAGAATTTACTGCAATATGATGATTTTTTTGCGAGGATGCAATATGATGAATTTAACAAAATTATGATTAATAATTAGTGAATGAATTGTCAAGACAAATAAATTTGATAGCCACAAATGAAATTAGTAAGCAGACTAATGGTTATACCAAAGCAAGTGAGAATAGAATCAAATCAGGAACCAGATTGGATGTTAGTAGGCATCCCCTAATTTGAAATTAGAATTCAAGATAATACTATGACCCTACAAATTCTGTAAAATATCCTAGAAGAAACATTCATGATTATTTTTCAAAAAGCTATTTTATTTTGCAGATAAATTTATTAGTCAGTCAGGTTAAAACATAGATATTAGAAGGTGTCTGCAAACATGGTCTACGCTGCTTCTTGCAGAATCAACTGGGGACCAGCATATAGCAAGAGTTCTTACTGGAAATCAACTCAAACAGTGAACCTGCGCCATTGGATAAGGCATCTAGGGTAAGGACTGTTTCAGAACCATCAATAAGCTTGTGAAAGGATTGTAAATAACTGGAAGAATCCATAGATGAAAACAGCCAGATCTTGGTATGCCTTAGCATCTTTCCATACTAAGATCCAACTGCTGTAAACCAACCAAACAGCTGTCAACTTAAATCAGAAAGTGGATCCGAAATAGAAGTATTACTCATGATATTAGCAAGGGTGAACTCTGGTTAGAAGGAAGAACCTTATAAATTGCCCCATCACTCCAAACTTCTAAGCATCAATACTCTCCAGTAACTGGAAACTAACCAAACAACAATCAACCAAGTTGAACGAGTAAGCTCGAAAGTAAAATAGTTGGGGCAAACTCTGGGCAGAGGGATCTTTCTTGCAGATGTTGATCATCAAGCTATCATGATGCATTCAAACAGCAGCCAGAATGTCTTAAGCAGGTCCCCAAGTAATCAATCAATGTACACTATCCATAAGTTCTCTGGTCAACAGAAGTAAAGATGGCAGCGGAATTTGGAAGATATATCAGATTTAACTTGCAAAAATTGAACTTTCTAAGTCTGAAATTATCGAAGGACAATATAATTTCCGTCTCTTTTGGGTTCCTTAGAATCATGGTGAGTCATGGTTTAGAATAGGGATAGGCCTAGCTTAGTAGAGACCAGGCACTGGGCATGTGCAACAAATGATCGGAAATTATAGCTCAGCATGTGCACACGTCACATCTGCAACTTCTTGAAAGCATTACTGGTTGAAGAAACTAACTGGATAGGAAGCATATAAGAATTCCCAAGCATCCATATAATTTAAGTGACTAAAAAACAGAAGGAACTGATCAGAACAGATAACAGATGGAGGCAGAAATTATATGACAAGTACTAGAATCCTCCTTGTAATTTCAATTGTTGCAGCACAAAAGAAGTCATCCAAATAATTACAAGCATCCTACATATTTGAACATCGATGCCAATCAAACGTCTTAATTTTTCCAATCAGTGTACCCATGCATCCTATAGATTTGAACATTGATCCCAATTGAAGCTCTAGCATTTTAGTCGTAATGTCACGATGGTTCATCATAATATAATGCCAGAAATACCAAAACTACCGTTAGCCATAGCCAAACCTCTAGACCGATCAACCTCCACAACCAATGCCCCACCTGCATCTCTGAATGACACAAAACACACCACAACCAAGATCAGCTTATAGAGTACTGAATGAGTCAGGGTCCCAAACCTCATCATTATCCCATTGGAGAGGCAGAATATTAGCCAACCATTCAGATCTGAAACCACTAAATACAAGTAACGAAACCAATATAACCAAATTGACCATGCACTAGACTCTGGCCTGCCCCCAATTTCAAGTGCCAGTTCTTAGATACAGGAAGTCCAAATTGTCAAACTAATCCTGCAACCACCACATGAAGAAGCGAGCACAAAAATATAGATAGAGCAAATCAAACCACAGAGAGAAATCCCAAACCGAACATTTTATGACCAAATCAGATGGACGGACTACCAACTAGTTGAGCTAAATGATCTGCAAACATAGAGGAGCAGCACCGGAATTAAAGCTATGTTCAAAGCATAACATGATGAAACAGAAACAAGTTTAGAATGAGTGTAGGTCAGTATGCTGTAGCCATAAAATTCCCCCATGTCGCTTGAATCCCCCAAATATGCTCAGAACCTTCAACCACTGCATGTTGATCATAGTATCCGAATTTTAAATTGAGAAATTATCATAATTCCAAAAAAACTAGCACGTTGTCTCAAAATTAGAATAGGTTAGAAGCACTCCCAACACATTCCAATCGGCACCAACAACTCTTGCAAAAATATCAGCTGGTGACCTGCAATAGTGACCATGCTATGATCATTATCTACTTTTGAGGTAGAATCCACTCAACAAACAAGATGAGAATCAGAGAAGGTGATAGTTTTGAAGATTCAGTCGGCTTCCTATTGCTCCTGTGCAAGTATCACTTAGCAATCTGCAATCAGTGAGAGGCCACTCTACGGTAACCATCAATTTGACCCTTAAACAGCAAAGCAATCATAAAAAATGTAGGGATAGGGATAAAGCCTGATAGATCGTTGACTATTCCAGCTGACAGTTATATCTGTGTGGTGATGCCTCCCCAAACTGCAGAATTACTAACGAAGCATCAATGGTAGCCTATGATGGTTAATTGTCGAAAAACGTTGACAGGAGAGGATTATTAGTTAACAAACACACGGAACCCTCCACGGTTCCATTGGCTCAAGCAGAATCAATCCCGACTCCAACCCATCCATCCATCCATCCATATAATCCAATTGCTGGAGAAGAACCAACAGCCCCGGTATCAGAATTGGAGCAGACAGAAATTTAAGAGTAGGGACCAATAAGAAAGAACTGGGGTAGAGAGATATCCAAACGATGGTGCTCTCCAGGCGGTATGAACTCCAGGCCAGCCAACGCCTCAATCTGCCTCTAAAACTCGCACCTCTGTTTGTTTCCTCTGCAGATCCAGCTAACAGCAATTCCCCCATACGGGCTGTCAAGTTTCTAGTTAGTCCGGTGGCGACCTTCCTTCACGCCACCATGATACCAAACCGACCATAATAAGAAATTAAAATCAACAAGGAAACCATACGCAAACCTCCACCCTTCAATTAATCTCTCCTGAACCAGCAAGGACCCTTCCTTTCTGCATCTAAAATCAGGACAAACACCCACCGCAAACGAGATCAGCTGTTAAAATAAGAATCGACCGAGGTCTCGAATCCACCTTGACCCATGATTTGACTACAGGAGAAGACTGCTCGGTAACACGAGGCCACAGGATGAGATCACACCGGGACGATTAAGCCTGAAACCACCGATCCTCCGAGTGATAAAACCAGTGAACCGCCGGATCTGACGAGAGACTGACCTGCCTCGACCTCCTTGCCACACGACGCCATGAGGAACCCCGCCTCCACTCCCCAATCGGGACAGGTAACCCTGCAACCCACAAGCTGAGACGGCGAAGACGGCGAAAACGAGGATCGAACCGAAAATACTGGAGGATCGAATCACTGGAAAAATTAAACCGTGTTGAGAAATCGGCGCTTACCATTTTTTCGTGAATATACCCAGTAACAACGACATCAATACGAGACTAATACGGAGACTAACTCTGGAAATTCAAATTTTCTATCCACAACTCAACTACATATCATCTAATGATATGTCACTAAATTATCTATAATGACTACCTATACCATCAATTTCTACTTGACATGCTTTGAAAGAGAGAAGTGAACTCTATACCCCGACATGTGTCCACCTTCTGCACTTTTCTATAATTCTAAACTTTTCTCTATCTTTATTCTATCATACAAATCCCTATATTTCACACTTCATCATAAAACGTGACAACTATAATTAAAGAGTGATAACTATAAATAATACATATGCTTAAATCTGTCACTATGAATAATACATATGCTTAAATCTTCTAGAACCTTCAACTTCTTACCTATCTTTATGGATTGCAAAAATATTTTCTCGTAATTTTCACAATATTATCATATATTTCGAGGAAACTTAAACCGAACAACTCGACCAAACCCGACTCGTTCCCCGCGCCACACACCCGCACGAGGCGCGCGCGCGACCGCCCCGAGCAATCTGCGAGCACCGAAGGGCAAAGGCGGCGAAACAAATCAACCGGTGAGGAGGAAGAAGAAACGGCGAAAAGCCGAAAGCGGAGGAAGAAACGAGAAAGGCAAACGCGACGACAGAGCAAGGCGCCGAACACCGGAGAGAAGAAGAAAAGCCAGAGCGCAAGGGGAGGAGGCCGTCCCGTGGGCGCTATTTATTGAGGAGGAGAGGCGGTGGAGGGCCGCTGGCCTGTCGCCAGCCGGGGCGGGAATCCTTCCCGGACACGGCTCTGCTGCGCTGGCGTGCGCGGGAACGTTGGCCGCCCGGCAACGCAAGGCTGGGGTCGGTTCGGGGCCGGACGAGCGGACGGCGGCAAAGGGCGGTTGAATTGGTCGTATCCTATCCGGGTTGGGTTGGTTTTTGCATTTGGCCGGGCGGTCGGTTCGGGGAGGTTCGTTCGTGGCTCGGCAACGCGGAGATATTCGCGCGTTTCACGTGGTGGGAGCGCGGCCGCGGACCGGGAGTTTTTCTAGGCGCCTCGGGAGTTCCGTGGATGGGGTGGGTGGGCTACACGTTGGCCCGCCGCGGATTGCCGACCGCGCGCTGTCCTGATTCTGTGCGTGAAAGCACGTGCTGGGGCCCATGTTATCGGTTGCTTTCGCTTTGCCCACGCTCAGAATGGGCTAGCGTGGGCCTGTAAGATCATTCATCTTAGGCCGGCCCACGGTAGCGGCTTTTGTTTGCTCGTTCTTATCTGGTTTGAAAGTGATCGCTAGCTCATCGCGTCGTAGACTGCAACTGTGGTAGCCAGCAAGCTGATCCGAGCACGTCTAGCTTTGATGGATGGATCGGATGGGTACAGCGCGCATCCGATGTTCATATCGTGTCATATTATCATGACATGTCATTCATATACTAGGAATAGAACTATCGTTTCATATCTGTCTATAATAGCTTGAATAATCACTTAATTCCCACCGATGGTCTTCCTTCCCCATCTATCATATAAACATCACTCTTTTCCAATGCACAAAATATCTATTGTATTGTTTTTTTATTTTCTGTAGAAACCATATCCCATGACCTGTTTTCTTTCTCCCTTCTATTTAATATACATCCATGTCACTTTAGTTACTGGTGATGTTGAAATTATATTATGTATATCATTGGAATCGGAACATTGGAACTAGCATTAACTATTATCATCTCAATAGGTGTCTCACTCCATCAAGACTAGCGAGTTACAAGCTTGCAACGTTACGAGTTTGTGAATTCAGAAATGCAATTTCAAAGTTAACAGATATAAGTGATACACCCTTACAAATTTAAAGACCACCAGTATATTTTACTCTAAACCGTTTCAGTCATTTGCCACGCTTCCCCTCCACTCTCGTGACGCCCTCCAATAGAAGTAGCCACATGGCCGGTCCGTTTCTTTTCCCAGTTCGGTAGTCAGATTGGGATGGGCAAGGAGAGAGTTCAATCCCGGCATTATACATCTGGCAGCTAGCAAAAAGAAATTTTAAGAAGGAAAAAAATTCTTTTTACCTCCCTAAGCTTTAGATCGAATCTGCGTTTTCCCCCATACAATAAAACCGTCCGTCTGGACTCCTCAGACTCGCGATACCGGATATGTGACCTCCCTCGCTGTTTTTCTAGGTGATTTTTTCTATTTTATATTTATTTCGATTGAATCTTTAAAAAATCATAGTAAATTCACACAAAAAATCATAAAATAGAAAATATAATTTTATTGAACTCCACATAAGTAGATCTATGCAGTAAACATATGATATGATATAATTTAGTACAAAAGTTTTGATATAGTTTTAATATATATTTTTCTATAATTAATTTATAGCTGCAGTTTCCGTGGTTTAATTATGGTAAATATTTTATTGTGGTCCAATCATTATATATTTAATTTGTAGTAAATATTTCACGTTTATTGGATCATGTACGCCACTTTCTCACAAAAACAAGGCCCAGTAATTTCTGAAAAAATCGCAGGCCCAGTGTGTGGGAAGCTTTGTGATTCGTGGCCCGTGAAGCTTTGGTGCTGGGCGAACTTTTGTACCCACCCGCGCCTAGCATCACCAACCAGACCCAAGCCTGCCTGACCCATCCCAACCCGTGAAGGCCCAGCGCGGCAGCACCGTCCGATCTCGTATCCAACAGCCGATACCCGCTCGCCCTCCTCGAAACCCTAGCGCCGCCACCCTATTAATTCTCGCCCCTCCCTCGCCCACCATTTTCCTCCACCTCCCGAGCCCTCCCCACCCTCCCACCCCGGCGGCGGCGGCGCACAGCAGCTGAAGATGGTGAAGTTTCTGAAGCCCGGCAAGGCCGTGATCCTCCTTCAGGGCCGGTTCGCCGGCCGGAAGGCGGTGATCGTGCGCGTGTTCGAGGAGGGCACCCGCGACCGCCCCTACGGGCACTGCCTCGTCGCCGGCCTCGCCAAATACCCCAAGAAGGTGATCCGCAAGGACTCCGCCAAGAAGACGGCCAAGAAGTCCCGAGTCAAGTGCTTCATCAAGCTCGTGAACTTCACCCACCTCATGCCGACGCGCTACACCCTCGACGTCGACTTCAAGGACGTCGCCTCGGGCGGGCCCGACGCGCTCTCCACCCGGGACAAGAAGGTCACCGCCTGCAAGGCCGTGAAGTACCGCCTCGAGGAGAGGTTCAAGACAGGCAAGAACAGGTGGTTCTTTACCAAGCTCCGCTTCTAGATGCCGGGCGTCCAGCATAGTACCTGCTTTAGTTGTCAATTTCATGTATTGGACACCCTTATCTCTGTTTTGGTATTGCCATGAAGACTTCGTGCTTACTGTTATGGATCTTGGAGAGGATGACATGTCGATGATGTGTTAAATGATGTCAATCATAGATCTTGTCAAAATTTTGTTCAGAATCATTGCTTCGAATGTGCTGTTCTCAAAATTTTCAATCTCGCTGGTGTTAGATATTCGAGATGCATCACCTAAGCCTTCATTACTACGACTTCATGGTCCTTTTACATGCGAGTTCTGGCTGATATGGTTTACTATTTTTTCAACTTACTTGTACTATTAGGCAATTGTGCTAGCAGCCTTGCAGTCAAGTTAAATTGTTGAATAGTCAATTGAAGTATTTATGCCTATCTGTTTGTTCCTTTGCCTTTATATGAACTTATATGGTTTCCACTCTTCTATCTTTCTTTTGGGGCTTCACTTCTAGTTATGGAACTTGTGATTAGATAGGTGAATTGTCAGCTGTGTTAGTAGCCTCTCAGTCTAATATCATTGCTGATTTTGTTAAGACTTCTGGGGACAATATCAGGGTGCTTGTTATAATGCTGGCTGGCATAGTATTCACTCACTAAAATGCCGTCTGTTTTTCAAGCATTATGCAGTCCTGTAATTTCCTACGGGTGCCCTAAAGGATCTACTATTTCTGCAGTTGCCTTTGCCTTGTTTAAGAAATATTTGACATTCTTGGAATGAATGTTTCTATAATGTTTGTGTTGTCCGGTCTTCAGAACGTTTGTAGACACTGTTGGGTTTTGGTGAACTGACCTGATTGTCACAGCGCTATATTTTGAAAGATCACCAGCACTAAATTGACCTTATGGAAATTTTGGACCCTGATCAAATTGAACATTGTGTTATTGTTACTTACCAAAATAGTATCGCTAGAGCTGTAATGAAAGCATTTTTGTTCTTGTGTATGAAAATAATATTGGTTGTCACTTGGAAGTACTTTATTCTGTTTATTTAATAAGCAAACTTTAATCATTAGCTGGGTATGTATATTTTTTTAGTTTCTGTTGGTCCTGCTTGTGATGCCTGGTGTTATTTGAGTACTGTTTAGGGTGTTGTATTGTTTAAGTGCAATATATCTTTTCCAAAGCAGCAGGATTTGTTTGTGAGCGGCTGCGGTGTGAGTTGCGACTGACAGTGAGTGAAGCTTCCGAAAGAGGAGGAAAGGGAAAGGGAACGGAACATTGGACTCGGACCGAACTCTGCATCCCTTTCGACCGCAGCGACGGACGCACGAGCTGACCACTTCTTTGGGTAAGCTTCCCCCGCTCAAGCTAACCCTCACGCCGCCGGATTGATGATGATGGTCTGATGGTTGGCAGCGTGCCAAGGCCATCTCGCGTCAGTGCGTGCGCTGTGCTCGAGTGGACTCTCCTCTGGTCGGCTCGGAGTCGGAACTCGGACCAGCTCCGCCAACTAGAGCGGCCGCCCCGAGCAATCAAAGCTCGCCGCGGGCTCGGCCGGCTGGTTTCGCGGATGACGCCGGTGGCCGGTGGTCGGCCGGCCCCGGGCTGGAGGACGCGTCGGAACCGGATGGCGCGACGGCGACCCTCGTTCGCCAAACACGACCACCTGCCGCCGCCGGTCATCAATTCGGTCACGCACGCCGTGCGCCCGCGCCTGGCCTGGTGTGTCCGTGTGTGGCGTCTCCACCACCGCCCCCCTTCTCCTCGTGCACGGACTCGCCTCCGAGTCCGACTCCCTCCCTGACCGCGCGCGTTGCCTCCGTGGAAGCCTTATTTTATTTAAACGGGAAGAAATCAGCAAAGGGGAAAAGGCACAATTTTCCCTTCGATTTTCTCAGGCCCGCTCGCCTGCCTGCTTACACGGATTGTGCGCCGTGGAGTTGGTGCTGGTAGCTGAGCCGAGACACGGGCGGGCGCCGCCACCACCAACGCAGGGAGGGGCCGGCGCGGCCGCGGCCCTCGGGCTTGCTGATCGACAGCGAGTTCGCGCTGGGATTTGGTAATTTCTGGTCGCCCAACCCCACAAATCCCCCCGCGAAACCCACCCGCATTTCCTTTCCCCGTGCTCGCCAGCAGAACACCCCCATCTTCCTCGGCCGGCCGGAGCCTGCCTGCCTTGCCTGTCCCCGGTTGAGCTCGGCGAGGGTGTGTGAACCGCGAAGCGAGGCGGCGATGGTGGGGAGCTACGCGAACGGCGGGTCAGCGGCGGCGGCGCTGGCGGCGGAGGAGAAGCTGGACGAGCTGCGGCGGCTGCTGGGGAAGTCCGACGGCGACCCGCTGCGGGTCGTCGGGGTGGGCGCCGGGGCGTGGGGGAGCGTCTTCTGCGCGCTGCTGCAGGACGCGTACGGCCGGCACCGGGACCGGGTGCAGGTGCGGGTGTGGCGCCGCGCGGGGCGCGCCGTGGACCGCGCAGACGCCGAGCGCCTCTTCGAGGTCATCAACGCCCGCGAGGACGTGCTGCGCCGCCTCATCCGCCGCTGCGCCTACCTCAAGTACGTCGAGGCGCGCCTCGGGGACCGCACGCTCCACGCCGACGAGATCCTCCGCGACGGATTCTGCCTCAACATGCTCGACACGCCCCTCTGCCCGCTCAAGGTCGTCACCAACCTGCAGGAGGCCGTCTGGGACGCCGACATCGTCGTCAACGGCCTGCCGTCCACGGAGACCAGGGAGGTGTTCGGGGAGATCGGCAGGTACTGGAAGGAGCGGATCACGCAGCCGCTGATCATCTCGCTGGCAAAGGGGATTGAGGCGTCGCTCGACCCTGTGCCCCGGATCATAACACCCACGCAGATGATCAGCAATGCAAGTGAGTTCTTTGCTCAATTCTCGTTGCGATGTACTAGTACCATTATGTTTTCATGGTTGAGTTACTAGTTTCGTTAATCTCGCAGCTATCATATTTGTGGAAGTAGTAGGGCTAACAAATTTAATTGAAGATTTGAATGCTGCTCAGCTGGATCAGATACAACAGCTCTGGAATGTTCCTGATGAAATTTCTGAATAATCATGATCTGTACCTACGGTCCCTCCTATTTATTGCATGTTTGATGATTATATGGTACTATATTCTTTACCTGTTGTTGAGTATTGGAAGTTTAAGGGCTAATTAAAGCCCCTTGCTGAATGGTGCATCTTGCAGTTAAGTGAGTGCCCATGTGCTATGTTTGCTCTGCAGGCCTTTCCCTTCTGAACATATAATACAGTTTAGCAGGGTTTATCACTTTATCTGAATTATTACTGAACATTGCATGTTCTGGTTTCTACCCACCACATGTGATGTTTCTCCTGGATTTATTTTACTGAACTGAAATTGACATCCTGAGCATTAACTCGATTCCGTATGTCGTTACATGCATTTAAAGTTTCCCCTCGTACTGTTGGCTTTTGCTTGTGTTTGTTGCTCATGGATTCTGAGATTGACATCCTGAACATTAACTTGACTGCAGCTGGAGTGCCTTTGGAGAACATTCTGTACCTTGGAGGCCCAAACATTGCTTCTGAGATTTATAACAAAGAATATGCAAATGCTCGCATATGTGGAGCTGACAAGTGGAGGAAACCTCTTGCAAAATTTTTGAGGCAGCCCCATTTCATTGTATGGGACAATAGTGATCTCATTACTCATGAAGTCATGGGCGGCTTAAAAAACGTATATGCCATTGGTGCTGGTAAGTTTTATTTGCTATCCTATCTTTAAATTGACTTGAAAAGTTTTGATCTGTAAAAATGGAACTTTCATTTGGGTCCTCCCTTTATCCAGTTCACATGAGATACTTAATGAGATCATCCCATTTTTCAGCATTGGACCAATAAAATTGCTATTTTGGCATCTTTGTTTTTTCGTCCTGTTTAATTAAGTATGCTATTTGCATTCACTGAATGCTACTGCAATGCTGCAGTCTCTGCCAAATGCAATGTTGCTTAGATTTTTCAGACGGTACAGAATCATGCTGATGTTAATACAGTACACACAGCTCTCATGTCATGGATTAGGAAAAAATTAAATCCAGTAATTAACACAATAGACCTGGGAGGGTGTCTCTCCATATTCTTTCCCCACTTTTACCTAATTATTCTGGAGCCTAATGTATCCAGTCATGTTGCTGAACATCATCTTATCACGCAGGTATGGTGGCAGCACTTACCAATGAGAGTGCAACCAGCAAATCAGTGTACTTTTCACTTTGCACATCTGAAATGATATACATCACCCATCTTCTAGCGCGAGAGCCTGAGAAACTTGCAGGACCCTTGTTAGCTGATACATACGTCACATTGCTGAAAGGTCGTAACGCATGGTACGGGCAGAAGTTAGCTAAGGGAGAATTGACCCTAGAAATGGGGGACAGCATCAAAGGCAAAGGGACTATCCAGGTTTGTGCTGCCAGCCTGCCATCTTTTGTAATATAAAGTTTGCTTGATCTCTGGATGCCCTTTTGGTATGGGGTAGCTATGTGCTGACCATTATTTCACTTCTGCGATTCAGGGTGTTTCTGCAGTCAATGCATTTTATGAACTCCTGAGCCAGGGAAGCCTATGTGTGATGCATCCAGAAACCAAGAAGCCTGTTGCTCCTGTTGAGCTGTGCCCAATACTCAAAACACTTTACAAAATTTTAATCAAGAGGTTAGAATCTTGGAAAATTCGTGGACTATCCACTGCATTCTTTGGGGGTACATTTCTACTGTCATGTCAAGCGCCTAACTATTTCATTTTTTGTCTGCAGGGAGCTTGCAACTGATTCCATTCTTCAAGCAATACGAGACGAATCAATGTATGATCCACGGGAAAGAATTGAGATGGCACAGCGTCAGTCCCTTTACCGGCCATCTCTTCTTGGCCTACCTAAAGGAGATGCCAAGGCTTAGATATGTCCTTTCTGCAGTACGCATTTGCTGTGAGCTTGCAGGAGGTGTTTTGCTGGTCTCGAGATCCTTCTTTGCGTGCCCCCGAAAATGTGCGTTGTGTGTACACTAGAGAGTTCGATGGTGGTATATTAGGATGCCAGGATAAACCTATTGCCCATGTCTGTACATATGTCTTGTTGTGATTCAAATTTATTTGTTATTTTGACTGGAATAAAGATATGTTTTCCTTTTCGTTTATGATCGCTTTGGAGTCCCATATTGGCTGTAATCATAAGCAGCAAGCTATGTTCTCCACTGACATGAACATATGAATTTTTTGAAAACTACATGAACATATGAATGAAGCAGAAAACGTTGTAAGTAATTTATCAGGCATTTTTCACTTACGGGCTAAGTAGGCCCAATTGAACAAAATGTGGGCCGTTCAAGGCCCATACAGACTAACTACAGCCTGTTAAAATCTCAAAATGAAGATAAGAAGGCCATGAAAGGCCATGTATTCCTAAGAGGCCTGCTCGTCTTGTTTTTACTGCAAAAATCTAGTATGTCGGACCCATGAACAAAAGTGGGTCCACTTTACAGCCCTAAATGGTTTACATCGTGGTCGAATGATCAATCGCAAAGAAGCACCACTGGTTTCTCGAATGTTCTCGTATGTGCAAACGCACTTCTCCACCAAAAAGAAGAAGAAAATCTAATGTAGCAGACATCAGTTGTACTGCTAAAAAACCGTGAGATTCTTATATTCTTTTTTTTTTCAAAGAGAAATTTTATTGATTTCAAGCAAGATACATCAAGGTGATACGTCATCTTGAATTTTTTCCGACCTCTGCACTAAGAGCACACAGTCTGAAACAAAATAGTTTCACACAGTCCGACACACTAATCGACACACTAATGATTGCCAATCCTAAAACTAGATCGTCATCTATGTGCCCGGGTAAAAATATCCTTAGCCACGCCAGCTAAAATATGAGACGCCGACAGGAATATCCTGCTACGCTGCTGAAGGATAGGCTACCGAAGATTCTTAGATTCTTAGAGATAAAAAAAAACTGAAGCAGTAAGATGACCTGTTTCGGCAGCAGGATCACATGCCAACGCCATGTACGAGTTCTTGGCTTCTTGCATGATCCAGTGGTACTGGCGCTGCCAATCACTCGGTCTCTCTCTGTCTCTCTGATAACGAGCGATCAAAGGAAGGCGACATGCTATTGCCAAGAACCGCGTCCCAGACCCACGCATCGTTTTCACCGCCTCGCCTTTCGTTTCGCGAGACAAGCGGGGGATGTGATGCCTGCCTGCCTGATGAGGAGGATGCAACGCCGGCCGAACGCGTTGGCCCATTATTACGATTGGATCCGGAAAGAGGTCTGGCGCCTCACTATCGATCTAGCGGAACCCGTTAGTTGGCCATTAATTCATCTTTGCATCCGCTTAGCGTCCTCGCGCAGCTGCCCTTGCGTTGCCGTGCAGTGGTCATGCTATCTTTGGGCATCGTCCATTCGTTTTCCCTATCAATGCAGCACAGACCATCCCTGCGTGTTTGGGAAATCCCAATGCAACGGCCATTTTCCTTGCCTGCGAAGTGCAAACCCTACGAGATGCTGAGATATCAGCGGTTCTTCCTTGCAGGTGCAAGTCTATGTCTGATGTCTCACCCGAGCACCCCAGATCACCAGATGGGGACTGGGATGGTTGCCCCGTCCCACATACATAAAAATGTTTTGTCCTTGTAGTGTGCTGCGGAAACAAGTACTAGTTGACGCGTGCGCACTCACCACTTCAACGCGCAAATAATGGGACTTCTCATTCCCTGCATCACGCATCCACTTTTAGAGCAGCAAAAACAGATGAGACGATTCCTGCGCCAAAACGGCCACACCTATCGTGATCCGCAGCCATCACAGCACCAGTACGTACGTAGCCAGGATATAACTGGTAGTGATCCACCAACACATCGCTCTCCTGGTCCTATAGGCAATCAAGGAAAAAATAGATGCGTTCACGATGTATCTGCCGACAAGCTTGGCTCTTTTTTTTTTTTACGTGCTCACACCAGGGCAGGCCCGGCCACCAAGTGATGCATCAGCTATCCGCGCATGGTGCATTATTATTGTCTGCAGATATTCTTCTCAAACCACACGGCAGACAGACATGTCTTATTACGGGCAGTGCAAGTTAAGCTGCCGAAGACTGTCACGGAACCGACGTGCAGCTCCTGCATGCGCTGGACAGCCCGGTTTGTTAAGTCCGTGGCACCAAAATTCACCAGCCAAGAAAGCAGGAACAGGCACAAGAGCGTGTCCCAGCTGCTTGCTAGCTCGCCATAGTCTGAAGCGGCGCCGCATTCCCATGCGCCATCTACTGCTACCACCACTGGCCTTAATTTTTTCACCAAACCGCGGACATTATTCTTCCCGCTGCGAAACAGTAAAAGTGGATGCGAAAATGGCACGCACTTTGTCGAGGACTCACCGTCCAAGTTCGGCTAGGACTCTGTTTTTTTTTTTGGTTACTGCTTGCCTTATTACTTGGGTTGGGTCACTTTCAACACGGCGTGCGTCATCGTGCGTGATCCTTTTGGAGGTCGATCGTCGCAGCCAGCGTTGTACTTTTTACTCGTACAGCTAGCACGCAGCTGTTCTTCTTGTTCAAGCTTCATGTTCCTTTTTTTTTTTTGTTGTTGCTTTTTTACCCTTGGAGCTGAATTATTGCTTGCGTCGCGTGGATTGGCATACTTGTTCAATTCGGTTACATATATACAGCTTGGTAGGCGTGATGAGAGTAGCAAGCTTTCGCGGGAGGTTAATTTACCGTGAAGGAAATGTTCGCCGTCTACCACTCGCCAGGTTGGTAGACTGCGTTGGACACCTAATCTCCAGATCAGGGCGATGCGTGGTACTACGCAGATGGGGCACCGGTAGGCCTGCATCCGCGTGTTGACGTTTTTTGTTTCGTGCTCATCAACGTACATCGCCATCTTGTGACGAATGGGAGCCATCGTTTTTTTCTTGTGGCATTTGGTGTCGGAAATCATTTCTCAAGTACAGTGTACAGGCCATCCTTGATTTGGTGACCTAATCTTTTGGTGTTCGACGACTTTGGTTTTGTATAGAAATCTTGCAGAGTTTATGTTCCTTCTTCTATTTATCATCCTTCACTGGAATTGATACGGCTCAGTTTCTTTCTTCAAAGATTTATTTTTTCTAGAGAAAGTTCATAAATATGGCCCTGTGCCCCTGTGCCTCTGTAGTACTTTTGCAGTTGAGTATCCAGAGGCCTCGGAGAAAGAAAAACGAGAGTTTTTCAGGGAGTCACTACTCATCACGTGAAATATGGCGTACAGATTACTAGATTACTACGTAGATTGGTGCCCAGAAGAAACTAATCGATTTGCATCAGGCAGTCACCTTCATCTCCATTGAACTTGACTCGGTGTATTCACGCGTGGGGCCACACGAGGGACGGTACTGCTTTGAAGAGGTACGGTGACAGATTAAAGACGACCAGTCCACCATGAGCTAGAGAACTAAAGAAAATGACATCCACCGCCCGGGCTACTACGCGACGACTAGGTGTGCGAGCAAGAATTGGCGTCATGGCATGGAGCAGAAGAATGAGACTTCGATATGGATTCTATTTTCAGAACCGGTTCAGCTCATGCTTCTTAAGAGAACGGTAGTGTTGTTTTCATTTCCTGATGAGGATATTACCAGGTTGGACATGCACGAACCGGCCTCATCAACGAGCTACAAGTCGTCGCCAACTTGAACTGCGAGTTCGGTTCGGATTCAGCCGACAGTCCTGCACCGAAACATCGATATCTCCCTCATACGGCGTCCAAATGAGATGATCTTGGATGCGTTGGAAAGCTGACAACGAGACTCTTCTTTTGGTTCTGGTCCCAGCTCCAGAAGGTTCGTGGATAATTCTGTGTAACCACGACAAGGTGCCGCGTCACTTGTTTTGGGCCTTTTCAGGCTTTGTATCGTGTCAGGCCTTAAGCCCATGTTGTGGGCGCCCCTCCCTGGTCGCCCCCAACCCTAGGACGCCCCCTTTGCTGTCATAACTTAGTAGCCGCCGCAGATTAGGTTCATTGTAACTGTGACGTCGAGTCTTTTGCTGTGAATTCAGGCCCATGTTCTCGTTCTTCACCACTGTGGCGATTAGTCCTTTTGTGATTCGAACTCGAACCCCATCTCGTGATTTGCTTCATACACATCTGCAATTTCAGATTGCGTGTTTACCCTCTCTTGCTTGTGTTCTTTGATTTGCTTGCAGGATAGCCTTCTCGGCGAGGTCAATCAAGTTGTGCTTGGTTGATAACCAAGGAGTAGTGGTGTAACGGTTGCAGGACTTCGAATCGTATCTGATTAGAAGCCCGGATCGCCAACGTCAAGTTTCCACCAATCGAATCTACCAATACCTATCGGAAGATCGGGTCAGTGCTACATCATTTCCCTTAGAAAATCGTTTTGGATTCATCCACGTGGTAGGTATCACATACTTACTCGGTTACCCCAGCACTCTGTTCGGCTTGTCTTCTTTCGGCTTCTTTCAACTTATTCTCTCTCACAGAGTACTATTGAACCAGCCAAAATTAGCTGAAATCTGCCTGCCAAACAGAGAACATCCCTTAAAATAGATGATGGAAAATATCGTCAAGAAATTTCATCACACTTGCCTCTCTTTTATTTCCTCTGCAACATTAATAAATCATCACATTTTCTATGATGAAGCGGCGCCTTCTCTTGTTAGATAGAGTTTGAATCCCGAAACAAGTCGCTTATCCATGCATGATTAGAGGAAGCATCTTCTGAATAATCTGGCAAAAGAATCTTGCAACTTCTCTTGACGCAATGCCGGTCTAAATTTATCGGCAATTGCAGTCTAAATCTATCGCCGAGGCGTTGATCGTCAATTTCTTTTTTTAACGAAATCGATCGTCAAATTGTATGTGGCTAATTATGCAGAGAAAAAACCCGCAGCCGTGGTCGACAATGCGCCTCGAAACCCAAATTCCTCCCCAATCCCCACTTGATTCCCCAGATGTACACAGCCAGATTACATGCATGAATCCGCCGTTAAATCGCCATCAGGACGCGGTCAGAGCCACCCAACTGTCCGTTCGCCCCGGGCCGTTCGATCGGGGCCGGACGCCCCCGCGCCGTCGGCTCTTCTTCTTCGGTCATCTGAACGCATCCAACCGCAGCTCGGCCCAGCCCAGCACGCACGCCCCGCATCAACCCCGTCCACCACGCACGCGCTTGACCCCGCGCGCGCGCGTGCATCCATGCCTCTGCCTGCTGCCTGCAGTTGCTCGGCCGAGTCGTGCGGTTTGGTGACTTGCTGCTGGCTCCTCCCCTCCCCCGTTTGGTGGTGGGCCCCGCTCCTGGCGCGCACGTAACCGAGCAGTTGCTGCGCTTGCCCGTTGCCTTATATAAACGGAGCACGGGCGCCGCAGCAATGGAGGAGAGAGAGCTTCAGAGTCCAGCCTCAGTTCAGACATCAGAGTTCAGGCCAGGAACGGAGAGTTTCAGAAGGGAGCTAGAGAGAGAGAGAGGAAGGGCTTTCTGATCGCTCCGGCTTGCGGTGGGTAGTGCGGCGAGGATGAAGCAGACTGCCGCAGCCGGTGTGACGAAGACGGCTGCGCCATGGGTTCTAGCTTGCGGCTTCCTGCTCTGCCTGGCAGGCTTTCACGGTGAGCTCAGCGGACGGTTCAGTTCACCTGCACTTCCCTCCGTTTCGTTTCTCCTGCTTATTAGGTGATGAATTGGACTGCGCTTTCTTCTGATTAGTAATGGTGCTTCTGTTGCTTGTACTGTCCGACTGCGTGCTCGTCAATGAACAGTTCACCTGCACTTTTTTTCGTCTGCTTAGTTAGTTCAGAGGTAGATGGGTTTCTGATCCTACTTCGTTTGCTCCAATTCACGATTCATGTCTCGTTCACGCTCTTCCATCTGGTTTCTTCAGTTCACAGCAAGCTTTTCCAGTAACCTGTCTAGGCGTCTAGCTAAATTTCAAGAGCAGCTCTTGATACCTCCCTTTCTCTGCACTGCAATTTATTGCTGATCAAATCGATATTTTTTTTATCCCTCGACTACCTTCGCTTTTCATGTTTCTTGGTTCGGGCTTGCACTTGCACGGTTGCACCCACATTAGGATAACATTTTTGGTTACGGGATACCTTAGGATAAAGACGGCGCCAAATGGTTGCTCGGATTATTTATTGCCTCCTGGTAGAGCCGTAGAGGTGGTTGACAGGTTTATCCTTTGTGTTCTTGGTTGGGTGTCTTGGGAAATTATAATCAATCAGGGCAGGGCAGGGCAGGAAAAAGATTGATTCCATGATTGGTTTCATGGTTCTGTTGCCTGCTCCTCTTCTACGTTGGTACTTGTTTATGGAATCTCGTATATCTTTTAACCTCTTCATATTTTTTTATGAGAAAGATATTTACCTCTTTATTATCAAACAGGACAAAACTTTTGAAAGTGAACTTATGTTTTTTATGAAAATTCTGGCCAATTTGTAGTTTGCTGCATGTTGCTAATAGGTCAATCCTGTTCTTTTTCACTAATACGGCATGTCGGCAGATACATAGAGTGAAAAGTTTGCCCAAACGCACCTAAGATCCCAAGATAAACTTATTTTTTCTCATTAGTTAGTTATTACTCCATCCGTTCCAAATCGTAGGTCGTTTTGGCAAATTTAGATATATAGATTTTGCTATGTACATAAATATACAATTGTATCTAAATGCATTTGGAACGGAGGGAGTAGATGCTACATCTCACCTGATTTACTAGTCTGCCGAGCACACTTTTGCGTGAGGAAATAGAAAGGCAGGGCCCTTTTCAGCTATTGTTTGTGTCTGTTTGTTAGATGTTGATATCATCTGAAGATGACAGGGAAACACTGTAGCAGAGATGAACACGTCGTGTATATGTACAAATCCTTTTTATTCCGGATTTTTTCATTGAATGGAGCTGCTCAATGCATCAGACAACCTAAAAAAGATCACTTGAAATGAAGAGACTGTCTTACTGATTACCGAATACCATCCTGGCTGAATGGAAAACATTATTTTATTTCTTTGAAAACTGCTTCTCCCGTGCACCATTTTACCTTTTTCTTGTGCTACTTTTGCGTTCCAATGAATCTAGTCTAATTAGGGCATCTTAGTAGTTGGATATGAGCCTAACTATAAGAGACTTTGGCCATATAATCCATCCCCTAAGGCCTGCTCAATCTAGTAAATAATTTTGAGTTTTTATTCTAATCTCTTGATTGAAAGTGATGTGTTCAGACCTTGACACCAAGTTGTATGTTCTTCTTTTCACAAGCATATCTTTGACTAATGTTTGGACCTTGACACCAAGTTGAAAAGGTATTATCCACTGCGTACTTTCGTCAAGTTGTACGAATGATGTTGAGTTGTGCACGGAATTAGCCTTGAAATTTTGTGGATCCAGTTCTTCCCCTGTAGATTTGTTGGCTGCCCCCAACTACTACCTCCACTGTTCTTGTATAAGCTAGCTAGTTGGTTTCAGTCAGAACCTGCTACGTTTTTCTTCATTTCGTAATGGTAACAGTTTGGAGGTTGCAAGTACTGCTCCAACTGATGAATGAATTAGTGGAAAGGGACATTTATGATAAGATCTAATTCAATTATTACGCTTTGACTTTTGATGATCCAATCTAATTCTTAGATGTGCGAATGCAGGAGCTGAGGGTGCCATCGGCGTGAACTACGGCATGATCGCCAACAACCTGCCGGCGCCGGAGCAGGTGGTCTCCATGTACAAGGCCAAGAACATCAGCTACGTGCGGCTCTTCCACCCGGACACGTCCGTGCTCACCGCGCTCCGGGGCTCCGGCATCGGCGTCGTCCTGGGCACGCTGAACGAGGACCTCCAGCGCCTGGCGTCCGACCCGTCCTACGCCGCGTCGTGGGTGGCCACCAACGTGCAGCCCTTCGCCGGTGCCGTCCAGTTCCGATACATCAACGCCGGCAACGAGGTCATCCCGGGGGAAGCCGCCGCACACGTGCTCCCGGCCATGCAGAACCTCGAGTCCGCGCTCCGTTCCGCCGGGGTGAGCGGCGTCCCCGTCACGACGGCCGTGGCGACTGCCGTGCTCGGCGCGTCGTACCCGCCGTCCCAGGGCGCGTTCTCGGAGGCGGCGGCGCCGGTGATGGCCCCGATCGTCTCGTACCTGTCGTCGAGGAACGCACCGCTGCTGGTGAACGTGTACCCGTACTTCGCCTACTCGGGCAGCGGCGGGGAGGTGGCGCTGGGGTACGCGCTGCTGTCGGCCGACTCCGGCGCGGCGTCGTCGGTGGCGGACGGCGGGGTGGTGTACACCAACATGTTCGACGCGATCGTGGACGCGGCGCACGCGGCGGTGGAGAAGGCCGGGGTGCAGGGGCTGGAGCTGGTGGTGTCGGAGACCGGGTGGCCGTCGGGCGGCGGCGAGGGCGCCAGCGTGGAGAACGCGGCGGCGTACAACAACAACGTGGTCCGGCACGTCGGCGGCGGCACCCCGCGGCGGCCCGGGAAGGCCGTGGAGACGTACCTGTTCGCCATGTTCAACGAGAACGGCAAGGCCGAGGGCGTGGAGCAGCACTTCGGGCTCTTCCAGCCGGACATGAGCGAGGTCTACCACGTCGACTTCACGGCGGGATCCTCCTACTAGGCGTAGCGAGTACTTCGTCCGTGTGTGTACAGTGCGTATCGGTACACGGCGTTATCTCCCCCCATGGATTTGTTTCCGTTCTTGAGCACATTGCTGCCGTGATTAGAGTGATGCATTTATTCAGCAGTACTATCTTCAGTATGCTTGTTCATCTCTTCTCTTCCTGTGCTTCTCGTGCTCAGCCGCCTTCTCTGTTTTTTCCTCTTTAGCATTCGTGAGCAGCATATGGATCGAGTTCAATAATATGCATCTCATAAAAATATGGCTTAAAAATACACGAGATCAATTTTGTACTCTGCATCTAACGATAATAAGGCAAAAACATCTCCAAAAAATCAAATGTTTCTGAAGGTAGGAAAATTTAGTGGAGGAGTGTGTTTTTTTTTTTGACGCCTCTCTTCTGACGAGAACAGGTACTCTGGCCCAATAACGTCCGAGCGAAACGGAGCCGTGGTCCAGCCCGCTGCCCCATTGGGCTCAGAGGTGGCATTGAGCCACGTACCAACTTTTTTTCCGCACACGTGGCAATCCTGTCCGTGATAGCAGTAGTAGAGAGGTGTAGTAGAACATCCTGGTGACTGAGGAAGCGAAGAGAGAGAACTGCAAAACGACTCCACGCCCCGGTCGAAGCGCAGAGCGCAGAAGACTGAAGAGGACGCTAGAAGGCTCGGGTGTCGGCGGGTTCTTGAATATTCTCTCCTCCGCAGCTGAGCCTGCTGATCAGCCCGGTGAGTTGCGATGATGCCTTGGTATCGGCTAATTTCCTCGCGTACTTTCTGGTTGCTTACCCTAGCGATCCGTGTGGGCTTGGGCGTGGCGTTGGCATGCTGATTGATCGCACGAGACTATTCTTCTCGCAAAGTTAGGAGTACCGGACGCGGTCTGCGTGCGTTGATTTTTAGCTGTGGCGGGGAATCGAGATGGGGAGGCGGGCGGTGTGGGGGTTCGGCGGTGGGGATTTCTCGAGGGCCTTCGCTGAGAAGGGGGGAAATTCAGATTGTTTGGACTGAAAACGAGTCTGTTCTGATTGAAGTACAACGGTTTGGCGATTGGTGGAGTGTGTCGGGTGCATTGGATGCCTAGCATTTTTTTTTCATGTGGTTGGTTGTAACAGATTTACACCGAGTTAGAACTGACACACAAGTTGACCGAACTTTGTGGTTGCAATAACCTTGTACTGAATTAGTAGTTTCGATACTGATTCGCTATTTGTCTAAACTAGATACATAATGCCCACCTTAATAATCTGGCTGGAAATTTCTCGCTTTTTAAGTTCAAATGGCAGCAGATAATGAGGTAGGATGTATAAGATGAAGTTCTAATGTTATTCCAAGAAGTTACCAAATAAAGCTGGTACAGTTATCGGTGATTTAGCGGTACGGTTTTCCTGATTGAGGTCTGCAGGCAACTTTTTTTTTTTTATGGTTGGCCTCAACGGGTGGTGGAAGATGGTTGCGCTTTGTGTCCAAAAAAAAGTTAGCTTGAATGATAACCTTACTCCAGTGAATATTTAGGGGAATTATCTGGAAGTTAAAATGGTATCAGTAGTACTTTGTCCTGGTGTGGAGAGGATTAGTTTTATTGTTCTAGCGGTTAATTAGTTTTGTATGTGTGACACTTGGTATCTGTGATATACATAATACATTGCATTGCCTAGCCATAGGATGATCCTCTTTTTCACATTTCTGAGATACCCTGGTGTGATTAACCTCATCCTCAAAATATAAATTGAAGAGTTGTAATCGATTTTTTATAGCTGTGTATTATGTAGATATTCATGCTAGAAATCTCACATCTGCTAGGTCATCCCAGGCATGGATGGAAAGAACCTTGTCAATGAACAACAAGCTCAACAAAAGAAGCCTGATGCAGTGACAGACAATGCCCCAAGCCTTGATCAAGAGGCCTTGAAACAGTTGTCACATTCAGATGCTGGAAACATCAGTCGGGCAAATGGCCATGAACCTGATGTGAACATGGAAGCTGCCATCTCCACAGAGGATGTCTTGCGAGCTGGCGGGTTCGGAGCAAAAGACGACATTGGCAGCCTCCTCCCGACAGCTATTGACTCCACTGATTTCGAGGCCTCGCTGCGGGATGCCCGCGACTTTGAAGGCGAGAAAGAGGCACCATCACATCCAGGACTGGGCTGGAAGGGGGAGAGAGCTGATGATGGGAGCAAACCATCAGATGTACCGCAGCAGTTACCGTGATATCCTACCTTGTAGGCTAATCCAGCATCCGAAAACACTTGCTGATCATGTTTGGTAGGTGTTCCCAAGAGCTGCAGTACGTTTGAACTTTTTGCCAGAATGGTTTGTGCGTTCCAATTTCTTTTGTTTCAGACTTTCAGTGCTGTATGAACACTCAGGTCACGGTTCGTGTCTATTGTCCACTCTGTTGGATGCCTGCTAATGTATAGTTCGGCCAAGTTTTTTATCCAGTTTAATGGCCTGCTGATGGGTCGCTAGAGTTGCAGTATGCGGCTGGCAGCTGCCACGGTTTGAACCGAACGTGCAGTTGACAGTGAGCCCTTTAATAGAAGAGCACAAGAGACTCGGGTTTTCAGGGTACCACAGTAATGCAGTCCTCCATTACTTTCCTTGCAATTATATTGTTCAGGCTTAGAGAATTCGGAATGAGGAGAATTCATGTCACATGATTGTTATGATGGCTTTGGATTTTTGTTCGTGAGCATAGAGGTGCTAAAGCTATCGCCCATCGGTATGGCAGCCCAGCATAAGCGTTAAAGAACCTAGCCTGAAAAAGCCCAAGTCTAGCTGAGCTTTGGCCACACACAGTCGAGTTTGTTGGATGCTACGGACGTGACCTGGGCGGCCCTGTTATGACCCCAAAAAATCATGCTACTACTCTCCACATTAACTTGATTTATTTGGAAGTAGTAACATGCAGCCCGGCCCGGCCCGAACCTCAGCTCAGCCCACCCATTGGCCATTGCTCAAATTTGATGCCTAGGATTTTCAAATTCTCTCACCAGGGACCGAAACATATAGGGGCTGTTTATGGGACCTACAGCTGCATCCAGGCAGGCAGGCAGCAATCCAGACTTCAGGCTAACAAAATTAATATCGCTTGCCGCGTGACCAGGCAGCTATCCAGGTTCAAAACCAGCTATTGCCAGCTCTTTCGTGGCCTAGCATGAGCCCAGCCCGGCTCGGCTCGGCCCACGCACTAGTCTAATATGAATAGTTGCCGTATACATTTCACACTTTTGGCTAACCAAATGAGGAATGTAGCTAGCCAAATTTCCAATTTTAGAACCATGCTCGATTACTTTTAAACCCTTGGATAGTGTTTACACCATCCTCTCCCTCCCTACAAATCAACCCACCAAGCGGCTAGCGCACATACCTCTTCTAAACCTAACCACGCGCCGTCATCCCATCCTACTCGCGCCGCCGTATTATTTGAGTTCCCTTTTGCCGCTGCGCACCATATCATTCTGGAGCTCGAGACAACGCCCCGTTACCTCGTCATCAGGTTTGCAAGCTTGTTGCCGCTCCCTTCTGCAACTCTCGTGTCGCCGAATCTTGCACTGAGGATGTCACCTCTGGCGTGGCGATAAAGGGAGGCATTTGGTGAAGAGTTCAATATGTATCTGTATTGATTCAGCCTCACTAGTGGCTCCAAGGAGGGTAGCTTGACCTGTGCAAGTGCATTCACAAGGACCAAGGTACGGAAATTGGTCATCAACTTTATTCTCTACCTCTCCTTTTTTTTCAATAAACATGCTTGTAGATAGTGGATGGTTTGGGTCGGAGTAGATAGGGTTTATAAGTTGGGGATAGGGAGTAGGGTTTGGGTATGAAGTCGGATTACGGGAAATACTAGAGTTCGATAGGGTGTTACTCGCAACCTAAAGTGAAATGGGGAGGCATGAGAGTGGCTACCAGCCATAGCCCCAAAAGCTACACCGATGATATATGTGGTGGCTTGCAATACAATAGGATGGGAGCGAGGGAGAGGATAGTTGTAGCAGAGGAGGCAACAAAAGAGAGGGACAATGGGAAAAAAGTGGATACTTACAAACTCGTCAAATGTGTGGTGCCTCATGTTATAGGCAAGTTTTTTTTTGTGTCCAAGTCATTTTTTAACTAAAAGGTAGGGGCTTTGCTAAAACATTGAAAGAAGTTTTACTTAGCCTATAGAATCTACATTACCTTCTATCTCCTTTAGTTTTTTTTCTAGTTACTGTATGTCTTGATTTCTAGCATCCGGTTCATGTTTTTTACCTTCCATTATTACCATCTGTGTAACATCTTCACATATGGAAATAATGGACAGGAGCCGTCACACACCAAGCTAACAGCCACCGCGGGAAGTCTGTCGACCTGTGTATAACACACAACTGCACAAGTGGCAAGCGAGAGGTAACCTTCTCGCGCCGCCATACCCTCTAGTGCAAGCCGACATGAGTGCCCTAGAACTCCAGAGTTCAGAGCATGGGAGTAGCCCCAGTGGCAGCAGTTCAACACCAAGGGTAGACAATGGATCCCTAGGAGCGGATGATAACAAGGAAACTGATGAGTCTCCTTTGCAACAAGCAGCACATCAACGTGGTACGTGTTCCTCTCACGCTTCCTCACAGATGTCCGATACACTTTCTTTTTTAACCAAAGGCAGGTTTTTGCTTACATGTTCCATATGTCATTTGGCTGATCTCTTCCGATATGGATGTGCACGGACAGAGGTGGACTCGGAAGAGGTGAGAGTCTACTCCCGTCGGCAGAGATCGCAAACAGACGCCGGCCAAGCCAGCACCCATCTCGGAAAGCGCGAACGAGATCGTGCCGGAACCAGCCGTGACCCCAAGCCTGGTGATACCATACTCGGCAAGCTGAATGCCATATTAGCAGCCGTGTCAACTTCTCAGGCCGCCAGATCAGCTGCAAGGCTCGGCAGCCAAGCGTTAGGAGGAACCGGTGGCGCAAATGAGACCCAGTGTCCTTCCAGACAAGCTAAAGGTAGTACACTACATTCTTGATGAATCTGCTGCAACACTGCACATTATCACTCGTTTCATAGGTATTCTGAATCCATGGAGAGATCTGTGTGCCGAACTACCGATCGATGTCTCACTACAGCTCTTGCCAAACGAACTTGTGACAGATCATATCCACCGGGAGCGTGTTCGCCCCGTGTCGCAGGACGGAAATGAAACCTCACACCGGTGGTTGTTTGGCGGTATGCATGTTGATAAGTTTTTGGTTCATATATGGCTATACTACATCGCTGTTCTTGTACATATATTGTGATCTCATATTCTCATGTGCTTCATCACTCTTGCAGCTGTTGCGGAGCTGCTGGACAATGCGGTAGACGAGGTGAAAATCCCTTGTCCATTGCCTAGCCTTGATGGAGCACAGAGCTGCTACATACATTCTTGACAAGTTCATCCTCACGTGCCATACAAGTTTTGGTTTCCTGCTGAATTCTCTTGTTGAAACACAGGTACCGAATGGTGCTACCAGAGTGTTGATCGACAGTGTTGTCAGTCCACGCAACGGATCTCCGTCGCTGCTCGTGCAAGGTTCTGATCCTAGCTACTATTCCAATTCATGTTTTCTTTAGAAATTTCACGTGATCCATCATATATAGTTGTTATGTCATTGTTTTTTTTAAAAGTTCTCTGAATTCATTTAATATATTTTTGTTGCGCATGAAGACGACGGTGGAGGCATGAATCCTATTTCCCTGTGGAAGTGTATGACCTCTGCATGTCCAAATAGGAAGCCACCTGATTCAATTGGGCAGAGTATGTACTCATATCTTCATCAGACCCTCACCTTCTCATCCTTGCCGTGTCTAGTGCTGCAGCTAACGTCTTTTGAAAATTTCTGACCAGATGGGACAGGATTCAAGGCTGCCGTAAGGTGCCTTGGCGCGGGTGCTATCATTTTCACCCGCCACGTGCATACCGGGTCAGATTTTTTTTTCCTAGATCCTACTAACATTTCAAGAATCATATGAAATAGCTCAGTTTGTACAGGAATCTGGAGAACTTCCTGAGCTAGGGACATTAGTTTTATACTGTTTGGCTGTTTGCTGTGCAACTGTGTTGGGGATACATAAGCAGTCATCTTCATTTCAGGCGTACCAACAAGTACCATTTGTATCTTGTGCCTCTTTACTTCGTCAAAATTAACACATTATTTTCCTGTTTGGTTCCAGCACGCCTACTCAGTCCATCGGGCTCCGCTCTCTTTCCGGAGAGGAAACAGATCGAAAACGCATCGTAGTACCTATGGTATGTCTGTGACACAATGCTCATTTGGCACTGACCATGCATGATGTCTGATGACTAAATATTCTTCTGGGGCCATTGAAGATGAACAGAAATGCTAACATATTCCATGATACCTTTCTTTGCTTTAGGTGAACTATAAATATGACCCGGTGACAGCTGAAATCAGAAGATGTGAGCGCAACCCAGGGCAGTTCTGTATCAACATGTCGATGTTGCAGAAACTGTCACCCTATAATTCAGAGGAAGAGCTGCTACAAAATGTGTGTTTTGGATGCTCGTTCAGTCTCCTGATGCAAGCTTAAACGTTACTGAATTTGTATTTGAGACCGTAGTGTGTTACCGACTTTCTGCAAACATGAACTTGAAATGGCTGCGCACTGAAATGTTTGCTGATGTGTCTGCTGCTACACAGTTTAACGACATCGGTCCGCATGGAACAAAAATCATCGTGTTCAACCTGTCGCGAGACGCTAAGGGCGACTTGGATCTCGACTTCAACACTGACACAAAGGTAACAACTGCATACCGATTAAAGAGTGTAGGGATAGGTATTCTGTATTGTCATTATTGTATTATTAATACTAGCTTTACAAGTAAATCGTTTGTATTTCAACGTTAAGCTATGGCATCTAGAAAGAACTCTACTACTGTGCCATGTCTACTGTTATCATGGAGGTCATATCATGAATTATATTTTTTCTTCTGTTCTGATCACATGGAGTCCCATTTTGTTCATAAACTCTTATTACTTGTACACATTCCTCGCTATTGAACAGTTCACCACTTCCTTCTGCTCGCTTATTTCAGGATATCAGAATTAGCGGTGCGACGATGCGTGCAGAAAACAAAGCTGTATGGGATCAAGATCATGTGGTGTATCAATACAGGAGATCTCTCAGGGCAAGTGCTACACACACAATCATTTCTGCAGTTACTTTTTCTAAAGAAATTCATTTATCTGTTTATATGTTCCTAAGTTGCCGTTTTCTGCAGGCCTATGTTTCCATCTTGTACATGGGACTACCTGTGCACTTTAGAATCATCCTTCGTGGAGAAGAGGTTAAGCGCCGCAACCTTGTGACTGAGCTCAAGCACAGTCAGCACATCAGATACAGGTGCAGCGCGACAGAAAGGGAAGATGAAGTGGTATGCCAAATTTTCTTGTATTTGAATTTCTCAATAGCTAACCATGTTCACAGCACGAAGAGTAGGCACATTCATGTCAACCAAAGTGGCCTACAGAATCACTCTAGATAAAATGGAAAATTTTCAAATGATTGTAACTATGACTTCAGCTTCAATGTTTTAAGTGTGGTGGTAGTCAGTTGGAGACGCACTCGTGTGTGCTAGTGTTGTGTCTCATGTATGTGCATGTGTCTGTCTGTCTGTCTTCCATGCTAACGAAAGAGAAGTTGTTGCGTGGACCATACACATTATGTCCTCCATTTAGCATCGATGCTTAGATATCTAGCAACTCCATATTCATCCCTGTCCATTTCACTCAATTCAGGTGCTGGGATTCTTAGATGATGCACCAGATTTTGACACGGATCGATTCTGTTTCTACTACAAACAGCGCCTTATCTTGGTAAGCTTCAGATCTTCTTCTATTTTTAAAAACCAAAACAATCAGAAAATCTATGCAAGTTGCTCTCTGGTATATAGATCCTATAATGTTGAATTGTTGATACCGATTCAATTCCAAAACACTGCAGCCCTTCGTGCCTGCTTATGGATTCTCGGGCAGAAGCCGGAGCATCGTGGGAGTTCTGCAGCCCAATCACCTGACGCCAGCGAGGAACAAGCAGGATTTTCAGTGGTCGTCAGAGCTCGGAGAGCTGCAAAAGATCCTGATGGAAATGGGAGAGGAATTCTGGTAACTGCTTATTTAGCACTTCATTCTGAATGCTAGCATAGCATCCATCACGAGATCACAGCTGGGATGTTTTCACTTGTTGCCAGGAAACGCCTGAAAGGAAAGGAGCTTAGAGATGCTGCGGCCCTGCTAAGTCTGGCGCTTCCCGGTCCTCCCCACGATGAAGCAAATTTGATTTGGAGCAACGCCGCTGGGATGCACTCCCAGATGACTCCATCTGCGCCGGCTCATCTTGTGGCACCAATTCTTGAGTCAAGCTATGGCGTTCCTGCACCCTCATATATGGTTCCAAGAACTCCTGACCCATGTCTTCCGTTATTCCCCGTCACACCAACCGGAGAAGGACAGAAGAAGAGAGTGATGGCCACGCCAGACCCTTGGGACCAAGGCAGTACCTCCAATGGCGTTCCTGCTCATCGTCCTTCGACGCAGGCATTCGGGTGGAACAACGGTGGTTCGTCCTCTCATGGCATCCAGAGAGCTCCTGCGCCTCATCTTCCTACATCTGCCATGGCATCAATGGCCGGAGCCGGACGCTGGCCAGCCATGCCGGCCGTGGCAGCAGGCACCAACGGATACGGCATGAGCATCAACAGAACGTCAGCTTCCGTTGCCCCTTGGCCGGCTTACCTCGCGCCGCCCTTCTCCCAGCCGAACAGCAGCGGTGTGGGGCCGAATGGCGTCATGAGAGCTCCAGCTCCTCACCTAGCTGCACTCTATATGCCAGCAGCTCCTGGATTCAGACGCTGGTCAACACCGGGAAGCTCACTGACCGGCACTGCTCTGCCTCTCCCTGCAACGCAGGCCGCTGTGGCGAACACCATTGGCGGCCTGGCACCCTCATATTCCGTCCCGGCCGGTGCCATGGTTGCTCACCGTGGTCTGCCAATCAGGATGGAGTATGCTGGGGCTTATCATGATACTGCTACTCTTCTAGCTCTTGGCGTTCCGGCCGCCTCAGCAGGCGCTCAGGCTGCTGCTTCTGTTCCTGCACCGGCCGTGATGGACACCGGAGACGGCGTCAGAGCATCTGCATTCAACCCGTGGTGTCCTCGTGGTTTCGAGCCGGACGACGGCCCGTCAAGCTCCTCGAGACAGGTTTGTTTTAGAAACTGCATTGGTCAGCATTCATGGATGGGCTTTGATCCGATGAACTTCACCTTTCTATTCTGACCGAATCTTTTCCATTTATCCCGATAAAAATTTGCACTCCAGATATATATGTTATGCTAACTGAATTCTTGCATTTGCTGAAAACTAAACAGGCACAGGAATTGCAGGGTGGCAACAACCAAGGGGAGCGACGTACCAAGCCACTGCTGGATCTGTTCAAGCGTTAGGTTTCAGTCAGTATAGACTGGGAATAGGCTCTCCATTTGTTGGTGCCTGCTTTCTTGTCAGCTGCTGCAACTTCATGATGCTAGTTTCAGATAGGGTCATCACTAGCGATCACTAGCTGGCGGACCAACACCATTTTTACTGTTCCCATTTTGTTAATTCTATTTAGTATTTACTGGCACTGCTTTGCCACAGACAATATGTTTCTGTATCGGTGAGAAGCGAGACATTCATTTCATTTTATCAATCTGGCATTTCTTAGGTTAAATATATGTTGACTTCCCTAGCAAATGGTCTGCGTGACTATGGGGCTAAGTTTGTTTTCAGTGATCGGTATGATCAGTCTGCGGCCTTTACGTTTTTTGTTGAATTCCTTATGTTTTCTCGTCTTGCAAATACACTTGTGACATCTTAGAGAAAAGCTCATTGATATTGCTCAATAGAGATAATAAAATAAAATATTTCTAGGGAGTGCATAATTGTCCTGATTCCAGACTGAAATTATACGGCGCCAAGATCTAGGAAATTTTGAGTAGCAGACCTCCAACACGTACATCTACCTTCCAATGGCCAACTCCCTAAAGTTTGCTTCTCTGGCAAAGAGAGAGAGAAAAAAACAAATTTCACACCCTTACTCAGCAAAGCAGATCCTGGTACACGAAGCTCCCAAGTAACCAATAGCCAAATAGGCTATAGTGCCCTTTAGGGGTTTGTGTTTTTTTTTTTGAGTAGACCCTTTAGGGGTTTGTTACGACTCGGGTAAACACATATTATTTGTGTAGTTATCAAAATGGCTCTATAAAGCAGTGATCTCTTACATTTCGAGCGGCTGATAAGGAGCGAGCAAGAATGTAGCAAGTTTACAGGGTACACGAAGATGAAGGTGAAACAAATTGAAAACTTAGCTTCATACAGTCACAGTGGCGGCTTCATCCAACGCAATAACTCCAGGAAGCTCCTTTCCTTCCAACAATTCCAAGCTGGCACCACCTCCCGTTGAAATGTGGCTCATAACATCAGCAACTCCCACCTTCTCAACGGCTGCAACAGAGTCTCCACCTCCAATGATGGTTGTGACACCCTTGCCGCTAAGCTCTGCCAACTTCTTCGCAACAGCCTACAAAAGAGATATCAGGCTAAGTTTCTTTCGTTGCAAACTTTCCTCGGTTACAATGTTACATAGTGAAGTTGCATCAGCATATTTGAGCTGGGCTTTACCTCAGTTCCTACAGCGAACTTGTCGAATTCAAAAACACCCATGGGCCCGTTCCAGATGACTGTCTGGGTTGTGTCCAGGGCTGCATTGAATGAAGCAACAGAATCTGGGCCAATGTCCAGCCCCATCCAACCATCAGGAATTGAAGATGCTGGAACAATCTGTAAAAAAATTCTATGGTCAAGTTTCTCCCTATGCAGGATTGAGAGATGCTTCCACTCCACTACAAAAGCTATACTGATAAGGGAAGAACAAGGTTCAACAAACCTGGCTGTTAGCATCAGGGGCAAACTTATCAGCAATGACAACATCAGTTGGCAACATAAGGGAGACACCCTTTTCCTTTGCCTTTGCAAGCAGAGATGTTGCGAGCTCAAGTTTGTCTTCCTCGACCAACGAAGAACCAACAGAAAGTCCTTGTGCCTTGTAAAATGTGAAGATCATACCACCACCCAAAAGAAGGATATCACACTTTTCCAACAGGGATTCGATAACCCCAATCTTGGATGACACCTTTGAGCCACCCACGATGGCAGCAAATGGACGTTTAGGGCTTGAAACAGCTCCAACAAGGTAGTCAAGCTCCTGTGAATCCATTTTGTAGAATAATAAAAGGTTCAGATTGAGGTTGAGGAGGAGGAGAAAAGAGAATCTAAATTTTATACTTTAGATAGCATTCATTTTCATACCACTTTTCGTAGTGTGTGTTAAGTTCAAGAATGGAACATAAACATAAAAAGAAAGATAACCTTCTGCAGAAGGAACCCTGCAACAGCAGGCTTCAAGAACTTGGTAACTCCCTCAGTTGATGCGTGTGCCCTGTGGGCTGTTCCAAATGCATCATTAACATAAAGATCTGCAAGGGAGGCAAGCTTCTGTGCAAACTCTGGGTCATTCTTCTCCTCTTCCTTGTAAAATCTTACGTTCTCGAGGAGCAAAACACCACCATTGGGCAAGGCAGACACTAATTTCTCAACTTCAGGGCCAATAACATCGTCAGCTTTTTGCACCTATTTGTGGGTACAGACATGGTTTAGTCAGTACAATCAATGGCACATACCACATCTGATCCAGTTTGAAGTAACAATGATATAGAATATATGAATACCTGAATACCAAGAAGCTCAGACAGCCGGGGTACAATGGGAGCTAAGCTAAACTTGGGAGTAACACCCTTAGGGCGACCCTGCAAGTCCAGAGGAAAAAGTGGATATAATCAAAATTGGATGAAATAGAAGCTGTCTCTGAACTAATATCTTAGTCTAGCAATCTTTCATGTAAATTCAGTCAACACAGAAGGCAAATTTGCTACTAATAGCTAGTGTGCATAAACAACTCGCATAGTATAATTGAAAACTACTCCTTCCATCCCAAATTACAATTCGTTTTAGCTTTTCTAGATACATGTATTTTGATACATAATATCATTCTAGAAGTCCTGGGCTCCTACATTGTGTGTGTACCCGAAGAGCAACAGTCAGATACCAAATTTCTAAAATAAAAGTTACAAACAGGTGCTGAATTAGAATATCAGACTTTTTCCTGTTGTAACTAACTTTTTTTTCCAAAAAAAAAAAACATCTCTTTCACCTTTGCAGCAATGCCCAATTTGTGCCCAGAAACGGTATAACACAGGAAGCAAAATCACAACTAATAGCCTGTGTCCATATATTACTTGACCAAGGCAAATCAGATGATCACAACCCCCGGATCCCACGGGACCTGAGTTCCTACTTCCTACATTGCCTGTGCGTGCCAAGAGCATTGCTTCACCAAGTCAGATGTGAGACGGGAAGGCCGGAGGGGCCGGAGACTCACCAAGTGGCTGGAGAGGATGACCTTGGCGCCCTTGCCGATGAGGTACTCGATGGTGGGGACGGCGGCGCGGACGCGGGTGTCGTCGGTGATGTTCTGGTTCTCGTCGAGCGGCACGTTGAGGTCGGCGCGCACGAAGACGCGCTTCCCCTCGAGGTCGGCCTCCGTGAGGTCCCCGACGCTCTTCTTGGCCATGGTGGCCATGGCGCGGGTGCCGCGCGCGGACGACGCCTGGCGGCACCGCGACGCGACGTGGACCGCGAGCCGCGCGTCGCCCGCCGCGAACGCCAGCGACCGCGCCGGCTGGCACGCCGCCGCGAGGCCCCCCCTGCGCAGCGGGGTGGCGGCGGCGGCCCTGGTGGCCGCGCGGGCCGCGAGGGAGAGCGAGGTCGGGTGCGCGGCCGCGGACGCCATCTGGATTCCTGAAGGCGGCGGCGGCGGGTGGAACGGGGCTGAGGAGGAGTGACGCGGGTGGGCGGGAGGAGGGGGCAGGGGTCTTGGGGGTCGTAAAGAAAGAGGGCTTTGTGGACGAGAGGACAGGGAGGGGATTTGCTTATCGCTGGCGAGAGGTCGGGACGGCGGTTCCGGTGATCGATCACGGCGATGGCGACGTGTGGGGAGCTCGGTGGCTTCGATTTCCCCTGTCCTCTGTGTGATCTGGGATCGCCGTCCCCTCCCACAGTCAGGCTTTGGAAGTTCAGATCACTAGTGGTGCCCGTGAGCTGGGGCAAAAACGCAGATCCCTCCAATGGCAGAGGCGACCACTCAATCGCTGGATTTATCCCAAGCAGCAAGCATATTCTGCCAAAGAACTGCTGGATCTCAGTTCATCGTAATTTTTTTCTTTTCTTTTCTTTTTCACCGTCGACTGCCTGACTTCTTGTAGTGGTAAGGAATTCACCGCGGGCGTCGACGCTGCCAACTGCAATCCTGGCAAGTAAAAACTGCTGATGTCAACGTCTTCTGGTAACATCACAATATCACACCACGATGCAATCAAACTGTCAATTCTTCGGTAACACAACGATAGATTGGCCTGAGAATTCCTTCCTCGTGGGCAATCACTCGCACACCGCGCCGATGTTTCAGTTCAGCAGATGAAGGGCAGCTTGGCGTGCTCGTCGCTGCAGTAGAGCCCTGGCTGCTGCGTGTACCCCTGCTTGGACAGCAGCTCCCGCGCCCTGACCACCAGCTCCCGGTTCGTCACCGCCGCCCCGCGCTTCCTCCCGGCGAGGACGGCCTGGATCGCGTTGCTCAGCGCGCCGTACGACACGCCGTCGGGCGTGGTCGCGTCCGCCGAGGTCTCGTCCGTCTGGCACCCGCTGATCAGGACGCCGTTCCGGGGCAGCGCGGCCCTGGCCGCCGCCGCCTGCGGCGGCCCGGCGTACACCTCCTCGACGCTCTGCACGTCCTGCTCCAGGGCCGCCCTGAGGGCGGCGTGCCCCTGTTCCACGTCCTTGCCGTCGTGCCGGAGCCTGCCCACCATGACCTTCACGAACCTCTTGACCTTGGGGCTGGCGTCGTGGCCGAAGTGGTGGAACAGCGTCGTCCTGATCGACCCCACGCCGACGTCGTGCCTCCCAGTCTTGTCCCTGAGCATCTCGATGAACGTCGGCAGCGGCAGCGACCGGTTGGCGGTCGCGACGCTGGCGTTCGTGGACGGCTCTGCCTCCGCCTTCGCGTCCGGCTCCTTGCCGCCGTTTTGGGTGCTCTGCTTGTGGTGGCCATGGCAGGGGAGGTGGGCGCCCAGAGACTCGACCACGCCACGGATGATCTGCAGGAGGGAGGTGCGGGCCCCGACCCCGGAAGCGGATGGAGGCTTCGTGTCTCCGTCCCGATGCTGGCTGTTCTTGTTCTGCTTGGTGCTGTTCCCGATCTGCTCCTTGGTCTTGTCGATCAGGCCGCCGCTGTGGCACGAGTCCGAGACCATGGTGAAGAGGCAGCCGTCGGGGACCTTCGCCACGAGTTCCGTGAAGTCTTGATCTGGAGCATGTGCACGGAAATTAAAAGGAACACGACGGGTGAGCTCAATTAGCAGCAGAGATGCAAATGGCAGAAGCAGATTATTGCAAGGGAACAAAAATCACGAATCAGGCAGGTCGTGAAATTGGCAGATTCTAACGTGGCCAGGATGTTCAACACCCTTTGCTCGACTTTTTGTTCTAATCAGAAGCTGAAAAGTTGGAACATGGAGACTTTTGGCTCAAAAGTCACATTTTATGCCACCGGCTTGATCTAAGTGTCCAGGTTGTTGTTTTCTGTTTTCTGTTTTCTGTTTTAACCATGTGCTTTGTTACTCCTTCCTCCAGTCACACATAAGTGATGTTTTAGGTATTGGCACACTATCTAAAACACGACTTTAACAAGTACTCCACTAGTCTTTTTTTTTGAAATAAATAACAAGTACTAGTCTCACATAACAAAGTTATACTGTCATGAAACTACTTGGGTACAAATTTACTCGTAGAAATGGTTGACAACCTCAAAACACAAGTTACTATTTGTTGCTGGAGGGAGTAATTAACATCGCGCTCCTCTCGACAATTAAATATGGCAACACTGGTAAGAATAATACTAAGCTCATATCTGAAATCCTTGAGGTTATTTGCTTATGGCTTCGGTCAACAGTTCAGCCTTTCCATTCCAAGAATTTTCAAGTCCCTATTATTCGATTTGCTGAACGCATCTCTCATATGTTCAAATTTGAACAGTCAAAACATATCCTTTGATGACCTTATCATAAACCGAACCGAAATTCCATTCCCCAAAAACGGAACAATCAGATGCAAGCAGCGTGCCTCTGAAGTCTGAACGACAGCTAGTCAGCTACCGTCCATTTCAAACAGAGACGAGCAACAAAATACACTCGGTGCCAAGAAGGGAAGGGAGGGCTCACCTTTGATGAGGTTGAGGTCGCAGGGCACGATGCACTCGTCGTACCCGGTGTCGTCGTCCTCCCCGGTCTCGGCGGGCAGCTGTAGGCCGTGGCCGCTGTAGTGGAAGAAGAGCGTGTCCCCGGGCCGGGCGTCCCGGACGAGCCGCTCGAGCTCCAGCCGGATGTTGGCCCCCGTGGGCGGCGGCGTGGACGGGTCGGCGTCGGCGAGCACGCGGATGCCGGCCTCGTCGAAACCGAAGCGGTCCACCAGGCACCGGCGCATGCGGGCCACGTCGTTGAGGCAGCCCTTGAGCTCCCCGTCCGTGCCTGGGTAGTTGATCCCCACCAGCACCGCGCGCTTCTGCCCCATCGTCGCCTCTGCCCGCGACGACGAGGCGACCGTCGCCGCCGGCCCGGCCGCGCGCGCGCTCGACAGGAGGTGGCGCCGGCGGCTGGAAGGAAGGTTTGGTTGGTAGTGCGGTAACGAGCTGCCCAATTGGCGTTCTTGCCTGGCACCTCACGCTGGCCTGGTGGAGCTCCCGAGTGCTGTCGCGCGAGGTGCTCATTGCCTCCACCACCACCCGCCATTTTTGTATTGGATGGTGACACGGGTCAACGTCGGCTAAAGGGACCGGCACTTGGGAAGCAATTGGATCATTGGATCCGGTTAGGCCGATCGAAAATCCATTACTCATTTTTTTCTAAATAAAATGGAGTGTATATATATATAATAATAATTTGCGATTGAATTTGAATTGAATCACCAATTGAGTGGAATAGTTTTTCTAGTCAATGTACTAGCCGAAGGTTGTTTATGTGCTGATCAATCGTACGAGTAGCCATCTACTTGCTGACATCTTGATATGACAGTTCCATAGTGGTATTCTTTCTTTTAGGGACATAATGGTATTCTTAGGATATGTCATAGTGCGCACTAGCAATGAAAATGAAGTTTTGTAAGTTATCTAAAGCGGAAACAACTTTTGCATTTTTCTTTACCGTATTAGAAAGCTTCAAACAAATGTAGTGCCAATTAGTTCATGATTAAATACAACATCAAAGAATGAATTTTTTGCATAGAGGATACCATTCTCAAGTTCAACAAGTGTAGTCGCCACATTGCACAGAGATTGCAGTCTACGGGAGGCAATGGCGGATAGAAGTCTAGGGCCAGGGCTATGGTCATAAGCGTGGATTGAATTTTTACACTGTAAATACTGCTGTAGCACAAAGGAGACTCAAAAGACTTAGCCTACTCGGCCTCCAGCACACTGGCATGCTCATCGCTGCAGTAAAGGCCGGGCTGCTGAGTCGTCACCCCCTGCTTGGACAGCAGCTCCCGCGCCTTAGCACCAGCTCCCTGTTCGTCACCGCCCCGTGCTTGTTGGTGGTGAGGATGGTCTGGATGGCGTTGCTGAGCAAGCCGTAGGACACGCCCTCCGCCGTGGTCGCGTCCCCCGAGGTCTGGTCCGTCTGGCAGCCGCTGATCAGGACGCCGTTGCGAGGCAGGGGCACGCTCGCCGCCGTGCCGGCGTAGACCTCCTTGACACCGCCTCCCGTCGTCTCCCTCCAGCAGCTTGCCGTCCTGCCGGAGCTTGCCGCCTGCCGCCATGGCCTGCACGAACTTCCTGACCTTGGGGCTCGCGTCGTCGCCGAAGTGGCGGAACAGCGTCGTCCGGATCGTGCCCACGCCGACGTCGTCCTCCCCGGTGGTCTCCCTGAGCATCTCGATGAACTGCCTCTCAGCGACCGGCTTTTCACGCTGGCGTGCGTGGTGATGGTGACCTCTGCCTTCTTCATGTCCAGCTCGGTTGATCCGTTGCTCTGGCCGTGGCCGCTCTGCTGGGAGCCGCGGCGAAGGAGGTGGTTGTTTAGCGACTCGAACACGCCGTGGACGATGCCTAGGAGGGAAGTGCGGGAAGGTGGCCGCGTTTCTTGCTGATCCGGCTGCTGGGATCTGTTCTGCTTGGTGCTGTTCCCAATCTGCTCCTTGGCCTTGTCGATCAAGCCTCCACTGCGGCATGAGTCCGAGACTATGGTGAAGAGGCAGCCATCAGGGACCTTTGCCACGAGTTCCTTGAAATCGTGGTCTGCATTGGAGTGCGTACAAGAAAATTAGTGTCATCTTGAAAAGTGTCAACTCAAAATGGTGCGAGTCAATTATCATCAGAGACGCAAATGGAACAAGCAGATTGTGGCAAGGTAAAAGGACTTGGGCAGGTTGCCACCTGCCTGGTGGTGTTGTGGTGAAGTGGCATATTCTAGCATGTTTTTACCTGATCAGGGCTTTGCTTGACTAAACGTAGCTTGGTTTAACATACACTCAACCACAGTGCTCAAGATAGTTATTATTCTGCGGTAAATCGCTTTCGCAGAAAAGTCGATGGATCTTAAAATCAAAGTTTACGAACCCAAAACGTAGTATCAGATGCAAAAGGTGTATCAACCACCGTTCGATTCCCAGCTGATGAGTCCAGACAGAGCTAAGAACAGATCAAAAGGCACGCCAGCAAAGGGAGGTCCCTACCTTTGATGAGGTTGCCGTCGCAGGGCACGATGCACTCGTCGTACCCGGTGTCGTCGTCCTCCCCGGTCTCGGCGGGCAGCTGCAGGCCGTGGCCGCTGTAGTGGAAGAAGAGCGTGTCCCCGGGCCGGGCGTCCCCGACGAGGCGCTCGAGCTCCAGCCGGATGTTGGCCCCCGTGGGCGGCGGCGTGGACGGGTCGGCGTCGGCGAGCACGCGGATGTCCGCGCCGTCGAAGCCGAAGCGGTCGACGAGGCAGCGGCGCATGCGGGCCACGTCGTTGAGGCAGCCCTTGAGCTCGTCGGGCCTGCCGACGTAGTTGATGCCCACCAGCACCGCGCGCTTCCGCCCCATGGCCGCCTGCCCCATCGTCGTCTGCGGCTCTGCGCTCCTTGCCCGCAGGCGACGCTGGGGGCTTCCGCGCGCCGGCTGTTATGGTGGGTGGGCTGGTGGCAGCCGGAATGGGACTCGATCGGGCCGGTGGCGCGACGAGTTGTCCTGTCCATTGCCGTTTCCTCGGTGCCGATCTGGCAGCTCGTGGCGGGGGTTGGTGGAGCTCCGAGCGCGAGGCGCTCGTTGCATTCTCCCGGCATTTTTGAATTCGCTGATGACGCGGTTCGGCGTGCGTGATCTCGAATGTAGGCGGGCTAGCGAGCATGCAGAGCGCGAGTAGGAGTGAAATATGGTTGGGCTAGCGGAAGAACAAAATCATACTCCAACAAATACAACGAGTTAAACGTGTCATTAATTGGAGGCCTCCTATGCATCGGCTATCAGACATAAGGTCTTCAAGACTTCAACATTTTGTACTCCCTCCATGAAACGTCACGAATGCATGATTTCTTGGAGACTGTAAATTAGTGACCGCAGTATCCTACCTGTGATGGATATTGCGATAATCTTCTTTGTCACCTTGATCCGCCTCTGAATCTATTATATTAATAAGGGAGTGTTAAAAGAAGTCACCACGTTTGCCGAGAGAACTTAGAAATTTCCACGTTAATCTAAAAAAAGAAGGATTTGCCCCGTTAGATTTTATGAAGATCTAGCGGTCTAGATTAATTTAAGGAATCCATATCGAATATGACTACTAAATATATCTATAGAAAAATGAAAGCTAAATGTTTCAATACGGATTGGAGTCAATCATTGGTACATATCATCCATATTCAGCTATTAATTACCATATATGACTTTGAATTAATTTGGCAAGCACGTTCAATTGAATTAACTTGGCAAACACGTTCACGTGTACTCAAAAGCTTGCATAAGGGAGTGTTAAAAGAAGCCATCACGTTCGCCGAAAGTATTTAGAAATTCTCACGTTAATCTAAAAAAGAGAAGGATTTGCACCGTTAGATTTTATGAAGATCTAACAGTCTAGATTAATCCGAGGAATCCATGTCGAATATGACTACTAATTATATCTATATAGAAAAATGAAAGCTAAATGTTTCAATACAGGTTGGAGCCAATCACTGGTACATATCATCCATATTCAGCTATTAATTGCCATATATGACGTTGAATTAATTTGGCAAGCACGTTCAATTGAATTAACTTGGCAAACACGTTCACGTGTACTCAAAAGCTTGCCGGACACAATCTCCCATAGTAACACATGTCCATGCACAATTTATTATGCACCATCATTACTTTTGTGCAGATAAGTTACAGTATATCCATGGCTGCAAGATGTTTATTCTTTTGACCTCACCCAATCAAATAAAGTTATCATTTGGTCCCATGGCAATAATAAATGGTGCAAAATTTTCTTTTTATTTCACCAATTAAAATGAGAATTTCTAGCACATTAGAATGAACGTGGTGACATTTTTAATTTGCAAGTATTAATTTTCACATACACTGCTTCTTCCAGAGCCCTTTTGCTTTGTAGGTGGTTATAGCAATGCTCTCTACCATGTTGAGAGCATTCATTCTCGAGGATTAGAAATTGTCATGTTGTTTTGTCGGAAAAAGAAAGATATACGGTTTTTATTTATTATAGGCCCATGTTAAAATATTGTGTTAAACTATTAATCACATCAACAGTTCAACATAGAGACTTCGTAAGCTATGCAGTCAAATGTTTGAATTAAAAAAATGAAAGGAAGCTGAGTGATCAATGTTGTTACATAGATTTGTGTGTAGGCTAAGTTATTAGAAAATCAACATCCAACATTTCCTTGAAAAAAAATCCAACATGTATTAATCATTTTAATACTTAAGTGTGATACAAAGTCATGATATTCGCTTATAGAACATATAAATTACCATGTTGATCCGTGAAAAATAAATAGAGAAATCTTCATGATTGATCCCAGTGGGACCATATCATAATGACTCGGATTATTTGATACTGAGTAAAGTACAAGAGTATAACTCTGATAAAATAAATCTTAGCCTCATATCAAATACAAATATAATCTTCAGCGGAAGGAAAATGTTAGACATGAGGGCTTAATACAATGCCAAGTAAACAGGATAGCAAAAGACTGATGTTTGAAGACGACGTGGCAAGGACGTGGAATGACTAGATGAGGAGCAGTGTGAGACCTCGATCAATAAGAAACAACGACCCAAAATCTACACAATGGTGGGCATGATGCATAGCCGCATGGGGCATACATGCTAGCTAGAAAAGGGTAAAATAATTAGATTGGGCATGATATTAGCACGATGTCAAGCCAGTGGTGCTCCAACGCTGGAAAGATAGTGCAACTGAAAGCACCCATTTGTCAAGTGCAGATGATTGACCAGGATGTCTCATCTTTCGTAAGCCACAGGTGTCTTTGGAACACAAAACCAAGACAACAAGAATACTTCATTTGAACGATGCTCCTAGGAGAAGAGATCGGTGTGAAAAATAAAACTTACCGGTGGTTGCATTGCAGCATTGTATCACCGGAGTTGCAAACAAAGTGTTCAAGAACAAAACGCCTACAACTATTATTACCTCAAGAATGAAATGTATAAGCGCCCCATAAAATCCAATAGGGTATGAAAAGTGAAAGGAGTTGATGATTTCCACTATGCCATGGATTGTCCTTCTGACGGCGGTACGAAGGAAGATCTGTTGAGTAGGTGTGGGAAATGGAAAGGTATATGTGAAGCGCGTGATGGAAGGTAGAAAGTGTAACACCTCAGGTGTTTAAATTGCTAAATAAGCCTCATTAGCTTAACACGATGCATAGATAACTAAGAAAAGTTTAAAAGAAACGAATTATAAATTGGTTTTGCTTTGAATTAAAAATAGATGTGTATATATGCATAAATACAGGTACTTTAATCAAACAAATTAAATAACTCTCACCTCAACGCACTTGGCGGCGAAATTTAATAGACACACCATCGATGACAGGATAAATAAAAGTCTAGTTGAAGTCTAGGAGAGAATACAAATTTTTGCCCAGGAAATGACGTGCCCTCCGAATCATACTTTTTGAGTTTTTAAAATAACTTCTAAACTAGAACTCAAATGAAATTTAGCCTGAAATAAAACTTGTGTAACTTTTCATTTTGAACAACTTTCATGTTCAGAGATTTTTGAGTTGCAACACGAAAATTTGAGAAACACTTAAATTTGCAAACCAGCCCCTGCCTTTTCTTCTATTTTCACTGAAGACCCTTCTTTCTCCGCCCCGCCCGACCCTCCGACGCGACGTCGCTGCAGACCCTTCCTTCTCCGTTCCGCCCGACCCTCCGACCCGCAGCCGCTTCGCCCAACCCTCCGACGCGCAGCCGCTTCGCCCGACTCTACGCTTCGCCCAACCCTCCGCCCGCCGCGCAGTCGCCGCTGGCCACTTGGCCGGCGATGCCTGACCGTCGCTGGACGCCAAGCCAATTCCTGGCCGCGCCCCGCTCGCACGCGCTCCTCCCCACGCCGCGCTCCTCCCCAGTCCGCGCACGCCAAGCGCACGCCGACGACGCGCGCCTCTGCTCGCCGCCCACCACGCCCAATGGACAGTCCGCGCCGTGCCCGTGTCCCCGCCGCGTCCCGCTAGTCGCCGCGCTCGCCGCCCGGCAAGCCAGCTGCTGCAGCTCCTCGCCCAACCCGCGCGCCGCGTGATCTCCCCCTCCCCCACGCCAAATCCTCAGCGCCCAATCCCCTGCCCGCGCTCGCCGCACGCGTGCGCCGGCTCTGCTCGCCGCCCACCGCGACCAGTAACGCGCCCCTATCGTGCCGCCCCTCCCCAGCGTTGCCCGGTCCTCTCCCTCCCTCCTGCAGCCTATAAAAGGCGACACAAGGCCACTCGCGCGCGCCTCAACCCCCCAGAACGCCGCTGCCGCTGCCATTGCCGCTGCCGTGCACCACCCACCCGTGGAGTCCCATCCTCCAGCCTCCCACTGCCCAAACCCATCACCCAACGAGCTTGCCCTCCCTCCACTGAAGCTTGCCGGCCTCTTCCCCGGCCATCTCGACCGCCAGAGCACCGCCAGCGCCGCCCGCGCCGCCGCCGCTCCCCTGCTGCTCCGCGGACAGCCCGCTCCAAAGCTCCTCCGTCCAAGCCAAGCCTCGAAACGGATTCCCCTCGACGCCGCGAAGCTCATCGACCAGCCCACGCCCTCCCATCCTCGCTGGAGCACCGTCGCCGACGCTCCGCACCGCCGCCGCCCCTCTGCTCCGCGCCGACGAGCCACCTCCGGCCACCCCCAACCCCGACCAAGGCCACCATAGGTAGCTCTCACCTCCCTAGTTCTCCCCGACCCTTTTCCCCTCGCCGCCGACGAGCCCCCTCGCCGGAATCTGGCCGGCCGCCATGCCAGCGTCACCCAGGGACCCAATTGTAACGATTGAAATCTTTAAAAGAGTCTGCACGCAAGTTCCAAGGGGCATAACTGTAAACCTGTGTTTAAAACTTTGAATTTAAAAACAACGAACTTGTAAAATTCAAATAAAATCACAGAAAAATCAAAAAAATGCAAACTTAACTATTCTGGAATATTTAGAAGAAAATCTACAACTTTGCTATATGCTTTTCTTCAGTTGCTTGCGAAATCTTGCTCTAAATTAAATGGAAACTTTAATAGAATTTAATTGTACCCACTGTTGTAGACCCGTTCTGAATCTGATTTTTGGGCAGTAGATTGGTTGTTTGATGTGTAGGCCAGTGTAAAAATATTAAGACCATAACCCATCTCTAGCTAAACTTTTGTTAAACTTTGTTTATGCCATGAAATAATAAAACTAATTTGTACCGGGTGATATATTGTGTTTCATGTTGTGAAACTTTTTCCAGAGCTATTATAGAGGTGACTAAATACCACAAAAAAAGTTTAGAACCTTTTTCCTTTCTTTAACCTATTTATATAATTTTGTAGTAGGAAAAATGCACTAATTTAAATAATTAGTTTCTTTGCTTGGAAAATGTTCTACTTTTTACTGTAGGACACCTTATAGTAGTCTTACCGTATAAAAAGTTTCATACACAGAAACCCTGTAAAACATCCTGTAGAAATTAATCTTTTTTAAAATAGGTGCATCTTATCCTATTTATTATGCTTTGTATCTTGCACAGTAAAATCTGAAAAATTTACAGTAACATATCTGTGGATAGGTTAATGCGCTGTAAAATTTTTGGCATCAATACTTGCATAGTTTGTTCTGTATAAAAATAACTAATTTCTAGTAGTGGTTGTACATTATATTTTTCGTAATTATTCTGCTGCATAAAAATATCTGAAATTTTTACAGTAGTCTTACCTCTGCAAAATGTACTTTAAATAAAAATTTTATCATCAGAAGTTACCTAGATCAGTGTTTGTGCTTAATCCCTGATTGTGCTTAGAAAATTAAGTTTCCAATATAACACAACCCCTTTTCTTGTTTAATGGAGTCAATAAGTTTAAGATGTACTCTATTAATAATTGCTCAAGAAAATCGTAACTAAATAACTTCACAACTATATTTTGTGGACTGCAACTTTATCGTGAAGAAAAATAATCGTCATATACCATCGCTACAACTTACACTTGTGCATTCATATAGAATCGACTACTCTCGCCGATGGAACGTACGAGCTGGTGCCCGCGTCCGAGAGTGAGCAGCGTGAAGCTCAAGTGAATCTAACTGAAGCTTTCGAAGACCCGAACCCGAGTTCGGACAAGCCCCAAACTAGCTTTACCCAAGAAGGCAAGCCCCGAAGCATGAACCCTATTTTCTAAATTATGCAACTTATTACTCTACTTTACTTGTGTATTAAGTTTATAGGAGTTGAATGAGAACTTAGTTGCATGATCCTAGGTACCCATGCTCTGAACACTATATGTAAGGTTCGATAGAATGCTATGCTAATAGGACTCTGGTAAAAGTCGCATGATTTCCTGTCACTCGCGAGAATATAGGAGTTGAATGTTTACTACATGTTGCAATCATAAGGTCGACGGACGGGGCTATGGTACGATGTATATGTTGATGATTGAGGCCCCGTCTGTTTAGTGAAAAATGCTAAGGCCGCAGTGTGTGGTAGTGGTGGTTAACTCTTTGAACGTACTAACCACATGCCGAGAATATGGTAATCGGTAAGCTTAAGTACCGGATTGAACCGAGGCCGGAATATACTCCCCACCGTCTTGAATTCGTTCACATCTAGCTAATGGCGGGTGCATGTGCCGCCATGGCTGGGTTCATGGGGACGTGTAGTCGAGGGCGGTGGGCCTGTTCCGTGAAGCGGAAATTGAAGGAAAAAGTTGCACGTGTGACTCTAGGAGTAACCACGTGCTTAGGTTTCCCTTGCAAGGTTAAGAAATTCGATTCGAATCGTCCATTTCTTGCGGTTATTGAGACTGCTTGACCCTTTTACCACGTAGAGTAAGAAGAGGAACAATAATGAGGATTAATCTTGTTGGATGAAAAATTAATTCTTTCACCATGTATGATATTGGATAGTTGCTTACCTAGAATGGTTAAAGAAAACTAGAATCTGGAGCTAAAATTTGAAAGTAAGGACCTACTTGTATATGCTTTTCGGCAAAACAAACCCCTCAAGCAAAAAGCCTTGCATGTCTAAGAGTCGGCTAAGTATATTCCACTAGTCGGGTAAGTCTTGCTGAGTATTAGTATACTTAGCCTTGCTTGTGGCTTGTTTTCAGGTGATACTTTCGAGGATATGATCGCTAGTTTGACTTGGCTGTGTACCCTTCCTCCCGGTTGGTCGGTGGAATGGGATGCGCCCCCGGCCAACGATGATAATGCTGAGTGATGTCTCGTACAGGCTTCATCGAGACATCGTGTATCGTCGAGTAGTTTATTGTTATTTTTCCGTTGCATTGAACTCTGAAGAACTCAATTACTTTGAACTCTGAAGTACTTTGTTTACGAATTCGAACTCAGTTGTAATAATAATTTATGATGAACCCTGTGGTGTAAAATCTGTGGAATGTTGTATCCTCTGGGCTCACCTTCGTGTGAGTACATGTATGTGTGGTTTCGATCGGCAAAAACCGTGGTTGTATCAGGAGGTTACCTGACAGACCAATGGATTATTCTGTTTGAAGTGCGAGTTAGCCCTGATTGCCCTCGTGGTGATGGTTAGCGCGCTTGAGCCGGGTTAATTCAGGTGGTTCTGCCACAGAAAGGCTGCACAACTTCGGGTGGACACACTTGGCAGTTGTGATGGCGGTGGGATTGAAAGAGATTAGAAGATAGAGAAATATAAATAAATCATTTTCCTAGAAGGAAGAAGATGACCAACTACAAAGAGATTGGAGTGGGTCTTGAGGGTATAGCCCCTATTATTTTCCGAATAATTTATAGTTAGGAGATTTTTATAAAAGTGTTTGAATAGTAAATGGATTAAAAATATATGAAATTAACCATAATTTTATATACATGGTGGGTCCAGAAAAATAATAGAATTAAGGAAAGTTAGCGGTTTGTTTTTCATAGACTTTGAAATATAAAGTAACTAAACAATAGTCTATATCAACAACATATAAATAAATATTAAAGCTCTTTTAGTACAAAAGCTAAATTTATCTCAAATAAATAATTCAAAAATATAATAGAATAAATATAGCCATGCTATTTGCGCGGTTGCTTCACTTAGAAAGTGCAGTAAGAACGAGTATATAAAGATTAGAGGTACAATAGTATCACAGCCTAAAATAATTCATTAGTTTATTTTCTCATTGAAGAATAGTGGGTGGTCCAGTTCGAACCTGAGCTCTCCTCAAATTTTGGACCTGAATTTGTAAGCCCGATATAGTTGATTTTGGGCCTAGAATAAATCAGACTTTTTATTGGAGAAAGCTAAGAAAATGTGAGAGCATATATGCAATAGGAGCATGGTAGGTTTAGATCGGAGAATACAGAAAAGAAAAAAAGATTTGGATGTGATGAAAAATAAATAGGATACATTCACTGCTCATTAAGATTTCGATGCAATCTTCAACTAAATTATGAATATTAGTTCTGGTGGTACCCACTCAATCAATCGCTTAGATATTCTTGAGAAACTCTAAGGATAATTTATCACCGTGGAAAAGGTACATTGTTGGTCAAAAAATAATTAAATATAATCCTACTAAATATGTAAAATCATTAAATATATTACACAATAACATTTTTTCTTTTATATATTTATGTTCTGAAAAGCTATGGCATAGAATATGACGATGAAAATCTATAGATGATATTTTGATATGTACCATTAGAACAAAAGAAGTAAATGATATGACTTAATAAACTATTTGCAACACTTCATTTTAAAGTAAAAATGCATATAATAACATAAAAATCTAGCCACCCGCGCTATTTGCGCGGGCCACCTTACTAGATAGAGTTAACAAGTGAACGACAAATATGCAGCTTTAGGGCAACTCTAACGTATAATACATAAAGATGAGCTATCCTAACACGTCAGGTGGTGCTAGCTTGTCACATTTTACTCCAACGTTTAGCAAAGCCTAGCACCGGCTCTGGTTCCACATTAGAAAATAAAATACTCCCCTACTCAGCTTTTCCCCACGCCATGTGCTGCTCATTGATGGGAATGAATGAATTTTTTAATGTTAGCCAAACCTTAGCTTGGGTGCTCAGTTAAGCCACCGGTGCGAAGGATTTTTAGGCTAGCACCACTGCTCCAGCGTTTGGCCAAGGTGCCGTGGTCTTCTCTCACGTGCTAGCACCTCCTAAGAACACACGTTAAAGCTGCCCTATGGTCTCTGAAAGGAGAGCAGAGCTACTGTTTTTGAGAAATCCCAAACCCAATGTGCCGATAATGTGGTTAACTATAACCACATAGAATGACTATAAAAAAAATAACCACAGAGAATGCTGTCCTGTGCAGAAACAGTTTATTCCCCAGGTCTCAATAAAAAGCGTAGCCACCACCAACCCACAACACTCCATAGTCCACAGACAGGAGTAACAGTGTACAAAGGTTGAAGCCGACATGACATAGGCGCATAGCCAACGCTTCAGCATATGAAAGCCACACTGGCGTGCTCGTCGCTGCAGTAAAGGCCAGGCTGCTGGGTGTACCCCTGCCTCGACAGCATCTTGCGAGCTTTCGTCACGAGCTCCATGTTGGTCACCGCCCCGTGCTCCGCGAGGATGGCCTGGATGGCGTTGCTGAGCGCGCCGTAGGAGCCCCTGGACGTGGTCGCGTCGGCGGAGGTCTGGTCGGTCTGGCACCCGCTGATCAGGACGCCGTTGCTCGGCACCCTGGCCGTCGTCCCCGCGTACACCTCCTGCTCGCTCTGCACCTCCTGTTCCATGGCCGGCTCGAGCTGCAGCTCCTGCTTCCCGTCCAGCTTCGCTTTCAGGAGCTCCTGCGCCAGGGCGCCCATGAAGCCCACGACGCCGCCGTGCTGGCCCTGCTGGAGCTTGCTCAGCATGACCTTCATGAACTTCTTGATCTTGGGGCTGGCGTCGTCCCCGAAGAGGTCGAAGAGCGTCAGCCGGAGCGAGCCCACGTCGATGTCGTCCTTCCCGGTCTTCTCCTTGAGCATCTCGATCAACGTCGAGAGAGGTAGCGACCGGTTCTTGACATGGGCATCTGCTGTGTCGATGTAGCGGGGCTCCTCGTCACCATCGTCCCCGTCGTCGCTCTGCCGGTGGCCACGGCGGGGCAAGTGGATTCCCTGGGACTCAAACACGTCCCGGACAGCCCCTTTGAGGAATGAACGGAAGCCGCTGCTGCCGGAATCAGACCGCTCGGTCTGGTTCTGCTTGGTGCTGTGCCCAATCTGCTCCTTGGTCTTGTCAAGTAGTCCACCACTGTGGCACGAATCAGATACTATGGTGAATAAACATCCCTCGGGGACTTTTCGCACAAGCTCCGTGAAATCTTGGTCTGAAGTGCATAAAAGAACATTAGTTACTACTCTGCCTCCATGAATGGGGCATCCAGAACATTATAATCAGGCACAGTGTTTCTGACAGGTATTTAAAAATATTTTTGTTCTACCCTGAAATATTCCACAGTCATCAAATAACTAGCTAACATATTAGTTTGACTTCGTCCTTCTCACGATGGTCGAATGGCCGCTTGAAGAGATGGTTTCAGCCATTGAGGAATGCATTATCGGCCTGGTAATTTACAATGCAGGATTGCTCTGCTAAATTAACGATAACCACATGGGTTGACTACGCAATCCAAGAACCTCGTGTTTCAAAGATCCAAATCCTGGGTATGGGAATATGAGTAGACATCTGGAATCTTTGTGCTATTGGCCTAATATAATACCACCTCCAATCATTTTCAGAGTTCAGACAACAAATTCAAGCTACTCCTAAATGCAAGCTCAACTTGATGTCTGAAACGTCAGTCAAATAAATATGACCCGAGGGGGTATCCATTTCTGACGACAAAAATGTTTGATGCAATATGAATTCGTAGGCACACGGAACCAATCCAACCATGTACTGAGTAGTGAGTACAGACATTACCAAAAATCCAAAATGCTAACTTGCTGAGTTGAGTCATGCTCAAACGTAAGAATCTGATAATGTCGTCAGATCCCACCTACCCTTCGATCCCCATTTCTCGATTGTTCCTACCCATAATTAATGGCAGCAGAAGGCACACAAGTAAAGTTCACCTGTGATAAGGTTCATGTCGCAGGGCACGATGCACTCGTCGTACCCGGTGTCGTCGTCCTCCCCGGTCTCGGCGGGCAGCCGCGTGCCGTGCCCGCTGTAGTGGAAGAAGAGCAGGTCCCCGGGACCCGCGTCCCCGACGAGGCGCTGGAGCTCCCGCCGGATGTTCGCTCCCGTGGGCTGCGGCCCGGAGCCGTCGTCGACGAGGACGCGGATGCCGGACTCGTCGAAGCCGAAGCGGTCGACGAGGCAGCGGCGCATGCGGGCGACGTCGTTGTGGCAGCCCTTGAGCTCCGCCTTGGTGCCGGGGTAGTTGATCCCCACCAGCACCGCGCGCTTCTCCCCCATCGCTCCCTTTCCGGGTCCGGAGGCGCGTCGCGTCGATCGGCCGCCGGCGACGGCGACGGCGACGGCGACGGGGCGGGGCGGCGCGGTGAGACGAGGCGCGCCGGCGCGTTCGAGGAAGACGGAGGTGACCGCGTGGCTGGTGGTGCTTTGGACTTTTGGGTGGGGCGCCGAGCTGTCTACTGGCGTTTCCTATCTGGCAGGTCGTGCTGGGTTTGTGGAGAAGAGCTGTGGTTGTGACCTGGTCGTGATTGATAGCATTAGCATGATGACCTCGTCGGCGTCTCGCGTCCCACGTCAGCTCCAGCAGGGTGCGGTGGTGGCGGACCCCACGTATCATTCAATGCTCTACAGAGTCTAGCCGCAACGTGGAGACACGGGAGAGGTGGTTGGCGGACGGAAGTTGCAGAATAGTGTGAATCGCCCGTTTTCCACCGGCGTCGAGCCATTCGCTCGCTTTGTGTTTAAATGTATTTGTCAAATTTGAAACGGAATTTTACTATTTAGAAATATTAACTAAATTTATTTATAGAATTTTTTGTGTGGATGGATTGTAAATCGCGAGATGAATCTAAGACTCATTAAATTCATCTCGCGATTTACAACCCATCTGTACAATTAATTTTTCCTTTTATCCATATTTAATACTCTATACATGTGTCCAAGATGTGATGTTTTTAGCTAAAATTTTTAGATCTAAACAAAGCTACGTCGGATTCGGCTGACGTGTACTTGCATTTCGGCAGCCTGAGGTGCCGGCCTCAGGTGGCTCCATAATACTTGCTCTTATCATCACTGTCCGCGGTTTTCAACGACTAGTAAATGTGTTTTGTCTGCTTGTTTTTGTTACTTCGCAACAAATGTAATGTCAAGCAGCGGGCTTCAAAAGTTATAATAATCTTTTTATGTAGAAGTTGTAGATCTCCATGAGATCAACAACGTTTTAGCTTAGAGCGTTTTTGTTGGATGTCATCTTGGATGTCTACTAGATCTGGGTCAAAAAAAAAACTCACGAACTCACGATGGACTGGTCGAGTTTCATATGAGAAGAAGAAAACGTAAACTCACGATCGATCCTGACACCAACTAATAAGGCAACAAATTCCTATTCGTTTCGTACATTGTTAATTAAAAGTTTGCAGAACAAATCCAATTCGATTTGAATAGATGATAAGTTGTTTTTTTTTTGTAGGTAGATGGTAAGTTGCTCATGAAGATATCTACGAAGCAAAACTAACTCATCATCAGATTCTGTCACGCACGATGCACATCGACATTTGAATCTAACCATCAAACCAAAGACAAGGTTACACACAGACACACGGCGCGCCACGGGGTGCTGCGCGGATCGACCGAGCGCCACGAGCCACCCTACCCCTGCTGCTGGCAGCCCTGCGGTATCTTGGGCGTGCTCATGCAGCTGGACGACGCGGACGCCGGCGACGCGGGGAAGGAGAAGGACGCGCGCCCGCCGTGCGGCATGACCCGGGGCGACAGCGACCGGCGCCAGTGCGAGAAGGACGACGACGACGCCCTCGGGGCGCCGGCGCCGGCGTTCCGCGGCGGTGCCGACGACGTCGACGCCCTCCTCGGCGCGACGCTCCCGCCGGCGCCGGCAGAGGCCGGGGCGGACGGGGACGCCGGCCACCACGTGGCGAGGGACGCCGAGGCCCGGAAGGTGACGCGCTGGGACAGGGACCGGGACGCAGCAGCCGGCACGTCATCGGGCGCCACCGCGCTCCCGCGGCTGGCGCTGCTGAGCTTCACGGCGGGCGGAAGAGGCGGCGGCGGCGGCTTCTTCTTGGAGCGGCTGGGCAGGCGGAAGCACGTGCACTTGAGGACGCCGCCGCCCGCCGCCGGCTCGGTGGCGCCGTTCGCCACCTTAGGCCACGGCCGCGGCGGGGGACGCGCGTTGCTTGTTTGCCGAGGCAGTGGCTGGGGCGCCAGAGGAACATTTTCTTTGGCAGAGGCCATTGGTGCTGTGCTGCACACGGGGGGCTTAACCGAAGGAGCACGAAGGGTTGTTTGGCGAGGCTTATAAAGAGAGAATTATATAGATGTTTTCCTGTTTTTTCCTCTCTTTTACGAGAGCACCGGAGCTCTTCTTCGTGTGACCATGTCTTTCCTTTCTTTAGGCAAAATGTCCAGCCCCTGGACGGTTTATTGTATGCTCGATTGTCGTCTAGCTACTAGCTAGGAAGTGGCCGGCATGCATAGCACGCCCGGAAGCTGGAAACCATGGAAGAAGCGGAAATGTTAGAAATGGAAGGTTCATCAGAAAAATGATTAACCTTTTTACAAGATTAAATCAGGTTATGTTCTACATTATATATAAATTTCAAGTTATAAATCGACTGATTTTAAAAGATTATAAAACAGGAAAAAATCAGGGGGAAATAACACAAAGTTTTTTTTGGTCTCAATGTGCAATAATTAACTGCACCTGAATCCATCTTTTTCACAGCTTTTAAAATTGATCGAATTTGAATTTCGAAAACTTCTTGCGTGTAGAGCATGCCCATGGCTAGATATGTGCAGTTCTGTTTTTAGCATTTGTGACATTTTCGCCCATGATGCACATGGAGATTCCCCGGGTTGGCACTGTAGAAATACGCAAATGCCAAATGTTACTTACTTGTCCAATCAGTGTCGCGAAGATCTCTGTTATGAATTCTGCAAATAAAGGCGCACATTTTGTGTTCACTCGGTCCTTTTTGGCGTATAGTAATCGATTTTATTGAAATATTGTTTTCTTACAAATTATTTTCTAGTACACTAGCCAGGGACTACTCCCCCGTCCCAAATTATTAGCCGTTTTGACGTTTCTAGATTCATAGACTTTGCTATGCAGCTAGATATAAATATATATGCAGATGCATATCAAAAATTATATATCAATAATTTAGGACGGAGGGAGTAATTTATATTCCACGGTCCCTTTCTACATCGTTCTACCCTTGCAACATGTGGAAAGGGAAAAGGTTCGGTGGGTGCTACAGAACAAACTTGCATAATTCTACTCTGGTTTTGATTATCTTATTATTTGAACGGAAAATTGGTTTTTGATTATTGTTGATGCAGTGTATATTCTGGTCCGAACGAGTCGCTCTTAGTAAATGATTGTATCATCAACCAGTGATTATTTTTTCGACAAATGACGAGCAGTGGGCTGGCCTTTGGATAGGACGGAGGAGCTAGCTTAATCTAAGAACCTAGCTGGGTGTTATTGGCGACACACTGCTCCTTATGAGCTGGATGCACTTCTGACTTCTCTGCCGGCTCAACTAGTCATTTGTTTTGGTGGCATGTGGCTTGTTTAGTGAGTAGCTCCTTTTCTAGCTCGGAATACTTTTTTGTTTTCGAGGGAAAAGAGTTTTCCACTAATTGAGGGATGCAGCGCGATCGCTGGTCACGAAGTCCTCGACCGGAGTCGGTGTACCTCCCAAGAAAGGACATCACCCTGAGGACACCTACAACCAATAGCCGCAAGGGCATGAGCTACCTTATTACAAGTTCTAGGAGCAAATAACACTCGAAATTAACTGAAATTTATCGATAATATAGATTGTATCTCGCAGATAATACCACCCGTTACTGCCAACCGGTGAGGAATCCTCCAACGCTTGCTTTAGAAGTTGTGAGTCTGTTTCGAGAATGACACGGCTCACACCAAGATCCGGGGCGAACTTCACACCAAAGGACGCTGCTTACACTTCCGCCTGGAAAGCGTCAAGAGCATATGGTAAGGATCCTGCCGCCGCCTGCACCACATCACCTTCATCATCTCTGATCACGGCTCCGCAGCCTCCCACGCCAGAGTTCAAAGCAAAGGCTCCATCTGAGTTAATTTTGAACCACTTTCGATCAGTGTCGCTCCCGGAAATGGGCGGCAGGTAAACTACTCGACAACGTGTGTGTCGTGCATCGTGATCGGAGATGGCCTAGCACGCAATGACTCGAGAGGTTATACTGGTTCAGGCGAGAACGCCCTACGTCCAGTCGGTGGTCAGTCGGATGTATTGCTCGAGCCCAGGTGCTCTTGAGAGTTGGGGAGTACAGGGTTTTCGAGTGGACTTCCGTTGTCTAACTTGAGTTCTGATGTTCTCTATTGTCCTTTCCTAAATCTAAAGGGAGCCCTCTTTTATAGCTCAAGGGGGGCCCGTGTTACAGGGAATTCCTTGGAGGAGAAGGCTTCGGGGAAAAAAAATCTTTGACTTCGGCGGTCGGGCGGCTCAAATCGTCAATGGGTTCGTACAGACGGTCAGTCGGCGATGTCCTTGGGGGATTGCGTGCTCCCGAAATCCTAGGGGTCTTCTAGTCTTGGACCTGTTCGTCGGGTCCGGTCAGTCAACAAGTACTGGGGGCCTGATGGGATGAGGCAGCCGTCCCATCGGGGGAGGACTGTTTACATGCCAAGTCCCATCCCAGTTGATGGTTTCTTGGTGGTCAAGCCGTGATAATGGCAGACCTGATCATCACAAGGCCCAAGTGGATGCCACAATCTCGGTCCTCCGCTGTGACAGAGGCACAGTGGCTCACTGTTCATGCGTATGACCCTGGGAGGGCCGCGCCCACTTGGTACGGCCTGGTCTGAACCTTGCGGACCAAGCCTGGGCTCGCGTGACCAAGTGGGTTTTTTCCTCCTGGGACTGACCTGGGTCAGCTGGGAGTCTGAGAGGAGAGAGGAAGAGGCGGTGCCTGCGTTCCTTTGGTTGGCCCTGAGTGGGGGCACTCGGACTCGGCGCTATGGGCTGTGAAGCTCGTTCCAAGGGGAGATTCCCAGATGGGGCTCATGGGCCGGGACGGCCCAAAAGTGATGTGTGGCTAAAAAGGGCCGTGCGGGCGCGGGAGCTGCCCCATCCTTGTTCTGACAAGGCGGGCCCGCTTGTGACCCTGGTTCTAGGAATACAACATATTGTGAGCCATACGCCACATATGGTGTTTCATTTTTCCAGGGCAATGCAAGCTCCACAGCTTCTTCCAGAAACGCGTCTCCATTCCAGACATCATGCCCGATGTATAAGCCACTCCTCTCCCGCTCAACCGTTTTTCATGTGCCCGTTACACCTTATAAGCCGACCGAACCGAGAACAGACCCCTATCATAGTGCCAGGCAAGCACATCGTCCATATCCATGTGGACTGGAATTGAGAGAATCAACTCAACATCTTGCGGCCAGAAAACCTGACGTATTAGTTGTTCATCCCACTCACCCGAGACAGGGCCAATCAGCTCTTCCACCCGCGATAAAACTGTATTTCTACACGGAGTTATCGGCCTCCTGGTCCATTCCCGAGGTAGCCATGGATCCTCCCAGATTTTAATTCTTCTCCCATCGCCTACTCTCCATATCACCCCATTCCTCAGCACTTCCAGACCTTTTTAGATGCTTCTCCAGGTATATGACATGTTCCTGCAGAATTTTGCCGCTAGAATATCACCATCTGGGAAGTATTTTGCACCCAAAACACGTGCACACAAAGAATCTGGATTTTGTATGAATCTCCAGTTTTGTTTGGCCAGCATTGCAAGATTAAACACATGGATATCCCTAAATCCAAGCCCTCCTCCTCCTTTTGGCTCAGTTAATTTCTCCCATCGTATCCAGTGCATTTTATTTTCCTTTTCCTGGCTGCTCCACCAATATCTACAGATCATAGTGCTAATCTGATCGCACACTTCTTTTGTGATATCAAAACATCCCATCGCGAATGTAGGTATAGCTTGAGCCACTGCGTTGATCAAAATTTCTTTCCCGGCCCGAGAGAGCAACTTCTCCTTCTACCCTTTAATTCGCGACCAGATACACTCCTTCAAGTAAGCAAACACCTTGGTTTTACTCTTCCCCACATACACCGGAAGCCCCAGATATTTCTCACTCATTGTTTTCTTGGTAATGGATACAGTTTGCATCACCACATCTCTTTCTTCTCTTCTGGTATTTGGGCTATACATAACTGCTGACTTCTCCTTATTAATCATCTGGCCAGAGCACACCTCATACAGATCGAGGATACCCTGTAGGCACTGTGCATCACCTCCATTTGCACGGGACAAAATCAAAGAGTTGTCCGCAAATAGCAAGTGTGATACACTTAGAGCCCTCTGGCACACCTTCACCCCTTTCAAACTTCCATCCATCTCAGCTCGGCACAATTTGCGCTCGCTTCCAACTTGGTATCTCCATATGCCGTACACTCCTTCCCCTCCCCCCCCCCCCCGCCCCCCCCCCCCTCCCCTCTGCCTCCTGTAAAACATCTTGCAAGGACCCCATAGGCCGTACGAAGTTTTGGTCCGTAAGCCTATCACATGCAGCAGTTGATGCGCGGCCCGGAACAGAGGGTACCTTTACCAAAACGCATAAACCCATAGCTAAAACTAGCCCAACTTCAATCATAAAGCCCAGCCCAACTTGGTATCTTTTCAATTTTTTTTTTTGGATCTGGCACCCGAATTCCGCAGCGCGACGACGGAACCCTCGCACCGTTTCAATTTCCCTCCCAAACTTACCCCAAATCTACAAATCCGCGCTCCCTCGCAGCCACTTCAACTTTCCCGCAACCGGCTCGGCCGTGCCCTATTCTTTCGCCGCCTCGATTCCGGCTCCGCGCTCGGCGAGGGAGAGCGGCGGAGTGTTGGGCGGGCGCCGACAGCTGGGCGGGTGACCTCGGACCTCGCCGCTGGCCGGCGGCGGCGGGCGGCGCTCGGGAACCTCGCGGTCCCTCGCTCGCGGCTGCATTTCCGAATAGCGAGATGGCCATGGAGACCTCCCCACCGCAGTCGCCGGCGCGGACGCCGGGTAGGGCGGCGAGGCCGCGGCTGTTCATCAAGGAGATGGTCCTCCGCAATTTCAAGTCCTACGCCGGAGAGCAGCGCATCGGCCCTTTCCACAAGGTATCTTTCTCACTCCCACGTCATATTTTGTTTTAGATTTAGAAAACATAGGAGCAAACTTTGTATCGGTGTAATAAATTTACACCAAGCTGTGCCTATGGAGACCTAAGTTAATTGTGCCCTATCTGTTATAGCTTCAGTCTGCTGTCCTGCTCCGGTGACAATTTATGTCACTGTTTGCCAAATAAATTATAACGTGGTAGTTGCTTATGGTTGCTGAATGGTGATCAACCCGTGGATCCCAGAAATCTCAGTGAAATTTCTGTAGCTAGGATTGGTTTACCTGTCTGTTTGCGTGCGTGGCTTCAATTCCAAACCCTAGTGTACTGTAGACAGTGTTGCCACTCTAAAATAGCATCTGTACATGCTGGAGGAGAGTTTTAATCTTGTTACTACTAATTCTGTATCTGAGGAAGTATCCATTTTAAGTTGTTATGACCAAACTCATGGTTTTGCTTTCACTTGGTTAGTGCCTTTACCTTTTGAAAGCTACGGCGCTCAACTAAGCAATGTATCCTTAGTCCCTGCACAAAACTGTAACAATGCATATAAAAAAGCAAGCAGGATCTAAATGTAGGTTCACTAAAAAAATACCAAATTTTCTGAGGATACATAATATTTTGGTTCTCAATCATAATATGATTGGGTCCCTGATCATGGTCCCCGTGAGAAGTTCTAGACTTTGGGTCGGGTCGTTTGATTCTTTTAGATAAACATGTAAGTAAAGTGTTTCTAGGGTGTGTTTGTAAGGTCCTTTCTTCAATTAATGCAATGAATACACAGCAATCCTGTGTGTTTGAGAGAAAAAAACACAATATTGAAACAGCTGTATAGTCAAACCACAAACTAACAGTAGCTCTTTCAGATACAAAAATTGTTTGCTAGCATCATGGATTAGTGCTCACGTTCAATAGGATCAACATCATTCCATTTTTTCCTCGAAATTTTCTTATTGAACTGTGATTAGAGACCAAAACAACTGAAGATAATTTCTTTTCTTGGTTGCAGAGCTTCTCGGCTGTTGTTGGGCCAAATGGCAGTGGAAAGAGTAATGTCATTGATGCAATGCTCTTTGTGTTTGGGAAGCGTGCAAAGCAGGTTGGCGTTGTTGTTTGATGTTGACCTTTTATTTTATTTGATGGTTACCACTACATTTATTATTTATGAAGCTGATCTCACTAGCAGATTTTATGTTATTTGTTCGATGTCAACAAATTATCTCGTTTGTGCCTATCCAATTGTAGATTTGAGCATGCCATTCTAAGTTACCGCAGCAATTTAAATGTTGACAGTGATATCCTGGCATTTTCTATGGGTTTGTAACTTTATACATGAGATAAAAATTATCTTCTTAAGTATTATTCTAGAACCCAGCACATTGATACTTCAATAGTATTAGTCCACTGGTTGGAAAGTAGTCTGTGTTTTTGTAACTGACACTTTAGGGTCCTTGTCTATAGAAAGTATGTTCAATGCTTTCTCTTTGGCTGTTACCTGTTTTCCCTTTGAAGTTTACATAAACAGTTCAAATTCACATGTTTGCTCAGCAGTGATCTAATTCATCATTAGCTATTATTATAACTTGGATCAACCTATCGTCCTATCCTTCCTTAGTTCCAGACTACTTCCAGTTACATATTTCATTCCTGACTAGTTATTCCATTAACTGCAGATGCGCTTAAACAAGGTCTCGGAGCTCATACACAATTCTTCCAATCATCAGAACCTGGATAGTGCTGGTGTTTCTGTCCATTTTCAAGAAATCATTGACCTGGTATTGTTTGAGGCTTCAGTTGAGTATTCGGCATTCTTATTTGTAGTGACATAATCCTTTTTGTTTCTCTGTAACAAGCAGGATGATGGAAACTACAGAGCTGTAGATGGTAGCGACTTCATTATCTCAAGAGTTGCTTTCCGTGACAACACTTCTAAATACTACATAAATGACCGTGCAAGCAATTTTACTGAAGTAACAAAATTGTTGAAGGGCAAAGGAGTTGACCTTGATAATAATCGCTTCCTCATCCTCCAGGTTTTGTGCATTCTTCACATGTACACATGAATAACACAAACACTTCAAGCGTAGTTCAGAGGTTACTGTGAGATTTGGTTTCATCACTTACATTTCCGCCTGTGTCACATAGCTTCTTTGTTTAACCCTTCATGAATTTATTGTGCAACTATAATGCACAATTCCAATTACATTTTCTGCTTTTATAATTGCATAACTTCTGATGTGGGCACTATACAGGGTGAGGTTGAGCAAATATCCCTAATGAAACCAAAAGCTCAAGGTCCACATGATGAGGGTTTTCTAGAATATCTTGAAGACATAATAGGGACGAACCAGTACGTTGAGAAAATTGAAGAAGCTTACAAGCAGTGAGTTCTGAGATTATTAACGCTTCTTGTCATAACTAGTGATTTCTATCTATTTTTCAATGTTTTAATTGCTTACTTTGTTATGAATGTATTAGACTTGAGGTGCTCAATGAAAAACGAACTGCATCAGTGCAGATGCTAAAATTGGCTGAGAAGGAAAGAGACAGTTTAGAGGTGCTGATCTGAGCGTTATTATTTCACTATCTTTGCCATTTAACAGTTGAACACTACTAATGGAGTCATTTTCCTGTAGAGTGCAAAAAATGAAGCTGAAACATACATGCTGAAGGAACTTTCACTTTTGAAATGGCGAGAAAAGGCAACCAAGCTGGCTAGTGATGATGCTGTCTCACGTGTTGCTCAGTGTCAAGAGAATGTGGTAGATCTAGAAAAGAATCTTGCCTCTGAAAGGTTATTTGTTACAGATGGGCAGTGATTTTTCCTTTTACATTACATGTTTTCTGAGTAAGAAACTAAGCATATATTATAATCCAGGGAGAAGATTCAGCAGAATTCTCAGACTGTGAAGGAAATGGAGTCTATTTATAATAAACATGTCAAAAGGCAAGAGGTATTGTCTCAACTTACAGTTTCTGTAACCTAAACTATGATTGAATGAAGTTCATTTATTTCCTATATTCGGAGGTTAGAGAAAACATGTTATTTTTGTACACGAAGGTGCCTTTATTTTTATTTGTTCCTTTTATGTCTTTAGGACCTTGAAAATAACATGAAGTCCTGCAAGGATCAGTTTAAAGAGTTTGAGAGGAAAGATGTAAAATACAGGGAAGATTTAAAGCATCTTAAGCAGAAGATCAAGAAGCTGGAGGACAAAGTTCAAAAGGTAATACTTAAATGGTTTCAATTGCAATTAATGTAATTGAAGCAACGAAGACTATTGTATCACCTCACCTGCATTTTAATACAGGATATGTCAAAACGTGATGAATCGACAAAAGAGGTGGAGGAATCATCTAATCTCATTCCACAGCTGGAGGGAAAGATACCCAAATTGCAGGAGCAACTTAATGAAGAAGAGAACTTGTTAGAGCAGATAAAAGAATCCTCTCGAGGTGAAGTTAGCCTATGTTGTCCTTGCTCATTGAATTATTATGTGTGATAACCAATCCTGTCCCTTTTGTAATTACAGAGGAAACTGAGAAACTCCGTGCTGAACTTACTCAAGTAAGAACTGAACTTGAACCATGGGAAAATCAAATTATTGAGCATAAAGGAAGGTTAGATGTTGCATCTGCTGAGAAAGAGTTGATGAAACAAAAGGTTAGCCTTCTACATGCCCCACACCATCTTTTTTCTAATAGGAAACAAGATGACGATTATCAAGTCCTTCAATGCGCTTCACCTATTGTTAAGCCACTTGGCTGCTAGTTCTCAGATATTGGATTCCTAATTATGTTTGCCATTCCAACCTGGACTTACCTTGTCGGAGTCCAATAAGAAATAAATTTAGAGTTCTGCATGACATTGACACCCAAGAGTTCCTGAAACAAATCTACTTAGCCTTTTAGTTTGTTTCCTTGAGTAATTAATTAGATGCGAGTACGATTTTCCAGTTTTGACTCCATTACATTTGAATTATATCGCCTGTTTTCAGCATGATGGAGCTCAAGCAGAATTAACTGATGCTCAAAACCAGATGGAAAGTATAAAAGAGAAAGTTAAAACAAAGGATGCATACATTGTGGAGCTTCAAGAGAAAATAGAGAAACACCACATTGAAGCATCTGAAGCTCGCAAAATTGAACAGGTAAGTCACTTCCAGCTTAATTTGAGCTATTTATTCCCCCTGGAACCATTAAGTTTGGTCATCACTTATTTATGGTGTATGCTAAGTCTCCTGTATGTATTGCTCGCAAAATTTATCGCAGGAATGCCAAAAACAGGAGGATTCACTGATCCCTATGGAACAAGCAGCCAGACAGAAAGTTGCAGAGATGAAAACCACAAGGGATTCTGAGAAGAATCAAAGCACCGCTCTGAAAGCAATTTTGCAAGCCAAGGAATCAAATGAAATACAAGGCATTTATGGCCGGCTAGGTGATCTTGGTGCAATTGATGGTAAGATGTACTCTCTCTCTCTCTCCCCCCCCTACCAACAAAATAAATGGCGTCCTATAATGTGCTTCGTGTGACATCTATAGGTTTGACAACAACTATTATCAGCAAATTTGTAATAAGTAATAATTTCTGTGACATTAAACTTTTATAAATTCTTTCCATACATGGTACTTTAAAATGTAATGTCTTGCTCTTCAATTTTGACCAATCTCTGTGCTTCATTTTATGATTCTGTGAGTAAAATTTGCTTATCCCTGTTTAAAATGAGACGGAATGGGCTTTTGACCCAATGCCTCGCATGCAAACAGACCCCAGTGGTGGGATGCTTTTACCCCAAGATGAATGTGTTATGTATGGTTTTTGATCCACACTTCTACAGTATGCTACATGACACTGATTTTGGTAAAATATTAAGCACAAGTATCTGTGTTTTGTTTTCACAGTGCCAAGGCCAGTGCTTGCTTGTTTCTTGATATCAGTGCAGTAAGCCCACACTTATGTCTTTCGTACTTACTTAAGTCCCAAGCTCAGTTTTATCATTAGTTCATAAAATCACGGCCACCAAGATCTAGGAGATAATTGTATTTCCTATAATCCGATAGTGTCATTATGCAATTATACAGTGTCTTAATTTATTGGCAACTGTGCTCTGCAGCAAAATATGATGTGGCCATATCAACAGCAGCTCCAGCTGGGCTTAACTATATTGTCGTCGAAACAATAAATTCGGCCCAAGCTTGTATTGAGTTGCTACGCAGAAGGAACCGCCAGGAAACTGTAACTTGTTTGATCCTGGTAAGACTCAATTTCTTCTTCATTTATGTGTTATTTTGATTCATTGTTGTAATTGAATCCCTATATTTTACAGGAAAAACAAACACACCTTCTCCAAAAAATTAAAGAGAAAGTAAAAACACCTGAAGGAGTTCCACGCCTCTTTGATCTGGTAAAGGTTAAAGATGAGAAGCTGAAGTTAGCTTTCTTCCATGTCTTGGGGAATACTGTTGTTGCAAACAATATTGATCAGGTTAGTCCTTGAATTTTTATAATTCTGCTATTTCACCTCAAGTATCTGCTTGTAATTGTTATTTGCGCTGCTATCTTTTACAAAAGTATTCATCTGGCTCCCTTATAAATTCAAGTGAATTGTTATGAAATGCATCCTATTCTATTTCCAAGCAGTGATTGCAGCTTCTGCTGCTAATGTTTTTAAAACAGTGACAATAAATACCTGTTTTTGTCAGGCTTCACGAATTGCTTATGGTGCACCAAAGGAGTTCCGTCGGGTAGTTACCCTGGTTGGTGAAGTTTTTGAGAAGTCTGGTACCATAAGTGGTGGGGGTAAAAGGGTACAACGTGGCATGATGGGAACAGCTATCCAAGAAAGCATTTCGGAAGATGCTATTAAAAAAGCTGAAAATGAACTTAAGAACCTAGTTGACAAACTCAACATGTTGCGTGAAAAAATGAATGATGCCAAAAAACACTATTGGTCCATGGAAGAAGCTAAATCCCGTCTTGAAATGGAACTGGCAAAAGCTAAAAAGGAGGTATGCAAACAAGCAGTGTTCTGCCTGCTTTCAAGTTAGTTGTATCTGGAGCCTTGGTCTGATTATTTTATATGCATATATTTTCTCTTTTGAAATAGGTTGAGAGTATGAATGCACAGTACATTTACAACGAAGAGCGACTAGATTCCCTGAAAGCTGCTTCGCAACCCAAAGCTGATGAGGTTCGCAGAATGAAGGAGCTGGATGGCATCATATCTAGTGAGCAAGTTGAACTAAATAGACTCACAAAGTCTTCGAGCAAACTTAAAGATCAGGCAAGTGCCTATACATAGCTTATAAGTATCATTTCTACTTCCAGACCATATTTCCCTGTCATTGCATTAACTTTGCTTTAGTGTGATCATATGCTAAAAGAAGCCAACTGTCCAAGTTGCTGATATATCTACTGATGTTTTTGTACTTACCTGAAGTTGCTGATGGAATCTTGCTTTCCCACCTTAACTTTATTGCCACAATTATATCAGGCTTCAGAACTTCAGCAGAAAATTGAAAATTCCGGGGGGCAGGTGCTGAAGGACCAGAAGACAAAAGTTGCCAACATTCAATCTGTGAGCATATGGATTTCTGCTTGTATCCGTTTCCTTGTTTTGGTAGTCTGTTTTTATGGTTTTATTTATGTCAGGAATTTGACAAAACAAGCTCAGAAATCAACCGACACAAAGTTAAAATAACTTCAGGTGAGAAGTTGGTGAAAAAGTTAGCCAAGACCATTGAGGAGTCCAAGATAGACACAGAAAAACTTCTTGCTGAAAAGGAGAAGATGATGTCTATTTTCAAAGAAATTGAGAAGAAAGCTTTTGTTGTTCAGGAAGAGTATAAGAAAACACAGGAGGTATTTGTTCAGTTGTATTGCACTCTAGGCTGGGCCCTGAGAATGTATTTGCACTTTCTGATCACAAATTTTTTATTTCTTTTATCTTTTAGATGATAGACAACCATAAGGATGAGCTTGACAAAACTAAGGAAGAATACACCAAACTAAAGAAAGCATTGGATGAACTGAGAGCCTCAGAGGTATGTAATTTACACCCATTCAAGTGTTAGGGTCTTAATTAATTCTGCTGTATTGTTTCTTTACAACCTTATCTGTTTTTCCATAAAACAGGTTGATGCTGAGTACAAATTGCAAGATACAAAAAAACTTGCCAAGGAGTGGGAAATGAAGGTGAAAGCATTCAGGGAAAGGCTTGATGACATTCAGACAAATCTTGCTAAACACATGGATCAGTATGTACAAATACTATTGTTTTCTGTAACTTTGTGACTTGTATGTTCTCTGTACTAATTTTTTCTTTTCAGGATCCAAAAGGATGCTATTGATCCTGAGAAACTTAAAGTGACTCTAGGTGATGAACAACTCAATGATACATGTGACATGAAAAGGGCAATGGAGATGGTGGCGTTGTTGGAAGCTCAGCTTAAAGACTTGAGCCCAAACCTGGATTCCATAGCAGAGTATGAATGCATGAGATACTGTTGACAAAACATTTTTTTATCAATGATTTCATTATTTCTCCATGCTGAACCAGGTACCGCACAAAGGCTCGCTTGTACAGCGAACGTGTTGATGAGCTAAATGCTACCACTCAGGAACGGGATGATCTTAAAAAGCAGTATGATGGGTTAAGGAAGAGAAGGCATGCATTTCCCCCTTAATATTACTTTGAGGGCCCTTGAGTTTCATTAGTTATGTTTGCCAATTTGTGTCTCTTACCTGCATTGTATATTATTTCAGGTTAGATGAGTTCGTGGCTGGATTCAACATAATATCTTTGAAACTGAAGGAGATGTACCAGGTACTGAATACCTATAGCATCCTATAGTGTAGCACCTGCATCTCTGTTTTACTTTATGCGCGCACATACAAGAAGGTACGGACAAAAGTAATTCAATGAGATTAAGCTTTGCTCAGCCCTTTTTAATTAAATCTAATAAATTTTTCATTGTTTTTAATACTAAGGGATAGGGTTGGAAAAGAATCGAATCTTGAATTCATAATCTCATTTGCCATATGTCTGAAACAACAATTCTGAACAAAACAAATCTATACTGAGGTGATCAAAGGGGAGAGGATAAGAGAGCCTGGTGACTTAATAAGCAGATAATTTCTACAAAGCTGTGTTACCTGTATTGGTTTTATCTTATGGGGGTGTTGCACTTGTTGAAATGAATTTTTTGCAACAATATGTTGTCAAAATAACTCCCAACTCCTTTCGGTTTCAGATGATTACGCTTGGAGGTGATGCTGAACTGGAACTTGTTGATTCCTTGGACCCATTCTCAGAAGGTGTTGTTTTCAGTGTGAGGCCTCCAAAGAAAAGCTGGAAAAATATTGCCAATCTATCTGGTGGTGAGAAGGTATTTTCCATTCATGTAGCTCTGCCAGAAGTTCTGTTAGTTTGAAACTTTGAATGGGCAAGGATGGCGCCCTGACATTATTGTCCCAAAATTGCCGTTTTGACATGATTTTGCGATTTCAGACTGAGTCAACTTGATACGTAACTTTGTTTCCCGATTATTTATAAAAATGAGTTCTGCACTTCTGCCAATGATGTTCTACTTGAAATTTGTTAGTATATTGTAAGACATCAGAAACATTGCCAACATTACTTACAGATCTCTGTCTATTTTCTTATGGTGAATCGCTGTCGTATAAATGCCAGATACAAGGCAAAACTGTAGTCCTTGCTTTAGAGCCTAGAAAGTGATATTGATGTTGATCTTGTTGCTTAAGTTAGTCCCATTCTAGGATAATGCAAACCATAATTGTTCTAGGCAAACTACTAACATCCGTATTGGGATTTGTTAATACTTAAAATGGCAATACCATTCTTTATATTTGAAATAACATCGTGACTAAAAAAACCAGATTGTTTATACTTAATTATAGAAAAATCAATACTATCTGTAATGAGCTATTATATCATGTAACACATTAGGTAAGGCTATGCCCAGATATAAACATCCCATCTCCACTGACTGGTTCGCCATTACTGATAATTGCCCTGTCAACAATTATTCATGTTAGTTGCGTGTGATTTGAATCTGTATGCATACTTGATGTAATGTCAAGTGTAAAAGTAAATCCTTTGCATCTACTTTTTCCATTCCATTGGCAATTTTTAAGAACTAATTGACATGTAAATTAGCACCGGATGTGTCAATGATTGGGCCATTCACTTCTACCTACCTCACTAAGCATCCTGAACTTCTTTCCTTCCAATTTTTGTCATGTCTATTACTTGAAATTGTAACACAATGTCTGTCTGGATTAGTGTTGTTTTTGAAGTGCCTAATGTCTTGCAGACACTTAGTTCGCTGGCTCTGGTGTTTGCCCTTCACCACTATAAACCTACTCCCTTATATGTTATGGATGAGATTGATGCTGCGTTGGGTAAGTCTTGCAACCCTTCTCTTTACTAATATTGTCCGTCATTCCAAGTGATTGATGCATTTGTCTCCTACAGACTTTAAGAATGTATCAATTGTGGGACACTATGTGAAAGATAGGACTAAAGATGCCCAGTTCATCATTATAAGGTACTTAACCACCAGCTCAGTTTTCATTTTTTTTTCTTTTGCAAATGTCACACCGTTTCTAGGAAGGTAGTTGTACAAACGTTCATCTGTATCTGATACAGGCTGGTGGCACAGATGCAAAGTGAAACTTACATTTGCACGATTCACTACCAGTAGTGTTAACTCACATGTAATATCTGAAACTCTATTTTGCAGTCTGAGAAACAACATGTTTGAGCTGGCCGACAGGTTGGTTGGTATTTACAAGACAGACAATTGCACCAAGAGTATAACAATCAACCCTGGGAGCTTCGCCGAGAGCTTGTAGTTTGTAGTGTAGTGTGTAGTGTAGTGTTGTGCTATGCTAGCTTCACCTTTCAGTGCCCCTCGTGGAACCGAGGTTCCTTCGGCATTGTGATGTGGCGTGCGGTTTGCAAAGTTTAATGCTATGTAAAGTTACGATCTAGAAATTTTGGTCACCTGAGATGTGACTGTATGTATATATATGTCACCTGAGATGTTCGAATAGGGATTTGGGAGTGGAATAACTATGCTAAGCTAGTCAAGCATTTCGTTTTTCACACAGCTTATTTTGTCCCACGCTAGTTTCGCTCTTTATATTTATGAAATTTCGACACCTGAGTTCGAGCATAGTAACATGAAGCCTTTCTCCTGTTTTGCTTCTAATATTCTGTGTGCTGTGGCCTTGTGGAGCAACTTTGGAACTTTAACTAAAGCCAGTCTTTAAATGTTTTTATCTAATATTTGTCAATAGAAATAACTGGAAAATGTATTAGAAGGTGCCTGTTGAAACTCATCGTGATATCCAAAACAAATGGAATTTTTTCATTTGTACGACCACTGGACGTGCTCATTCCATTTGTATTATCAGCACGTATCATTTACATGTGTCAGACCACATGTATTATTAACTACTTTGTGGTATTAGAAATAAAAGGCATCCATTAATTGGTGGTATGGACAAAAATCCCAGTAATGTCGCCTTGTTTGTCATAACTCGTGAGGATCATGGAAATATTAAGCTACTCGAACTTCTTGATTCCGTTAAGACCTCTCCGGCTCATGCCTTTCACACATGTTTTGGATTTTGGTCCGGAGCAAATTGTTAGTTCGTTAGTACATCAACATTTTTCCTTGACCTACAGACCATGCATAACTGATAAGTCCTAGACGTCCGATCCAGACAACTGATGTTATTAGCAGCTGCCAAGCTGATCATCGGTCGTGTGGTGCGTATTTCCCGCCCGCTCCGCTCGTCACGATCGGCATTACATCGATCACCGCCAAGACTAGGCTGATAAAACGTCACGACACGGTTCAACCACAGCACCTAGCACGCACCCTACGACGTGATCCGGGAGACGGCGATTCGGCTGGAGTCCCATCATGTGATGAAGCTGCGGTTTTGGAAAAAAAAAATGCAAAAGAAAAGCATCCAAACGCAACGAGGTGGCTACGAGGGACCAGTAAAAGCGTCTCCTTTCTTTCGCGAAAGACCCAGCGGAAAGCGCGCCGCCGACGAGACGCCGAGCAAGGGAAATAAAACGATGAGAAAAAACAAGAACAAGAACAAGACGAGGAAGGCAAGATTTCCTTAAATAGGTATATGTACAACCGGACCGGACTCATTGGTCTCCACTTCCCCTTCTTGTTGATTAGCGTCCCATCATGATCCATGACCATGATCACGCGCTCGGTACAGTACTGATCTACCTCTAGTCCTCTACTGCTAGCTCCACGCGCGTCCATGGAGATCACGACCTCTACTGCTAGCTCCCGTTCGACGGCGGCTCGTTGAGGTCGAACGGGAGGGCCCTGGGCCCCGTCCGGAGCTCCAGCGCCGTCGACGGCTGCGACGCGGCGACGTAGTCCGCGGCGAGGAGGGGCTGCCCCGCCGGAGGCGCCGCGGCCTGGTGCAGCATGGACGGCGGGAAGCAGGGGACGTGCCAGGGGGACGGGCGGCCCACGTCGAGCCCGCCACCGAACAGCTGGCAGCGCGCCTGCATCGGCACGCGCGGGTGGTAGGCCGGCGCGCTCTCCCGGGCGCGCCCGCAGCCGCCGCCGCCGCCGAAGTTGAGCCTCGCCTTGGAGCCCCGCAGCGCGACGGCGGCGCGGTCGTAGGCCATGGCGGCCTCGACGGGCGAGTCATAGGTGCCGAGCCACACGCGCGTCTTCCGCCACGGGTCGCGGATCTCCGCCGCGTACCGGCCCCACGGCCGCTTCCGCACCCCGCGGTAGTGCGCCTCCACGCGCTGCTGCTGCTGCTGGAGGTGCTGCTCGTCCCCTCCCCCGACGACAACGCCTCCGACAACAAGGCCCCCCGCCCTAGCCCCACCACCGTCCCCGACACCACCGTGCCCTCCCCCTCCTCCTCTCATGTCCCACTCCATCTGCATCCCCACCGCCACCGTCCCTTGCACACACACCCTCTCTCACCCACTCCGCGGTTGGCCGCGCTAGCCGGCAAGGCAGGAGCAACCTTATACTGCCGGGCGGTGGCCGTGGGCGCGGTGGCTGGCTGGCCGGCCGCGGCTGCGCTTACTAATGGCCACGCCTCGTGAAACGGGGAGGTAGGTCTCTGGGCCTGGAGGCTGGCTTTGAGGCTGTCGCTGACCGCACCCCGCCCGGGCGCACGGCGTCATTGAATCAGCCCAGCCCCAGCCGCAGCGCGATTTGACGCCTTGCGGGGCCACCGCACCCGGCGCCCCGACTGGTCTCGCCTACTCTATCTACTCTAGTCTACTGCCTGCAGGCGCCGTGTGACGCCAGCCCTACCGCACCGAGCAGCAGCAGCAGCAAGCGGCCGCCCTGCCGCAGGCCCACAGCCAGGGGCACGGGCGCCTCGTCCGGTCGTCCTGTCACCCCCCGCCGCACCGCGAGCCTGCAGCACGCGCGGCCGCACCCGCACGCTGGGCGGCGGGGCCCGCCGGCCTGTCTGTTAGGAACGTACGGTACTGGCTGGTGGGTGCCCGTCTGCGTCTGCTCATGCGGTGTACGTGAACGGGGCCGCGCACGCGCGCGCTCCTCGGCGACCTGCCGCGCCGAGGAACCCGCTCGTGCGGCGCACGCATGACAGGTGGGGCTGGTCCCCGTCCCGGCGTGTCAGCGGCGGCGGGTCGGGACGGAGCGCGCCGCGCTCCTCGGGCAGGGGTGGCGACGTGCCGGGGCACGATTCGGCGGGGCGCGGTTCACGTGGGGGAGGCGTGTCGTGTGGCGGGGGGCAGCACGGTTGCGGTGGGAGGAAGGAGGACGTGCGCGCCGCTCGACGGGGCGGTGGTGGGCCCATGGAGGCGCCACGGCCTATCCGCTTGGTGGGCCCCGCCCCGCGGCGGCGAGCGACCCGGAGTCCCGGAGCCGCCGAGCTCTCGTCGTGTGGTGTGCGGCAGCACGATTGCTTTCTTGGAGCCCAGCGAGCGAGCAGCTGCCCGGCGGGCGGGGGGGCGGGCGGCCGAAGCGTCCAAATCTCGGGGGCAGAGGGCATTGATAGCGGGAAGAAATACTTTCGGGAACGGGCATGGCGAGACGCCGAGACCTGCGCCGCGGCAGGAGCCGAGGAGGGAGGGGGTGGCCTGGCCTTGGGAAGGCGCGAGGCCTTGACTGCCATCCTGCCTTCCTGCTGGGGTAGGCAAGGCAGCGACGGGGGCCTGCCGCGCCGCGTTGGGAAGAGGCGCCGCGCCGTTCAGCGGGTTGAGGCTGTGGCAGAGCGGTGGCGCCTAGGCTGTGGCTATGCTGCTGTGCAGCGCTACGCCATGCCATGCCATGCATGCGACGCAGCGCCGGACCCTGGGTAGCGCGCAGTACGGTAGGAGCGGCGACTGGGTTTGGTCTGGTGCTGTGGTACATGTGAAATCGACGGTGAAAAATGTGAAATGCAGCTAAATTTCTTTTGTATTTTTGCTGGCGCTGGTCTTGTGAAGCTTTTAGTGAATTACAAATGGAGCCCTTCTCACGGCACCACGGCAAAGGGTTGAAAGTTTTTCATAAATAAACCTCTGAAGAAACGAATTGCGGGTTTGGACACAAAGTGTCCGCCATGACTTATGACCAGTCTTGGCGCCGAGGTAAAACGAACGAGCCGACGTGGCCGTTGACGCGGCAGCCGACGTGGCCCAGGGTCGGCGCCAAAGTCCCCACGTCGGCCATTGCTCCCTCCTTGCCGCCATGTGCCTCTCCTCCCGTGCTCGTCGTCGCCGTCACCTCGCCGGCCGCCGACCCCACCCCCGCCCCTCGGCTCGCCTGCCGCTGCCTCCCCGGCCCCGCGCCCCCACCCCCAGCTTCCTAGGCTGCGCGGCCAGCCCCGGAGCCGCGCCCCCGCCCCTCGGCTCGCCTGCGGCCGCCTCGCCTACCCCGGCGCCGCGGCCCCGCCCTGCCCCTGCCGCCGAGCACCCGCGCCGCCTCCTAGGCTGCAGGCGCCCGAGCCCCCTCCTCCAGTCGCTGGGTCCGCCACCCTGTCCGCCGCCCTCGGCCCTTTGGTCGCTCCGCCGTCGTCCGCGAGAACCAGAGCCGAGGGCGGCCCAACCCAGCGTGGCGGCGGGGCCGCGGGCGGGCGGCCTCGTGGCCCTGCTGCCGACGGTGCCCCGCCGGCCCTCTGCCGCGGGTTGGAGGCAGCCGCTCCCGACGCCTTGCTGCCGGCCGTTCTTACTCCTTAAGGTTTGTATTTATGTTTTATTTAGTTAAATTTGTTTAGATAATTTAGCTATTTAGTTTAATTAGTATAGTTTATATAGTTACATAAATACTTAGTTTAGTTGAATCAATTTAGGTAATTTAGTTATTTAGTTAGCAAAATGATTTGGGTAGTTAGCAAATATAGTTAGATAAGTAATATAGTTAGATAATTACTAATTAGATAAGTAAATTCATTTATTTTGTTATAGGTAATTTAGTTAGATATAATTAGATAATGTAGATTTAGATAGTTAGCAAAGTAGCTAGTAACTTTATATATAGTTAGTTAATGTAATTAGTAAATTATTTTATGTAGGTAGCAAAGGTAGTTAGCATCTTGATTTAGATAGTTAGTTCGATAGATTTAGATAGTTAGGTGATGTAGTTAGTAACTTGATATACATTTATGTAATGTATTTAGTAAATTGTTTTACATCGTTACCAAGGTAGTTGCACCTAGATTTAGATAGTTAGCCTAATAAATTTACATAGGTAGATGATGTAGTAAGCACCTAGATTTAGGTAGTTAGACAACGAGTCGTACGTGCGTAGACAAAGTTGTTAGTGTATTTTTTTATTACACGCGTTATAACTTTTATGTGTTTCATACCAATTAGATGGACAATGTGGTCACACACTTTTTCATGGAGGAAGTGTAGTACGAGATGGGTTTGGAAATATTAGTTTTGATGGAATGCGCAGGATCCCTTTTATATTCAGTGACCGACCGTTATTTAGCGAGTTGTGTCGTAGGGCTCGTGATGAGCTTCAATGCAATTCAATTGAGGATGCAATTTCATTTGAAGGGGGACTTCAAGGTGGTGTACTGGGCCGAATTGTTACCCGCCTGATCCCAATTGAAAATGATGGTGACTGGGACAACTTCGTGAACACTGCCATGAAGAAAGAATTATTTTTGGATTTGCTTATGCGGAAGTTGTCGATTGATCCAACCCCTCAGGTTCATTCTCCTGCCAATGGCCATCCCCCCTGTGTTCTCCCCAGAGCTTGAGCTTGGACCACCTCCCGATCCTGAAATACCAAACCGTGAGGCACATGTGGAAGAGGCAATTGTGGTTCCTGATGCTAAATCGGCCCCTAATGAGGCCGGTGCAGAATGTTGCACTGATGTTCGTGGTATGGTCCCTCAGGAGATTTCTCCGTCACAAAACCATCCAAGTAAGTATTTAAGTAACACGTGTCTTCGTTATTCACCCTTGCTTCCTTTTGATTCATTTATCCAAAGACCATCCTTATTTGTGGTTCAAATGCAGGGGGCATTCCGGATAATGCTGGTGTTCGTCCTGTTCGTCGATCATCCAATACCGGCTATGCTTCGAACAGTGTTGATGTCCAGATTGAGGATGATGAGGAGCCATACGGAACGGCAAGAGTTGTTGATTCTGATGATGACCTCCCTGTGCCACCGTTGACTGAAGAAGATATCGAGCTTATCAGGCAGTTCTGTCCTGACCGTGATCCATTTGTTCATGAATTCAGTGATCTCATGTATTCTCATGGTGCTTATATAGAAGGAAGAGATGAAGAGCTGCTTGAGACTCATACGGTTGGGGGCAGCATGGAAATTCAGAAGGGTCTTATATTCAAGGACTTGCCTACATTAAGACGGTGGTTACAGGAGTATTCTGTGAAGAGAAAAATACCATTCAAGGTTAGGCATTCCTATGTGGAGCGGCGATACACGGTAGTGTGCGAGAAGGATGGTTGCAATTGGAGGGTATGTGCTCGGAAACAAAAGGTGACGGGAAAGTTCAAGATCACCAAAATTGTAGGTCCACACACATGTGTTGAGAAAGAAATACAGCTAAGGCATCGACAGTTGACCTCTACCCTAATAGCCACGAGGTTGTGCTCATTATTGAAGAGTCAGCCCAATTTGAAGGTTAGATCAATTATGGAAATTGCTGAGAAGATATTTGGTTACAAGATAAATTATGGGAAAGCATGGCAGGCAAAGCAACGGGCCTGGAAGATGATATACGAGGACTGGGAGGAGGGGTTCGAACAGTTGCCTGCATTGTTCAACACCATCAAAGCAGCTAATCCAGGCATGCATTGCGAGTACATCCTAAAACCGAATGAACAGATAAACAATAGGCAGATATTCTTCCGTGCATTCTGGTGCTTTCCGCAGTGTGTGCAGGCTTTCAGGCATTGTCGTCCAGTGTTCTCCATTGATGGTACTTTTCTAATTGGCAAGTACCAGGGCTGCCTATTGATAGCCATTACGTGTGACGCCAACAATGCATTGGTTCCTTTGGCGTTCGCTTTGGTGGAGAGGGAGAACAAAGATAGCTGGGGATGGTTCTTGCGTCTTGTTCGGATACATGCTGTCGGCCCTGGCAGGGAGATTTATGTCATATCTGATAGGCACCTGGGCATACTTAGTGCCGTACAGGAGCAGATCCCGGGGTATCCACCATTGCATCACCGTTGGTGCACTTGCCACCTTGCTCAGAATTTGTTTGATGCAGATGGGATCAGGGACAACTTTCCTATGTTTGGGGAGGTTGCTCGCATGCTTGAGGTCGAGTACTTTGAGAAGAAGTTGGACAAGCTAAAAGAGGCAACAAACGACCGAGGTCTGCGGTGGCTAGATAGGGTGTTGAGGGAGCCTGAGAAATGGTCCAGGGTGTACGACGATGGTGGCTAGAGGTGGGAATTTCAGACTAGCAACATGGCAGAGTCGTTTAATAGTGTCCTTAAAGGGATATGTGGCATGCTCGTCAATGCTATCGTGATGTTCTCATTTTCCAAGATGGTAGCATGGTTCAATGAGAGGTACGAAAGAGCAATAGAGCTACAAAGAAATAACCAGTTATGGGCACCTAAACCTTTGGAACATCTCCAGAAAGCAAAGGAGAATGCTCACACACATGAGGTTGAATGCTTTGACCACGCGACAGGAAAGTACGAGGTCATGGAAAGGGGTGGAACAACATCCGATGGTGAGGTGCAGCGTTCAAGATGCCATGTTGTCATACTGATTGATTTCTCATGCACGTGTGGGAGAACTAGGCAGTACCACACTCCATGTTCTGATTATATCGCGACAGCTCGGCATAGCAGATTTGACTTTGAGAGCCGAAAGTCGAGGGAGTTAAGTGTTGACAGCCTCGTACTTACATGGTCTCCCCACTGTGAGTTGTACCTATACGAAGGACAGTGGCCACCATACACGGGTCCGAAATACATTGCCGATCCTGGTTGCCCTTGGAACAAGCGTGGCTCTAGAAAGAGATCGAGACACAACATGAGCATGGACCGGGTTTCAGGAAGAACCAGGCATGGTAGAGCTAGACCCTTTGTCATCGAACCGGAGCAAAGCAATTGTCATAGATGCGGCAGAGTTGGGCACAATGTCCGTAGATGCACTTGGCCAATTAGTCAGGTGCGGTATACATGATTAATTTACTAGTTGTACTTGTTCATTGTTCCATTGCTAATTTACGCGACTAATTAACTAGTTGACTTGTTACATCGATATTTATAATTTGTTTTCATTAGGTACATGTTCAATTAACTTGACTATATTATTCTTCATTGTATTTGCTGACTTTATTTGTTGTTTTTGCAGGATGGTGGTGCCGCATCTTCTAGATCCGTTTTACGAGCAGAACCACCGAGGACGACGCACCGCGGAGGGGGAGGTAACGAATTCATATTGTAGACTAACTAACTTGTTAAATGTGACTGCTTTCTTTAATGTTGTTATTGTTTCTTGTCTCTCAATTCAATCATTGGTAAGCACACAACTATGATAGAATTTCTGTTACCGTAATAAGTTAGTACATCTACTTCCATTGTTTTGCAAGAACTGCCCCCCCCCCCTCGTCTTCAAACCCATGACAGGTTCCAGGACATGCGATGCGACGAGATGTACACTCCTCTCCTACACAGGGCAGGCCTCGACGTCGTATCGTACCAGGTTCGCCCGGGTTGCCTTCTTTCAACCCCGCGGCGATCACAGCTTTGGTTGACAGGTGCAATCAACGACTCTTAAAACAACTTCAAGATGTCATTCCAGTTATATTTAAGTTCTGACGATTGTTCGTCGCACATGTTCGTGTAGGTGGAGGCCGGAAACCCATAGTTTCCACCTTCCCTATGGCGAGATGACAGTGACGCTGCAGGACGTCCAGAAGATACTTGGGCTCAGTGTTAGAGGCCGTCCAGTAACCGGGCAGTGCAGGCCGGACGGTTGGAGGGCTCGAGTGGAGGCCTTCCTCGGAAGAGAGCTTCCTGAAGCGGGACCAGCTACCCGGACCTCGGGTGTTCCTGAAAGTGCATCTAGGCCCATAAGTGGGTTTTGGTGGTTTGAATGACAAAATGATTAAAGGACTAACTTGTTGGATTAAGATTATGAGCAGGTTTTTATTCTAATATTCATAGCATGATGTTGCTTCATATATTGATGAACATGATTTGGCTGACAATGATGATATCAAATAAGTTTATGATCTCGTGATGAATTTTGGATGGTGAATGACAAGCAAAGCTTGGTCAACAAATAAAGGGATCATCAAGAAAAATACAATGATATACAAATGAATATTGCAAGGCTTCATGTGTAAATGTTCAAAAGACAAGAGCATATGTTTACAAGATGGTCTTATCAGTGGAAGCTTGCAATATATGTGACATTCTTTATTAATCAAGAACTAGCATTTGAAGAAAAAGATTCAAGTGGGAATTCATTATTGATGTGCAAAGCTTAACTCAATGAGGCAAGGGTAAGTGGTGAAGAAATCAACCGAGATGACTAGAGCGAGGGACTAAGCAAGCTTTGGTTAAGCGACGGCTTGAGACCATGTGCGTGTTGCTAGGGTGAAGTGGCTATTATCCGTGGGGTTCTCGAAGTATCATATCTAAGTCTCAAAGAGAAGAGCAACGCAATGCATCATGTATGTTATGGTTGATAAAATGAAGTGACTTAAGGATTCAAGTGCACGTTTTCATGAATGATGGAAAATCCTAAGTCAGTGGCTCAAGTATGGATGTGCTCAAGATGATAGGCAATGTTGAAAGTCCCAAGAATAAGAAAGTCAAAAGTATGGCAAGATTGAAGTGACACAAAGCTCAAGTGGTTGAACTAGGTTTCATATTTTATCTTGAGTATAGTTATGTCGTAAAATCAAGGGGGATGCAACATTGGTTGATTGACTACACCCAAAGTGCTCACAGGTCTACCTAGTGTAGTGTCCCACCTCCTCGAGGCCGGGCCCGCTTACATCTGGCCGCTTCCTAGGACATGGACTGCCCTCACAGACCAACAGAAGTCTTTTCTGCACACTTTGTCCTCACTCGTGCGCACCTAGGAAGAATTTCCCGGTCGGTCACCCCTTTCCAAATTGCTCCAAACCAAGCACGCTTAACTTTGGAGTTCTTGGAAATTGGGCTTCTGGAAAAGAAGTTGCAACTTATTTTTATGAGTATCCTATTAATCCTATTAAGGCCTGGGCCGGGGTGTCACATCATCACCCCCTTAAGAGACCGACGTCCTCGTCGGTCAACTCCAAGCCAGGAACGTTCCCTTTTGGCCACGTCCGTACGTCCACAGTGCCAACGGCCCATGTGCCACGTCCGTGCGTCCAGTGCCAACGGCGCATCCCTGATGCCCGTGCACTGACCCGCCACGCGCCCGCCCACGCATCCCTGATGTCCGTGCGTCCAGGGGGTCATGATGTGACACCCCGGCCCAGGGCTTAATAGGATTAATAGGATACTCATACCAATAAGTTGCAACTTCTTTTCCGGAAGCCCAATATCAAAGAACTCCAAAGTTAAGCGTGCTTGGCTTGGAGCAATTTGGGGATGGGTGACCGACCGGAAAATTATTCCTGGGTGCGCACGAGTGAGGACAAAGTGTGCAGAAAAGACTTGTGTTGGTCTGTGAGGGCAGTCTATGTTCTAGGAAGCGGCCAGATGTAAGCGGGCTCGGCCTCGGGGAGGCGGGACGCTACACCTAGGTGAGAAGCCAAGAGAAGTTAGTTTTGGGTCTGCTCTGCCTCAAACCGGTCTGACCGGTCTGGGGGCCGGTCTGATCGATTGGCCCCTGATAGAGCAACGACTAGTTTTTTGAGATGGGTATTTATACCCCTCAGCCCTCTCCTTCGAGGGCTGCTGATTCCCCTGAGTTTCTAAGCCTTCCAAAGCCTTATTACTGACCAGCAAACTCTCCCCAACCACTCTTTTTGAGTTGTACTAACTAGATTGCTTATCCTAGTGTTGGGTTCAGAGAGAAATCTTGTGTGAGCAAAAGCGAGCAATAGAGAGTTGTGGATAGCATTCCATAGCTTGAGCACTTGTGTTTAAAGTCGAAGCAACTCGTGAAGCATTTGTTACTCTTGGAGGTGAAGCCTCCTAGACGGCTAGGCGAAGCCGGCTAGCTCCCAAGGTGTGGCGAGCAGCGGCAAGCTTGTTAGGGCGTTGATCTTTCCCCCTTGGTGGAAAGGATCAAGATAGTGAAGCGAGGATTGGTTGGAATAGACCAAGCTCAAGGGACCGAGTTGAAAAAGACTCGAGCCCAATGAGCTCCTCAACGGAGATGTAGGATTCACTATGGTGGATCTGAAATTCGGGAAACAAATCCTTATATCTCCATTCAGTTTGTTTTGATATCTCACTCTCTAGAATTTAATTGTTAATTCCGCATAGATCTACTTGGGTGTGTTGCTTCTGTGTGCAGTGACTTGTTAGAAGTATTTGAAATCATCTGCAGAAGCTTTACATCAAGTTTGGTATGTGCTAGAGCTCGAGGAGGGAAGTAACTCTGATTTTGTGTGCTTTTTGTTGCAGACCGGTCTGACCGGTTGTGCACTTGGTAGCCCATTTCAAGTGTTGGACCGGTCTGACAGGACCTCTTGACCGGTCTGACCGGTTAGAGTGCTGCCAATTGCTATTAAGTTTTGTAATTTGCAGAAATGCCTATTCAGCCCCCTCTAGGCGACATCACGGTCCTTTCAGTTCCTATCACCTGGATTCGGGAGCGCTTTGCGCAGTATCCTGTTGGTGCGGATGCCCAAACAGTTACCCACTGCTACCGGGCTTGGATCCTTCACTTGTTTAGGTGTGTTCTCTTCCCAGACAGGACAGGTAACAACGTGTTTTCGATTTAAGTTTTTTACAATACCATTATGAGTTGAATGACATTTCGGGAGTATCTCACTTCCATTTCATATGAATAAACATTCGTGCAGGTGACAGTGCGTCTTTGATGTACCTACATTTCTTGACGGATTGGGACACTGCCGGGGGGTACAGCTGGGGGTCAGCAGTCCTGCCCTTCCTATGCCGACAGCTCTGCAAGGCGTGTCGCCGCTCTTCACAGAACGGGTCCATAGGCGGTTGTCTCTTCCTTTTGCATATTTGGATGTGGTCACGACTACCTGTGGGTCAGCCCACGGTTCTTGGTCCACGTGCTTGGTTCGAGGTGCACGACACTCGGCTACGACCGACCGTAAACTACCTGTGGGATCAGGTTACTGTTCCTTTCGCCAGACAAGCACGGGCTTATGTCGAGTACGCAAATGAGATTGACGCACTGACGCGCTCCTTGGTGAGTTCAATTTGCTTAATTCATTCCCTTTGGGCGATTATCCCTTGATTTTTTGTGATTCAAATGAGTGATAGCATATACTTAATTCATTCTTGCAGTAATTTTGACTATTGTTCAGTGATGCCTTCTGAAATATTTAATTACCATGCTAGATTTTTTTGACTATTATTCAGTATGATTCTGCTGATTTCTTTACCATGCTAAGAATGCTTCTTGTTACTCCTAAATATTTAATTGTTTTGACCATGTTTCCAAGTTTATCCATTTAGTGTGTATTATTCTTGAGACCTTTATATCCTTTCATTAAGTTCCAGCTTTATTTCTTTGAAGTTTTGTGGCTTGAACTATACGCTAATGCATGATGATGCTCCTCAATTTACCTACCATTAGTCTGTTAAATTTGTATCTTCGTTTCCATGTCCATGTCCATTACGAGAATTATGTTGTCAATTTTTTGTAGGTGACTCGGGACTCGTATGATGATATAAACTTCGGTCAACTTCAGTTGAGCAACATGTGCTACGCGGATGATGATCTATACAGGATGACGTGCCCTCTGATATACTTCTACGCTGTCGAGTACCACCTGCCAGACAGAGTTGCTCGGCAGTTTGGGTTGCGACAGGAGTGGTCTGTGCCTCCGTTCTCGACGTCCATTGAATTACATAAGTTAGTGCCATCTAAATTTCCGATTCATGTATCCAATTATTGTCAAAGTTGTTTCTTTCTTAATGACCGTTGCAATTACTACGTTACAACATGCTTCTTTGGTATTACACGATCGATCGTCAGAGGCAGAAAAAGATGAAAGATTTTGAGACGTTGCATTGTGCGTACATCGACTAATGGGACCTCTTTGACGAGAACATCAATGAAAATGAAGAGCCGCATACGAACTCAAGTTCCGCGCGTACCTTGCTTGGTACTTGGTGTGACACGGACCAAGCTGATGGGGTAATGGACTCAAACGGACTACGGTGACATCGAGTCTTCGAACGATGAAGATACGTCGTACGACCTTGCAACCCGGGCAGGGACCGTGGTGAAGGCTGCACCAATTTTAGACCAAGTGGTAAGTTAACATAACAGTCCTTTTGAGTAATGCATCACAATTTTGATATTCGACTCTTTATAACTTGTTTCACTTGTTTGCAAGGCAATGCACTGAGCAGTCGGTGCTTGACATTGAACGCTTCCCAAGGACAGGAGTGCACGAGTCGGCACTCAACAACTTCCTAGGAGTAAGTTTGCAATGAATCCGTTCATTAACTTTTTTAACTCCACTAGATCCCAATGCACTAAGTTTAACGTTGTACTCCAGCGACTAGCACATCGGCTTCGCCGTGTTACCGCTCGTTGTGGTTGCAGGACTATGTCTGCGGTGGACGTGCGGGGGCCATCGCCACGACGTTCGAACACCACTGCAGGAGTCAGTACTTCTACGCTAGGAGCTGCAGGATCAGGAGGCCAGAGCTCGTTCACACAGGCTACGTTCGAGGACAGTGGTGGTGACGATGCTGAGGAGCTTGGATTGTCTAAGCTGCAGGATGCTCCTTTGACGCAACAGTCACAGCCTCCACCATGTAGGTTGCGCCGTCCGCGAGAGCCTTACACTCCAGGCACCGACGCTCTTGGTGCTAAAGGCAAGGGTAAGGCTAGGAAGGAGTGAGGGTTTGTCGCTAGACTAGTTAGGACATCATGGACTATGAATTCTGACTTGTTTGTATGAACATTATGGACTATGTACTTTGCTTCTGACTTGTTTGTATGAACATTATGGACTATGTACTTTGCTTCTGACTTGTTTGTATGAACATTATGGGCTATGGACTTTGCTTATGACTTGTATGTATGAGATTGTGGTATTTGCTGGATATGTTGGTCATATTTGGTTAAGTACATGTTTGTATCCTATTGTGATGTATTATTCTCATGTGGATGCTCCAAATGAAAGGGAAACTCTGGCGAATTTTTTTCATGATTTACTGGCATAAATATTGCCCAAAATCAATGGCAAAGGACATGTCAATGCCTACAATTAGGGAAAATAATCAAGCATTACAAACAAGTCAAACACATCTTGCAAGAATTTTAGAGCATTAATCAGCCAAAAACGTAGCGCAGCATGGGATGGGGAGATTGAAAACTATTTTAAAGTTGTTGGTAGCAAGTCCAACGTCCCGAAATGTTTCTCGGCAAGTTCATGGTTCTACTTCTACCATATAGTTCAAACATACATTACTGATATGTTCTCGTAGGAGTATAGAACCGAGTGGATGCCTAAAGTTTTACAATATCATTCGAAAATATAGTTTGATTAAACGACCTTGAATTCGAACAGTTAAATTTATCCATTTTGTATCTTTTTAAACAATTTTTTTAATTGACCCGTAGATGATAGATTTATAGGTCGTGGCACATTTTGCACTCATGTTGTAATATATAATAGACTTGCGGTGCTGCGAACCTTGGCACCATATATATGTAGGGCCTGGGAGGAAACCTGATCATATTAGTGATTATATCTACAATTTTAACATTTGAGTACGATTATGTTGGACCAATATTTTCTGATAGCACAGCGGTTGTCGTTTTATTTCCTTTTGGTGATGTGTGCAACAGGCAATATACCCAATGTTGTGACTCCATTTTAAAAAAGCACCAAAATATTAATTTGTACGGAGTGAAATAATACAATGCACTAGGATTTCCCAAAAGGATCGAGGCTAAATTAAGACTCCTTTTCATTAGTCATGCCCCCAACGTCCTGGTTTTCATTTAGCTCTACGGAATACAATGTCACTCCAGCTTAAGGCATTTTATATCAAGAAACGGCATCGCCTCGGTGACCGGCGAGGCCGGCCATGTTGGCAAAAAGAAAAGCCGGTCGTTCGATCGTCCGACCCAGCAGCCGAAAAAGCTTATTTTGGACACTTTCCAAAAAAATCTCCACTTTTGTAAGAACCAATCCGCAGTCCACGTTTGAGCCTTGTGGATTTTTGCAAAAAAATACACTAAATTTTATCAAAAACAACTCGTAGTCCACGCGTGTGTCTAGTATTTGTTCTGCAAAAGAGTCCTCAAATTTTTTAATAATCTACCCGCAGACCGCCAAAAATAGCCATGTATGTTTCTCAAAACAAACCCCAACCTTTACATATTCAACTTAAAGCTCTTCGCCTCCGAGAGATAGTTCTTACCAACCCTATAACTCAAATACTAATAATAATGTTCAAACCCCTACAACCTTTAAATTATTGCATCTCTGACATTTTAGCTCAGTTCGTAGCGATCCCCATGGCCACGCGATCGTAGCGAACGACTACATTTACAATTATTTTAATTTTCACAAAATTAAAATAAAGAAACATATTTAGTGCAACAATATAGACACTACGCGTGCAGGGGCACCCCGGCGAGGCCAACCGATTGGGCCATGTTAAACGAATATTAATTAATAAATTACTATAAAAATGCTATATCTAATTTTGTTTGATTCCTTAGCTCAAGTAATTGCTAGATATGTAGTTTAAGATAAAAAAAATGCATGTCTCTGCACCTGTTTCAATTTAAATGATTGTTTGTTGCCTAAAATGGTAAACTACATAGTGAATAGTTCAAAAATGCTAACACGATTAAACAACGTTTGGTACAATCTACGCACATCATATTTGTTTCTTTCTTTTGGGTTGCGTAACTAAGAGTCTGAGATTCTATAGGGATTCTACAATCGTAGTTTTCTTTGATATAGACAAACTATTTGGCCAAGCCAGTATATTTTGGATGTTGGTTTCATGCTTTCTGATGTTTTCTTTAAAAGAAAAGTGTGTTGCTTGGATCTAGCTACCACTGTCTTCCTTTCCGCAACGTTTTTAAATAACTGCTAGCTAGCTTACTACTATACCCCACTGTGTATAAATCTAAATATTAATGCCATCATGTACTCCAACATATGTACAATTACGTTTATGATGCACTTCAATCACCGTTGTTTCCCTCGCGCGTCTTGGGGTGGTAACAGATCATATCCTAATGCTCTCTTCACAATCTAAATTGACCCTTATGTATATTTGTATATTTAGCTCAATAAATTGTATCAAATTAGAGACCGATCCTATTAGGATCCGGTCCATAGATTAACTAGGCTAAAATTTAGAGGCTGTTTCGTTAACCGCCGATGTTTATCATACCACACAAGCGGCTGCTACAAAAAGCTGGCTAGTGTTTGGTTTATGTGTAAACGGTGGCAACCACAAGCTTTTCTAGTTCATTTTCTCGCCACGATTGTGGCGGCTATTTTCTTCGCTTCAGCTTGACGGCGCCACAGCTAGCGTGGCAGATATTGGCGGGAACCAAACAGACCGTTATAGCCCTTTTCCACCCCTAGGCGCGCCCAGTCACTAGTATTCTTTTAGCTCCGCCCTTTGCCCCGCACTTTTTGCCTTTTAACCTTTTTGCGAAAGATTTTCACATTTGGACCCCTGGAGAAACAAATTGCGTTTCTGGACCCTGTGGGTCGTTGCCGTGACTCGTGGCGCCGAGCTTACACGCCTCGGCGCCATGACTCACGGCGTCGAGGTGCTAGGGCCGGGCCAGCGGGGTATGCGATGTGGCGCCTACGTGGCAGCCACCTCGGCGTCACGAGTCACGGCGCCGAGCTCGGCGCCGAGCGTTAATTCAAATCCGCCGGCCCTTTTTCTTTTGCTCTAGCTCTCCCCATTTGTTCTTCTTCCTCTTCGGCGCCGAGCTTTTCCAAACCCGCTGTTGACACCATTTTTTGACACGTGTCAATCTGTTGGGCAGAAGGCCAATAGAAATTGGGCCGACGCTGGATTGAGAGCAAAGAATGAAGCATGATGGGCTTTTTGGGTCAAAAGGAGCGTCGTGGCCGATGAAGCATGGAAAGAGCTGGCGAAGCTACGTTAGCAAGTTATCTTTTAGGTTTTTGTTTGAGAAAGTTTATTTTCTATATCGCTAAGTTTGTACGTCGTAAACAACTAGGGTTTGTAGGTTAGGCTATAAATAGCTTCCCTCAGGCATGTACCAAACCATTCAATGATCAATACACAAACCTTTATTTTCCTTTTTCTCTTTTCGACGGCTTCGCCTTAGTTGCAGTAGATTTTTCTTTTACGTGTTCTTTCTTGCACGTGGGGCTGCATCGACTTCGATCTCTGACTTGCTGGTAAGTTCCGCGTCGAATGAGACAGATAGGCTCAAGGTTGACGGCACATCGCTTCTTCCCGTATCCTGTATTAGTTCAAGTTATCGAGCAGATTGGATCTAGGTCCAAGTTATCGAGCAGATTGGATCTAGGTCTGGTTTGTTCACCAAGTTATCAATATCAGCTTATTCAAGTTAGATTAATCTGTTTAGTCTAGCTTGTTTCTTGCTGTTCTCACAAGTTATTGGTATTTGCTAGATTTGACAGGGTTAGATTCGTTTAGTCTTGTTTTTATTAAGTTCTTACCACAATTTATCCAGCCTAGATCTAAATACCATCGGCCGACGCGCAGCTTGCCTGTTGCTCATCGCCAGGCCGATCGGGTTCGTATCTAGGTGTTGTCTACCGAGGCTTTGCTAACCCGCTTGCGCTGCCTTATCTGCACAATCGGGCGGAGCTTTGGCCGATTGATCTGTTGCTGCATCGGACGCTTGGCCGATGCCCATGGCGGAACGATTCGGAGCACCAACCGATATATTCCGGTAATTTAACGTTTTACCTGTCCCTTGTCAATTGTAGCTCAAATTGACTGGCACACCCTACACCACCACGCAGCCGATTTGGACGCCGCGCAGGAGCGAAGCAAGAGGCTCCCGGGTCCTCGCGTGTGCCGGCGTTGTAGGCCGACCCATGGCTTTTTGCGTCAACACCCGCAGTATCCTCTTGAATCTCCCTATTGGACCGTGAAAACTTCGTTTTGATCCATACATTTTGAGCAGCATGGTATCCTCCTTCCCCTCCTCCTTTTTTACGCATTGATTCGGTCTATATTACGCCTATTAGTAAACCCTAGGTGTTTCATCACATAGATTAATTCTCGAATTTCAATCGGTAATATTGTGTAAACGAAGGATGCCTATGCGTGGCAAAGCAAGTAAACCGAGAGTGCGCACGGGGAATGCCTTCGCCCGTTTGCCTTTGCCTAGTGGTGTTCCAGTGCCGATGTGCTTTTGTGGTGATCCTTGCAAGGTTTAGAAGTCCAAAGAAGAAGAAACATATAGGCAGAGGTATTGGATGCGTGCGAATTATGCGTTCGACCCTACACCTCACCAGATACGCATTGGGATTTTGGTATGGATTTCGTACTAGGTTAAAATTTTTTCATTTTGTATGCATCGAATGAAGTTCTCACTATGCGATTTTGAGCAGTGGATTGACACTGAAATCGCGGAGAAGGATAAGGAGTATCTGCAGATGGTGAAGGAGTGGGAAGCCGAGAGGAAGGCATTGTTGGAGAAGAGATGCCAGGAGGAGGCCATCGAGATGGAGCGGAAGGAAGAGGCCGAAAGGAGGCATGCTGCCGAGCGTAGGGAGGAGAGGGAGAAGAAGCTTGAGCGTGTTCGCCGTGCTAAGGCAGCAGTGGAGGAAAATCCCGATGCTTTGAGGAAGGGAAAGTGGCCTCGATGCACCCAGTAGTTTGCTAGGTTTATTCGTACTATGCTTTAGTACCGAACAATGTTGTACTATTGCATTATTCTCTATGTTGCCATGTTACGAACTTGTAATGTTCTGTACTTTAGTCATGTACTGACATTTTATTTGTGCTATCATGTATTAGACTTCGTATCGTGGTATTGTATTCAGCGTCTTTCATAGACTACTATAATGGTGGTCTACTTAATTAGTATATACTATTCATTCTGATGAATCTGTATTAACGAAACGATAATCATTCATGGAATTAAAGCCTTAAGCACTAGAGCAATACACACTTCAAACACAACACACATGACACACGATATGGCATGTGAGGACTCTTATCGAACAATGGTATAGAGGTCCTGAACTATACCTAACATGCCTTAGGTAATCGATAAGTACAACAAACACATGGACTTAGCCTACACGAAATGGCATGTGATGACCCTTACCGAACCATGGTATATAGGTCCTAAACTAAACCTAACATGCCATATGTAATGGAACAGAACAACAAACAGACGAGCTTAGCACTGTCACTAGATAGATCTAGCCTAGTAGAGCTCCCACATGGCAAATTGTGTTGCCCCTTTTCCAGTGTAGCCTCCAATTGACTGTGTTGAAGGCAGTGGGGGTGGGGGTGGCGGCGATGACCCCTTATGGCAAGGGCAGTTGCAATATGGATCGGTGCACAGTGGCGGCTGCGAGCCTCCACCATTGCTGTTTTCATCCTCCTCCTCGTCCGGATCTTCCCTTCCCACTTGCATTTCTAGATGTTGGATACGATTCTGCAGGTAGTAGATGAATTCCTGATGCGGATAAAGCGGAGGATTGTCTACCCACCTAGCGAAACCACAGTTTTCTGGCGCCAACGATGACTGAAATAATTACATATTGTGAGCATCTTTTCATGACAAGTAGACACATATATTCAGCGCATGAAACCAATAACACATTACCCATGCTCGGGGGCATTTTTAGAACCAACGACCTCCATTCATGTTATCCATGCACATCTGCACAAAGCAGTCCTCAACATGCATGCATTTGGGCCACTCCTCTTTGCTGCTGTCATACCTTCTGAGAGGGTTTTGTTTGAGGAACTCACTCTTACACTCAGCTGGAAACTCAAACACTGGTTCGCCAAAGAAATCTGTACCAAGAGAGTAATCACCAAGAGAACCCTCCCCCCACATAATGGGATTTTTCTTCATACCACCCCTTCTTCTCCCACTGCAAGAAGCCTTCCCCCTAGATGACCCTCTAGAAATTTCTACAATGGCAAAGCTCTCGGTTAGAAGTGAGCAGCGAAGGCTCCAGCAATACGTATATTTATGCTGTTTAGTAGCCGTTGTTTTCCCGGTGTAAATGCAACTGAAAAGTCTACACCCATAGCACTGCAAAGGCTATTTTGAAGTACACTGAAAAGCCTAGGTACTTCAAAGGCTACTACGCTATAACTGCAAAGGCTACTTGAAAATAGACTGAAAAGCCTAATCGAAAACTCACTGAAAAGCCTATAACTGCAAAGACTACTTGATGCACAAACTTGGCAATGGAAGACGAGCAGGGGTCAGGAACGACACGTAGAGGGGACTGAAGGGATAAGGGTTTTCTTTTTTCTAAGGGGTTTATTTTTTGATGCAACTAACAGAGTCAATAGTAGGGGTAAACGGAGGCTTCACGGTGATAAAGCCGCAATAAAGAAGGGGTAAAATCATAAATGGAGCAAAAGACAGGCAAAATCACAATTGAATCTACTGATACATCTACTTAATTATTAACGGTTTTAACTCTATGTAAAGTATCATTTTGACCATACTATGAGCCCTCTAGGGAAAAAGATAGAATGGGTATGCGCTACAACTAAATTTTATCTTAACAAATCTATTATCTAACATAAGCCTTATTTAAAGAGCAATATGTGAACTGTAGCGATCGGCTAATGGGGGATAGTGCCCCATCCCATGCTGCGCTACGTTTTTTCTTTCGTACGACAGTTCGGTCCCAACAGGACCTGTACGTTGTAACACATAAATCCTCGACACACGTTACGCTCAACAGCTTTGGAGCCGTATCTGCGCGTACGCCCGCCGCAGCCGCACACGGCTCGAATAAACCGCCCCAACCACCTGCCCCGCACGCAACCACGGCCGGCCTTTACTTTACAGCGGCCGGGGCGGAAACCCTCGCCGCGGGAGGTACCGTCCTGGCGCGCCTGCCGGTGCCAGCAGCCGCGTACGGGGCGGCACTCCCCCCGACCCGTCCCGTCCGATGACGCCGGCCGGCCGGCCCACCTCCCACGCGTCGTACTCGCCGCTCCCACCACCCCTGGCCGCACTGCACCGGCAGCGGCGCGCGCGGCGGGACGGACCGGCCTGGCCGCCGTCCGGTCGCGGGCCATAACTTCCCCATGCCGTATCGGGCTCAGGCGCAGGCGCCCGGCCGGCCGCTGCGGCCGCCAGTCCCTCTCTCTGACGCGCCACCACCGCCGCTGGCGAGAGGAAACGAAGGCACCAGCAGCACAGGCGCCGTGTGGTCGTGCGCGCGGCCGCGGCGTGGCCCCGGCCGTGGGGTGGGGCGTCAGGTCGCCGCCGCTGCCTCACGTGATCCTGGCAGCCGGGGTCCCTGATGTCATGTTACCGCACGGCTAGCTGTAGCTGGACCTGGACGCTGGGTAGCCCGAATCCGGGCAGGGGCAGCGTCGCCTTCAGCGAGGGATCAAAGCCGCTTTGCCGTATTCCGCGCCGGGGCGGCGCGCCTCGCGCCTGCCGCACGCGCCGCGCGAGCTTTGGCCGTGCCAGGACGCCACGCCAGGACGACGACGAGGACGGGGAGCAGCGCACAGGCACAGTGAGAGGCAGAGGAACAGGAAACAAACTACTCCCGCAGTCCTACTCGTGCAAAAGCTTTATGGCGACACATGCAGGAAAGGCGAGATCGAGGAGACGGACACGGGCCCTAGACGAAGGAGAGCGCTCTCGCCTCTCGGCAGCGAGTGCTGAAACGCATGGGGAAGACGACAGGCTCCATGGTCGGGAGCCCTACGCGATGAATGCTACAGCCGCGGCTAAATGGCCATCGCGTCGGCACGCGTGGCGTGTCGACCGGCAAGGCGCCAAGGCCGGCCGTCGGGGCAGAGCGGAGCCGAGCCGAGCCGGTCTGACCGATGCGCCAGTGGGCGCCGCGCACCCGCACGTGGGAGGCGGCAGGGGCGCGTTGTCGCTGTGATGGGGGCAGGTCGGGCCGGCGCACACGTGGTCCGGAGCGGCCGGGTGGGGTGGGGTGGCTGGCTGCCGCTGCGGAAAAGACGGCGTCGCGTCGGCGTGCCTTTTTGACCGCGCCGCGCCGCTAGGCCGGTGGGCGGTGTGACGCCACGGCCACTGCCGCTGCTGGCGGCTGGCGCGGGGCATCCGGGCATCTCGACATCTCGTCACATGGGGTCCGCGTCCGCCGGTCACCGCACAGGCCGTTGCCTCGCCGTACGATTCTTCTTGCCGCGAAAAAGTGGAAGTATAAATATAAATGTAGCAGTCCGTATATGTACAAGTATAAATGTAGCAGTATCACGCTGGTTGCTTTTTTTTTTTGAGAATATGCTTATTTTTTCCTACCGGTAGCAGTCCGTGCTCGCTCATGACTGCGGCATATTTTCGGCGGGGGATTCGTCCGCCCAAAGCCTGCTAGCCCCCTGGCGCCGCGTGACACGACCACACGGGGGGTGCATGATGCCTAGCTTGACATCAGCTTGCGCGAGCCTAGCCCCTGCTACCCCCTCTCGCGGAGACTTCTTGCCGTGTGCAGCTACGCCTGCCGTACGCACCATGCCCAGGGCGCGGCGCCGTCGCCGCCATGAACCGGCGCGCCGCGCGCCAGGGCCTAGACGACCGACGACGTGACGAAAGCGGATGCGACGGGTCAGGGGCGGAGGGATCAGCGGCACCGGGAAGGGGAAAGGAGGGAGTGGGGTAGCCGCGCCCGCGCGTAGCGTAGGCTCGGACGCCCCGGCAGTGGACGGCGCCGTGCCGGTGCGGTTGTGTGCACACTACCGCATCGAAAAGGCATCGGTCAGACGGTCATGGCTCGTACTAGGCTACTACTACTCCCCGCCTGACCGAGTGGAAATGGGGAGGGGTCTACCGGCCATCACGTCAAAGAAAATTTTACTATTTAAAAATAAATCTGTTTATAAAATTTTTTATACAGATAAATTATAATTCAGGAGACGAATCTAATGAGCCTATCTAATTCATGATTTGAAATAGTGATGCTACAGTGAACATCCACTAATTATGTATCAATTATTTTTATTAGATTCATCTCACGGTTTACAGGCGAGAAATATAATTAGTTTTATTATTAATCTACGTTTAATACTTCTAAATGGTACTATATTTTTTTTAACGTGATACGCAAAATTTTTTTATCTCTCTGTCTAAACATAGGCTGCTGATAGTTTGCTCGGCTCAGCGCGGCCGTTTAGGCCTTGCGTGCCGTGGGAAGGACACCAGAGGGAGAGCGTGCGCAAGGGTGGGTTAGTTGGGTGTCTCCCGTGCTCGTGCGACGGGGGAGGCGGCTGCGGCGCGCTGTCTCGCGGACGGGGAGTAGACCTGTTTAGTTACGACGCTAGCTCACTAGACACTAATAACACTATCCACTGTCAGTACTCACTACTCAGTGCTCAGTGGCGTAGCAACCCATTTTGCAAAGTGTAGGCTGATAGGCTTGCTAGTGGCCTCCACGAGTAGACGCCCTGTGCATCTTACTATTAACACACGGCGGCCACGAAAGGCGCGATCAAGGCCTAGTAGGAGTTTTCATTTTACATTTTAGTGCAAAATCCATGAGGTCGACTAAGACAATTTCCGTTTTGAATCATTCTTGCATGTAAGTGCTGCCTTTTTTTATGTTGAATGGATTATATGATGTCATCTTCTGTAGAGAAAAACAGGATGGTCAATGCGTAGGGCAGACGTAGTACTGTACTAACTTTTCTTCCCTGATCAAGACCCTATGTTATTGGACTAACCAGGACCTTGGCATCACTGCAAACAAACGAGCTTCGAGCTATTCTCTAGGAAAGTTAAAAACAACCACTGGATATTTATAAAAAAAAAAAGCCAACCACCACTGGCTCGCACCGTAATCAGTGTGGGATGGACCAACACAGTACTGTGCATAAAGAGCAAGAGGCAATTTGCCCTGCAGCGGCGGCAAAAAACTTTTGACCGCATGTCCGGCTTTTCTTTGCTCTTTGCTCTCCTTGGGATCCACGGCCCGGCTAAGTTCTTGGGCTAAGGCCTACTACCTCCAATTTTTTGGTGCGCATGGCGTGCCGTTTCACGTGTTGCTGGCTCTAGCGCAACCGTATACAAACAAGGCCGCTCGAGATGTTTCATGGGCCCCACGCCTCAGCAGGCCAGCTCCAGCGCTCTAGTATTCCAAGGACGCCGCTCACTTTCTCCTTCACCTGGAAAAGAAAACGCTCACTTTCTCATCCAGATTCCCTCAGAAAAATAAAACTATTTTCCTCAGAAAAATAAAATTTCTCACCTTCAGAACAAAAGTGCAGTTGCAAGACTGCAGTAGATAAGTCGAACACCTTTTACAACGATCTCGGATTTTTTATTTAAAAAAAACGATCTCGGATTTCCCTAGACGACAAATGAGTTCTGTTCGTGTTAGAAAAAAAAAACAGACGGCAGCGATTGAATTTATTGTGCTGCCGTTCTCGAACGGATCTGCAAGTAGTCTACGTCCGGGACGACGGTGTCAGAAGGAGCATCGAGTTGGTGGCGGCAGCGCAGCGGATTTCCACGGATCCCTCTGCGGCGAACACGTACAGCGACGACGAGAAAGCGGTCGCCGCCGCGAAAGCAATAGAAAACGCACGCACGCACAGCCGGTGGCGCCGTGCGCGACCGGAAAAGCGGCGACCCTCCCTCCCGATGGTGGGGTCCGCGCGTGCGGGCCCCGCCCCCGAGAGCGAGGGCGAAACGGCCGCCGCCCGCGCGCGAATCGCTGCGCCCCGATGCCGCTGCCCCCCAACCCCACCACCCCGCGCGTGTCGGGCCCGCCCCCGCGCCTGTCCGCCGCGGACCACGCACGCCAGGTCCTCTCTCCCCTTCCCTCCGCGCGCGGCCGCGCCCACGCACCACGGGCGCCAGCCAATGGGCGGCCGCCTCAAGCGCTGCCCCACGCGCCGGTCTCCCCCACCGGCGCTGGTGCGCGGGCCGGGGCGCGCAGCGGCGGATCCTGCCCGCCCGGGCCGGCAGGCGGCAGCCGGCCGCGGCAAAGGGGCGAGGCTGGAGGGGAGTGGCCGGCAGCGCCGCGCACACGTGGCCCGTGGGGGCGGTCGCCCACACGCTCACGTTACTCCCGAGATCACGAGCGGAAAGGGGGCGCGACCCGCGCCAGCCTGCCCGGCGCACGTCCGCACAGGCGGAGGCCGGGACAGGACGATCGCGCCGTACGCGCACACCGATGGGGCCACCCGCCCCACCAGGCCACCCACGCTGCCGCTGCCGCTGCCGCCCCGCCGCCGGGCCGCAGCTCCGGCTTAAATTATTCCGATTATTATTAAAATAATCCCACCCTCCTCCCATGTTTACCCGTTCGTTATCCACATGCGTCACTCACCTTGTACACTACCAGCGGCGGCACCCGCAAGCCACCTCCTCTCTGGAGGCTGGATCTCTTCACCGCCGCGCCACCAGCCTGGCGGCCATTATTATTTTTTTTGCTTTTTTTTTTGTCTGCGCCTGACACTGTGCAGATCGATAACGCTCGCAGCGCCTGCCGCCTGCGCCGGGGGAAGGAAAACGACTTGAAAAGAAAAAGGGCACGGCGGGCGCGAGATGATATTTTCCGAGCCGTTTCTGATGGCTATCATAACACTTAATTAATTAATATAATCCGGTCCATGACAACGCCGGCAGGACCTGTCTTCGGTGACAATACAGCTTTTTATCATCAGCTAGAGCTTAGGTCCCCGGCGGAAAAACTATTTACAAAAATGTCCTCCCTCTGGTAAGCGAGAGGGCCTAAGCGTAAACATACAGCGAATTTTCTTCTACGGGGGAAAAAGGTGAAGGAAGAAAGGAAGGAAGAAAGGAACTAGTGCCAGTCATCAGCTAAACTACGGCGACTAGGCCTCCGCCTCCGCCGGCGGCGGGCAGTTCAGGTCGAGATCGAACGCGGAGGCCTTCTTCGCCGACACGGCGGCGGGCGGCGGCGGCGACAGGTTCACGACCGACGAGGAGTCGGAGTCGCTCTGCGCCACGGCCGCCACGGTCACCGTCGGCGGCAGCTTGAGCTGCATGTGGCACCCCGCGGCGGCGGCGGCAGCGGCCTGGCCGAAGAAGTAGTAGGGGTGCGTGACGGGGTAGCTGCCGAACGGGAAGCGAACGCCGGCGCCGGCGCCCGCGGCCGCCGCGCGGTGGAACAGGTCCAGCTCGAGCGACGGCGGCAGCGGCATGGCCTGCATGGGCGCCTGCACGTCGCCGCCGAAGGACTCGACGGTGCTGCTGTCGCCGCTCCGGCTGCCGCCGGTGCCGCCGGTGGCGGCCGGGGGCATGGACGAAGAAGGGTAGGGGAAGTTGGTCTTGGCCTTGGCGCCGCGGTACTCGCGCGCGGCGGCGTCGTAGGCCCGCGCGGCCTCCTCGGCCGTGTCGAACGTGCCGAGCCACACGCGGCTCTTCTTGGCCGGGTCGCGGATCTCCGCCGCGTACCGGCCCCACGGGCGCTTCCTGACGCCCCGGAAGTGCGGGCCGCCGCCGACCCCGAGCGCGAGCCCCGGGGCCGCCGCCGGTGCCATCGTTTTCTCCGACGTTCTCGGCGCCATGGCCTCCTCGTTCTTTCCTTTGTGCGGGAGGCGCGCGCCTGCGGCGTGTGTGTAGGGATGGTTGGCGTCTAGGATTGAGGTGGGAGAGGTGGGAGGAGGGACTTATAGCTGGGGGGAGGAGGGGGTTAAAAAGGGAGGCGATGCCGAGAGCGGGTGGTGGAGCGGAAAGAAGGAATAAAACTCGGCGCAGTCAGGGAGCGCTTTGACTGTCCGCGCCGCCGCCCCTCGTCTTTAGCGTGGCGGCATTACAATTGGGCAGGGAGATTTTACAACCCGCACCCCGGAGCAGTAGCAAATTGCGCACAGCGACGAGCAGCGGCCTCAATTTAAAAAGAATGAAATGCTTCACGGCCATGGCGTGGGTGCATGAGCGGCTGTCCGCTCGTAGGCGGCTAGGCGCGGAAGAACCTCGTCTCAATAAAGGCCGCTGCTAAGGGTGATTATATGATTCAAAATATAATAAAACTCGGTACGGCTGTGTAAGTTAAATAAGAAAAGGTGCAGAAAAATTTCCTCTTCCAAACATGCAATGCAAGTTTTTTCGCCAGAGATCGTGCAATGAGTAATGACGGTTTATTCAAAGTATGATGAAGACTATTTTGTTACAATTTCCACAAGATCACATAAGGAAACTTGTTGTGTTGGTCATTCTAATGGCAGAAAATAATTGTGGTAAGTAATTTCATATAGGCTCTATTTAGAAGTGAGTCAAATGACTTGCTTGTTTGTTCATGGATGTCGTCATTTCCATATCTCTTCTATGACAAATCCACATTGATTGACTAAGGGTGTGTTTGAATGTGTTAAAGTTTAGCTCTACATGTGCTTAAAATAGGGATAAACGTGAGCTAATGTGAGCTAATCGAAGGCTAATGAGCTCTAACAACCAATTAGCCACCATCTGTGTGCTTAGATCAGCTATTAGCCCCTATTTAATCCTACTATTAGGTATGTAAATAAGTGGGCTAAAGTTTAGCCTCTTGGATCAAACACCCTCTAAATTAGACAAAATTAGAAAGACATTATTAGACTAACTAGATTGAGTATTTTTCTTCTTTCCTTCAGCAAACAAGGACGTGCTTGCTCATAACAAGGATATTGTAAGTTGTCACTCCAAGTACAACAACCCCAAAGACACTGTACTTTTGCATTAGAGCGTTGAAGATAATTTGTATGTTTGTCAAGTATTTCTCTTTGAATTATTTATTTAGAGTTGCATCTAGATCAATATACAATTGCATCTCACCCCACAAAGTGTGTGGTACACCGAAGAGAATGCTTTATTGCTTACTTGTAAACATGGAACTACTTTAATAGATTGGTAAATACAAGTTTGTTTCTTGAAGGGCTAAGGTGTTACTCCCAAGCAACTAGTAGCATCAGGACTTCACGGTCTGATGTAAGTTTAAAGTCAAATGATCGAAACTCACGGTCTGATGTAAGTTTGAAGTCAAATGACCGAAGTGATCCAAAACAGTCCTCCAACCGTGATGAGCTGTTGATTTCATCAAATTTGGCTAGGTAGAAAGCAAGCACTTCACTCAAGCAATTGATCTGTGCTAAACCCCTTGCTTCTATCTTGTTGTGGGTCATGGAGCTTGGGTTGAAGTGTGAGAGGGACCTTGACCTTGTTGATAGTGTGAACATTTATACGATGTAATGGAGTCTTTGGCCCAACCCTTTCCGTGGCAGGCGATCGTCTTATTTATAGGATTTCTAGTTGCTCATGTACTCATTCTCATTTTAATATCTCTAACTAGAAATGGCATCGATATTTGCTTTACATAATTTTTTGTACAATACACTCTATATGCATAGGTATACATTAGAGCATGCATGGCCTCCAGTTCCACAATTACGTTCTTTCTTTTTTTGACTTATAATAATTCGATATGCAACTCTATTGTTAAAGTCTAAACTTCGGATGTTCTTTTTAAAATTAGAAATCCGCTTGCCCCGCATGAGCAAAGTGGTCTCGAAAATATACTTTTTTGCGAAATTCAGCTATAGTATGTTAAATCAGCAGCTCACGAAATTCAAAGTTCGGAATCCCGAAGGTCCAGCGCTCCAAGCCTGCGTTGCGCTCGTGAAAATAGATCGTGGAGCTCGGTACAATAATCGCTGGACCGAGGTACCGCGGCGCAAAACGGGCGTGATCCCATCCCCATAAACAAAAGGCATCAAAGCCGCCGCTTGGTGGCCCACCGCGGGTGCGTAGGGCGGCACGATGTGGGAGCACGTCACGGGCGGCGTGGGCCCCTTGCGCGAGGACGCATCACGATCCGTGCGTCCCGAGCCGCGGTCTGCGCGGCACACGCAGCCGTGGGGGCAGCCAACTAACCAAGCCCCCGCTCTCAGCTCTCTCTCTCTCTCGCCCTCGCCGCCCGCGTGCGCGCACAGGCACGTGGACCACCCGCCGAGGGAGGGGAGGGGGAGCGCTGGCCGGCCGGACTGACTGGACGCCACCTCCCTTTCCGCTCGGCGCGGCACGTCACGGGACGGCACCTCCTCCTGGCTGTCCCCCGCACCGCGCCTCGTCCTCGCGTCGTCGTCACCTGGATCGTATCTCCAACCGCATCGTCGGCGCCGCGCGTGACGTCCGGTGGCTGTGGCTGGGCACAGCTGCGCAAGCCGATAAAGCCGCCCGCCGCTTAGCCCGTAGTCACTACGTAAAGTGGCGCCGGCCGCCGGGGGCTGGGCGATAAAGTAAGAGCGCCGCCGAGTGGGACAGCTGACGACGGCACGGCACGGCACGGCACGGCACGTTAGGCGGCGGCAGCGGCAGGCGGCCAGCGGTAACGGGCCGTCCGAGGCGCGTGCGGAGGCGGGCCCCGCGCCGGCCAAGTGTCGGCATTGGCCGGGCCGGCTCCGCGCCCGCCGTGCCTGGATCGCGTCGCGTCGCCACCACCGCCACCAACCGTTCCCTCCGCCCTCGCTGTCGGCAGCGCATTGAAAGCGGTGGGAGGCGCGCCGCGCGCGTGTGGACCGACAGCCTCGCGCACCGCCACGCGCCGGCCGGCCGCGACGTGCGTCCCGTGGGCGCGGGCGGGGCCAGCGCGCGTGACGACGACCCGCCCCGCCCTCCTCGCCGCCCCGCGCCACCGCACGCTCGCGACGCGACGCTGGTGCCTGCTGCCGCGCCGAGGAGGTCAGGAGGACCACCCGGTTCCCATCCCCGATCCCGCGGGCAGGCACGGGCGCCGCACCGCGCCCCTTGTCCCTGTCCGTTTGCGAGGTGGGAGCGTCGGTCTGGACCTCGGGCGGCGGGAGCAGAGCCGAGCTCGTGTTCTCAGGTGCGTGTGGAAATCGGGCGGGTTCGTTCGGCGCGCACTGTCAGGGTCGTTGTCGCCATCGGGGTTTGCGTTGATGGAGTTGCCGCTCGGAGCCTGGCGTGGACGTCGTTGCTCCTGTACCCGCACAGGTGTAGCTGCAGAAGGCGATCTGATCTGACTGATTCAACGTTGAACTCAGTTGGCGGCGCTTCAGTGGCGAGGCACAGTGGTGCATGAACCGGAAGCTCAGACTTGCAACCATACCGCGCTACTAGTTGACAGCTAGGGATGGTCCAGCGAATGCATCCTGAATCGGATCTGTAGAGGAATTTCAACCAGAACAAAGACACGGGACTTTATTTTCTTCGAAAATTAGAGACTCCAAAATTATCATACGGTGCTTCGATGCGTAAGTGCCTTTTGTTTGGAGGGGATCTTCCACGTATGTTGGATTATTACAAAGAGTTCTCCATCTCTCTTCAAAATACTACTATGTTGCATACTCCTCCGTTCTCTTTTTGCCCATCACTTAATTGGACTAGATATACATTCAAAATTGACTAGTACTACTTATTAATTTACCGTAGAGCCGTTGCAAGACACAGGCGTTTATCCAGTACTCCTAGTACAGACTATACACGAGTACTCTGCTTTGCTTTAACATGCAATGATTGTTTGTCTTAACAGCCTCCGTACGCAATTTAGTAGAGACTACAGCAGCGAGGCAGACAGTCACACGGTACGGCACAAAAGCCGGCACCCGCTGGCCGCTGCCACAGCCCACAGCGTGGAACTTTCGTGAGGACGCGGGGCGTGTCTGGCCGCCCGCCCTGCGCCCCACGGACCGCGCACAGCGCGGCGCGGCGCCGGATCTGGATTAGACGCTAATCAACCCCCCCCGGCCGACACACTTGCGCCTAAAGAAATCACGACGCCACCCCCGTACGACGCCAGGTGACCAACCGGACCGGCGCCCCGGGAGGGGAGGGGAGGGAGAGGGAGAGGACCGCGCGCCGTGCGGGCACGGACGGCGCGCGGGCCCCGGCGGCGCGGCGGCATGGTTGGCGGATCACGCCGGACGGATCCGGTCGCGGGCCGGGAATGATTCGCGCGGCTCGGCTGCCGCCCGCGCCGTGGAAAAGAGAAAGGTGGGGGGTGGGGTCCGGGACCATGGACCTGGAGCGAGGAGGGGGGAGACAGCGACGGCCCGCGCGCGCCTGCCTGCCGGTGCCGCCCGCCCGCCCCCATCGGACGGACCCCGTCAAAATCTCGCGTCGGGCCGACGGCGACGGCGCGGGGCCCCCGTCAGGCGCCGCGCCGAACGCGCGTGCCGGCGCCGCGCCCTGGTTTCGGCTACGGGTCAGGACGCGAGCGGCGCCGAGTCAGTGGGGGCGTCCGGGCGGGGCGGGAGGAGGACAGGACACGCCTCTCTCTCTGGTGAGTGGGTCGTCGCTCGCTGCCGTGTATGGCGCCAGGTCGCCGCCGGGTCGCTAGCAACCGCCCGTCTTCTGGACGCGTACCGCGCGGGTCGTAGCGCGCCGCGCCGGCCGGCGTTTTCTGCTTGGGCGAGCGGGCGGGCGGCGTCTGAATCCCGGACGCCGCAGCTGCGGACCCGGTCGCGTCACGCCGGGGAGTCCGTCCGTCCCTGGGTTCTCCGGATTCACACCTCTGGGTTCGGCGGATCATCCGTGGAAAAATAGCGGCGGGTCACGCTTCAGGTCCGTGCACCCGATCCGCGCCAGCTTGTTGACTGCTTTCAACTGGACCTGCGGGGCGATGAGCGTCAGCAGACATGGACGCGCCGCCGTACCGTGTCGCCGGGAACGTTCCAGCCTCTGATCGCAGCCAGGGCTGCAGCAGTTTACTACGATATCTTCTGGTGTGACCCGTGTTGACTCTGGGCTGCGGCCGTGACGCTGCTCCGCGTAGTAGGTGCCTGCTGCGATCGTGTGAACCGGGCGAGTCCAGCGCGCGGGGGAGTCTCGGGCGAGCTGGCGGTTGGACAACTGGAGGCCGTGACGACGGCGGCAAGATGGGATGTGGGGACGCACGACACCGTGCAGGGGTTGGGGAGGCGGCGAAGGATCGTGATGGGCCCGGACGGGAGGTTTGGGTTCTCCAGCTGATGATATCGGAACGCGGCCCACCCCGTCTCGACGGCCGTGGCTTGGAAGGCGCCATGTCGTTGCTTCCTGCCTCTTGAGAAATCGGATTCCCTTCCCCCGATCCTCCGTGTCAGCCGACGATCGATGATTCGAGCCCGCCTGAAAACATGTGCGCCCTTCGTCGGCGCAGGAATGATGCTGGGCTCCCAGATGGTCCCTGATGCCGTGCCACGCGCGCTTCGCAAACGGGCTGGGCCTGTACCGGAGGGGCCGATGCTGTTTGACGAATTTTTTTTATTTTTATATTTTTTTATCGAATTTTAAAAAATATAACTCATATTTTTTTCAGATTTGTCACCCAGCCGCCGGTTGAACCAGCGGTAGGCTCTTAACGCCAAATGAAATGGCGGTAGGCAGCCTGGGGCCCACGTAACAAACCACCAGTTGGTTCGACAGTGCTACAGCCAGCTACAGTATGCAAATGAGCATATCGCCGGTTGAATCGGCGAAAAGTGCTGAATCTGCATATTTATTACATATTTTAGTAAATAATCAATAATTATTATTACTATATTTGACTGAAAAATATATTACCTATCTACTATTCGCTTATAGTAAGTTCAATAATTAGGGATCGAAATATAAAATATAAATAGTATAGTTTAAATTACGCATATAAAAAAAGTAGCGTATGAGCCGAGTTGAACCTAGACATGAACAAGGTCGTGACGTTTTGAAATATCAATTTTGAAGAGGCAAATAACGACTCACGTACTGGAATTGAAGAGTAACAAAGCACTGCAATACATAACTGAACACGCATAACATATGAAGTGGCATTTGAGGACGATGCACGATTTTATTACAAAGGAGAACAACCTCCAGATCCGCTAGGAGTACACATACAAAGTAGACATAAAATAACATTACATAGAGAGCCAGAAGATGCATCCGAAATAAACACGTAACATACTGATCTGAAGGGAACATTAATTATTCTGAGAACATGACTGATCCGAAACGAAACAGACAACTACAACATGCAGCATTAATGGCTACTATCGGCTTGAAGTGCTTTCTAACGCTTGGACTTGCATACATCATCGTCCACCTTCTTCAACCAAGCCAAATACTGCTTCTCACGGCGACTGATGGAGGTATCGATCCACTCATGAAAATGACAAACTTGAGTCCCACCCTTTCATAAACAAGAAACAAACAAAATTATTACCAAAAAATTCTATATGCACTATGCAAACATATTTGCCAAAAAGTGTATATACCTGTGATATTGCACCTGCTTTTTGGACTTCCTCAATATTCTTGCAAGACCAATACCTCCGGCCAAAAGTCTCATACTCACGAGATATGTTGGGAACACAACTCATGTGGCAATAGCAATCTGGTGGCTCTACACCTTCCCTGACGCAGAGCCGCCCTTGATGATGAGCTCGTTACTCCTTTTGCGAGCTAACTATGAAAATATTCCAAGGTAAATGGCCTCTACCCTCCCGAACGACGACATCCTCGCCTCTTATAGATGTCGGACTGGCTCCACAAAATGGTCACGAGATCAAAAGATGAGGTGCCCTGGTACTATTTCAGCGTCGTTTCAAACAGTGATGGACAGACAAGGGAATCAATTCGTTTCAACCAGGCCGATTCCATTGCGTCCCAAGTGAACCAATAAAGTTGTAGTCATCTCTTTTCACATCGCTTTATTTGCAAAACGCATCAGAATAAAGGCACAGTTGCAATCACGTACTGGAATTGATGGCTAACGAAGTAGTGCAATACAAAAAATAACACGCAGAACACATGAAGTGGCATGTGATGACCTGTACCAAACCAGGGCATAGAGGTCGAGGACCTATCCTAACATGCCTTAGGTAATTAGACCACACAACAAACACATGCATGTAACATAGCAATAACATAGTTGACGCCTAGTAATGTCCCCACATAGCAAATTGTGTTGCCCCTTCCCCATAGTATCCCCCCATTGCAGGCGGCGGTGGGGGCGATGGCGGGGACGATGGCGGAGGCACCTGGTTCTTGTGACAAGGGCAGCGACAATATGAATCAGTGCACGACTTCTCCTGTGAACCAGCACCAATGCTGTTGTCATCCTCGTTGTCCTTCTCATTGGTGTTGTCATCCTCGTTGTCCTTCTTAGTGTTGCTCAGTTTACATTCTAGCTCGGAGATACGATTCTGCAGGTGCTCGATGTACTCATAATGTGGATCAAGTGGAGGAGGATCCACCCACCTAACGAACTTGCAGTTTTCTGGCGCATCGGAAGATTGTAACAAGAATGCAATGTAAATTATAGGAAATAAGAGAAAATATATAAGAAACGAATAGTAGTAACCAGTACCCATGCTTGCGGGCATTTGAAGAAACGACGGCCTCCACCTGTCCCATCGTCGCACATCTGCACTAAGCAGTCCTCACCATGCATGCATTTAGGCCACTCTTCTTTGCGGTTATCGTATGGTCTTAGAGGTTTCTCTCTGGTGAAATCACTCTTGCTGAGAACTGAAAACTCAAACACCGCTTCCCCAAAGTACTCAGGACCAAGAGAACCCTCCCACACAAAGGGAGGTTCCTTCCGTCCCCCCTTTCCTCTCCCAGTTCCGAAACCCTTCCGGCTGGATGACCCTCCAGACATTACTACTACAACGAAAGTATCATTTGAAGTTGGTAGCAATGCATCTAGCAATACGTTTATATAGGCGGACAGTCACGTTGGCATGGACATCATTCTGTTGATGCACGCCGAATTGTATTCTTTAGCTTTTTCAGTGACGCTTCACATCAACAGTGCATTTAAAAAGATAAGGCTGCACAATTGGAGGCATTGAGTAGTCGTTTCAACACTGCACATGGAATAGCACCCAATGAACGAGTCGGTAGGGGCGAATCCCATTAAATGCAGTAGGCAGTACAAGGGGAAAAGATGACCAGTCACTTATTGCTCGCATGCAAAGCACGGACATGAACATTCACTGTCCTCCGCACTACTGCGCTCGCACGCGAGGCATGGATGTGACCACTCACTGCTCCGCACTTATGCGCTCACAGAACGTTGGGACGGACATGACCACTCACCGCATCGAATAGTATTGTCCAATTGGCCAGAAGGCCAGATGATATGATCAGGTGCAAACAGTGTTTCAGATAGTGTTTTTCCTGTACTGGCGGCTAGTTGTGTTGTCACATTGTCACAGACAGTTGGGACGGACATGACCACTCACTGCTTCTTACTTTTGACCGTGCACGGAAGGGTGAAAAGTGCTTTGCACTGCTGCACTTGCACGCCATGCACGGACATGGCCACTGAGTGCTCCGTTGTTCTGCACATGCACGGTACCCATTGATATGCTAGGGACGGACATGACCACTCGCAGGTACTCGCTGCTGCAACTGCACGCCAGGAAACCGACATAACCCGTCACAAGTCCACACTGTTGTGCTAGCACGTCAGCGACCGACATGAGCACTCATTACTCCTCACAACAGCGCTCACGCATAGTAGGCACGAACAAGACCACTCAGTACGTCAAATAGTGTGGTGCAGATGGTAATCTCCAACCGTCGCTGAACTTTGCCTATACACCGTCCCAAAGGCTCTATAACTATAACCACCACAAGACCTTCACATCACACACGACACACCTCACCAATACTTCAGAAGCACCACATCGGAGCAAGATGTCATCCTCTGGATCGACCTAAATCCCACGGAACAAGGTCAGGGCACGAGTGCCTCAAGGAATCCAGGTGCCGATGTGCTTCTGCGGTTCCTTGTGCAAGCTCATGGAGTCCAAGGTTTTAGGCGACGATTTCGGCATGAGGTTTTTCATGTGCGAGAACTACGAATACGACCCGCCGAAACGTCATGGCAAGGATAGACCTAAGGTACCCCACGAAACATTATGATTTATACTTATAGATTTCACACCGACTTCTAACTAGCGCTGGACATAGTCTCCACCACCTCTATGTGATTTCATGCAGTGGTTGGACACGGAGCAGTCACAACAAGATAAAGACTGGTTGAACGAGAAGCAAGGTGGGCTATAGAAAGGTGGCAGCGAATGTTGCAAGAGGAATAGAAAGAGGAGAAGCGGAAGAAAGACCAAGAAGACATCCGGAGAAGGTTTGAGGAGGTTGAGCATCAGGAGGCGCAGGAACGGGAAGCGGATAGGGAGAGGAAGCGAGAGAGGGCACGCCGTGCGAAGGAACCAGGGCCCGAAGCTATTGCGAAGGGAAAATGTCCTCGGTGCACTCAGTAAAGCACCACCATGTAATCCCGGCATTTTAGATTACCTAAGGCATGTTAGGTTTAGTTGCAACACGAGGATATCGTGTTGCAAATGCCACCGCACTTCGTTGTTTACCTTTACCGTTTAGGGCAAAGGACTGTTGTGTCATGTACCCTAGCCGTAGAGACGCAATGGGCCGATGCTACCTTAGCTACCTCACCGCCATTTGTACTTTCCAATGGAAGCCGAGAATTTATGGACGCAATGTGCATTCGCATCGGGAATAAACATGTACGATAACTAAACACATCATAGTCCACGCCGAGGTATATAACAAAGTGAAACGAAATATCATAAAACAGAGTGCATGCATCATAGCATATAGGTACGATGCACTCGCCTACTGCATAACAAGTGACATCCTAAATACTAGATACGTGCGTGCTTGCCCCATCTCCTGCCACGCCGGGCTGCAGCCTGGGCCGCCCTGGTCTGGTGCTGGGAGTACGTTAGTGGCTCGGGTGGAATGGTGTCACGAGTGGACCGACGCCTCTGCACAAGAACCGGAGTCTGCTCCCCCTGAGTCGAGTCCTGAGTCGCTGGTGGGGCTTCCGCCATCTGTGAAGGGCCGATCTCGTCCTGCGGCTGTCCCTCGGCGAAGAAACTGTTCACCCACTCCATCCGCACCAACTCCGAGTCGTCGTCCTCGCTGTCGTCGTCTGTCACTCCGACCTGGCGATACTCTGATTCACGTACTAAAAATGTTAGGGTCGAATTAAGTATGTACTTGAAATAGTTATTTGAACACATGGCCTCAGGCGTACCGTGTTGCGTATGGGCCATCCAGACGAGGAAGATCCGGCGCCGTAAGGATCCATCGGAGAAAACAACGACGGGTCGGCCGCTGCACAAACAAGAGGTACAAGTTCTGATTAAATTGTTTGATACTGCGGTATTGTAATTCACAGAAAGGTTTAAGTATGTGTTACCTCCCGAGAACAACTGTGCTGGTCGAGGCATGTACGTTGGCGGAGTAGTGGGAGCCGACAGCGTCTGTTGTGGTGCACCCGACAACGGCGGGGGTCTAGGCGGGCGTGAGGACGGACCTGCAGCCGGCACCGGACCTAGAGCGCGAGGCGGGAGGTGAGTGTCGCTGCCGCGACAAGTCACGGCTCGCCGAAAGCGACCGCAGAGGTCCACAATTCTCTGCAGGGTGCTCTGGTGCTGCGCGGGCGTCATGTCGTGGTAGTGGCCCATGCTCGTCATAGCCTCTGACTCAATCGCGCGTATGACGTCGTACTAAATAGGAGAAAATACTAACATCAGATGAGGTCGTTTATTTACAATGTAAACTTAAATGAACAAGTGAAGTTCTGGTCTCGCACGAGGGGGTACGTCTCGGACACCGGTGTCGCCACCATCCGTGGCTGCGGTGGAACGTGCAGCACACGCGTGCGTGTCCTCGGCAGGTACAACCGCAGGTAATTTGCGAACGCCGCGTCACTGTGGGGCCGATCCTCGAAAACCACGTCGTCCAGGGCCTCGGCCCAGGACTCGACAAAGGGATGGACCTTGTCGGCCCACAGCGACCCTGGAGGCTGACCCTGACGAGTCCACCTGCAACACAAATACGGGAGGCAGTGTTTCATACAACAGTGCAAATACAATTAGAGTACAAAAAGATATTCATATTACATACTTGTGGATGTGGGCCTTAACTTAGTGCACAATCGGTACTGAGGTCTGCTGGTAGAGGCCGAACTGCCTCATGACTCGGTTGACGTGGTACTCCTCGACGTGGATGTCATAAAGGATCGGCTTCCTCGTCATCCAGTACTGCTGGTCCCGCTGGCACAGAGAAGAAAGTCCGCTTGGTGCCCGAGCCTCTACGTCCGCTGTAGTGTACGGTGTCCACCTGACGTTGGTGTCCACTAGAGCGTCAAACTGGCCGACGAAGTCAGGGTAACACTTCCTGGTCTGCATGCCGACCCAAGATAGCCGCATAACGAAAAACATTAATTTGCATCATCTAATCTTTGAATTATTACGGAATGTAGCAATAAGTGACCAAAACGATATAACATACCCTACGGAGGCACCACAACGATCCCATCGTTGGTCTGTCGACGTCGTCGTGGTCTGGGGACACCTCGGCGTACGGCTCGAAGCTCATCTCCGGCCGACCCACGGGAAAGCGCTCGTAGGACCACAACTGTAAGAGCAAAGGGCACCCAACAAAGATGGGCTCCTTTGCTGAGACCTTCGTGACGCCCGTGCAAAGCCCTCTGTACGTCGCTGCCGAGACGGCAGAGCCCCAGCTGAACTATGGGACGTCGTCAAGTGGGGCATCCGCTATCGCCCTCGCCAAGGGAATAAGTTGCTTCGGACACGAGTCGCCCTGGGAGCCGCGGAACATGATCCAGCCGAACAGCCACAATAGGTACACCTCCAAGTGCCTGGCGACCGTAGCGTCGTCCGCGTCTGCCCTCATGTAGTTCGCCTGCAAAACGGTACGAGTCGGTTAGTACAAGTAGTTACCAACATAAATACCATAGGGTTGAGCGTACAAGTACTCACACTGAACTATTGGAGCCACCTCTTCGTCGGCCCATGGTTCGAAGAGAAGGGCAGGTACAGGAACGCTCGGTCGTTCCGCTGAACCCCCGCGAACCGAGCCAAAAGGTCGTCACGCCACAAGAGTGGCACATCCTGTGCACCCACAACTCGGCCAGCATAGGGCAACCCCAAAAGCATCGCCACGTCCTCAAGAGTAGGGGTCATCTCACCGACAGTTAGGTGGAACGTGTGCGTCTCCGGACGCCAACGGTCGAGAAGTGCCGCGAGCAGGGACATGTCGAACTGAAAGCGTGCAGCCTTGTCCCTTGGTCGACATGCAGGGTCAACCATGTCTCCCTCAACAAGTCGGGCAATCGGGAGAAGACTCGACGCGTGTAACCTGCAGCGCAAAATAAATATAATAACATTCAGTGAGTAACCAAACAATGAAAATATCCGGCAAATGTATCCCGTACCTAGGAACCCAACGCCGGTCTATCGGCATCGTCGACATGGGCACACGTGCCCGAAACGTCCCCAAGCTCCTCCCACGGACCACAGACATGTACGACCGGCGGCGCTTGTCGATGAGAGCATCAAGTAACTCAGGGGTCGCGCCTTCCTTGTGCTCCATAGCTGCAAAATTACATTGATTAGAAACCAATCAATAACAAAATGAAGTTAAAAATGAAACGTAAGAGATTGAAATGAACAAATAAATAAAGATTAAAAACATTACGTAATAATTGAAAACGTACCTAAATAAAATAAAATAGTAAATGAATAATATTGAAGTAAGCTAGTAAATGATACCAACAAATTGCATACTAAATAAGTTCAATATCAAACGATAGTAACAAATTTGAAGATAACATTGAGTCACTCATTACAACACACATTGGTACGACAACCCGAAATCGGTTCATCACTTAGTAGGTCCTAACATTACATAATTGAAAATATCACACGGTTCGGTACCGAATAACAAACGCGACAATCGTGATCCATTATAAAAGGCCATCATTGTTGACACGACGACCACGATGGGCTGCTGCCTGCGTCGATGAATTTGGACCACCTCCTGATGGGCCCGATTCCATTATGCGCCCGCCATAAGTCAATGCTGTGCATTTCTTATAGCTATGACCCATCTCATGGCACTTGGAGCAACTACGCACGTCTGGACCAGCCTCCGCTCGATCCATGTTGTTTCTAATGCGTTTGTTCTTGCACCTTCCCACCCCTTGAAACATTTCTGGGTCTGGATCCGGAATGTAACTTGCATTGTCACCGGGGTCAGTTATAAAGTATCCCAGCATATGGAACCCATAAATCTCGTGCCTCCAAGTCATCCAAATTGTTTCCTTCAAAAAGTAATGTGAGATATACATACGAGGTTGTAGTGCCCCAGCCTTATAACATGCAGCAATGACATTTGTGCATGGCAGGTGTAGCAGCTTCGGCTTATGATATGAGCAAACACAACCATCAGTACGAAGAACACACTCCTGCACGTGCTTCTCACGGCGCCCGCCCAATCGGCCTTTGTCCCTGCACATCACCTCATACCGACGTTCCACTGCACCCACTGGAGTAACTCGATGCAAATGGGCCTTTTTAAATGCATCCTTCATGTACTTTGTAACTTTATATCCATAAACTTTTTGATTATCGGCCATATCCTTATCAGCCACAGCGTACCGATCCCTGAAGTACGTGCAGGTGAGATATAAGAAGAACTCCACGATTCCAACAAGTGGCAGCGCTCTGACTCCACAAAGCACCCAGTTGTACACCTCGGCTAGGTTCGTAGTCACTATACCGTACCGAGCGCCGCCTTCATCATATAGTAAAGCCCACCTCGCCTTGGGCTCATGCTCAATCCACTCCGAGAATGTCTTAATTGCCCTTCCTCATTTCCGCCTGACAGTCGGATCGTCCAAGCCCACGTCTTCAAGGGAGACCGAGTCTTCATCCTCGGTATTGACATGCCTCTTTGCTAGCTCCGTTGTTTGCTTCTTTGTGAGCTCATCCAATTTTGTCCACAGGAACTTGAATTTCCTCTCTTGATTCTGGCTGCATAACCGCTTGAACAGCTTCGTACGGGTCTTGTTTTTGAATTGGCTGTGAAAGTTTGCCCCCATATGCCCCATGCACCACCTGCTCTGTATTACCATTCTGCATGTCGTCGATTGCTTGTAAGATACCCTTATGCCGGTCATGAATCAAACACACGTTCGCAACATTTTTGACAATCATCTGCTTTACTCTCTCAAGAAACCAATACCAAGTATCCCCAGATTCTTTCTCGACGAAGGGAATCGCCAAAGGCAACAACTGCCTATTACCATCAGCTGCAACGGCTGTGAGGATTGTGCCTTTGTACCTTCCGGTCAAAAATGTCCCATCTATGCAAATGACTGGTCGGCAATGCGGAAACGCTGCAATGCAAGCGGCCAAGGCAAACAACGACCTTGGAGTACCTGCTTCCAAGGTTTCTGGGCACATGGATACATTTTCAAGTCGCAGAAGCTTCCAGGATTTCTATTGCATATGGTATGCAACAGGGCCGGCATGTTATGATACGAAGCTTCATACGTTTCCCATCTCATCTCCAGTGCTTTCTGCTTCGCTCTATAAGCTTTGTTGTAGCTAATTTTATAATTGAACTCCTCAACAACACAAATAATTGACTTTGGCTCATAACTAGGATTGTCCACGATCAAAGGGTACATGTAGTCAGCAACAAAACCGGCTGTGAGGTTGCGGTGCTGTGGTTCTAATTGCTCAAGCAGGCATGTGTGTTCCACAACTTGTCTGACATCCCAGAAATTCTTCCAATTTCCCTTAGAAGCGTACACCCTGAAAGGGCATTCGCTTCTCACACAACGCACATCATATGTTCTCGGACTGCCCTTCACCACCTTGAACTGTCTTTGCAGAGATAGAGTAGACCAACGTTTTATAGGATCCTTCATATTGTCACTATTGGCATACATCGAACCGATTTAAACCTCATTCTCCCTGTACTCCTAAGGGACCGCTTCACCTTCATTAACACTTAGTTTTGAAAAGCCATACCCGGACCAGATCCGTGGGATATGATAATCATCGTCATCATCCGAGGACTCAACATCCATTGTATGGTTGTACTTTTCACCTTTCCTCTCAAACTCCTCGACTATCCTGGGAATGTCTTCCCCCTCGTCAGCCTCGCCTGTTGCTTCACGAGGTTCGTGTGAAGCATCTATATCATCTTCTAACATCTCGAGTTCACCACCTTCTTGACGAGGTTCATGCATCGTCTCTGGACCCTTCACATGCTATATCTTCTTGGCCTCCATCATCCTCATGCGGTTCGTTACTACACATAATCTTCTCGAACGCTTGAACGAATAATACCAGTGGTAATCCTCGGCTTGTACTTATATTCACATAGTTCCTCCAGTTCTAGGTTCCTTGAAGCGGCAATAACTCCCAACACACTACATTCCTTCAATTCACAACTGCCATGACTGAAATCTCATGTTCATCTTGATTAAGCTCGAAAGCTTTAAATATCCAATTGGATATGGAACCCTAAGTCCTCTCTCTTGCTCTGGATATTTTCTTTCTAATTGAGTTAAACTCGGACAAGTCTACCTCTTCAGAACCGTATCTCACATTCCCTGACCCATAGAACACTTGAAAATACAGATCATCTGACATGCCTGTCAACATGTACGACACTAATTAAAACTGACAATTATTTCTAAATTTTCCACCTAATTTACTTCACTAATATTTTCAAGCATGAGTGAAGTTAATTTCTAATTATAATGACCCTATAATTTAATATAATTTCTAATTTAGTATCCAAAATACTTCACTAATCTTAGTATCCAAAATACTTCAAGTATTTTTCAAGTATAACTTCACTATAATTAAATACTTCACTAATCTTAGTATCCAAAGTGAATTTTCTAATTTAATTAACTAACTAAAATTATCTAAAAATAACTAACTAAAATCTACCTAAAAATAACTAAAATCTACCGAAATTAACTAACTAAAATCTACCAAAAATAACTAACCAAATTCTACCAAAAATAACTACAAACTATCAAAAATTACTAAAATTTACCAAAATTAATTAACTAAAATCTACCAATAATAACTAACTAAAATCTACCATAAATAACTAAAATTTCTAACTAAATGTATCAAAACTAAAAATTTTCTTGAAAACTTACCTAAAATGACGCGCGGATCCGGTCGCCGGAGCTCCTCCCTCTCCCTCCCTTCTTCCCCGGCTCCCTCCTTCCCCCGGCCGGCCGGCGCACGAGCCTCGCCTGCCTGGCGCACGGCGCACGGCGGCCTCTCCTCTCCTCTCCTGGGCGCGGCGGAGCGGGGCGTTAGAGGCGGCGTCTCGGGCAACTGCGGCGGCGGCGAGTGCTTTGGCCGCCGGCCGCGTCCCAACCAACACTTAAAGGTCGGGCAGGTTTGTGGACCCGCGGCGCCGACCCCGCCAGATGAGCCGGCGGTAGGTCCGCAGCCCACGACGGCACGCTTGGCCCACCTGTTATCGCCGGCTGATCTGGCGGTAGGAGCCTTCCGCCGGATGAGCTGGCGGCTGGGTGACATATCTTAAAAAAAAATAGTAAGTTATATTTTTGAAAATTCAAAAGACAATAATATAAAAATAAAAAAATTCCTGTTTGACGGATGGATGCAGGAGAAAGCACCCGGGCACCGCCGCTACGGGCTCTAGCAAGGTCAGCCATGGAACCCGATAAGAGATAACAGGCCAGCCATAGCGACACGTAACAGGTTCCACACGACCAGGATGTAAAAGCAGCATGTACACTACACCTACGTCACTAAAAAGACCAGCCTGGTGCCACAACAGAACCCACTAACCACTGATCTGTCTCTACCAATACGAGATAAAAATTCAAATCGCTACAGCACATGTTACAGCCTCACTGTTAGAAGTCGGCGGGGACCAAAAACTTCCCCAACCCACCGGAATGTCTGTAGAGATGCTCGGAGAATCAAAACTGAAGAGGGCAATCCCAAATTATCTCACTCGTGACATGTCCTTGTACCTCAGCAAAGCCCATACTGTGGACGGACGCCCGCCCCCCGCGCCGCCCCCTCCCCCCGCCCCCCGCACACACACACACGGAGCACCATCCGATGCCTCCATAGCCTGTCTTGCAGCGTGACCGACCTTTTGGTGAAAAAGAATCCCCACTGTAGCCATCATGATACACCAATATATCAATCAAATTCCACGGCCTTCAAGTAATTGGAACTCATTGGGCCATAAGATGGAATATTGGGTGGGGGGGGGGGGGGGGGCGGGGGGCGGGGGGGGGCGCAAACAACCTCAAGGTAGCATGGCGATGCTGCATTCCGTTTGCAGTGCCAGTTTGATACAACTTAAGAAGCTGTCCAATAGTATCAGTCTACTCATTCAAACCAACTTGATTGGCTTAATCAGATAGTGTAATTTAATATCCCATACCATCAACACAACAATTACTGTGCGAACTGTGAGAAAAGAACATCTTCTAACAGAAGCAAATACACAAAGTTATACATTTAAGGATCCCAGGGGATGTATAGCCAACTTGGTCCATTTTAATCTCACATGACTATTTCTAGCCACATAATTTCAGCACTATATTATACCATCTGATGTGCCAATGGAAATGTGACGGACCACAAGTACCATCTTAAAACTTGTACTGTAGCAGGAAGACCCTGCTTGTCACTGCAGACAATCTCAACCTCGTCAAAAGAATACGGAATCAGCTCTCACGGGAAGCATTGGGTGATTCGGTAACTAGAACTCCTTTTTTCCCCCTCTCCCCTTTTTAGTTCTTTTCCAGACAACGCAGGAGAGATGCACATCTTTGTATTCATAATTGAGAAAAAAGGGGTCCAAGTCCAAACCCACAAAGGCCCCCCTAAGACAAAACAAACCCGACAAGCTCAAAACAGACAAGTAAAGGAAATGACCAAAAGAGAGGATGGCCCTAAATCTGCCAGAGACTACCTAGTTCTTTACTGCTGGCTCCAATCCGCAGTTGGCTAATTGCGCCTCGGTTTCAATCTCTTCCTCACTTGAGTTCTTGATGAATGATGAGTTGTTGTCAAACACAGTGGATACTGTTACCAATGTTAGCTCCAGAAAACTAGAATGTAGAATATAGGCTAAGTAGAACACAATAATCCTATAAAAAAGAATGAAATAACACATGAAATAAGGTACCGCCTTCAGGGTTTCTTAGGTTATTACTATAAAAGGTTGCAAATTGCATAACATGGTTCAAGATTACACAGGAAAAAGGAGAAAAGATAAACGCAGCAAGGGTAACATAATAAACTATTTCCAAGTGCTGAAACGAAATTACCACCGCCAGTAATTAAACCTGACTTTCCACCAGGCCACAAACTGATTAAATTACTAAATAAAGTCATGGGTTCAAAAAGGATCGAAATAATAGTAGAATACCAACCTTTTCGATTCAGCGAGCCACATATCCTGCTAGGGCATTTACCAGAATCAGCACCTCTATCATCAGTGTAGCTCAATCACAATGACAAAAATAACATCCTGGAGCATTAAAAGAAGTATTAAGTAAATATGCCACATCAACATCTTATAGACCTTTTAGAGATCTAAGTCAAAAAGTTGATCTGTGAATAAAATTTACATGTATGAGATAAGGTCAAGTCAGGGAAAAAAGGACTCCAAGAAAAATGTGCCGTTTACCTGAGCTAACTGGAGCCATAGTAAAGGTTTTATCAAAAGGATTTTCTTTTTCAAGCAGAGCAAGGAAGAAGAGATGCTTTACTGAAAAATAAGGTCAAGAGTACACAAGAATTAATTGACACCATGCAAAGCTACATCAGCTAGTCAAAGAAAAACCATCAATTTAATCCAGGCATTATTCCTGGAGGAAGTTGTAACATTATGAATGAGTTGTCATGACCTTGTGTGACAAAAGAAGAACAATATTCTTAATGGCTAGGCCTAAAAAGAATGGTTCACACAGGAAGAACAATATTCTTAATGGCTAGCCCTAAACAGGTTCTTATACACAACAGAATTTGATTATTCCTTACCCGTTCTTCGTCTTGTGCAAATATTAGAGCAAAGTAACTACCTTAGGTACCAAATACACGCAATCTATAGTTGTATACTGGCTAAAAGTTCATGCATCCCACCGATAAGCAAATTCTGTACCTAATGCATTTTATAAAAGTGGGCATTCAATTATCTAACAATTCAATGAAAACCCTGTCACTGCAGGAAAAATGGAACACATGAGAGAGTGTGAACAAAGATTACTTCAGCTGAGCATTCTGGGAGCAACCACTTTATATGCAGTATCCATCTGAACCACATGATTCTGAAGTTTCTTTCCATTCTCACATTGAAATCTTTGGCAAGCTTGATGCCAGCTATCCTCTTCTAGCCTTGTATGCCTGTACATATCATGCAGATCAATGAGCACTTGAGCACCATGACAATTAAATTTTGGTACATTATAGCCTGAAACTGTTCATGAGGCAAATTTATCTTCAATACTCCATCAGTTCATCTTTATAAGGCATACTTCATTTCGTTACAACAAGGCTTCGAGCGATATTTACTCTATTAATAAGTCACTTATGTGATAGAAAATTATAGTCATAGGTGTTTTTAATACGAATTTAACGACATCAATTTTGTGTCACAGAAATTATATTATGTATAATAGAGTAATCGTCGGGCAAAGGCTAGTACACCATGTAAAATGAACGGAAGGAGTACCATTATTGAAGGGGGTATTGGGGCAATCAGTCACTTCTTACCCTTTGTATCAATCACTCTTGTTTGCTCTGGCAGCTTGCCTGTTTTGCATCTGTGTCAACTGAAGAATGCTCATTTTTTCCCCTGTGAGAAAACAAGCACATTACATTACAATTTTTTTTCTATATGAATTGACACTAGCATATGATGTAGATGATAAACTGTGATAGAATGAGATTGTAAAATAGTAGGTGGAATATAAATGACATGGCATGGTCCAAGAATCAATAAATCAATGGAGATTAGTAGGGAAACTATCAAATGTGTTGCAAATATACATTGAAGGCCAAGGGTCCACTAACTTGCTAATAGTACAATTGATTTGGGTAGATAGAAGGCACATAGTAAATGGCCCATCAGAAGGTCACACAAATTCAGAGGCTAGATAGTGAAAAGGTTCGATAGAACGTGAAGGTATATTACATGAATTGTCCATGATTGCTTATAAAAATTGCTACTATATTAGCTTCCTCAAAAAGATGTACTGTATAAGCCATGTAATGTTTGAAGGTTTATATTAGGTTGCTCAAAGCTGAAAGGTAATCTGGAAATGAGCTCCAGGCAACAAAAATATTGGCAAATCTTCATAGTGGAATTTCAGTGTCAGAATCTTTGCATTGCCCTAAGGCTCACAAACAAACGACAACACATGCCTATAATGCCCTGATTATGATCTTATTCGCCCATCACTATATTCACAATTATGATAGGCGAGCCGCTGACTCATGAATGTATGACACAGTCAGCCTAGATAAGGAAGTAATCAAGTAACTAGATAAGGAAGTAATCAAGTAACTGAAATGTGAAAAGACAAGTTCAAATGGCCATCCTCTGAAATCTATAGCATTATTTCCTTTTTGGAGGAAAAAAATGAAGAACATTAAATGCTATATGCGAAATAATTAAGCAAAATTAAATAGAAGAGGCAGGACTTTTATGAAGGGTAAAATCTAGTGTCATTCTTTCCTTAGTAGCGCAATATATCTACTCTTTCTTGTTCCTGGTTATCACTAATACTCCTCCATCCAAAATGTATTTTTCTGGGTTTAACTCGAATTGGAAATACAGAAAAACACCAAACCACTCACTGAGAAAAAACAAAGAGGGTACAACCTGTCAACGAGAAAGAACAAATCAGGAGGACCATATATGCTCCACTACAATCTCGTGACTTATATGATCATCGAGAGACAACAATATGCTCCAAACCAGCACTTTAGTGACATTGGAAAGTGTAGGAAGGATGGATTGCGTATGAATTGTGGGTCATATTGCATTGAGCCTCAAGGGCGAATATATAGGGCCGGGTACAAGACTTGGAGGGCAAGAAGCCTTCCCGAGATATTTCCTATACTACCAACTATACTCTAACATCCCCCCACAGTCGTAGCAGTAGCAACACGAACGGACAGACTGGAGAACAATGGAGACATCCCCCCGTAGTCGGAACGCCGGTGCGAATGTTACGGTGATGATACGGTGATGTAGCAAGATAACTTATTAGATATCTAATGGTAAAGTTAGTGCACAATATCACCAAGCAAATTACTTTGAATTTGGAATAATTTGTACATGTTCAATCTCGGTGCCCTTTAAATCCTAATTCCAGGATATACATGTGTAATATTTTAATTTGAGTCTAGCCGCTTGGGCACCGACTGTCCAAGTAGTCGCAATTTGTACAATTGGCCTTGAGGTTATTGCCATGTCGGTTGGTTATCTCTGACGTTCATTAACTTCTTGCAAAGCATGGAATAAAGACTTGATAGAATAGAACACAAAGTCTTTACCGGTTCTGGACCAACATGTAACCGTTCTTTGTGAGTTTGTTTGCATGAAAAAACCTAGTTGTTGTTACGACACCCTGGTCCAATTTGAATCAGGATCCGATGGCCCATGTGTATGCGCTTACACATGTGAGGTTGTGGGGATTTAGTCCTACCTTACTAGTGGAGAGTGAGTTAGACCAACATATAAGGTCTCTAGAATTCATGTCACCAATCTCAGGTACCCTTTTACACCAAGGGAGAATGGAAGGATAAGAGGGATAGTGGGAGTGCAATCCACTAGCTTGTGAGTAGATTTGAGTCCGGACTCAAGGTGTTATGATGGTATCAGAGCCAACTTCGCGATTAGAAGGGCCTGTGTGGGTCAATGGTGTGGGCACGTTGTGCATGGTGCGTGTAGGCCAGGGAGGACTATGGCAATGCACATGTGTTGGCAAGGACGCACGAACGTGTGCCAAGAGGTAACATTACTAGTGATTTGCTCGGTTGGGGGTGTGTTGGCCTAACGAAGATGTCCAACCCTTTGAGGGGGTTGTACATGACATCTTGATCCACTTTGTGTCTATGTGAGGTTGTGAGGGTTTAGTTCCACCTTGATAGTTGAGGATGAGTACACAAACATGTAACGATTCTACAGTCCATGTTACCAACCTCGAGTTAACCCCTTTTAAGCGAAGCAAGGACAAAAGTGTAAGCGCTTTGGTGGGACTATGTGGACCACTCAGTGTATGTGTGTGGTTCATCGTATGATTGTGTCTTCCAGCCAATGTATGAGTGGATCTAAGCCGTTTGGACCTTGAAGCGACATGTTGTGTGTTAGTGTATATAAACCAAGCTAGTATGGGTTGGGCCTTGAATACAATTGGGCTAAAGCCCAAATAACTAGGTCCAATACCTAATTGTTCGGCTAACATGTCCGACTCCTTGTGAGTTGTGACTAGTCAATGATTAATCGAATAATCATTCAGCTAGACAACATAATCGCATCGATCCACCTAATCAATACATTGAGCGATTTGAAAACATTGTACACGTCATCTATCCTACCTCCGCATCAAACCCAAGGCAATCATAAAATCCTTTGAGAATAAAATACGCACCGGCAGTGGCAGTTGGTGGCTTGTACTATCACTATCGAAAGAGATTCCTTGATTACAACATCCACCCAATGTACAATAAGGCATAAGATTATCGAGATGCGTCACACGATGATCATTTGAAACATCATTGCATGGACTACATATGATGGTAATATCAGACAGACAATGAGGAGGTTTGCATATGTCCCCTAGAGTAATGATTACATTGCATAAACAATCCCTTTCACATGATTATTTTCGCAACAAACCCTAAAAGTTTTGGATGCGAGATTTAAGAATGCCGTAACAAGGAAACGATGGTAGAAACATCCGTGCGACGAGAATTGCAGTGAAGCACATCATAGTGTCAAATAAATCGAGGAAGTGTGGCCGATTTATGAGCATAGCGTCCAACATTTGAAATAAGACGTATGATTTATATTGGTTCGGACCATGAGGCATAATATGACCTTGCACAAAGATGGTTTAGCCCTGTGGGTCATCGAGGTTCGAAGGATAAAACGGTCAACAAATCCAGCGTCAAAATTAGCTTCTCGCATCAATTTGCCAAGTTCGTTGTACATCGGTCCACTGACAAAACAGTCATGATAAAGAGCGCAACGCTTGATTGGCAAGTGTCGTGAGGCTTTCCCCGAGGATGTTAACGATTTTAAAAAGCATATAGAGCCAGGACTTTTATAATTAAAATAGACCCAGACAAATGTCTTGATCAAGATTGAGACCCACCTACCACGACAGACATGCATCCTTTCCACAGAGATAGTCCCATGCCTTTGGGACCATTGAGGGTCCATGGCTTCATGACCTTCATGGTGTTTCTTCATGATCCTCCAAGGTTGGGAGCTTTAAATTCTAGGTCTTTGGATTCCTAATCAAGTCCTTAAAATGGCGTGTCTTCGTGATCGTGGATATGATCCTTTAGAATCCCAAGTCTTGTATGCAAGAGCCAGAAGTTGAGTTGTTCAAATGTCATGTCATATTGATTGAGTCCTTGAAGCTCGACTTGAGGTCCACATAGCCTAGAGAGGTATCTTTAATACAAGAATATTGTAATATTGGTCTATGCTTATTAAGTGGAAAAAATGGGAGAGGAATGCGACCATGCAACTTACTAGCTCAAACCATTCGAAAGCTTTCACCAATGCGGATGGTAAACCAATAATCACATGTTAATCCTCCTCCCTAAAAAGACGTTGGCACACTTCATTAACTTTTACGTGTATCGTGGATCGAGCAAGGCTCGAATGGGTAGCAACACTAAGTAAGCAAGTAGCCAAGCCGATATAGCTTGGGAATTTCTGAGGGTTGCCTTTCTACTTGGTTGGAGAAGGAAACACAAATTTGGTGGGTATCATACGCCTTCCAGTGTTTTCAACCTAGGTTCTTGCCTCCTCAAGCCTTCCAGTGTTTTCCACACCTTGGCTTCAACCTAGGTTCTTGCCTCCTCAAGTAAATGACAGAGCTCCTAGCACAATTAAAAAGAAAGAAAGCATGCAAATTCCTCGTTATCCTCTTGCTCTTTCTTCCTTTGCTGCTCCTCATCTATATTCTTTCGCCATCGACTATGTCGAGCTAACATTTGAAGTGAGTCGAATGGAAAAAATAGAAAAAGTGGCCTCATACTAACTAAATGGCCTCATACTAACGTTGTTTCCTGCCACCATATTAAACTATATGATGTCTAGTAAATCTAGCAAACAATAAATCATGTATGATGTCTAGTAAATCTAGCAAACAAGATGTCTAGTAATTCTAGCAAACAATAAATCATGTAAAGGTACTTGAAGAACATGCCTTCTCTTCAGATCCTATTAACACCAAATGCACGCGAACACTCATGCCAAACAAAAAAATGGAGATGGTACACCACGCAGTGGGGAGAAAAGTAAGCACCATTCATGACACATATTCCATGGATTAACCAGACATGCAATAAGGTTGTCCTGGCTGTCTACATCAGATGCCATCTCAGTTAACATGCAAACACAAACCAGATATCTACCATATCCAGTTACTATTAGTGGTTCAGACTGAAATATACAAAACCAACCAGGTTCAAGCAACAGAAACAACTATCATACCAATAAGAACTTCTTGCACCTACAAATGTAGGTTAACCAGACTGGTGGGACATAAGGCTCAAGTTCCCATCAGCAGCAAGTCCAAGCTCCAATCTCAGTAGCGCTGTAATTCAACATTGAGAAGCTTGGATCTCACGTTGTACGATGCCTATCAACATATGCCTGTGATGAAATAGACAGAAGTATAATATGAGGGTTAATGGCTAGATTTGCCATTGAGGTGGAACTTCAAGATATTTCATGGTTCAAAAAAACGTTGTTAAACGCTAAACAGAGGCCTAATGTTCACGTTTAATATACGTTTAATCTACGTTTAACCTTCCTAGGCGCTAGTCAGTAGGCTAGTGTCTGCCTAGCGCCTGCCTAGCGCCTAGCGTTTTTTTGAACATTGAGATATTTACCTTCACAAGTTTTTCTATCTTTGATCCAGAGGTGGTAATATATTTGGCAATCAACTCTTCAGTAGTTGGCATTTGATTTGGCCCAATCGAATCAACAATTTTTTCAATAGATTTTTTCACTACCAGTTTATGAGCATCTTTACTCAGATTACCCTCCTTCCATATTGGTTTGATCAACTCCTTTATATGTTCTGCCAAATGAAAACGGAAGTCTCTTGCTTTCTCATCATCACCAGCTGCACCAATTTTTCTGTCACGAGCTTTCACCCTATTATTATCATCCAGGCTAGAGCTGTGTCCTCTATCAGATGCAATCAAGTATGCAGGTCCATTTGCTCCTTTGGTGGACATATTTCTGATAAGCTTGTCATCACGATTCAGTGATTCATCAGTAATTACATACTGATTTGTATGCTGACTTGAAGTACTGAAGGACACATTGGAGGACTTCAGATTATTCGTATCTCCAACTTTAGGAGGTTCAATACAGTCAACGAATGGGTCATACTGACTCCCTGGGGGTGTTGTACTATCCGGAAAACTAAAAGAAGGCACAAAAGGCACTGATGTTACCCAGACCTCATCCTTGATTGGAGAAAGGGGTCCAGCTGACATAAGATAAGGTTCAGATGGACTGCTGGAGAGTAATGCAGGTCTAGAAGTACCATAGCCCTTGTCAACATCAATATATCTATGGAGCTTAACCTTCTCAATACCAGTTGTGAACTGAGGATGGGACTGCACTCCTAGCGGAGAAGTTGTTCGTAGAGTTGGGCTACCTAAAGAAATTTCAGAGGTAGCATAGCCTGGATTTCTAAATCCTGTTAAGCTACGTGAACTATATGAAGCATGGCTTGAATGATGTTCTTTCTGATGTGTGTTAGGAAGATTCTCTGTTGTTGCACCATAAGCTGACAACTTCTCACTGAGTTGGAAAGGATCAGATGAAATAGACAGGCCAGATGATCGAAACTGATGGCCTGAATTTAAGTTGTTCACGTCAAGATAAGTTCTTGCGACATGGGCATTACTGAGGCCGTTTCTCCTGTCCATACCAGATTGAAAGTTCCCTCCATCTAGCAAGATACCTCTGCCATCCAAATAGGTTTCAGGTGACAAACCAGTATAGTGTCTCATGAAAGGTTTGTGGTTCTTCTCATGAACTACTAGACTCTGCTCGACACTGCCAGTAACACGGAGCCCTTGTGAAATCCCTGGAGTGGTAGAGTTTCGTTTATCAGCAATATGTGCCAGCTTCTCATTATCTTCGCCGTACACATGAATAAGGCTCCGATAATGCTCATGTTTTGATGAACCCTCTGCATCTTTGAATTGAGGCACTTTCATGTTGGATTGATGCTGTGCTTGGGACCCATCTTCGGAACCTAAGCACAGCAGGGAGTAATAAGAAGTTGGGAGGGAAGTTTGTGATATCAAGTTGTTGCCCACATATTTTCCTAGTTAGGAAGCTCATACCTCTATGATTTTCAAAACCAGTTGGTGCAAGCAGATCAGCCTTTCCAAAACCCAGACCCTCCCTTTCATGAAGAAAGGTGCAACTGTTTCCATTCTTGCACAAACCTTGAGTGTAAAAGGTACATATTTTGGTGTCCCATTTGGTTTCATTCCCCAGGTTTTCACCAGGAGATGAGATACTCAATCTATATTATGAAATGAATAAAGTGAGTTAGATACAAACCTGGCCATTTTAAGTACGCAACAGAAAAAATACAATACATTGTTCACCAAGCAATACAATCACCAAAAGATTATTCAATGGCTGAATCTCCTATCTATTACAGCGGACGTGGTTATAAATAACATACCTCAGAGCATTAGAATCTGGAGTCCCCAAGCCATCTGTACCATGCAGGTATCGACCCCCCATTTTAGAAGCACCACCAGAATTCATGTGCAGAAGGTTACTGTTGCCAGCTTTGCTCAAACTTTTATCAACATTATGAGGCTGCAGCATTGGTTTCTTCTCAGCAGTAGTCACTCCATAGAAACCTAGATGATGTATGGTCACAACAAAGATCCAAAAATTTCAATACTAAAAAACATTACACTGAGAAAACTTTGGTAAAAATTTGCACCTAAAGTCACCTTAGTCCCACAATGGCTTATTCTATCAATGTGTCAAACCACTCCCAAGTATTATATGTGGCAACACATATACCACGCAGCTGGCATCTCGGCTAAAGGATTTTTTTTCATAAGATTGCGAGTATCTATATCATTCATGAAATCACTTAATTAAGATTTCATCATAAGATCTCACAGGCACACTTAGATTTGAACTCGGTGGTTTCACTTTTTATTTTGAATGTTGCTGGGTGTTACGCTCCCCAGCCCCCTCCGATCCAATAGCACACAAAACGGGGAATGAAACATGTCTTGATTAAGCAAAGAAGGATTATGCATATAATGGCCAAGATTAAAAAATCAATGTAGATTATTCATTCAGCCTGTGATACCATTGATCCGAAAAAAAAGGATTAAAGTTAAAGGATGGATTAGTAAAGGCTTCTGTAGTTATAATAACATGCCAAATTTGATGTCATAATAGTACTTGTCATAATACAAATTATGCATTTCAATCTTACAGTTCCCACAAGATCAAGGCAACTTTTCTTTCTGGCTGTAGTGAGATAGACAGTATTAGATTTCTCCATTTCATCCTCATATTTGTCAACCACACTGGATCAATAAAATGAGCTAATCAAACATAATTACAGAACCAAATCAACTTCTGATGAAGGAACAATGACTCAGGATTCAGGAATGTGTTAGTCTACTGCACCTCTGTAACTAAGCCAGGGGAAATGCCTATTTTCCTGCCGCATAAGAAGTAAGGAGCACAAACAACATCTTCCTTCATACCAGCATATCAGGATCATTTGATTATCATGAGAGCAATATATGGCACTTCTGACCTATCTCATCCCCTGGTCAATTGGTTAGTCAAAAAGATGACGCTTCTTCAAAAAAAAAGGAACAGAAGGTTTTCCTACATTTTTTTTATGAAAAACAGCTGGTTGATTTAATCAAGAAAATCCGGTTCATTATTTAGAAAACTAAAACCACAAAGGTAAACAAACAGTGTATGTTCAATAATTATAAATACCCCCAAGGAAAGGTATGGTTTAAAAACAATCAAACATGCATCTCGTGTACGTCGTCACTTAGCATAGACCAACTACCCAAAACTAACATGGCGACAAAACTGGCATAATCTGCATAATAATTGGAAACTGACAACTACATGCCTCAAACACGCCACATTGCTTCATCCACACACGGCACACAGATACTATCAAGCCTACTCTCCAGGTTACTAGAACAGCCTCCAGCTCCTCTACCATTATGGCACTAGTAATACCAACAGCATCACAGGTGCACAGTGATTCAAGAAATCTAGCTATTACTGCTAGATGCAAAACTTTATCCAGATTCACCTATCAAGACAAATATAGCATACAATGAATGGATCGGCTACGCAACTCAGGTCAGCATGCTGGGGAAACCCTAGACAGCTGCATGCAGGAATTCTAGACACTACCGCTAGGTATACTCCACAGCTCCAAAACCAGCAATCCCCAAATCACCTACGATCACTCCTACCACACAGTCAACACAGTCCTAGAACCGAATCGATGCTACCACCCCGGAAAAAAAAAGGCAAATTTCTTCCATTGACACACCCCATCCGCATCATGCTCGCGCGAGTCTAAGGCAATCGAACCATAACTCCATAAGCAATACAATCCATGCTCGCACAAGTCCAATCGCAATCACCGTAAGCAACAGATGAACAAGTACTGCATGCATGCAGAAGCAGAGAGCGAGCACAGAGCCATACCGTAGGAATCCAGGGCGCTGGGCGAATCCCTGACCCTCTTCGACCCGACCCGCCCCGGCTCCTCCGGCGCGCGCTCCACGACCTCCATTTCAACCTCCGGGATCTCGTCCGTCGCCCCAACCCCACCGCCAGCGCCGGCCATCCGGATGGATGCAACGCTGCTGCTGAGCGGCAGCGGCGGCGGCGGCGAGAAGATGGGTTTGGGCGGAGGAGGGATGGGGGGATGTGGCGGAGGAGTCCAGGCGAGAGGGGGGGATTGGGAGCAAAAACCTCAGCCCCGGTCGCTTCAGTTCCCCCCCCCCCCCCCCCCCCCCCCCCCCCCCCCCCCCCCCCCCCCCCCCCCCCCCACGCTCTTTTCCCCTCCTCGGCCCTCGCCTTTGCTACGGCGGCGATGTCGCCTCTCCCGCCGCCCAGTCACGCTAGTTATAGCGAGGGGCCCCCAGGCCCCCCACTGCCGCCGCGGCCCGCCGCCACGTATCCGCACCGGTCTGTGTGTCTCGGTGCTAATGCCTGGTGCCCGAGTAAAGTTTTGTTTAAATGCACTTTGTAAAAATTTTGAAATAATTTTTTTTTATATTTGAAATATTAAATATAAATTAATTAAAAAATTAATTGCAGATTACGTAATCGCAAGACGAACCAAATAAGCCTAATTAATTCGTCATTAGTATATATTTATAGCAATTTATTATCTAATCATAGCCTAATTAGCGAAAGGGCCTATAGCCTAGTCCTTACAAAAGCCTCGGTAGCATCCGAGGTCCTGAATTCGACTCCTCGTGGGAGCGAATTTTATAGGATTTAACGGCGTTGTGCTTTTAGTGATAGGCGACGTTCCCGTCAACAGCGAGGCGCATGTGGTGACTTCGTCAATCTCGAGGATTTGCCGGCTCAGTCTCTTGGAGATGCTCATAAGGGTAGGGTTGTGTACGTGTATTCTTAGGGGTGAGTGTGCGTGCGTGTTTGTGAGCGTCTGCGTCTGTATTGTGTTTCTCAAAAAAATAATCATAGCCTAATTAGGCTCATTAGATTCGTCTCGCGATTTACGGACCATCTGTGTAATGCGATTTTTTTTCAACTACATTTAATACGTCGTTTATGTGTGCAAACATTTATTTGAAATTTGGAATTTTGCATGTAAACAAGGCCTAATTCATTAAACATAGTGAAAGAAGATACAATACTGCGATGTTTAACCGGTAATGCTAAAGGTATGCATGGCAGTATGTCTCACTAAAGATTTCAAGCATTAAACTCTATACTACATCATTAATTTTAGTGATAATGATGACAGGAGAGAAGAAGGAAGTTTCATAGAATATGAGAAGAGTTTTATCAGTATAAAATTCATCTAGCACAGTCACCTAGTTCCCAGTCTAGATAATTATACTATAAAATTGTGCACTAAGACTGGCCTTAGGCAACACCTTTCCATCGATCTATTGCTACACCTTCACCTCCATGTTTCAAGAGAGATCAAAAATATTCTCCTCCTTTTAAGAGTATTTGGCCAAAAGCTCAATCTCTCTCTATCTCTATATTACTAAACAAGCAATGATTTTTATCCGTCAATCGAAATCCTAATCGGAGTCTGGATGATCGTATGTTGAGTTAAGGATCCGAAACTATTTAGAAGCGCTTGGCGAGTAAAATAAAAAGGACCTAACGTGCGGCTGGCCGTACCTATCCTTTTATGGCAACCTGAGTATCAGATTTGTGTCTGCTTTCCCTTTTTAGGAAAAGCTTCATTGCATCTTAAGAAACTCTGCCACTGGTGATTCCTAAACAGAAAATCTGTGTGGATAGAATATATGCTTTTATTTATAATACATATGATTAAGTATGCACACATTATACATAACTGCCAAATGTCATAATCATACCAATTTGGTTTATAGTAGTCTATGTACACATAGATTTGTCTCTCCCTCATTCCTTGAATGAAAAACTACATCACAGACAAGAATTGAACTTTCATGACTATGTGGTGCTGCGCAGGCATCTCACCAGAAAGAACTACAAATCATATTATCACAAACGCATATTACTATACTTCATACTTGTATAACTTATGAGCTCCTTTTATGACCTGCCATACAATAAGAAAAATAGAAAGTCAGTTAGCATGTAGCACATAAGTATAAACGATAAGCTGAAGAACCACCCTGGTGTATCCTAATTATCAACAGAGGAATTCAAAAAATAAAATATCATAAAAATTGCCTACAGGTATATGCATTTGCTTGTTTCGTAGCCAACAAATTGCTCAACTAAAAGTATTACTTTGCCTAACTCGTGAATTTTCTAGGCATAATAAGCAACTGTTTGGGACCATATAAGCAAAGTTCTAAGAAATTGTGAGGAAACTAGAGCATGGACAAAAGTATTTTCAACTGAATTTTACAAACCATACACAAAACATGGAAAATGGCACTTCAACAATGAGAAGTTGCAAACAAATCTGGTACTATCAAGCTGCTGAACTGAATCAGAAAACAAACCTACATGATCGCCGAACCTGTGGAATACTAAGGACCCAAAGAACTGCACATACAAGCTTATGAGTTTTAAAAAAATTGCTTAGAGAAACTAGGGTTGCTGGACTTAACGACGTTCAGTTCCAGGAGAGGGAGTCCTAACAAATATCTCTAGTATTATTTCATCAGGTTCACCTCCATGGCTCAATTGGCAAAATACTAAACCATGATATGTAAATTGCTTAACTGTTATTGGAGAAATGCTAAAGTCCCAAGTTATAATTGCGGAATACAATATATTAGTCTAAAAATTGCTAAAGCGCCATAAGTAAAATGCTTAGATGTAACTAGAAATATGTTAGAGTGCTCGGCTATAATTGGAAACAATAAATTATACTAGTTTGACATTGCTAATAAATGAAAAAAAATACTAGATAACCAGACTAGTTGATGGCACATTCGATGGTGCTATTACCTGTAGTAAAAGCACATGGCTCAGCACAGAATGAACAATTGAACATCAATGTATTGTTGTTTTACAAGTAGATGAGATGGTATTAGTAAAGGTAATGACTCTATTCCAACAAGCCGTATTTTTGTCCTTCGGAATGGCCTGCTCCATCTACCATCCGTCCACGATCGTACGGCGTACGGTGTCCGTCTAATTTGGCTTTTCGGTCTCGGGCCTTCTCTCTCTAGCTCCTCCTCTCCTCCCCTCATCCAATTTTTCCCATCCTCCTTTCTTTTCTCTTCCTCCAGCTCTCCATCTCCTTCGATCCCTCCCTCTCTTTCTCTCTCTCTCTCTCTCTCTCTCCCTCCCTACTGCCCCTCTCCTCTCCCTCAATCTCACGGGGCAGCACGGCGAGCAGGCCGGGCCGCCGAGGCAGCGGTGCGATGGACCAAGGCGTGTGGTGGCAGGGGTGGCGGTGACCCGAGCACGGTGGTCAGCGGGTACGCTACCCCATCTGCGATCGCCGCTACGCTCGCTCCTCGCTCGCGACGGCGGCGAGGCAGTGAGGAGCGGCGGTCGGGTGAGGCCGCTTCGGATCTTGCGACGGTCGGCTTGGTCCCCCGCTCCCTTTCCTTCTGCGGGGCGTCGACGAGCGAGGCGGCACGAGCGAGGCGGTGGCGGGGCAGTGAGGAACGACGGCCGAGAGAGGCCGCTCCGGATCTTGCAGCGGCCGGCCTTGTCCCCCGCTCCCTCTCCTTCTGCGGGGCGGTGACGGGCGGGACGGCGGCGAGGCGAGCAAAGCGGCGCAAGCGCGGCAGCTATGAGCCAGCAATGTGGAATGGTATATTATCTCATTCTTTTTCTGTGATATTTTCTCATATTTTCTCCGTGATAACCGAAGGTTGTGATAATTTGCCGTAGAACTTTCTTATTGTTCTCCATTTGTCCCTCGTCATCATTGAGAGCTGATGTGCCATGAGAACGGTACCCAATTTGACATGATACATGGCATTAGCAATAACAACATTTTGATTGAAGATTGTGCCTATGACAGTGAAAGATATTATGGACCATTTTAGAAATCTAAAAGTGGAAGAAACTATAAGTTGAAACATATTCCATTGCTTCTTATAATACCATTTTACAAACAGAAACTTCGATTTCAACTGTAATACCTCAGTCATCTTATTTTTCCTCCAATTGAGTCAATTCTGTATGACAAGGATACGATGTGGTAACTCTGGCAAGCGCTGAGCGATTTGTTGTTGGCTTTGACATTCCTGACATTGCTGAGTGATCTTGTGCAGGTTCTTTTGTGCACTTGACCTGAGGTTGAGCAACATCCTTCCTGCCATGATCTTTAGTGATGGCTGTGATTTTCAGGTATACATACTGTCGGTACTTTTACCGCCAACCTACCTAAGGATACCCTAAGCTAGGTGATTATTTGGTGAGGGATCGCCGGATCTGGAACTTGAAGGTAAACACGAGGACACAAGACACATATTTAGACAGGATCGGTCCGCTAGAGTAGCGCAATACCCTACGTCTTATTTGGGTGTTGTATATTGCGCCCTGTGCTTGAGTGTTGGGTTGCATGTTGGCTGCTCTTGGTTCTCTTTGGTTCTACCTATCTAGGTACCCCTGCCCTCCTTTATATATCTCAGGGGGTGGGGTTACTAGTAGGATTACAGTGTATGAGTCCTAGTAGGATTACATGATAGAGTCCTAGTAGGAATTCGACTTCTTTTCACCCGCGGGTAGCTTCCTTGCGGTACTCAGGGGATCTATCCCTAACAAGCTCTCGAGCTCTTCATAGCCGAGTATTGCAGGTATTTTGAGTACTTCTGGTATTTCGAGTACTTCTGACGCAGTCTTCAGCTTCTTCTGAAGCTCCATCTTGAAGGCATTCTTCGAGTACTTCCTTGGCTGCCTCGAGGCTGTGAGGTACTCATGCCCCGAGTACTTTTAAGTCTTCTTTTATGGGGTACGATGCAAATCGCACACCATATGGAGTAGCCCCTGAGCCTTAGGTTGAATCAAAGAATCAGGCTGAGGGTCCAATTAGTCTTGAATCTTCTTTCCTTATCTTCCAAGCGTTTTTAAAAAATAAGCCATCAATGACACATGTTCCGCAGCCCCCGAGCCTTGAATCCAAATCCCGAGGTTTGGAAAAAATAATCCAAAAGAACATGGCATACTAAACAGTGTTATGTACAAAATATGTGTAGAAACTGTGTGATCTGTCTTGATGGTTTGATTTGGAAATCAATTGGTTCAAACTTCGAAAAACCCCTTTTTTCGGGACAAGGTCCTTGAAAAAATGGTTAATCAAATAAACTCCCCAAAACTCTTCCCAAATAACCGCTGAAAACAAATCACGCTATTTTAGTAAAAACTCTTCCAAAAGACCCTTAGGCCGCCGCTGGTTATCTAACCGCGTGACAACCTAGGGTTACCTTTAGGCCTTCAGTCTTCATATAAGTTGTCTTCCGAGTAGTTTTGCGGCGTTCAACCCCCGAGATTATGAGCCAAGTGAGCTGTAGGAGCAACGTCGAGTAGTTGTTGGCACCTAGCCCCTGGGCTTGGGAGCCAAAGGAGCCATGTCGAGTAGTAATCCGCCTAGCCCCCGAATCGGGAGACGGGCTAAGCGGTCTGGCGAGTTGTTACCGAAGCTTGATCTGAAAAAAGACAATGCATACATTATGTAGCATAATGTGAAGATACCAAGTTTTACTTAGTAACAATATGAAAATATCGAAATTTATTCGATATAAAATGAAGTTGCCGTGTCGAGCTCGTTTTTAGGCCATTTAAATCTCTCGAGTAGTCCACCCTTTACGTTCACCCGGTCCCAGTTTAGCATTCGCTCATAGCATCCATCAGATCTTTGTCTCGTACATAGAGTCGCTTAGGTCATGAATGAAGACTCGAGGTTTCACGAGTTATGGCATTTACTACTCGAGTAGATTAGCGACCATTAAGAGAAGACAATGAGCAGAAAAAAGTAGTCGTCATGTGACATACAGGATGCGCGTTGCGCAAAAAGTAGTCGGCGATGTGTAGCTCTGGAGGATTTCATGCCCATCGAGAGACGTACACAGATAAGTAGTGGGCGAGAGCGCGTGTTGCAGCGCGCGAGTTTGAAGGATGTAACCGCTGTGAGCCCGACACAACTCGGTGTACCAAGCGCGTGGGCAGTGCCCTACGAACTCGATGTACCAAGCGTGTGGGCTATTAGCTAGCAGACCCCAGAATTAGTCGATCATGGTGTAGTCCCCGAGGGTGATTCCCGTCGAGAGGCGTACCCAAAAAAAGTAGTCGATCTTGTGGAGAGCAAGTCGAAAATAGGTATAAGTCACTTAGCTTGATTCGTGGGCGATTGCCGATTAATCCGTAGCGCTTGTCGATGAAGCTGTGACGGTTTGTTGATGAAGCCCGACTAGTTAGAGTTAATTCCGACTAGTTGTTGATGGTGCAAGATCCGCTTCGACTAGTTTTGTAGTCGAGACGAATAGTCGAAGTAGTCATCGACGGGTCACCGGGCGTCCACGCGAAGTCGAAGTAGTCATACCTGCGGCGCGAGCTGAAATCAAGTGAAGTAGTCGAGGTCGTCGCTGCTGCGCGTCGACGTTGCGGCGCGATCTGAAGTTGAACCGGGTCGTCGAGGTCGACGGCGGCGGTGCATTGACGGTGCAGCGCGAGGTGAAGTCAAGCCGAGTAATCGAGGTCGATGTAGTCGTTCGCCGAAGGATCCGATCTCGAACTCGACGAATCGATCCGCCAATGTATACGTACGAAGTAGCAATCTGCCATGTTTTGTGGATTGATGTTGATGAAAAGGTCCTTCAAATTTGCCCAATGATCACGACAATCTGTCCCACGGTGGGCGCCAGCTGTCGGTACTTTTACCGCCAACCTACCTAGAGATACCCTAAGGTAGGTGATTATTTGGTGAGCGGTCGCCGGATCTGAAACTTGAAGGTAAACGTGAGGACACAAGACACAGATTTAGACAGGTTCGGGCCGCTAGATAAACGTGAGGACACAAGACACAGATTTAGACAGGTTCGGGCCGCTAGAGTAACGTAATACCCTACGTCCTGTTTGGGTGTTGTATATTGCGCCTGCGCTTGGGTGTTGAGTTGCATGTTGGCTACTCTTGGTTCTCTTTGGTTCTGTCTATCTAGGTACCCGTGCGCTCCTTTATATATCTCAGGGGGTAAGGTTTCTAGTAGGATTACAGGGTATGAGTCCTAGTAGAATTACAGGGTAGAGTCCTAGTAGGAATTCGACTTCTTTTCCCCCGCTCTTTTTCCCCGCAGGTAGCTTCCTTGCGGTACGAGGGGATCTATCCTTGACACATACATCATCTGATTGAAAATGCATTGAATTTTTAGACTGCAAGTTACCTGATTGTCTGTTGTTCGAGTAGTAATTTATCTCATAGATTATCTGATCGTCTGCTAGTTGGAGTAGTATCATTTTGAACACGACGAGCAGTAAGTTTTACAGTGAAGTTACCTAGTTGTTTTCTGATGATTGAGTTATCTAGCATTCCTTTAATTTTCAGTTAAGCAATTTTTCTATTATCTACTAGCATTTTTAAGTAATGGTTAAGCTGTTTATTTATTACATATTAGCAATTTTGCAGTTGTATCTTGGTATTTTTTAAACAATATGTGTGTTTAGCTTAGTGTATCTTTTTGTTTTGCTGCCTTTTTATGTGTTCAGCTTAAAGGATCATGCCATTAGGCAAATAACATGGATCTGATTTAGGCAATAATATAGGCAGGGATCAGGCAATAATATAGTTCGCAATAGATGCTTTAAGTAAGCAATATACTGCAGTAGGCTTAGTTGATGTACCTGTAGCAACAGAGATAACAAGACTAGGAGTAAATGAAACTGCAGCATTGAATCAGTAGGCAGATTAGAGTCTGATAGTGTTGGATCCTGCCGTAGCCGCTGTCTTGTTGCCTTTTCTTTGCATATTTTTCCTCCTCTTCTTTATTTCATTAATTTCAGAGTGCGCCATCTCAAATGTACAGCGCTTCACGCTTTGCTTCTACTCTGTTTTGAGAGTATATAGAAAAGATTTTGAGTGTATACAGTAACAACATGCTTCTTGACTAGTTACTTAGACCATCTCCTTCGGTTCCTTATCATCAGTCCTGAGTCATACCCATTCTTAGCAACATAGCACTATTGTTGAATCTGTTGGAACTGCATTAGATAATAATATGAACCTTTTTTAGGCAATAATGTGGACAGGAGTAAGCATTGTATGTGGTGTGAATTTTGGTAAAACAAGAGAATTCGGTATGCAATAATATGGCTATGGGTCATGCAATTATATTGTAATGAATAAGCAGAACAATGTGTTTGACTAGGCAATTTCAACTGAACATTTTATAAGTTCTATTTTTTTACAAAAGAGTTCTGCTTGCTTAGAGTAGTACGTCACATACAACTGCCACCCCATGGTACTAGGATACAGAAGCAAGTTCTTCAGCTCATCCCTTTTTGCCCTTTACGCTGCATTGCGTCCTATCTAATTGGACCTTTTCCCCTTGTATATGGCAGGTCACTAAGGAGTTTCCATGAAAGCAAATACGAAGTACAATAATAGTCTGAGAAGTAAATATGAGTGCAGCATGTTAGTATTAAGCCAGGAAGCAAATGTTGTGTTCTAACTTTTTGTGTAGCTGTATGATGCCTAACACTATCTATGTAGGTTCATGCATTCTGTATCTGTGCAGCTCTGATGTTTAATACTCCCAGTTGCCTAGGCAACTCTATATAGAGCGGCCTAGAATTTTTTTTCTGTACTTTTTTTCTTGCATTGGCCGCACAGGAATTGCTTTTTTCTACTTCGTCAGATCAGGGCCTAGCGGGGGAAGCTGCACCTAGTAGGGAATTCTGCCAAATATATAAGCGGCCGTACGCCTTAGCTGCATCCATTAGTAAAAGCACCAAACAGTGACTCAAGATCACCAACAACACTAAAGCAGCTGCAGCAACGAATTCAAATCAAGTATCCATTCGGTATGAAATTCTCACCAAGTACAAATGCAAACAAAGCTGATCGAGCTAACAACGTCAACATGAAGCCACACAAAGAAATTTGAAGGCCCTAACTAGCAAAGAGCACAGAAATGGCCCTAAGTCTACAAGTCAAGAGATCCATTTCGGGTCAAACTCAAATAATTCAAAATTCAGAAGGCATCCTGAGGAAAACCGAAAGATGGCGAGCCAGTAGCCTCCAAAACCCACAAATGTCAGCTCGGCCAAACAACCCGCCAGTCCATTGGAAGCCTGAACCCAAATCAGTAAGCGGAATCGCAAGGACGCAGCAGCATAACTCATCCCGATTCACGCCCGAACCCTCCAAACTAAAATAGCCTCACAGACACCTTGGCGAGCCCAAAACCCACCGAATCTGGCTACCGAACGCGAACCCTAACCCAGCCAACTCAAGCTGGTCCCCGATCCGTTTCCCGCCGCGAAAGCCCCCCGCCCAATCTGATGAAACGAAGCGAGCGAGCTGGGGGGAGGAGTGAAGGAGAGGGTGGGGAGGGGCTGCGGCTTGCCTCGAGGAGGAAACAGAGCGCGCCGCCGACACGGAGGCGGCGCTCGTGGGGGAGCCGAGCGAGGAAGTCCGCGACGACGTCGGCGAGCGGGCGGGCCGCGGTGGCGAGCAGGGAGAGGAGGTCGGCCCGCTCGTCGGGCCGCAGCGTGGGGATGGGGGCACACACACGCCCGGTTGGCTCGCCGGGGCGTCGCTGTCTCGCGAGCTATGGAGGAAGAGAGAGGCAAGAATAGAAACGACGTGGGAAGGAAGACAAGCGGTAGGGGAGAGGTAAGCCTGGGCGTACGATGACGTTGGGTGAGGACCACCGACCGGGATTCGTGGCAACCATTTGGTGACACTCAGTAAAATTCCAAACCGTGAGATAAAAGGATTTAGACAGGTTCGAACGCTCGGAAGCGTAAAATATTACATCATGTGTGTGCGGTGTTCTTGTTCTTGGCTCAAGTGAGCTAGTAGCAGTTGTGTTATGGGGCTTCAACCTCCTCTTTACATGTTGTCCTGATGTCCTATTTATAGCCCCTCCTCTGGGCCTAGGGAGGGGATTTACCGACCTTAGATATACCGTCCTGGGGTGTGAACGTGGCGTCGTCCTGGGGGCACCTCCCTGCAAGTGGCGCCGCCCTTCTGATGCTATCTTATCCCGTGGGTCCCACATGGTCGGTCCCCGGGATCCTCCCGGGGCACCCCGGGGCGGCCTGGTCGACGTTCGGGGTGTTCGAGGGGCTCGCGAGGTCCTCGTGGCGCATCCCTGAGCCATCCCGGGTTTTCTCCGGACCACGAGGTCTTCCCGGTGGTTTATTTGACGCGATGGGAGCCCAAGCGATGGGCCCCATCTGCACCATCCTCTGCTGGGTTGACAGGACATGATCGGGCGGAGGGGGCTCCCCTTGCTCTGGCCCGGGCATCGTCTGATTGCACGCCTCTCCGTAATCATGCTGTTTTACGAGGAAGTCGCGCCGTGGTGGATCCCGCTTCTGCTCCGCGCCGGCGCGGTAAAAATCTCCTGCCATGGGTTATTCCTTCTGGGCTAAGGAATCGCCCTGGCCGGTGGGGCCGCCCGTGCCCTCACCCAGCTCCACATCCTCTGGAGGCTGCATTGCCGGGCCGGGCTTTGACGCCCGTGGTGGGCCTGCTGGCCCGTTTAATCTTTGACTTGTCGGGTGGGGTGGGGATCCCCGTCCTCATGACGCCGATAGTAGCCCCCGGCCCCACGCCCGGATTGGTACGGTGATCCGTTCGTGGGGCCATGAATTCACAGTTGTTGCCACACCCTTTTTACGCTACACAACTTTCGGGGTAGTTGGGCCCGCTTCTTCGAGTGGGGATGCCCCCCTTGCCTAGTGGGGCCTAGGTGACGATGGGGCGCCACGGCACCTGGCTCATGGTCGAGTCTTTCACCTGGAGATTGAAGGAGTGCCGTTAGTCGCGCCGCACGGTCGCATTGCTGCTGACAAGCCACCCTTCCTCATCTTCTTTGTTTCTGCTGCTTGTCAAAGGCTATGACCATGGCACGCTCACGCAACCGAGGTCGCGGCCGCCGTGTGTTGGACTTCAACCCCTCCTCGGTGGATGAGGCTGGAGCACACGCGCGAGGATTTGCGCCCTCTTCTGTGGTTCTCCGTGCGGGGTCGGCCTATCCGGATCCACGGGGAACCCAGGAGGTCGTCGTCTTCCTCCCGTTTCTGGTTCTAGGCTTGGTTCCACCCTTTTCGCCTTTCTTTATCTCGGTGTTGGAGGAGTACGCGGTGCATCTGGTGCACCTTTCCCCTTATTTGGTGATGACTCTGGCGATTTTCCCGCACGCGTGCGAGATGTTCGTCGGTGTGCCACCCTCGATGGAACTCTTCCGCCACTTCTTCTCCCTTTGTCGGTTGTCATCGGCGTCTTCCGGTCCGGGGATGGCAGCCAAGCACCGTACGGTGGGGGATGTTTCTTCCGGATGTGCCCGGAACGCCGCGAGGGATTCATCCACTTTTCCGTGAAAGAGAAGTGGGAGAACTGGGAGCGGCAATGGCTATATGCGGAGGTCTCTCAGGACTCTTCCTTCCTCCGCCTCCCCATAGGGCCGCCAGTGCACGGTCCGGGATGGAGCGAGAGGCCGGTTCTGGATGGAAGGTGGGATCCCGTGCTGGACCGGTTCGCTCTTCTGCAATGGGCTGGCTTATCGTGGGTGATGGTGGCTTTCGACTTCTTCCGCCGGCGCCTCGCCCCCCTCTAGGCACGTCACGATTACACCCTTGGCCTGAATCCGGGAGGGCATTGTTCCTAGTGATGAGGAAGTGGCTCGCGATGTTGTTCGGTACCTAGCGGCGGACGTGGTAGGCATGTTCTCCATTACCAGAGCCGATGACCCACTTCCGGACCAAGAAGGCGACGGCGGCACCGGTGTCACCACCTCGTCCGCTGAACCGGACGCTTCCTCTGGGGCCGGCCGGTAGGGCCCTTTTCTATTTTCTTGTAATTGCTCAGCACTACCGTGCGCCCTGCGCCGGAACCTTGAGTGGGGTGACGAGCTTCTGCCTCTCGCTTGTAATTTCTTTCTTCACGCTTTTGCTCGCGGACGTGTCCTACCCCCAGGCACCGTCGCTCTTGTCTCATTGGCATGCCGTATTGGAGTAACTTTGCTAGGACTGTCCAGAAGGGGCCAGCAGTGAGTTGGGCGCCTCGCCAACCCGATTCCTGACCTGGGTCAGGCACTTCCGGCGGCGTGGTGCCCATGCCGCCCTTCTGGTCCTGTAGGCGCGGCCGCGTGGAGCCGCAGATTGCCTTGGCGCCCGCCACGACCGCCTGCTGCGGCTGGCTAGCCTGAGTGCGGATGAGGACGGGACAAGGAGTAAGGTATCACCCTTTTTACCGGCGGTAGCTTCCTTGGTCCCTTTGGAATCTTGGTTCCCACTCTGCCTGACCGGCCGGCCTATAAAAGGCAGGGTAGCCAAGGCTTCTTCTTCCCCCATCAGCCATGCGCCCTTTAGCTCCTCTCCCGCTTACTGCAGATCCGGGGGGTCTGTCCCCGGAGGCCACCCTGTTAGCGGATGTTTGCTGCCAGTAGAGTCGGGCCGGAGACGCGTCGCTGCCCCGGGAAGCCGCGGCGTGATTGGAGCGTTGAGGAGGTGACTCTTCGGCAATCATGGCGTCGTCCCGGGAACTCCCCCTTCCTTCCTTCTCCCTCTCCCCCAAGCGTAGTTGAGAGGGACCGAATGAGGCTTGTTTCCCGTGAAGTCCATGGCAATCGTCTGGGGGTTCTTCATCCTTGGAACCCCTGACGAGCGGTTGCTGCTAGGACTGTTGCTAGCCCTTTGGTGGTGCTGCTGCTCCATCCCTCCAGTTGGAGGAGTAGTAGTCGTGCTTGGGCCGGCAACCCTTTGCCTTTGTCGACGAGCTGCAACATCCTGAGATGGCCTGGGCCTTGATATCCCTGGATGTTGTTGTTGCTGCTACCGGGTGGAGGGCTTGTAGCCCTTTTCATCCTCCCCAGGGCCAGCAGTTGCTTCTTCCAGCGCTGCCTGCGGGCGGCGTTATGCTCCTCTGGCCGGTGTTGATGTTGTCGGGTCGGGTCCCGGCATCCTAACCACGGCCCCGACGAGAGCGCATTGTTGCTCTGGAAAGTAGTGGTGGTCTAAGCTGTTGGAAGGGGAAGCTTCCTAGCTTTTTCTCCACCCCACGCATCCTTAGCTGCAGAGCGATCTCGCCTTTCCCCTTCCTCCGCTCGCGGTTGGTGCACGCGGGGCTTTGGCCGCTGATCCGCCTGAATGGGGTCAGCGAGTGCCGCTCCCTTGGTACTTCGCTTGTAGGCCGCGAACGTGACGCAGGAGCGTGGCTGCGGCCAGCGGAGATGCCGCTTGCGCCGACCGTGGCATGGAATCTCCCTGTAGGAGCGCGGAGGTGGGCTTGGCCCCGGTCATGGTTGCAGGTGTTGGCTCCCTTCAACCCCACCGGATCGGTCTTTGCCTTCTTCCCCGTTCATCCCCGGGAAATTCCTTGCGGCAGCTTCATGTATCCTTGCCACGACCGTTTCGACGGCCATGGGCGGCGTAACTCTGTTTGTATCTGTGTTCTTGTACCAAGAAATATATGAAATTTCCTTTTGTGGGATCCCAGGAGGTCGGGATCCCGACCAGCAAGTGGCCTTTTGTGTGTGGAAAACATATTTCTTAGTTTTTGTTCGTGCTCAGACTTCCACCCCGGGATGGACCACCGCGCATTAGTCTCCCTTGTCGAGACAAGCGTGTGGTGGTGAGCGTGTAGGGTTCCCGGAGGGCAACTGATCCCGGGGTCCGGAGACCAAGCAGGGAGTCAAAGTTGTCCGGGAAGAGCCTGTTTAGCCCCCAGCCAACAGTTCGTTGTTCGAGCAAGTTCGCTCTTTCATGACGCATGCCAAGCATCCACTAGAGAGAAGAGATCTTTCGCAAGAAAAAATTTTAGAATTCATGAAAAAGGTGCTGAATTAACTAAAGCAAAGGATATCTATATGTGTGGGTGCTCCTGGCCAAGTACCGTGCAGAAGCGGGTCCGCGGGGTGCTTAGCACTCATGTTGGAGCACTAGGACTCCCTAAAAAAAAGCTTTCAAAATTCATGCAGAAAATGCCCAAATTGATTTACTGCAAATAGAAGGGTATTTGTATATAGGTGGGAGCCCCCGGCCAAGTACTGTGTGGAAGCAGGTCCATGGAGTACTTGGCCATCATGCTGGGATATTAGGAGCCCTCTATCTACGGATAGAACTTACAGAGATGCTCGATGTTCCAGACGTTGGGAACATGCATCCCGTCCTTGTCGGTGAGAGTTTGTTCTTCCCCTCGCGTGATTGGAACCAGCGGAGGACCAGGTCTCCGACTTGGATGGTTCTTGGTTGTACGTGACGCTGGTGGTAGCGGCGGAGGGCTTGCTGATAGCAAGTAGCCCGGAGTGCCACCCAACACTGAACTTCCTCGAGGTAGAGGACGTCTTGCTGCCGTAGGCGATCTTGATCTTCTTCGTTGTAGGCCCATACACGTGGGCTTCCTAGTGCCACCTCGGCCGGGAGGACAGCTTCGGCACCGTAGACGAGGAAGAAGGGCGTTTCGCCAGTCGCACGGCTGGGTGTGGTTCGGTTTGACCAGACTACTGCCGGTAACTCGTCTATCCAGCCGGTGTCGTGCTTCTTGAGCTTGTTGTAGGTTCTGGTTTTCAACCCTTTGAGGACTTCTGCATTTGCTCTTTCTGCTTGTCCGTTGCTTCTTGGGTGGGTAACGAATGCGAAGCAGAGCTTGATGGCCACGTCGTCGCAGTAGTCCCCAAAAAGGTTGCTCGTGAACTGGGTCTCGTTGTTGGTGATGATGCAATTAGGGACCCCGAACCGGGCTACCAGGTCTTTAATGAAATTGAAGCTGAAGTCTTGTTGGCCTTTATGACCGCAAAAGACCTCTGGCCATTTGGTGAACTTGTCGATCGGCACGTACAACCATTCATAACCCCCGATGGCTTTTGGGAAAGGTCCCAAAATGTCGAGCCCCCAGACCGCGAATGGCCATGATAGGGGAATGGTTTGGAGTGCCTGTGCTGGCTGGTGAGACTGCTTTGTGTGGAATTGACATGCCCTGCAGCGCTGAGCCAGTTCGGCTGCATCCTGGAGGGCTGTCGGCCAGTAGAAACCTTGCTGAAAGGCTTTACCGACCATTGTGCGGGAAGCCGAGCGAGTTCCACACTCGCCCTCATGGATATCATCGAGTAGCTCGCCGCCTTCTTCCCGGATGATGCATCGCAAAAGGACCCAGTCTGTGCCACGCTGATATAGATCCCCATCTACCATGACGTAGGGTTTGGACTGTCATGCGATCCGTTTCGCAGTGGCATCATCCTCGGGAAGGATATTTTCTTTCACGAAGCCGCGGATGCCGTCCATCCACGAGGGTCCCTGAGAACGGGCCGAGAGCAGGGTTAGCTCGGCGGGTGGCTGGGCCTGGTTCCCTCTGCTTGAGGACGGGGTTCCCCCTTCGACACGGTCGGCGGCCGTGAAGGTAGGTTGGCATAGCCTTTCTTCGAACACCCCGGGTGGTAATGGAGCTCGTGAGGATGCGAGGCAGGACAGCTCATCGGCCTTAGTGTTCTCCTTTTGGGGAACGTATCGTAGCTCTAGTCTTTCGAAATGTCATTCCATTCGCCGCAGCTCGGCCACGTAGGTGGTCATTTGAGGGTCGGCGCATTGTTATTCCTTGGAGACCTGGTTCACCACGAGCTGGGAGTTCCCCTTGACTAGAAGGCGGCGTACTCCCAATCCGGCGGCTGCTTGGAGCCCGGCCAGGAGACCCTCGTATTCCGCCATGTACTACATGGCTCGGAAGCCTAGCTAAACGGCGTACATGAGGGTGTAACCGTCAGGGGCGGTGAGGAGCACCCAAGCGTCGGCCCCCTGGAGGCTGAGCGACCCGTCAAAATTCATGGTGCAGTACTCCAAGGTCCAAGGCTTGTCGTCATTGACCGTCGGGGTGGCGGTTACCTCCGGATGCTCGATGTCGGGGACTGGCGTCCATTCAGCGATGAAGTCGATGAGCGCTTGGCTCTTGAAGGCGTGTTGGGGTGCGAACTAGAGGCCGAACTCTGCAAGCTCGATTCCCCACTTTACCTTGCGTCTCGTCCCTTCCCGGTTACGGAGGATGTAGGCTAAGGAGTACGACGTGACCACGGTAACCTGATGTGCATGGAAGTAATGTCGCAGCTTGCGGGACGCCATCAGGACAGCGTACAACATCTTTTGCTCCTGTGGATAGTGCTCTTTTGCGTCTCGGAGTACCTCGCTCACGAAGTACACCGGCCTTTACGTACGGCGGGGTGGCCTTGCGTGTCCGTCCAGGGTGATCCCGGTGTCGGGAACAGGTCACCCCTCCGTAGCTTGACTTTCTTCTGGCTCCCCGGGGTCTGGGGCTTCTCCCCCGGGTTTTCCTACTCCCCCGGGTCTGGTTGTTTGCCCCCGGGGCTGCTACCTTCTCCCGGGCTAGTTTTACATTGCCTGGGGTCTTCCTCTTCCCTTTCTAGTACCAGCACTACGCTTACCACTTGCGACTTGCGGGGTTGCCGAGATGTAGAGGAGCAGGGCTTCCCCATTGGGGGATGCTACCAGCACCGGTGGGGAGGAGAGGTACGCCTTTAGTTCTCGGAATGCTTGGTCGGCTTTCGGGGTCCACTCGAATAGGCCGGTCTTCTTCAGTAACTTGAAAAGAGGGAGCCCCATTCCCCGAGCTTGGAGATGAACCGTCCGAGAGCCGCCATGCAACCCGTGAGGCATTGTGCTTCCTTTAGGCGGCTTGGGGGTTGCATGCGTTCGATTGCTTCCACCTTCTGAGGGTTCACTTCGATGCCTCGGATTGATACTAGGAAGCCCAGGAGCTTCCCTGCTGGGACCCCAAACACACATTTCTCGGGGTTCAGCTTAAGCCGGGTGGTGCGTACGCTATCAAATGCTTCCGACAAATCCCGCAGGAGGGACTCCTGCTGCCGGGTCTTGACCACAATATCGTCGACGTATGCTTCGACATTGCGGGACTGCAAGTCCTGTAGAGTGATGCGCATGGTCCGTTGGAAGTTGGGACCAGCGTTCTTGAGCCCGAAGGGCATGCGGACGTAGCAGTGCGTTCCTACCGGGGTGGTGAATGTGGTTTTCTCCTCGTCCTCCCTTGACATACTTATCTAGTGGTACCCAGAGTACGCGTCCAGAAAGCAAAGGAGGTCGCATCCCGCCGTGGAATCGACTACCTGGTTGATGCAGGGTAGCGGAAAAGGATCTTTTGGGCAGGCTTTGTTGAGGTCGGAGTAGTCCACGCACATGCGGAGCTTGCCGTTGGCCTTTGGGATGATGACCGGGTTAGCCAACCACTCGGGGTGGAAGACTTCTCGGATGAATCCCGCGTCCAACATCTTCCGCACTTGTTCGTGGATGAAATATGCCTCTCCGGAGCCTGGCGTCAGATCTTCTGCTGGATGGGCCGCGTGTCAGGGTGCACGGCCAGGTGGTGCTCGCTCACCTCCCTGGGGACCCTGGGCATGTCGGACGGTTTCCATGCGAACACGTCAACATTAGCCTGGAGGAAGGGCGCGCTTTCCTATGTTTCGCCCTGCTGGGCCCCTATCATCACCACCCGCGAAGGGGCGCCCCCTAGGCAGACCTCTTTGGTGAGGGCCGTGTCATCTGGGGAGAGCCGTTGTTTCACTGGTGCAGGTGATCCCGAGTCGGGGCGCTCGTCGTCTTCAGGGGCGGCCGCCGCCATGGTGTTGTACAACTTCTCGACTTGACGGTGATGACCCCGGATGGTCCCGGGATCTTCAAGGTGCCGTAGGCGTAGTGTACGGCGGCCATGAACTTGGCCAGCACCGGGCGGCGAAGGATGGCGTTGTAGGGGAGGTCGCAGTGCGCCACGTCGTAGACCACGTTCTCGGTGTGGAAGTTGCTCTGCCCCCCGAACGTGACCGGCAACTCGATCTGTCCCAAGGGAATGGTCTTCCCCTCGGTGATGCCGTAGAAGGGCTTTGACGGCTGCAGCTTGCGTTCCCCGATCTGCATCTTGTGAAAGACCTCGGGGGATAGGAGGTTCAGTCCCGCTCCCCCATCGACGAGGACTCTGGCCACCCCAATGTTGCAGACGGTGGGGGTTACTACCACAGGGAGTAACCCGACCCCCACCGTGTTATTGGGGTGGTTGTTCTGGTCGAAGGTGATGGGGGTGCCCGACCACTTCATGAGTCAGGAGCTTTCTGGCGCCGAGAAGATGGCGCAGACTTCCCTCCAGATGAGCTTGGCCCTCCTCCAGGATGGTGGCACAGTCGCTCCTTCGAAGGCGGTGGCGACGGCCTGCGTGGCTCCTGGAAGCCAAGGCCCGCCTATTCGGTGGCATTCTAGCAGTTGGGACGGCGGTCGCCGCGCTCGTTCCGGTGGTCCTCGGCGATCCCCTTGACCAGCCGGCACTCGGCGAGGTCGTGCCGATCGGTCCGGTGGATTTCACACCACTTGCCGGCTCCCGGTTTGGCCGGAGCTGACTTCTGGAATCCCTCATCGGGCCTAGGGGCGTCTCCCCCAGGAGCCCAACAGGGGTGTTGCTTGTCGCGGCCCTCCGCCGCCGCCAGGACAGTGGCGGCCTTCCGCTTGTTCTTCTTGTTGTCGGGCCGACCGGACCGGGTGCGCTCCGGTATAGTGGTCTCTTCCGGAGCCCTGCTAGCGCTGCGCTTTGGCTTCTCGAGCACATTTGTCCGCCAAGGCGAACAACTCGGAGATGATTTCGATGTTGCGCGTCTCGAGCTTGCCCACGAGACGCTTGTTGGTCACGCCCTTGGTGAATGCCATAATGACGGCCGAGGGTGTGATGCGCGGGATGGTGTTGCGCACCTGGCTGAAATGCTGGATGTATTGTCGCAGCATTTCGCCCTTGCGTTGCTTGACGGCGAGCAGGTCACCCCTGGTCCTCGATCGATTGAACGAGCTAGAGAAGTTGGTGACGAACTGTTCACACAAATCTCCCCAGGAACCGACCGATTCCTAGGGGAGATTCATCAGCCAGAACCTCGTCGTGCCCTTAAGGGCGACGTGGAAGTAGTTGGCCATTACCTGAGGCCCCCCACCCGCAGCCTGAATGACCGAGGTGTAGATATGGAGGAACTCCTCAGGGTCGATGGTACCATCATACTTTTTCAAGAGGTTCGGCCGGAACTTGGTGGGCCAGTTGACCCGACGCAAGTCGGCGGTGAACGCTCGGCATCTGGCCCCGTAGGGCCCGATGTCGTTGTTCACTGAATCTCCCTGCCCGCGGCCGCCGCGGACGGGGGAGCCAGATGAAGCGTGCTCCTCCCTGGCCTCTCGGCGGCACTCTTTGAGTGATGCAAACCTGGAGTTTGTAACCGGAAGATCCGACCATTAGTCAGAAGATCCGAGCCTGATCTATGTCGGAAGATCTGACCCACCGTCGGAAGATCCGACTGCAGCCATCAGAAACCACCAACGGCTCTATTTTTGGGGTGGGGCTCACCCCCTCTATTCATTGCTTCTGCTCACTCCGACCAACCACACCTCCCTAGCATTCAATAAAACCCTCTCCTCCATCCAAAGAGCTTGATTCTTGCAAGGATTCATTTAGGGATTGAGAGAGAGTGAGATTTGAGGTGTGAGAAAAGAGCACCTTGTGAGCCTTCACTTGTTCATCTCAAGAAGCACTTGAAGCATACTTTGATTCGTCGATTTGCGTTTGTTACTCTTGGAGCTTTGCTCCTAGACGGTTAGAGGTGCCGGTGAGCTCCCATTCCTTTGTGGTTTGAGCCCCGGAAGTTTGTATTACCCTTCTCTTTGTGAGAATAATAGTAAGTGACTCAATCCTCCTTTGTGGTTGATTGAGGGAGGCAAGGGGTTAGTGAAAACCCAGCTCTTTGTGAGCTCCTCAACGGAGCGTAGCTCCTAAGTGGAGTGAACTCTGTAACAAATCCCGTGTCTCATTTACTTATTGTTGTTCATATTGTTCTTGAGCTAGATTTGACCCGATCTATGTGTTTATAAGTTTCCGCTGCTAGAGATCACCTCTAGAAGTCTCAAGACACTTGTTGTAAGATTTCTATTCAAATAGATTCCTCATAAACTTATCTTAGTTTAAATTTCATATTTTGTTCTTGAGGGGGTCGGAAGTTCCTACCCAGTATCAGAACTTGAAGTTCCGATAGTTTTAACAGTTTTTCATCTAGAACTGGCAGAATTTTTAACAGGGCCTATTCACCCCCCTCTAGGCCTAGTGTCGGTCCTTTCAATTGGTATCAGAGTCTAATCTCTTGATTTAGGCTTAACCGCTAAGGGGGAAAACACTATGGCCGGTGTTGGGGATGAAAGTGTTGGTGGTGCTACCTCCACATATGAAGTCAATGATAGTGACTTTGAAGTTAGTGATGTGGAAGGTGATATGACCGAAGAAGAAAGAAAGATCAAGCGAAAAGAGAAGATAAAGAAAAAGATGAATGAAAGAGTTGTAAAGAAGGCTCAATTGCTTTTCAACGAAAAGATGAAATTGGAGATTGAGAAGAAGACTCATGGGTTTCATACGGTGTCTCATACATATGAGACTTCTACTTCTCAATCCTCTAACTCTTTCAATCTCTCTTTCTCTACCGTTCCAATGGGCAAACCTCCTCACTTTGATGGAACCGACTATGCCCGTTGGAGCGAAGATATGCAAGTGCATCTATATGGTCTTAACCCACATCTTTGGACCATTGTGTGTGTAGGTGTGCCTCAACTTGGAGAAGATGAGGTGGCTTCTCCAGAACATGAGCATGATTTGTTCCGCAATTCCCAAGCCGTGAGAGTCATTAGAAGCTCTCTTTTCACAATGGAGTACAACAAAGTTAGAGGAATCATAAGTGCAAAGGATATTTGGGAAACTCTCCAAATGTCACATGAAGGCAATGATGAGGTCAAGGAGGGCAAGATGGATCTTCTCCAAGGAGACTTGAAGCATTTGTCATGAAGAAAGATGAAACCGTTCAACAAATGCATGATTGGCTCACTCTCCTCGTGACCGAGATTAAAACTCTTGGTAGCAAGGATTGAGATGATTTCAAAGTTACTAAGAAGATGCTTAGAGCATATGCGCCCAAGAATTCGATGTTGGCAACCTTCATTAGAGGCAAAGAATCATATATAAGGATGAAGCCAATCAAATTGTTGAATGAGTTGCAATTTCATGAGATGAATGCCCTAGATGTTGCCAAGTCAATTGGTCAAGATGAAGTCAAGACTATTGCTCTCAAAGCCGAACCAAGCAAGACGGTTGAAACAAGTGAGAAGCCATCAAAGCAAAAGAAGAAAGTTGAGTCAAGTGATGGAGATATCAACGATGAGGAAATCGCCATGATGGTGAAAAACTTCAAGAAGTTTATGAAGAATAGAAACTTCAAGAAAGGAACTACACAAAGAAGATGCTACAAGTGTGGTGAAAAAGATCACTTCATAGTGGATTGTCATCTCAATGACAACAATGAAAATGAAGAAAAGAAGTACAAGGACAAGGGCAAGGACAAGGGTTATGACAAGGAGAAGAGGTACAAAGAGAAGAGCAAGGAGTACAAGAAGAAGATTGGCAGGGCTCATGTTGGTGAAGGTTGGAAGTCTAGTGACGGCTCCGACAATGAGGGCACGGCTTCTCTTGCCATGCTCACTACTTCATCAACACCAAAGCTCTTCAACAACCTCTCCGATGATGAAGATGAAGGCCCCATGTGCTTCATGGCCAGGGGGGGATAAGGTATCAAACTATTCAAACCCTCCATCCTCTCTCACCTCCACATCTAGTGAAGTAGAAAATGACTAAGAGGAAGTGGAGGCCCAACTCAAGGAAAACATGATAATGAAGTTTGGCAAACTAGGCTATAAACAAATTAAAAAGCTTATGAAGAAATTAGAGAAAAAGAAGGAGATTCTTAGAGAACAAGAAGAATTGCTCATCCTTGAGAAGGAGAGAAACCTTGTTCTAGAAAAGTCTCTAGCTAAGGAAAAGGATAAGGTTAAGAAGTTGGCAACAGACTTGTCTCTTGCAAATGACTCAAACGTGAGGATGTCAAAGGATCATGCCTTAGCAAAGGGCTCACTAGCTAGCCTAAAGAATGTTCATAGTGAGCTTCAAGAGAGGCATTCACGCTTGAAGATATTAACAAAGAACTTGAAGTGAGCTATAGCACTCTTTGGGATAGCACCAAATCTAGTTCCAAAGCTACTGTTAACTCTAATGTCTCCAATAGAAAAGGTTGCTCAAAATATCATAACCATGATATAAATGCTTGTGTTACTAACCTTGCCAAGATAGAAGAAGCAATCAAGTCCAAAGATGCTCAAATCTACAAGTTGAACATGCTAGTTGGAAAGGGAAACCTTAATCCCAAGAGTGACTTTAAGTCACATCCAGCTTATGACAAGGCCCGAAGGTTCCCAAGCATTGTCGATGGACTTGGTCAGACAAGAGGAAACAAGGCCAATGGTTCTAAGATTGTGAATGGCATGTCCATTCCACTTTGGAAGAAAGGAGCCAATCTTGATGACTTGATGAACATGGCTCACCATGGCACAAAGAAGAGTGTTGACCAAGGTAAGAACAAGGTTGAGAACTCAACAAAGGTCAACACAAGCAACAAGGATGTGTCATCTTCTCCATCATGCAACTACACCATTGACTACACGGTGGTAATTCAAAATGGGAAGATGGTGGTCAAGTACATTGGTGCTCACACAAGGAAGTTGAGGAGTGTGTGGATGCCCAAGATGGCTTATTCTAACCTCCAAGTTTGGGTACCTAAAACTTGAGCATCACTTTGTTTTGTAGGCATACTCCTCCGGTGGAAGTGCATGGTTGATTGATAGTGGTTGTTCGAATCATATGACCGGGGAGAAGGACTTGTTCACATCATTGGAAACGGATGACATACCCAAAGAAACCATTGTCTTGAAGACAATAGTAAGGGAGAAGTAATTGGTTTGGGTAAAATCGCTCTTGCTCATTATAATTCAATTAATGATGTTTATTGGGTTAAAAAATTAGGATACAACTTGTTGTCCATCTCACAACTTTGTTTGATGGGCTACAATTGTCTCTTTACTAATGAGGGTGTTACCGTCTCTAGAAGGGAGGATTCCTCTATTGCTTTTACGGGTCAATTATAGGGCAAAATTTATCTTGTTGGTTTCTCTAAGGAGAAATTTGAGCCCAAGACTTGTTTAGTGGCAAAATCCGACTTGGGTTGGTTTTGGCATCGCCGACTAGCCCATGTCGGCATGAGGAACTTGGCCAAAATTCAAAAAGGCAGGCACATCCTAGGACTAACCAATGTTGTTTTTGAGAAAGATAGGTTGTGCAGTGCATGTCAAGCCGGGAAACAAGTTGGTGCTCCACATCCCGCCAAAAATATCTTGACATCATCAAGACCCTTGAAGCTTCTACACATGGATTTATTTGGACCAATTGCCTACATTAGCATTGGTGGTAACAAATATGGTCTTGTTATTGTTGATGATTTTTTACGTTTCACTTGGGTATTCTTTTTGGAAGATAAAGGTGAAGCACAAGGAATCATCATGAAATTCATAAGAAGAGCTCAAAATGAATATGAGTTGAAGATCAAGAATATAAGAAGTAACAATGGTTCCGAATTTCGGAATACCAATGTTGAAGATTTCCTTGATGAAGAAGGAATCAAGCATGAATTTTTGGCTCTATACACTCCTCAACAAAATGGCGTTGTGGAGAGGAAGAATAGGACATTGATTAAAGTCGCAAGAACCATGCTTGATGAGTACAAGATCCCGGATATGTTTTGGGCCGAAGCAATCAACTCGGCTTGCCATGCTATCAACCGCCTCTACATTCACAAATACTTGGGCAAAACACCCTACGAGATAATTACTGGTAACAAACCTAAGGTGCATTACCTTAGAGTTTTTGGTTGTAAGTGTTTCATACTTAACAAGAAAGCTAAAAGCTCAAAATTTGCACCAAAGGTAGATGAGAGTTTTCTACTTGGTTATGGTACTAACGAACATGCCTATCATGTCTTCAACAAAACCACCGGTTGTGTTGATGTCATGGTAGATGTGACTTTTGATGAATCTAACGGCTCTCAAAAAGACCAAATTGATAAGAATCTTCTAGATGATGAGGAGCCACCAAGTGTATCAATCATGAGAATGAGCTTAGCTGAAGTAAGGCCTCGTGAAGCTCAAGATCCAGCTACGGTTGAAGCAAGAAATGACGATCCATCATCATCTACAAGAGTTGAACTGCCAAGTTGTCCACAACCTCAAGATTAAAGTAAAGATCATGGTGACGATCAAGATCATGGCATTGATCAATGGGGAGGACAAGGTAAAGGAGCTCAAGTTGATGCACGTCAAGAAGATGATGATGATGGACCAATTCAACCTCAATCACAAGTGTCTCATCCAAGAGTTCATCAAAGTGTTCAACGAGATCATCCCGTTGACAACATTCTTGGAAGCATCCAAAGAGGGGTAACTACTCGTTCACGTTTAACAACATTTTGTGAACATTACTCGTTTGTTTCCTCTTTGGAGCCTCTTAAGGTAGATGAAGCACTTGGTGATCCGGATTGGGTGATGGCTATGCAAGAAGAGTTGAAAAACTTCACAAGAAATAAAGTTTGGGAATTAGTGCCAAGACCCAAGAAAAATGGCACCAAGTGGGTTTTCCAGAACAAGGAAGATGAACATGGCATTGTCACAAGAAACAAGGCTAGATTGGTTGCTCAAGGTTTCACTCAAATTGAAGGATTGGATTTTGGTAAAACTTATGCTATGGTGGCTAGGCTTGAATCAATTAGAATATTGCTAGCTTATGCCGCTCATCATGATTTCAAGCTATATCAAATGGATGTCAAGGGTGCCTTCTTAAATTGGCCAATATCCGAGCTAGTGTATGTGGAGCAACCTCCGGGATTTGAAGACCCCAAGCATCCCAACTATGTGTACAAGCTCCATAAGGCGCTCTATGGGCTCAAGCAAGCTCCTAGAGCATGGTATGAATGCCTTACCGAATTTCTTCTCAAGAACGGCTTTGTAATGGGGAAAGCCGATTCTACTCTTTTTACTCAAAAAGTAGACAAAGATCTCTTTGTGTGTCAAATTTATGTTGATGATATTATCTTTGGTTCTACTAATGAAAAGTTTTGTGAAGAGTTTAGTAGAATCATGACCAAGAGATTTGAGATGTCGATGATGGGAGAATTGAAGTTCTTCCTTGGTTTTCAAATCAAGAAATCGAAGGAAGGAACTTTCATATGTCAAACCAAATATACAAGTGATATGCTTAAGAAGTTTGACATGGCCGATGCTAAACCTATCAAGACTCCTATTGCCGTGAATGGACATCTCGATCTAAATGAAGACAGAAAATCCGTGGATCAAAAGGTATATCGCTCCATGATTGGCTCTCTGCTTTACCTTTGTGCATCTAGGCCGGATATTATGCTTAGTGTGTGCATGTGTGCAAGATTTCAAGCTAATCCTAAGAAATGCCATTTGGTAGCTGTTAAAAGAATCTTGAGATATTTAGTGCATACTCCAAACCTTGGCTTGTGGTATCCCAAGGGCTCCACTTTCGATTTACTCGGCTATTCCGATTCAGATTATGCCGGTTGCAAGGTAGATCGAAAGAGTACAACGGGGACTTGTCAATTTCTTGGCCGGTCCTTGGTGTCTTGGAGCTCTAAGAAACAAAATTCCGTTGCGCTATCCACCGCCGAGGCCGAGTATGTTGCAGCCGGTGCTTGTTGTGCTCAACTACTTTGGATGAGGCAAACCTTGAGTGACTTTGGTTGTGAGTACAAAAAGATCCCTCTCTTGTGTGATAATGAGAGTGCCATCAAACTAGCCAACAACCCGGTCCAACACTCAAGAACCAAGCACATTGACATAAGACATCACTTCCTAAGAGACCACGAAGCCAAAGGAGATATCGCTCTAAGTCATGTGAGTACCGATAAACAACTAGCCGATATCTTCAAGCCTCTAGATGAGCAAAGATTTTGTTTCTTGAGGAGTGAGCTAAATATCTTGGATTCTCGTAACTTGGCTTGACTTGTTGCATACATCTTGGTTGATGCCTAGACTAGAAGAAAATGGATTTATTTTTGTTTATTTGTGTGAGTTCTTCAAAATATTTGGATTTGTGATTGTTGAATCATAGCTTGTGTCAGATGATTATTGTTATGTATTGTTGAATGTGGCTAATCACTTTGAGACAAGTATCTTATATGTCCATTACCTATATCCTCCCAATCTCAAATCTAGACTCCTCTCAAAATTCTATGTGTCCTCTTTATGCCTGTCGGAACTTCCATCGAAAGTTTCTACAGGAAGTTCCCAAGAGCTCGGTTCAAGTTCCTACAAAAATGTATCTTCCTGCTCTCCATCGGATCTTCCGAAACATCCCAGCTCGGAACTTCCGGCCCTCCGTCAGAACTTCCGTAATCTTTCAGCTTTCTCTGATGTCCCTTGATTTCACCTATTGGAACATCCAATGGTCCGTCAGAACTTCCGACCATCTCCGTAGTATAAATACCTGGGGGTAACGGCTCTATCAAACCCTAACTCCTTTTTCACTCCCGTGTGCCCCTCTCACTCTCTCTTGCTCCGCACAGCGATTTTGGATTTAGTCCGTGGGATTTGCGTGCTCAAGGATCCTTTTGATTCTCCCAAGCCTCGGAAGTTCCTCCCCGTCGGAACTTCTTCGAATAGCGCGGGAAAATCGTTGAGGTATTACTTTTCAAATCCCCTTTGCCCGATCTCTCAATGTAGGATGTTCTAGGAGATTTCTTTCAGTGAATCATCTTCCTTATCTATCTAGAGGACATGCCTAGAATCTTACAAACTTTGGTGGGCAAAATCGTCGGATTCACGAACTTGTTCTTCATTTTCTGGTTCTGTCGGAAGTTCCGACAGTGAGCCGGAAAATCCAATCCTCGGATCTTCCATCTCACCGCCGGAACATCCGAAAGAGACACCAACTAAGGACGTCTTTATGCTTCCATTACCTACCATTGATCTTTCATCTAAGCTTCATTCATTCAATCTTTCCTAGATGGCTCCTAAGATGAAGGTTACCAAGAAGAAGAACCCTCCTACATAAAGTAGTTCTTCTCTGGATCGTGGTGAAGATTTTGGGCAAGTGCAACCTCAAAGGAGGAGGCAAGCTATGGCAAAGTGAAGCAAAACCACTACCCAAGCGAAAGGAAAGGGTTTGGCTGGCTCATCCAGGACTTCAATTGGACAAGAATACAATGATGATATTGACATATCCTTTTATAAAAGAGAGAAGGCAGTGGTTCACAGGCCAGTAAGAAGCAGTGAGGATCGCCCTTGTGTTTACTTCACCAAGGGCGAGTATGATATGAAGCCACTTCGCCTCAATGCTCATGAGGACCCTCGCACTGTCATGTACAAGGAATTCAAGGGTGATCCTCGGTTTTGGCTACCTCATCAGGCAGACTGGTATGAGTCAGTGATAATGGACAAGAAGCATGTCACTACTGAGATGAGATGGGTCGACTGGAACTTCTTGCGAGGTATGACTTCTCCGGTGAAGGAAGTGGTGGATGCTATATGTCGACGCCAGATTTTGACACGTATTGAATCGGCGTCAGGAGGAGAAGGTTGGCCGATGAAGCAGATCTGAAAGCTACAGTAAGGAATCGGCCGATCGAGGTAACAGTTGAAAATCGGCCGATTGGTGGCGCAGCCCATAGCGACAGGATAGGATTATTCCAGAAGATCCTGGTCAAAAGCTTGTCAACAAGGTATGCTAAGACGGCCGGAAAGCAATTGGAGAGGTTCTGACTGGATTAGGAAACGGCGGCGAAAGATTCTGCGGGAGTCCGTTTCCTTTTTAAAGTTATTATAGATATAGTAGTTTTCCTGTTTTAAATAAGGTTGTAACAAGTCGTAATCGACCAGGAGTCCTAGTTTCAAGGTATAAATAGGAGTCGCTAGGGCTTTGCAAAAAACAATCAAATCAATCAACAAAACACTTCTACTTTTTACCAGTACTTTACTTTTCAAGTCGGCGACTTCGCCAATATTTTCTTCTTCCATGAGTTCGTACGGATTGGCAGGGCTGCATCAACCTGATCTCCGGCCAATTGGTAGGTTCCGCTTATCGAGTAATATCCGAGCTTTAACTACGGGCGCATCGCTGTGGTTTCGTTTGGATTTATTCACAAGTTATCGATATTTACTAGAATTGCAAGTTTTACCTGTTATTCTAGTATTATCACCAGTTATCCAGCTTGAGATCAGGGTAATCGGCTTCGTCATTGTTCTCCTTCAATTCATCGCCATATAGCCGATTAGATCTGTTTCAAGTGTTGCTTCTATAGTAATTGTTTAGATTGCTCCAGCAGTTCTCTTTACAACTACTATACGATCATCGGCTGACCCATAGCCGATCATCTCCACAGCAAATCGGCCGATTTGCCGCCGACACGCTCCTCAGGACAGATCGGAAATCCAGCCGATCGACGCGCCTGGAATTTAATACTCTATTTCCTTGTCAATCAACAGGTCAGATTGACTGGCACGCCGCGCGAACCGCACCAGGGCGATAACCCGAACAGGAGCTAAGCAGATTCTCCCGGGTCGTGTGTCCGACGCTGAAGACCCATCGGCCGATTCCTATCCGGCCGATTTTAGCGCCAACACTATATTTGCTAGATGTGTAGAGATGGATCTTATGGATATCATGAAGTTTGAATGTGACTGGAATGAGGAGGTGGTGGCTCAATTCTATGCCACTCTTTGGGTTGACACAGAAAATCAAGTCATGCATTGGACTCTAGAAGGCAAGCGCCTTGAAGTATCAATTGTTGACTTTGGGAGCATATTTGGCTTTGATCTAGGTGATGAAAGTGGCAACTATGTGAGAGACACTTCCAATGTTGATTTGCATGAGTCTGGAGTTCTAGAGAATTCAAAGATGCACTTCATGTATGATAGTGTGTATACCGAAGATGGGAATGTGGTGTTTGGTAAGAACATTGGACTCACTCCTTATTATAAGATGTTCAATCAATTCTTCCGAGGGACCTTGACTCCTAAAGGTGGCAATGCGGATAACATTTCATATAAGGCTAAGGATTTGCTTGCTCAGATGGCTCCGGGGATGTCTAAGTTCCTTGTGTTTGAGTTCATTTGGAATGAGATCATCCATTGCTCAAATGATGCAGCTAGTGCATGTCACTATGCCCCATACATTCAGCATATGATCAACAGGGTGACTGGGTTGAGAATTAGAGTTGACATGAGTCACTATCCTCACAAGTCCCCTAGACGCAAGATTGAGCAGCTTCTTTGAATTGGAGCTAGACAGGTGACACGCTTTGGTGATCCCAAAGGTCCTTTTCCTGGTGCTTATCCTCCACAGGGTCTATCTGCTATGCGTTTTAAGTCTGGCGCCCCTAGATCCTCTCGTGCAGCAGCTCCATCTCAAGCTCCTTCTTCGTCACGTGGACGTTCACATGCCCCTTCTTCATCTCATGGACCATCTCATGCTTCTACCGCCAAGAAGGGCAAGCTGGATATGATGTTGCAGGGAGTGTTTGCTTGCTTTAGTGCCTGCCGCCAGAATTCCATTGAGATTCGTGAGCACAAGAAGTATATGGATGAGGAGCTTCTTAAGATTGAGAAGAGGCAAAAGGAGCTTATGGCAAAGAGTGACATTCCATGCTCTCCTCTTCATGATGCTAGAGATTTTCCTTCACCTCCACATATCTACAATCCATGGGAGGATATGAGTGGTTCTTCCTTTGCACATGGTGAAGATGATATTGAGGAGGATTTTGGTGGCGGTGAAGAAGAACATGAGCAAGATGATAATGATGAGGCCACCGCTTCTGATGAAGAAGAGGAACAAGGTGATGATGAGGAGGAGGAAGAAAGCGAGGGAGGAGGAGATGATGAGGATGATGAGGACGATGAGTAGCTTCCTTTTTGGCGCTTGATGCCAAAGGGGGAGTGAATTTGGTGCTTGGAGACCCCACCCATCTATCTCTCATCTTTTATCAAACTTGTTTTAGTTAATGGACATGTAAGAACTTATGTGGTGTAATGTGCGGTGTGCCAAGTGAGACTTTAAATTCTTATGGTAGCTAGGGCTTGTTTCAAATTTAATCATGCTAGTTTGATGGTTCTTGAACCTATTTATCTATGGTGTGATGATTATGGTTGAATGCTTTGTTATCTTTCACTTTATTGATTGATATATCATGTCATATGCATCACGGTTATTAAATCACACTTATGCACACCTTTGTACTCTTGTATGCAATGTTTTAGGGGGAGTTCTTTCTTGAAAATGTGCATTGGCGTTTGAGGCCAATCAAGTATAGTATGCACATATTTAGGGGGAGCTCCTTTAGATCTTGTTGAGTACAAATCCCTTTTTTACTTTATTCCTATATTTTTAATCCAAATTGTGTTGTCATCAATCACCAAAAAGGGGGAGATTGAAAGTGCATCTAGGCACTAATCTAATTTTGGTGATTAGTGACAATCACAATTTGGAGGATATGATGCGTTGAATGAGTGTGCAGGAATAAAGTTAAAGAAAATCGAAAAAGGTTCAAAGGATGGCCCCCAATTCTTTCATGACGGTGTTGGAGCTCAAGGATGTTTTAAATTCATTTTTAGTTTGAATTTGAGTATAAGAATCACCGTACTATAAAGGGGGACGTGCTTGATTTGATCAAGGTTGTCAAAGTGCTGCTCATGAGATGATTACATAGATGACAAACACATAAACTCACGTACACAAACCTCAGAAAAATTCCCTTTGTCACTGCCTCTGTCGGAAGTTCCGACAACTCCGTCAGAACATCCGAGCCCGGTCAAAACTTCCGAAGGGAAGTTCCCACCGACACGGGTCATGTTCTGACCGAATTTATATGTTCCGACAAGTTCCGTCGGAAGTTCCGACCCCTGTTATTTGTGACCTTTCTGAGTGATGCAAACCTGGAGTTTGTAACCGGAAGATCCAACCATGAGTCAGAAGATCCGAGCCTGATCTATGTCGGAAGATCCGACCCACCGTCGGAACATCCGACTGCAGCCATCAGAAACCACCAACGGCTCTATTTTTGGGGTGGGGCTCACCCCCTCTATTCATTGCTTCTGCTCACTCCGACCAACCACACCTCCCTAGCATTCAATACAACCCTCTCCTCCATCCAAAGAGCTTGATTCTTGCAAGGATTCATTTAGGGATTGAGAGAGAGTGAGATTTGAGGTGTGAGAAAAGAGCACCTTGTGAGCCTTCACTTGTTCATCTCAAGAAGCACTTGAAGCATCCTTTGATTCATCGATTTGCGTTTGTTACTCTTGGAGTTTTGCTCCTAGACGGTTAGAGGTGCCGGTGAGCTCCCATTCCTTTGTGGTTTGAGCCCCGGAAGTTTGTATTACCCTTCTCTTTGTGAGAACAATAGTAAGTGACTCAATCCTCCTTTGTGGTTGATTGAGGGAGGCAAGGGGTTAGTGAAAACTCAGATCTTTGTGAGCTCCTCAACGGAGCGTAGCTCCTAAATGGAGTGAACTCCGGTAACAAATCCCGTGTCTCATTTACTTATTGTTGTTCATATTGTTCTTAAGCTAGATTTGACCCGATCTATGTGTTTATAAGTTTCCGCTGCTAGAGATCACCTCTAGAAGTCTCAAGACACTTGTTGTAAACTTTCTATACAAATAGATTCCTCATAAATTTATCTTAGTTTAAATTTCGTATTTTGTTCTTGAGGGGGTCGTAAGTTCCTAGTCTCTGTCGAAAGTTCCTACCCAGTATGAGAACTTCCTTCGGAAGTTCCGATACGGCGTCAGAAGTTCTGACAGTTTTAACAGTTTTTCGTCTAGAGCCTGCAGAATTTTTAACAGGACCTATTCACCCCCCCCCCCTCTAGGCCTAGTGTCGGTCCTTTCAAGAACGCAGGTCGTGCGTCCCGTTGGTGGCCGACCCCGCCAGAGCGGGCGGCCGCGGCGATCGCCGGTGGCCTCCTCGGGAAGAGCCCCCGGCCGCCGTTCGAGCGCCCGTAGCCCCCGTTTTGAGGCATGCCTTACCCCACAAGCCTGGCTAGCTCATCAAGCCAATGCTTCTTGGGGGTTCCAAGCTTGGCTCGTACCGGGGGATGGTGCAGGAGCGCTCAGGCCGTGACCAGCGCTTCCCCTCGGGGAACGCCGCCGCGGTCGGTCCTAGCGGGCACATGGGACGCCTGCCGAACCGCACGCCATTGGGCTTCCGCCCAGAGTTGGGCGTACCTGACGTTGGCCTACGTAGTGCCCCTAGAGGCGGATCTGGGAGCGTCGAGGCGGGGTGGCGCCGTAGCGAACGATGCCGGTTGACGCCCGTCGGGTGCGGGAGGCGGCGGAACTGGCCTCGCCGCGCCCGCTTTCGCCATCGATAGCCCCCGGCGGGGGGCGTGCTCGTCTCCGCTCTCGTCGTCTGAACGGTCGGAGCGTCTCGCCATTGCTTCAATCGAAGGTTCTTCATCGAGGATGGTGATTTCACACGCCAACACCCCCTACTTGGCGCGCCAGCTGACGGTGGGTGAGGAGCACCAGCAGGGGTTCGTGGGAACCCCAGTTTAGAGATTCGGCCAGGGGTGTAACACGCAGTGAAATTCCAACCGTGGGACAAAGGATTTAGACAAGTTCGGGCCGCTTGGAAGCGTAAGACCCTACGTCCTGTGTGTGTGGTGTTCTTGTTCTCGGCTCAAGCGAGCTAGTAGCAGTTGTGTTGTGGAGCTTCAGCCTCCTCTTTACATGTTGCACTGATATCCTATTTATAGCCCCTCCCCTAGGCCCAGGGAGGGGATTTACCGACCTTAGATTTACCGTCCTGGGGTGTGAACGCGGCGCCGTCCTGGGGGGCGCCTCCCTGCAAATGGCGCTGCCCTTCTGACGCTATCTTATCCTGTGGGTCCCACCCGGTCGGTCCCCGGGTTCCTCCCGGGGCACCTCGGGGCGGCCTGGTCGACGCCCGGGGTGTTCGAGGGGCCCGCGAGGTCCTCGGGGCGCGTCCCCGAGCCAACCCAGGGTTTTCTCCGGACCCCGGGGTCTTCCTGGTGGTTTATTTGACGCGACGGGGGCCCAAGCGATGGGCCCCGCCTGCACCATCCTCTGCTGGGTTGACAGGACGTGACCGGGTGGAGGGTGCTCCCCTTGCTCTGGCCCAGGCGTCATCTGATCACACGCCTCTTCGTAATCATGCTGCTTTACGGGGAAGTCGCGCCGTGGTGGACCCTGCTTCTGCTCCGTGTCGGCACGGTAAAAATCTCCTGCCAGGGGTAATTCCTTCTGGGCTAAGGAACCGCCCTGGCCGGTGGGGCCACCCGCGCCCTCACCCAGCTCCGCATCCTCTGGAAGCTGCATTGTCGGGCCGGGCTTTGACGCCCGTGGTGGGCCTGCTGGCCCGTTTGACCTTTGACTTTTCGGGTGGGGTGGGGACCCCGTCCTCACGATGCCGACAGTGTCAGTGGGACCCACTCACAGGCGTGCATGTGGTTCGGAAGCCGCGTGGGTGCCGTGCGTTGGGTGCCGTGCGTGAGCGCTTCCGTGTGGGACGGCCGTTCTTAAGTCATTACGAAATAAAAAAGATTGGAATCCTCACACATACTATAAATTACATATGACGTATAATATATATACTTTCATATGACTTCCTGTATATTTGGTAGTATATTGAAGGTTATAATTCTGAGATGATAGCATATGCCACGCTTGGAGTAGACTCTAGACTGCCGCTTAAGACACAATATGGTACCTCGACAATTCTCTACTTTCTATTCCACGAACGTGTATGGTTGTTTTAATGTCCGATCGTGTAAATACCATAGATCCTTCTCCAAGTTGTGCTGTGGGATCTCCAGCATCTGCAACAAAAAAGTTGCATGAAAAATAAGAATTAGTATTAATTAGATGTACAGGCTATATGCAATGATTAATGCAAACATGGGAACAGTAGGATTGACGTACATCCTCGGGATTCGTCAGCTGAAAAGAGGTTTGGGCTGAATTATTTATTGGTCCTGACCATGCAGCCCAGTTCGATCTTGGGCCTAACATTTATTTAGCGTAGAGTCTAGTTGGACAAGAAACAGAGTCAGCCTATCGGCCCATTTATCCCAATTATCTTATAAAACTGGATCCGGTCCAAATCTGTTCACATTCACAGGCCCATAAATGTTCAAAAACCAGCTCTATAGAATTTCAAGAAAACATACCTTCTGTAAGTCTCAGCCTTTCTCAAGGTGTGAATAGTTTTCCAATCACGAGATTGATCTGACATTATCCCATTTACGTGATAGATTTATATCTGTTTTTTTCTTATACGAACTAGTACCCTATGGTTGTCTACGCTTTCTTAGCTGCATCTCCTGTCTTTTTGCATGTTAAGCTGGACGCATGTGCGTGTATTGCCAAAGAGATTTTCATGAACTGTTGGAAAACTCGATCTGAGAAGTTTTGTATGAGAAATTCCACGTTAACTTAGACATACTACGAGTGGGTGAGAAGCAAATACTTTCACCCAGGCCACCTCTATTGGATCACATTCCATCACTGCCGACTAATAATTACATAATTCAAGCTAGGGTTTCATCATCATTATAAGATCGTGTTGACACAATGCGCACAAAAGCTTATGTTTGACGTAGCAGCTCGGTGGTTCTAAGTTGTTGAGGATTCTCGACACGTTCCATAAAACAGCTACCTAGCTAAATAGACATGCGGGTACTATGGTATTAAATGCTTCCGACTTCTAGACTGCCGCTTAAGACACAATATGGTACCTCGACAATACTAGTCTTGTAGTGGAGGACAACACCTATAAGCAATCTCTTGCGATGGACCAATCATAGAAAGTGCTTGCACATACGACTAGATGTTGTCCTATATGAAGTCAGCGTAGACATCATACAACCATACAGGTGGGCAAACCATGTACCACTTGCTTAAGGGTGGTAATTTAAGGACAATGTTGAAAGGAGGAAACAAATATTGGATAAGAAGAGAAATGTGAACATTATATATCCAGAGTCATATAAACCAAATATAAACTAGACCACGCAATCCATTAGAATTTTGATTCCACCCTAATAAATAACATACAAAGCAGGTTGAAACTACGAATAATGCGTGGGAACTGGGAAGAATGGGGGTGGAGGGTTGGATTGCTTTAAAGGCAGGCTAGATCATAGAACGTCAGAATGAATAACTGCTCAGTGGGGAACGTGACACAAGCAGCGATGAGGCTACCGTTTCCATGGGGCTGGAGAAGGGAGCGGTGCTGCCGCAACATCCACCCTTTATTTGGTAGCTAGCGCCGGTTACTAAAGCGATCTTCTCACGATATACTGGCCTCTGTTGAAACAACTTATTACTTTCTTTTTTTTTTCAATAGATGAAGCAAAAGTCATACTAAGATCAGGATTGTATAGCAAAATAGGAGGGTTTCAAATTCATGCCTGAGTACTCATCACTTTGTCTGATGTAATCCCTATTTTGCTAGGTATTGTTATCGGATTAATAAGCAAAGTCCATCCATATTATCCTCTCTTTTTTTTTTGTGACTAAAGCTTATGCTCTTCACAACAAGCTGTTGCAAACCAAAGCGATCGAAGTGGTGATTTACTATAGTAGCTGGGTTTTCACTTGCACTAATGATACAAACCCACCCAAAAACTCACGTATAAAAAAACTCACAAAATCCCCTACAGGGTCATGCGCACCATCTCCCTTTCTCCATGGAACGAATCACCGAAGCTCAGCGCGCCGTCGCCCCGGTCGCTGCCATCCCCGTTGACGGTTGGTCCATCCGACGAGGCGAAGAGACCCCCGACGGCCTCCGCCTCCGCGCCGGGGACCACGTGCCACGGAACGAACGAAATGCAAAACCGGCGAACCGCCCGCTGGATCTCGCTCAAAAGGCCCATCCGACGGTTACGGGGCTCGGCGTCGCGCGCGCCAGTAGGACCGAACCGAGACGCCGGCGGCCGGGGGCCGCGCCCTGTTTGTGCGCGCGCCCCACCTGGGCTGGTGGCAACCTCGCGTACTCGGCGAACGCGGAACGGGCCAAGGAAGAAGGGCGCCCGGGAGCGGCGGGCGGCAGCGTCAGGCGGAGGCCGAGGCCGAGCAGTCGCCGCACGCGGCCACGCGCATCGGCACCAACCCAAAGTTACACGACACAGGGCAGGGCAGGCGGACAGGGGCGCCCCCGTCTCTCTTCCCCTGCTGGCCTGGCCTCCCCCTCCCCTGCCTCGCGTTCTCGTTCGCGTCCGCGTTCCCTTGCCTTTCTTTTTCTCCTCTCGCTCTCCGCCTCCCTCGACTCGAGCCGCTTCCTTCCACGGTTCCACCCACCACCTGATCTCCCCCTCCTCTCCTCCTCGCTCCCTCTCCCTCTCCCGGCACGAACGCCGCGCGCCGAGCCGGGCCAGCGGCCGGAATGCCCGCGCAGAAGCGCCCGCTCCCGCCGCTCGCCTCGCCAGGCCCCGACGCCCACGTCGAGGAAGCTCCTGGCGCCGACGCGGACGGCGGGGGAGGCCGGAGGTCCCCGAAGCTGACGCTGAACGGAGCGCTCGAGGAGCGGGGCGGCGGGCCGCGGCAGGCCACGGAACGGCGCCACGGTACTGCTGGGTGCTGGGCTCTTCACCGCGCGTGGCGTCCCGCCGACGCGGGCCGTCTCCTCGCGATGCCCGTACGCATCGCGCGGCGCTGTTCGCTGCCTCTGCACGGGAGTCGCTGAGCGCGTGCTTGTCTGGTGGGCCTTGGCAGATTCCGACGCTGACGACGAGGAGGAGGAAGGAGACGGCGAAGGAGGCGGCGGCGGGGGCGGCGGCGACGACGACGACTGCGACAGCCCGTCGTCCCAAAGCGACGGCGAGATGGACGAGTAAGTGGACCGCGAACTCGCCCCCTCCCTTCCCTCTCCTCCGCTCTTCCCCCGTCTCCTCCTCCGCCGTCGTCTGCTGCTCTGCCTCCCGTTGCGATTCGGCGTCGTCCGTGTCGCCACGTCCCCGTGCGGGGTCATGGCTCAGGCCGCCGCCGGGAGATGTCTGGCCCAGCCGCCAGCGCGGGCGCCTGGCGGCGGCCGCTTCCTTCGTACGACGTCGGCTCGAGCCCTCCCTTCGCCTCCGCGGCGTGGGATCTTCGTGGTGCCGTGACTTGCGTGCCGCCTCGGGTTCGTCGTGGCGGCGGCGGCGGGCCACCCGGAGTTGTTCTCGTCCGGTCGTGCCGGCGGCGCAGGCGGTGGGCGCTTCGTCCGTGCGGCGGCGGCGCAAGCGCTCCCATCACCGCCACGGCCTGGGATCTTTCCGTAGCATGCATGCTTTCGTCATGTCGCACGGCTCCGGAGGCGCCGTGCTCGTGATGGCAAATGCCGGGGGGTGCATCCAGGGTGGATCGTCGCTTGCCCAAGCTGTTCTGCCGGAGCCGCCAGCCACAGCTGAATCGGCACTCCTGTTCATCGTGGTTCAGCCGCCAACTGGAACAGCTCTCTATTCTTGCTCCTGAATCCTGTACGGCGAACTCTTTCCCGTGCCCGGTTCGCTGCAGCTAGCCTGACCTCCAGGATCGCCGTGGTCTTGCCATGCGTGGGCGACCGTGGGAGCCTCCTCGGCAGTCTGCCACCCGTGTTCGCTGTATTGAATGGGGTTCGTGGAGACGCCGTTCTCTTACATTCAAGCTCATTCATCCTATGTAGGATCTTCCCGTGGGGGTTATCAATTGTATCACACTCGCCACCTTCATCTGTATTGGGGCGGGGGGTCTTCATGTTTCCAGCTGTTCCTTGGAAGGATTTCATTTTTTTCAGTCATAGATTGTGGCGTCAAGCTCTGAATATCTGGTACATGTTCTTTTTTCTTAATCAGATATCTGGTATATCTGTTATACTATTGCTATCCTGACCCCCCATGACTGCGATAGAACTTACCCTGTTTAGGTGCTGTGCCTTAATTCAGTTTGGTGCATAAGCTTTTCTTCTTCTTTTGATATATATAGCTATGACCTCCTCTCCATCAGCTGTTTTCATGTCTTTCCTTGCAGCCAATTTCATAAAGTTAACTGTATCAGAATTCTTATATCTTTGCTTATGATTTTTCCTTTTGTACCCTGCATTTGTGTTCCTGCATTTGATACTTGATTACTTGTTATAAGGTGCAAATCAGCTCCTCAATTTCTGTCAGATCAATACAGTTTAGTCACTAGAGAATCTCTTTTGTTACACATTATTCAGTCCAGATAATTCTGTAGCACATTTCTGGTCGATATCCTATTATTGTGGACGGCTTTCGGATAATATTGGTTTATTGAGTCTGCCAAAATATGTACTAGAACACATTTCTTCTTCTGCCTGTGAATTATGCCAAGCTTAAGAGCCCTCTCTGGGGTCCAATTACTGATTACCTGCTAATAGTTTCAATTGCCTGCAAAGAAAGAAGTGCTAATAATTTCATGCTCTTTTTATCCTGTCCTGTTCTCTTATCAAATTGTGAACATCGCCTTCTTCATGTCCTAGCTGTTTAAAATGATCTTGTCGTGGACTTTGTGTTGCATAAATTTCAGATACATAATTGATGTGAAAAATGGACAATAAAAAAATTATCCTCATTATAGTCAAAAGCTTCATACTGGTATCTAAATGTTTTTTTCTTCATACAGGTCTATATTTGTAAAATTAATGGATGTTCGGAAGGAAGTCCAGTGCCCTATATGCTTAGGTAACCATATGCTTGTCAACTTGCTTTCAGATTCAGAGTTCCTTTTTACTTTGTTGTTTCTACAGTTTGATAAGTTTACTTGCAATTGGAGATAGATGTTGCTGTTACCTAGATGTGAGGTTATTATTAGTGAATTCCATAGATTACATGTATGCAGGTATGTAAATTGCCATTGTCTTCTGATAAATAAGGAGATGTATGTGGAAGTGGAACTGCTTATTTGAAACTTTCAGAAAAAGCCAGAAAGTCGACCTCATGATCTTAGCATTTTATGATTTTCTTCAACAAGTGGCACCTAGCTGGTTTACATTTGGAATTTCATGTAAATAGCATCTGTGTGCAAAATATGCATACCTGACCATTTGTCCCTCCTATGGTCCTATTTTGCAGGTATTATTCGAAAGACAAGGACAGTCATGGAGTGTTTGCACCGGTTTTGTAGGGACTGCATAGATAAATCCATGCGACTTGGGTAGGTTCCCATATGTTATCTGTCAAAAATGTCTTGTGCCAGTGTCATTTCTTAAAAAGTGGAGGCCTAACCTGGCTTCAGTGTTAAACCTAAAAATACACTTTATTTCTATGACAATGTAAGTGCTGCTTTCTGTTTGCAGAAATAATGAATGCCCAGCGTGCCGCACTCACTGTGCAAGTAGGCGTTCCTTGAGGGATGATCCTAACTATGACGCGTTAATTCTGGCTTTGTATCCGAATATTGATAAGTATGAGGAAGAGGTGATGTACAAGTTCTCCAGAAACTGCACTTTGCTTTCTTTGGTTATTCTGTTGCAGTGCTTCTAAATTTGTTCAATACTACAGGAACTTGCTTTCAGTGAAGAGGAAAGAAGCCGTAACAAAAAGGTAGGTCTATCTATCTGTCAATAAACAATGCATTTGAGGCTGAAGGGAAATGATTTTGCTTTGTTGCTTGATATTTTGTTCTTGCTGGTTGTTATTGACATTGGCTTCATTTCTAATGGAAGATTCAAGAATCAATTGCTGAGACATTTCGGAGACAAACAGAAGCACTTGTGAAGAAGCGCTCCACTGCAAAAGCAACAGATGCAGCTTCAACAAGAAAGACTCGACGGAACATGCGATCAAGGAGGAGAGGGCGAACTAGTTCTCCTGATATTGTCCCAACTGATTTTGAAGATGAGGATAGAGAAGAAAATGGTAATGATGGGAGCAAGGAGTCATCATCTGTTGATGACCGCTCCCCAGATGTAAGGCCGAAAAGAGCTCGAAGGTGGCCCGTGCCACGGCGTTCCCCTGCTAAGACTACTGGGAGTATCGACAATAGCATTGAGGACAATGACGACTCAGGAGGTGCTAGAGACTTGGTGACTGCTTCTCCGCTGAGGGGAGAGATGCTTGCATGGGGGAAAAATGGCACTCGCAGCCAAACCCGGCATGGAAATGCCAGTGGCTCCAGTGGAAGGATGGCCAAGGGTGGCCGTGTTGCTAAGTTGGTGGATCAGCTCCGTAATACTGATGACTTTGATCATAAGGTAAAAAGAAAGTACAATGCATGCACGAGCTTCTAAATTTTCTGTTGCAATTTCCTAATTATGCTTCAGAATGTTCATAATACTAATGGACTGACAAAAATGTTGGCTAGAAAGGGCAGCTGAGGTAGCATAACTTGTACGAGAAGTCCATGACTAATTGATTTGGTTTGCTGAATACTGTGCTTCTTTCTTGCAGTTGAGCTTGTGTCTTGTCCTGCTTCCACTTGATGGACAAAGTATGCCTACACTGGAAAAGCCCTACCTCAGTTGTCAGCCAACACTATCTGTTCAGCATCTCTGCCAGGTAATCATTTGCTTCCAGAAACTTGTTGGTCCTGAGCAATTTTGGTTTAGCAGATGAATAAGCAAAGGCTCTGCTTCTGGATCTTTGCAGTTTGTTGCTCTTCAGTTGTCTCGGCAACCCAAAGAGGTCGAGATATACATTAGGAAAAGTTCCAGTGATGCATCTTTGTCAGCCAATAACACCTGTAAAGATGAGATAAAGCCAGATCAATCTAATGTTTTGGAAAGATTGTGGGAAGAGAAGTCTCTTTCGGAGCTGTACCCTTCACTCACCACCTGTCAAGGAGATCTGGTATTTTCAATCTCCAAATTACTGCCCAACCACTCTTTTAGCTATTTCATTGCTGCTTCTGTTCTAACCTACTGCATTGTTTTCCTGTCTACCCCAGGAATTGCTATACTCTCTGAAAAAACAAGTGTAGATCAAATTTCTTCACAAGTTTTCCTGCACTATCAACTCCGATCATCGCCTTGAACACCATGGTCTGCAAGGATCTTCACCTGGTGAAAGCTTGTACATAAAGCATTCGATATAGAAAAAGGGCGCAAAATAGCCTTTTATTTACCGTTGCTTGTTTTAAACTTGCTCTGAAATATTGTGACATATGTACCCGGTTCATTGGTTAAATATGTATGGAACTGAGTAGTGGCAATCCGAAGTTCCTGAACAGGCCAAACATGTGCCTTGAGTATTGATTGTGCCCCATTGGAACTGATTTAAGTAACCGAGCAACTCTGTTCCCAACTGATGTGTGGCTTGCTGTCGTCATCTTGCGTGCTGTGTGCACGTAATCCATGTTGTCACTGCACGTGTCACTGGATCAGAATCAGCTGCTAAGTTGACAAATACTAAAATACACAGATTATGGATCGTAATATCTGCAGCTTTGTGGGGGGCAGTATTGGAATTACATTTCTTAAGTCGAGTGACAGTAGAGTTGCCTAGGTCCTGAAAAGTTAAGTACAATAAAGTTCACCGGTCGTTGTTTGACCTGTGCGAAGCTGACAGAGCATATATAGCAGGTGGCGTTGCTCGCGCAGTCCACTAGCCTTCCTTCGTTGCTGGCGTGCTGCGGCGCCCACTTCGTTTCGGTCAGCATTCAGCAACAAGACCACCCGAGGCCCCGAGTTCAAACTGACCAGTGGAGCCAGTATCGCACAGGTCAAGGTTTGGGACAGCGAACTTCTAGCTCTGACTCCTTTCAACTCAGTTTCTCTCTCTGGATCACCTCGTGATCCAAAGTACCACAAATTATAAATTAGTAACGAGTTACTTCTAGTTCCCAGCTTCACCCTAAATTGTATTGTTAGGTGAATCTATTTGCGTTGTAGTAAGATTTAAACCCTATTTGGTAGGACTTCCTACCATTTCTCTGGTGGGTTTGTAATAAAGTCTACCAAACAGGTAAGTAAAAGAAACTCCAAACAAGAAGTCCTTATAAAACCTCAAAATATCTTAAACTAAAATGAAGGAGCCGAAAAAGTAGCTTCACTGGATTCTTCTCTCTTCTCTATAAAGTTACCTAATTTACCATCGAGAGATATTGCACCAAATATTTTGCTAAATAGCTTCAGCCCCACTGAAAAAGCTTCACCGCCTAGCTGAAGCTATTATATGAGGAGCAAGAGCCCTATCAAACTAGTCTTTACTTCAAACAACTTATCTATTTAAAGACCTACGAAGTGTCATGAGTTGTGAATATATATTGATAAAGGCAGTATAAACTATAAGACATACTTAAGTGTCAATATTTGCTTATAATAGAAACATTAAAGGTCAGCTTGTTACCATTTCTTCTCTTCCTCTTCTCATAGTCCTCTCTCATAATATTGCCTCTTACTTTTATATGCTCTACAAAGACAAATCAGAGCGCCAGGATGGTGTAGCGGTGGGACGGCAAAAATCAGAGGGTCCTGATGATTTCGCGGCAGGACGGCGATTGCAGGGGGCGGGCCGACACGCGAGACGTACGAAGCATGAAGAAGAACCATGTAACTTTTTGTAGTAGAGATAATGCATGAGTACATAAAAGCTCCCACAATCATGTCTGAGTAAGTCATCTATAACAAAGTAAACGCTAAAACGTAGTGAGTAGAATCATAACCTTATCTCTCACCATCACATCTTACAATACGAAAGGTGCACCAAAAGAAGGCCGGCTAATGTGGCCACGTCGCCTGCTGTTCTCGGCCATTGGATCGGCTGGGCGGACGGCTCAGATCGTGCGAGTTCTAGTTATTTTGCAAAAAAGTCCTCAGCCTTTATTGAAATCAACCCACAGTCCGACCTCTTCCCTCAGGTAATTTTCAGAAAAGTTCATAACTTTTTTTAAAATCAACCCACAGTCCAACATTCCCGGTTCAGGAAAACATACAAAGAAAACCTTAAGTTATTCTAAAATCAACCCACCAACCTAGCCCTCCCTTATAATTTTTTTAGGAAAATCCTTGGATCTTAATTAAATCAAAACACAACCCGTTCCATTCGTTACTTCTACATGAGCAATATTATATATACAATTTGAACACCAAAACACATTGAAATCAAAAGTTGTTCAATTTAAAATTGATCAAAAATTCATAAACCACAACTTCATTATAGATGAAATTTAAAAATCCAAAATGCTTTCGCAATTCATTTGCACAATGCTCCCTTCTATTTACTGAAAATCAACCCATGGTCTAGGAAACTATTCTTGAAAAAGAACTTCCATATCTTACACAACTAACTCACCACAATCTGAGACCCTATTCTTGTAACGAAAAAACTTACAACACTATACAAATACACCATTTCTAATACTGACACTACTTATATGAATAAAGTACCATAACAACATAAGATGCTATTTTGCTAAAAATATAATATCGTACCATCGTTCTTCTATAGCATCTCATACTACCTCCTCAATAACGCACCAAATTTTATTATAGCCCCTACTTATTTAAAGAAAATACCATCATGTCTATTAATTGCCAAATCTCATGACTGGAAGTCCAACTCTCCTCATTTCGCAATTACCTTAAGCTTCCGGCTAATATACTCCGCCCTCTCCAATAAATAATTTTACACCTCCTTTCGCCACAATAAATATAAAAAAGTTCGTAGTTCCATTTTGATAACCAAAATAATATATTACTTAACAATAGCGTCACGACAATAGAGTGCCTAAAATATATACCAAATATAATAACAAGCTTTAGATGATGACAACTATGCGAAAATAACGGAGCGACGGATTTTCCTTACCTGCATTGATTAAAAAAATGTATTTTTGCCTACATACAATAACTATTATATGCCTGAACTAAAGTCTGTATCAACTACAGTACTTCGCCACGAAATATTGTCCCAGCGCGGCGCATTTCTAGCTACAGGATGATTCCAGTTTCACTTCTACATGAAGCACAATTATCTATTTCTTTTGTAAAAACAAACAAACTCGCTATGGACCCCGTAAAAAGCAGTCTTTTAAGCACGCAAAAATAACTTTGAATTCATTTTTGTTTTCAATTGTGCATCAAAACAACTTTTTAATTCAATTTCATACCAGTTTTCTAAATAAAATTTACTTGACATTGTGTCAAAGAAAGCAAGTTTATGGCAAACAATCTTTGATACGAGTACTATCTCTACTACCGTAACCGTTGTTCGCACTCGTCATACACTCTAAATTCATCATCTAAAAGGAATATTCTGTTCTAGTCATCGAGATTCTCTCCTCTATACTCAGTTTTTCCGCACCCATCATACTCTATATCCCATCCTCTATACCAACTACTACTAGTGGGGCCCACGCGTCAGTTTTTTTTTCAATTTTTCCCCTCCTCTCTTATCCACTCCCCTCTCCCCGCCGGCCTCCCCCTCCCCCCCCCCTCTCTCTCCCTCCCTCCCTCCCTCCGCCGGCCTCCCTCTCTCCCCACACCAGCCCTCCTCTCCCCTCCACCGCCGCGCCACGCCGCCACCACCGGTGGTGAAGCTGAAAGTGCATTTGGCGCCCTAAGTGGGTTTTGGTGTTGATGACATACATAATTAAGGAGCTAATGTGTTTATCAAGTTTTGAACAGGTTGAGATGCAATGAAATGATAAAATACGCGTGAAAGACACCTAATTGCTTAATTGACGGTGTTGGAGCTCAAAGAAGAGATTTATTTATTTTCTATTTTGAATTTGAGTATAGGAAACACCGTACTATTAAGAGGGATGCGAAAAAGTGTTCTAGAGATGCTAAAGTGCTTAGTAGAAAAGCCAAAAACAATTGAGAGACAAAATCCTTTGTTAAGAGTCTAAACCAGCAAAAAACAACCTGGTAGGAAGTTCCGACCTGGGGTTCTCGGCCTGGAATTAATTGGTAGGTCGGAAGTTCCGACAAGCACATAAACAGCTCAGTAACGGCTAGTTTTTGGGGGTCGGGTATATATACTCCTTCACCCCCTCATTCATTTGCTGCTGACCTAACTCGAGATAAGCACCCACTAGAGCATTATATCCACTCCCCTACTCCCCCCTTGAGCCAATCCTTGCATTGATTTGACCTAGGGCTTGGGTGAGAGAGTGATTGAAGTGTGTGTGACTTTTCCCCTTCTATTTGAGGGCAGCCCCCTTCCTCCTTTGAGCACTTGAAGCATCTCAAAGCATTGATTCGCGTTTGTTACTCTTGAAGCTTGCATCTAGACGGTTCGCCATCGCCCGTGGAGCGCCCTCTCGTGTGTGAGCGCCCAGGGAAGTTTGTATTGCCTAATCCTTTGTGGATTTTGATAGTAAGTGACTCAATCTTCCTTTGTGGTTGATTGAGTCAGGAAAGGATTAGAGAAGACCCGGCTCTTTGTGAGCTCCTCAATAGAGACGTAGCTTCCTTAGTGGACATGAACTTCGGGATAAATTTGCTTGTGTCTTGTTCTCATTGTTCATATCTAGTTCTTGTTGATCTAGACCTTGTTTTATCTCGATCTACGTATTCTTGTTGTTGAGCTTGCTAGGATTGGTTGCAGAAGGTTCCTAGCTTCACTACGCAACTTTTGATTCAGCAGGTTTCTCAGTTTCGATTTAGTTTTTGAATTTCGTAGTAAATTCATTGTGTTGTCGGAAGTTCCGACCATGCATCGGAAGTTCCGATCACTTCCTATCCCTGATCGGAAGTTCCGATAGGTTTAATTTCTGCGAAGAATTTTCATGTTTTTACAGGTTTGCCTATTCACCCCCCCTCTAGGCATCACCAAGATCCTTTCAATTGGTATCAGAGCCTAATCTTTTGATTAAGGCTTAACCGCTAAGGGATGGCGCAACTCGCACGGAAGACACCACCGGTCGCATACCGTTGGATCGTATTCCGGGAGGCTCCGCAATCGGAACCGCAAGACCGCGTGGGAATGGAAGCCGCGCTCCTTCCATCTACGAATCCGCTTCAAGCGAAGAAACAAGCGAAAGTGATGAACTTGAAGGGGAGGACGTAGAGGCAAGAAAAAGAAGAAAAGAGAAGATGCAAGCTAAGATTGAGAAGAAGGCGGAGAGGATGGTAAAGAAAAGGATCAAGTAAGAGATGGAGAAGCATCCTTTCTTTGGGATGCACCAAGTACCACCTAACTATCCTCAATCTCAATATCCCGCTTCTCAATTTCAATCGGTCCAATTGGGAAAAGCCCCGTTCTTTGATGGAACGGACTATCCCAAGTGGTCTTATGATATGCAAATGCACCTCTATGCGCTTTACCTTTCCGTTTGGGAAGTTGTTGTTGTAGGTGTGACTCCACCCACAAATGGGATCCCCACGGCTGAACAAGCTCAAGATTACTTCCGCAATGCGCAAGCCGTAAGTGTTATCACAAGTTCCCTTTGTGCTCAAGAGTTCAACAAGGTTCACAACGTTCAAGTGGCCAATAAGATATGGGACACTTTGAAAGAAGCTCATGAGGGGACCGATGAGGTTAGAGAAGGCAAGATTGACTTGATACAAGGAGAGCTAGAGTGCTTTGTCATGAATGATGATGAAACCGTGAGACAATGTATGATAGGCTCATGATCGTTGTATCGGATATTAGAGCACTTGGATGTGAAGATTAGGAAGATCACAAAGTGACAAAGAAGTTGCTTAGGGCTTTCACACCAAGGAACCCCACTCTTGCAACTATGATTAGAAGAGACCCAAAATTCAAGACCAAGACACCAAATCAACTTCTTGGTGAAATCCTTCATCAAGAGTTGGCAGAAATGGATGTGGCTAAATCTATGAGTCACAAGATCAACAAGAGTGTAGCACGCAATGCTACCACTAGCAACAAAGTTGAGTCAAGCTCCAAAGCCCCCAAGTCAACAAAAGAAGATTCAAGTGATGAAGGTTCAACCGATGAAGAAATGGCTTTGGTCTAGAAACACTTCAAGCACTTCATGAAGAAGAAATCTTACAAGAGAAACGGTGATGACAAGAAAAGACCACAACAAAGAAGATGCTATGAGTGCAAGGAAATTGGCCATTACATTTTTGATTGTCCATAATTGAAGAATAAGGCCAAAGAAGAAAAGAAGTACAAGGAGAAGAGCAAGGACTACAAAAAGAAATATCAAGGTTAAGCTCATGTTGGGCAAGAATGGGAGTCAAGCCGTGAAGACTACATGAAGGAATGGCAACTCTAGCCATACCCAAGCCCACAAGAAAGCTCTTCAAGAACTTCTCCGATGATGAGGATGATACTCACTTTTGCCTTATGGCAAGAGGTACCAAGGTACAAGAAACACTCATACCTCCTTTCCAACCTACTTTCACTTTTGATAATGCACAAAATGATTTGGAAGATGAGGAAGGACAACATAGAACATCTATGATTAAAGAATTTGGAAAGAAAGGTTTTAAATAAATTAAAAAGCTTATGGAGAAATTAGAAAATATGAAAGAGACTCTTAATAGGCAAGAGGACTTGCTCATTCTTAAAAAGGAGAGAAACCTTGCCTTAGAGAAATCTCTATCCGAAGAAAAGGTCAAGGTTGATAAGTTGGCTATTGACTTATCTTTGGCCAATAATTCAAACAAGAGGATATCTAAGGAGAAATCCTTGGTAGATGAATCTTTAGCTTCTCTAAAGAACACACATAGTGAACTTCAAGATAGCTTCTCATGCTTGACGGTCTAATACAAAGACCTTGAAGTTAACTATAGTGCTCTTTGGAAAAGCACCAAGACCAATTCCAAGGCAACCTTTGATCCTAATGTCTCCACAAGTGAAGGTTGCTCGAAATGCTATAAAATTGATGTGCAAGCTTGTGTTACTAACTTGGCAAAGCTAGAGAAGCTCATCAAGGCAAAAGATGCTCAACTTGAGAGATTGAACAAGTTGGTAGGAAATGGGTATGATGGTGATTTCAAGCCCGAGTCTAAGGTTGTATACAAGGAAGGGAGACGCTACCACAAAAAGGATGGGCTTGGTCACTATCATGGTGTCAAAGCAAATGAAACAAGGATGATCAATGGTAAGTAATGTGTTGTGTTCACCAAGGTAACAAAGCTTGAGAACTTGATGAACATAGCACATGGTGTGACCTCCACCACTCCTACTGAAACAAAGAAGAAGGTTGAGGCACCAATCAAGACAAATGTAGTGAAGCGTGAGCCATCACCAAGCTACACTATGGATAACATGGTTACCATGGATCACAATAGTAAAATTGTGGTCAAGTATGTTGGGGCCTACACAAAGAAAGTCATTCTAAGGAGTGTGTGGGTTCCAAAAGTTTACCCGTCTAACCCTCAAGGACCCAAATCTTTTTGGTTACCTAAATTCAAAGCTTAACTTGTTTTATAGGCTTACTCCTCCGGTGCCACCGCACAGTTGCTTGATAGTGGATGTTCAAATCATATGACCGGGGAGAAGAACTTGTTACTTCCTTGGAAACAAATGATATACCTAAAGAAACTATTATCTTTGGAAAATTGGGATACAATTTGTTGTCCATCTCACAACTTTGTATGATGGGCTACAACTGTCTCTTTACTAACGAGGTGTGACCGTCTCTAGAAGGGAGGATTCCTCTATTGCTTTTACGGGTCATTTGAAGGGCAAAATTTATCTTGTTGATTTCTCTAAGGAGAAAATTGAGCCCGAGACTTGTTTAGTGGCAAAATTCGATTTGGGTTGGCTTTGGCATCGCCGACTAGCCCATGTTGGCATGAGGAACTTGGTCAAACTTCAAAAGAACAGGCACATCCTAGGACTAACCAATGTTGTTTTTGAAAAAGAAGGTTATGTAGCGCATGTCAAGCCGGAAACCAAGTTGGCGCTCCACATCCCGCCAAGGACATCATGACTTCATCAAGACTTTTGAAGGTTCTACACATGGATTTATTTGGACCAATTGCTTACATTAGCATTGGCGGTAACAAATATGGTCTTGTCATTGTTGATGATTTTTCCCATTTCACTTGGGTGTTCTTTGTGTTCGATAAAAGTGGAGTGCGGGGAATTGTCAATAAATTCATTAGAAGAGCTCAAAATGAATATGAGTTGAAGATCAAGAATATAAGAAGTGACAATGGTTCCAAATTTCGGAATACTAATATTGATGATTTTCTTGATGAAGAAGGAATCAAGCATGAATTCTCCGCTCCATACACTCCTCAACAAAATGGCATTATGGAGAGGAAGAATAGAACATTGATTGAAGCCGCAACAACCATGCTTGATGAGTACAAGACTCCGGATATCTTTTGGGCCGAAGCAATCAACACTGCTTGCCATGCTATCAACCGCCTCTACATTCACAAATATTTGGGCAAGACACCCTACGAGATAATCACCGGTAACAAACCTAAGGTGCATTACTTTAGAGTTTTTGGCTGTAAGTGTTTCATACTTAACAAGAAAGCCAAAAGCTCAAAGTTTTCACCAAAGGTAGATGAGGGCTTTCTACTTGGTTATGGTACTAACGAACACGACTATCGTGTCTTCAACAAAAGCACTGGTTGTGTTGATGTCACGGTAGATGTAACTTTCGATAAATCTAACGGCTTTCAAAAGGAGCAAGTTGATAAGAACCTTGTAGATGACGAGGAGCCACCAAATCTATCAATCATGAGGATGGGCTTAGGTGAAGTGAGGCCTCGTGAGGCTCAAGCTCAATCTCAAACACCGGTTGATCAAAGAAGCAATGATCCATCATCATCTACAAGAGTTGAACCACCAAGCTCTCAACAACCTCAAGATCAAAGTCAAGATCATAGTGACGATCAAGATCATGGCATTGGTCAAGGGGGAGGACAAGGTGGAGAGGCTCAAGTTGATGCACGACAAGAAGATGATGATGATGGACCCACTCAACCTCAATCACAAGTGCCCCATCTAAGAGTTCATCAAAGTGTTCAACGGGATCATCCCGTTGACAACATTCTTGGGAGTATTCAAAGAGGGGTAACCACTCGTTCACATTTAGCAACTTTTTGTGAACATTACTCGTTTGTTTCCTCGATGAAGCACTCGGTGATCCGGATTGGGTGATTGCCATGCAAGAAGAGTTGAACAACTTCACTAGAAATAAGGTATGAGAATTGGTTGAAAGACCAAAGCAAAATGTGATTGGCACCAAGTGGATCTTTCGAAACAAACAAGGCAAGGTTAGTTGCACAATGTTTCACCCAAATTGAAGGTTTGGATTTTGGTGAAACCTATGCACCCGTAGCTAGGCTTGAGTCAATTCGTATTTTATTAGCCTATGCTACTCACCATGATTTCAAGCTTTATCAAATGGACGTGAAAAGTGCATTCTTGAACGGCCCCCTATCCGAGTTGGTGTATGTTGAACAACCGCCGGGCTTTGAAGATCCAAAGTTTCTAAACCATGTGTACAAGCTCCATAAGGCGCTCTATGGGCTCAAGCAAGCTCCCAGAGCATGGTATGAATACCTTAAGGATTTACTTCTCAAGAACGACTTTGTAATGGGCAAAGCCGATTCTACTCTCTTTACTCACAAAGTCGATAAAGATATCTTTATTTGCCAAATATATGTCGATGACATTATATTTGGTCCCACTGACCAAAAGTTTTGTGAGGAATTTAGTAGGATCATGACCAAGAGATTTGAGATGTCTATGATGGGTGAATTGAAATTCTTCTTTGGGTTTCAAGTAAAGCAAATGAAGGAAGGGACTTTCATATGTCAAACCAAGTACGTGAAAGATATGCTCAAGAAGTTTGACATGGCCGATGCCAAGCCCAACAAGACACCCATGGCACTAAATGGTCATCTCGATCTCAATGAAGAAGGGAAGCCGGTCGATCAAAAGGTATATTGCTCCATGACTGGCTCTCTTCTTTATCTTTGTGCATCTAGGCCCGATATTATGCTTAGTGTGTGCATGTGTGAAAGATTTCAAGCCAATCCCAAGGAATATCACTTAATTGCCGTTAAGAGAATTTTGAGATATTTAGTACACACTCCTAACCTTGGCTTGTGGTATCCCAAGGGCTCCACTTTTGATTTACTTAGCTATTCCGATTCGGATTATGCCGGTTGCAAAGTAGATCGAAAGAGTACGACGGGTACTTGCCAATTCCTTGGTCGGTCCCTAGTATCTCGGAGTTCTAAGAAATAGAATTCGGTTGCTTTATACACCGCGGAAGCGGAGTATGTTGCCGCGGGTGCATGTTGTGCCCAACTTTTATGGATGAAGCAAACCTTGAGTGACTTCGGTTGTAGGTTTAGTAAGATTCCACTCTTATGTGACAATGGGAGTGTCATCAAGGTAGCAAACAATCCGGTGCAACACTCCCGTACAAAGCACATAGATATAAAACATCATTTCTTACGGGATCATGAGGCTAAGGGAGATATTGCTTTACGTCATGTGAGCACCGAATGGCAACTTGCGGATATCTTCACTAAACCTCTTGTTGACGCCAGATTTTGACACGTGTTAAATCGGCGTCGGGAAAAGAAGGTCGGCCGATGCGGCAGATCTAAAGGCTACGGTAAGGAATCCGCCGATTGCGGTAATAGCTGGAAATCGGCCGATTGGTGATACAGCTTGCGCCAACAGGATGGGACTATTTCGGAGGGTCCTGGTCAAAAGTTGGTCAACAGGGCAATGCTAAGTCGGTCAAGGAGCAATTGAAAAGAATCCTGATTGGATTAGGGGACGGCGGCGGAAGATTCTGCGGGAGTCCGTTTCCTTTAAAAGTTATTATAGATATAGTAGTTTTCCTGTTTTTTAAATAAGGTTGTAACAAGTCGTGATCGACCAGAAGTCCTAGTTTTAGGGTATAAATAGGAGTCGCCAGGGTCTTGCAAAAAAGATATCAACACATCAATCAACGGGGGTCTTGAAAAGTCGTTTTGAAGGAGAGTGCGCATGCTTTCGAGCTTGGCGCAGACATCATCGGGGGTAGAGCTCGACGAAATTGGGTGTGAAGCAATTTCCTCGTCATCAGGCAAGGAGACGGCAAAGGAGAAGATGCTGTTGTTAGGGGTGTCTTGCTCCTGTGAAGAAATAAAGAAAAGGGTAGGCAAGCAGTAAAAGGGAATCGGCCGGTTCTAATGGTAAGTTCGTTACCTCCTTAAAACAAATTTCTCTTGCCTGCGCCGGTGGAAGCGTCTCCCTTGTCTCAGGGGCTGGTGCAGTTGGCTCGTCGGAAGAAGAGGATTCAACGATTATCAGTGCTCCGCTTGGACCAGCTTCCTGAAAAGGACATAAAAGAAGATCCTGTGAGTATGCTGTGGGAAATTGAAATAAGATGGTGTGAGAAATCTGTCATGCCTCTGTTGATCTTCCGGCCGATGTTTGTTGTGGGGTTATAGTCAGCGTACCCAAATCGGCCTGCATCAGGATCGGTTAAGTTCTCTGAAAATTAAGAGATCAAGGTAAGAAGATCATTTACCTCGACGAGAGGAGCTGCTGGAGTTTCGGCTTCCACTTGGGACGTAGCCGATTGCTGCGGAGACTGCGGTGGAATAGCTTGTGCAGCCTGGCAGATGAAGAGAGTTAATATCAGTGGAAGATTTGAAGAATATATGAGATAAGTAAGATTACCTGAACAGCTTCTACTAATAACGATGTTGTAGCTGCCCCGACTTCGGCGGTGACTTGAGTATTGGCCATCTCGACAACCGGCAAAGGTAAAGGGATTGGAGTCTCGGCCGATGCCACCGCCATCTGGTCAGCCGATCCGGTACGGGGGGTCTCGGCCGATGCCACTGCCATCTGGTCGGCCGATCCGATACGGGGAGTCTCAGCCGATGCTATCGCCGTCTGATCAGCCGATCCGATGCGGGCTCGCACTCGACGGCTGGTTATCTTCGAGGTTGGCCTTTTCGGTGCTCGTTTCGATCGGCCAGTAGAGATATCCTTGATAGTTGGAGCATGGAAGCCGATAAGTGGATATGGCGTGTATTGATGGTGACTATCTATCGGCCTGCCGCTTTGGCTCCGCATCGGAGGGACCTGGCTTTCAGACTGAGAAGATGAACGTGAGTTAATAACAAGATGACAATATGGAAAGAAATAGTATTGGAATCGGCTGGGAGAAAGGGCATACCGCTGCATTTGTGTCAATATTTTCTGGATCCAGAATGTTGCAATAAGTCGATGGAGATTTGCAGAAAAGGTATTGCTTCCATTCTGCCCACCATAATTTAAATTGCTGGGTGGCAAAAGAGGCAACTGACCAATTATTCAGATCAATAGTACTGGAATCGGGTACTAGGTCGCACAGCCGACTGTAATCAAGACTTGAAGTCAGTCCATCTCTGAATTTCGCTTGACCGGCAAAGTAGACCCGAATCGGCAGTTGGCCAAAACCCAGTTGCCTTGCTGCAGCCGATGGATTGTAGAACTCATAGGTGGGAGAGTCCTTTCCTGAGAAGAAATTGGCTGGCAGAATCCCTGGTTTGATCAAGACATCCATAAGCTCCCTGTCAAAAGTATGGGCGGAGAAGTCGTAGCTTATGGGTAATTCAAAAATTGGCTCCACTGCTTGATATGGATGCCAGCTGACGGTCTCTTCACTAAGGCCATTATAAAAGCATCTAAAGTACTCAGCTGTGCGGGTAGCAGTAAACTGGCAGCCGGGGAAGGCCGATGCCGCTTCTCCAAAAGATCTGCAGCGCCGTCGAACTGATGGATTCTCCTCTGACTCAATGTTAGGGAAAGTTTTGGTCTCTATCCGTTGCTGAGAGACCTTGCTCATGTGTAAATTGAGCCAGAGGGTGATGAACCACCAGGGACCGCCAGGGTTCCCGATCGGCTCCCCCTTCGACAGCTTGGTGCTGATTTGGTGCATCAGGTAATAGGCCGATCCCAGCAGATGTTTTCCAAGGGGGATGGCAGATCCTTGTGACAAAGCCTCCGCTAAAGCTTGGGTGTTTGAAGAGGGTCCAACTGCTCTGCCACAGAAAAAGTGCTTTTCTAGCCACATCATCAGAAAAGCAGTATGCTCCCTCTCTGAAACTGTCCCGGTCTTCATATTTTTGCTAATATACCCTTTCCACCCACCGATTCCTTTGGTCTCTAGCCGATGTGATGGCTTGAACAGATAGTTAAAAGGGGTATCGGCGGAGGAGACATCGAGGCCGGTCAACAACAGAACATCGGCCAGAGTCGGGGTCATGGGTCCATGGCCGAAAAGGAATGCATTGAGTGCATCAGACCAGAAATAAGAAGCTGCCATGACCAGAGGTTCATTTCTTTCCATCTGAGACAAAGATAGGTCTATGCACTGGCCGATTTTTTGTTCCTCCCACTGAATCTTCCAAGATCTGGCCACTCTCTGGTACCATTCTCTCCAGCCGGGGGTTTCATTTGGCCAGGATCTAAAGGTACCTACCCACTGATCTAGGTCCATGGGCGACTGCTTGAATGGGATTCTATGATCAGGTCTGTTGGATCGGGGTTCCCCATAGGGCCCAAGCAGATGAGGTCAGGGGATTCTGAGAGGGGGATGGTGATTCGGTGCCTAAGTGCCTAAAAAAGGAGAAAAGGGGAAGAAACTGAGAAAAAATCCAGAAAGTACTAAAGCAGCAGAAAAGCGAAAGGGGAAAAATTTCAAGCATTTACCTCTGGGATGGAGATCATCGTCGCCGATGGGACTGCCAGGGGAGCCGCCGATTGGGCTGCCGCCGCTGAAGGGGTTGCCGATAGAGCTTCCGTGGATGGAGCGGTCGCTGATGGTGACGCCATTGGAGGGTTGGAGTTGGTCGCGGATGAGATCGCCGGAAGGGGGGAAGCGCTTGGAGATCAAAGAGAGCTTGGAGGAAGACGAACAGTGGTTCGCTGGAAGAGAATGCTAGATTTGTGGGGAAGAGTAGGCGGAGAAGGCCAGTACATAAGAAAAATCGGGAGAGCAAGGGCAGAGATGGTATTCCTACCGCGCCGTCTACACAAATTTCAGGGGAGCAGTCGTTTCGCGCGCTCGGTCCGAGGAAATTGCAATCATTGTGCCGCGGAACGGAAGGAGGTTTTTACTGCGCCGTTTCGGAGGAAAGGATTAAAGAAAGAGTTTCCAAGAAAAAGTTATGTTTTACTCCGAAACTGGGGGGCATGTGTTGACGCCAGATTTTGACACGTGTTAAATAGGCGTCGGGAAAAGAAGGTCGGCCGATGCGGCAGATCTAAAGGCTACGGTAAGGAATCAACCGATTGAGGTAACAGCTGAAAATCGGCCGATTGGTGATACAGCTTGCGCCAACAGGATGGGACTATTTCGGAGGGTCCTGGTCAAAAGTTGGTCAACAGGGCAATGCTAAGTCGGTCAAGGAGCAATTGAAAAGAATCCTGATTGGATTAGGTAACAGCGGAAGATTCTGCAGGAGTCCGTTTCCTTTAAAAGTTATTATAGATATAGTAGTTTTCCTGTTTTTTAAATAAGGTTGTAACAAGTCGTGATCGACCAGGAGTCCTAGTTTTAAGGTATAAATAGGAGTCGTCAGGGTCTTGCAAAAAAGATATCAACACATCAATCAACAACAATACTTCTACTTTTTCAGCAATTAATTTCAAGTCGGCGACTTCGCCAATACTTTTCTTCTTTCACGAGTTCGTACGGATTGGCAGGGTTGCATCAGCTTGATCTCCGGCCAATTGGTAGGTTCCGCTTATCGAGTAATATCCGAGCTTTAACTACGGGCGCATCGCTGTGGTTTCGTTTGGATTTATTCACCAGTTATCGATATTTACTAGAATTGCAAGTTTTACCTGTTGTTCTAGTATTATCACCAGTTATCCAGCTTGAGATCAGAGTAATCAGCTTCATCATCATTCTTCTTCGATTTATCATCTTACAGCCGATTAGATCTATTTCAAGTGTTGCCTCTGTAGTAATTGTTTAGATCGCTCTAGCAGTTTTCTTTACAATTACTACACGATTATCGGCTGATCCATAGCCGATCATCTCTACACCAAATCGGCCGATTCGCCGCCGATGCGCTCCTCAGGACAGATCGGAACTCCAGCCGATCGGACCGCCTGGAATTTAATACTTTATTTCCTTGTCAATCAACAGGTCAGATTGACTAGCACGCCGCGTGAACCGTACCAGGGCGATAACCCGAACAGGAGCTAAGCAGATTCTCCCGGGTCGTGTGTCCGACGCTGAAGACCATCGGCCGATTCCTGTCTGGCCGATTTTAGCGCCAACACCTCTAGATGAGCAAAGGTTTTGTACTTTGAGGAGTGAGCTAAATATCTTGGATTCTCGTAACTTGGCTTGACTTGTTGCACATACTTGATTATTTCCTAGATAGGAAAAATGAATTTTATTGTGTTGAGTTCTTCAAAATATTTGGATTTTGATCCTTGGATCGAAACTTGACACTTGTGATAATTGTTATGTAATGATGTTTGTGCCTGATCATCAAGTGTTAAGTTGTCGCATGTCTACAAGCTAATCCTCTCTAAATCTCCAAATCAATCCTATATCAGAATCTGTCTTTTTGGAGAAAATCAGCTTCTGTCCGAACTTCCGACACGAGGTCGGAAATTCCGACAACCATCAGAAGTCTCGTCGTTCTTCCAACAAAGGGTCCTTGGGAGAACATTTTAATTTCTTGGAATTTCCGATCCTTGATCGGAACTTCCGACCCGCATCGGAAGTTGCTTGCTTCTACCGACAAGGGGTTCTCAGTTTGGCAAAATAAATTCGTCGGAACTTCCGACAAGTTACCTGGAATTATGTATACCCGCTGGATACCCCTTCGAACCCTAGTTCTTTCTTTCACTCCCACCGACGCCTCCACCTCTCTCCTCTCAAACCCTTGAGGGGTTCTTCAAAATCAACCGTGAGATTTTGTTGTTGTGAAGATCTTTGGATTCCCCAAGCATCGGAACTTCCGATTCCATGTTTCTCTCCTCCGATCCGCGCGGGAAAAGCTCAAGGTATTTCATTCAAAATCCCCATCACCCGATCTCTTAATGCCGTAGGACTTAGATGGATTCCTTTAGGGGGTAGTCTCTAGATACTTCCTAGAACTAGTGCCTCAAGTTTCATGAAGATTGATGCGCTAAATCTTTCGTTCTTAGGTTTATTGTGCCGGATCGGACCAGGTCAGAAGTTCCGACCCCTAGTTTGATTCACCACAATTAGCCTATCTTGTCATCAATCTTTACGTCGTTTCTTCGATCCATCCTTATATTCTTGTTATGACTGTAAGATGGCTCGTGGAAGAAAGGGCAAGGGTCATGAATCATCTCCGGAAATCCAATCATCTCCATCCGATTCCGAGGCCACCGCCGATGCCTCACCGGTTCCTCAACGCAAAAGGAAGGCCGTTGCCAAGATGCCACAAAGTGCTCGTGGGCGTGGAAAGCTCACTCAAGGTCAAGGTTCTAGCCGTGGTACACGTACAAAGCGTGTCACCCCGCGTCCTCAAGATGAAGATGATGATGAGGAACCTGATGAAGGAAACCCGGATGTTGCTTTTCTTGAGGCGTATACCATTAGGATGAGGCCGCCAACGCGTGTCACTCACCCTTCCTATGTTGGTCATCGCATGGTCAACTACACCAAAGGCAAGCACAAGCTATACACTTTGAGATATGAAGATTGGACAAATCTTGACAAGGAGCAGCAGGGCGATTCTCGCTTTTGTACTTGGTTTCACGCCGATTGGTATGAGTCCGTCATCATGACCAAGTCCCACCCATCAACCGAGATGAAGTCAATTGATTGGAGCCATCTCTCGGATATTGACTTGCCCATTATACAAGATGTCGTGGATGCTTGTGGAAGGATGAATCTCATGGATATCATGTCTTTTTCTTGTGATTGGAATGAAGAGGTGATTGCTCAATTTTATGCAATACTCTATGTGAACCGTCATGACAAGACCTTCCATTGGATCACTGTTAGCCAGCGCCTTCAAGTTGGATATGCTCAGTTTGCTAGCATTCTCGGCTTCCCTAGTGATGATCTTACTAGAGACAAACTTCATGGGGAAGAGAATATGCTTAGTGATGAGGAGATGGCCTTCATGTATGACCGTGCATATGGTGACATCAAGCTTGGGACTGTTAGTGGACTCACTCCATATTACAAGCTGCTCAACAATCTTTTCCGCTTCACGGTATGTCCTAAAGGAGGACATACGGACAACATCTCAAATATGTCAAGGAATTTGCTTGCAAGGATGGGTCCGGATCATGAAGCCTTTAGTGTGTTTGATTTCATTTGGGAAGAGATCATTGTGTTCTCCGTGTCACCTAAGAAGAGCTGCAACTATGCCCCATATATCTTTTCTATGATCAAGGCGGTGACCGGTGCCGACATCTGCACCGACAAGGGTCATCAAGTCTATAGGCCAAGCAAAGGTACTCTTACGCGCCTGGTGAAGATTGGCAAGCATGTACCTCAAGGAAGAGCCGCAACATCATCTCAAGGGCCTAGTTCTCAAGCTCCATCAAGCTCTCGTGGTCCTTCTCCTTCCCGTGGTCCTTCTACATCCCGTGGTTCACCTTCTAGGGCTCCAAAGAAAAAGGGCATTCTTGGGTTCATCTCCAAAGGTCTTTTCACTTGTTTCAATACGGGACATCGTAACGCCGAAGAAATTCATGCCCACAAGAAATATGTTGATGAGCAGCTCCTTAAGATTGAATCAAGGCAAAAGCAGATCATGGCCAAGAGCGACAGTCCACATTCACCGGTTCGTGCTCCTATGGACTTTCCTCCTCCACCCGTTTTCTACAATCCTTGGGAGGGGATGAGTGATCCATCCGCGATGTTTGGTGCTCCTCCATATGGTGACTTTGAGGAAGATTTGGGTGGGCGTGAGGTGACGGATGATGAAGAAGAAGAAGACGTTCCCGCTGCAAACTCCGACGACGACGATGATGATGAGTAATGGCTATGGACGGGTCTCTCCTTTTTGGTGCTTGATGCCAAAGGGGGAGTGAGCTCACCTTAGGCCATTGATGGAATGTTGGCCTTATCTATCTTTCTGTCTATTGAAGCTCGTGAGCTTTGAACTTTTATGGCTTGTGGACATGTAAGACACTTATTATGTATTTGTGTTATGTGTGGTGTGCCAAGTGAGACTTTGAACTTGTAAGACTATTCATGGTTTGCTATGATAGTGTGATCGTAGAACTTAATGCTTGTGATGATCATGACTTGGTGTAATATTTATTTCCATTGTGATGTTGTGATATATCTTGTCATATGCATCACGGATGATTATTGTCACACTTTGCACCCCACGGATTCAGGGAGCTCTCTTAATTTGTGCAAATAGCATTCGAGGCCGTTCTTGATTTCATTATGAAAAATGCACATATTAATGGGGAGCTCAACTATATGATTGGTTCAAAACTGATATATGCTTTTATTTGTGAGCCTTAATTGTGTTGTCATCAATCACCAAAAAGTGGGAGATTGAAAGTGCATTTGGCCCCCTAAGTGGGTGTTGACGCCAGATTTTGACACGTGTTGAATCGGCGTCAGGAGGAGAAGATTGGCCGATGCGACAGATCTGAAGGCTACAGAAAGGAATCGGCTGATTGAGGTAACAGTCGAAAATCGGCTGATTGAGGTAACAGTCGAAAATCGGCCGATTGGTGATACAGCCTACGCCAACAGGATGGGACTATTTCAGAGGGTCCTGGTCAAAAAGTTGGTCAAAGGGGGGCACGCTAAGTCGGTCGGGGAGCAATTGAAGGAAATCTTGATTGGATTAGGGAACGGCGGCGGAAGTCCGTTTCCTTTTAAAGTTCGTATAGATATAGTAATTCAAATAAGGTTGTAACAAGTCGTGATCGACCAGGAGTCCTAGCTTTAGGGTATAAATAGGAGTCGTCAGGGTCTTGAGAGGACATCAACACATCAATCAACAACAGTACTTCTACTTTTCTAGCAATTTACTTTCAAGTCGGCGACTTCGCCAATACTTTTCTTCTTTCATGAGTTCGTACGGATTGGCAGGGCTGCATCACCTTGATCTCCGGCCAATTGGTAGGTTTCGCTTACCGAGTAATATCCGAGCTTTAACTACGGGCGCATCGCAGTGGTTTCGTTTGGATTTATTCACCAGTTATCGATATTTACTAGAATTGCATGTTTTATCTGTTATTCTTGTATTATCACTAGTTATCCAGCTTGAGATCAGAGTAATCGGCTTCGTCATTGTTTTTCTTCGATTTATCATCATACAGCCGATTAGATCTATTTCAAGTGTTGCCCTTGCGGTAATCGTCTAGATCGCTCCAGCAGTTTTCTTTACGATTACTACACGATCATCGGCTGATCCATAGCCAATCATCTCTACAGCAAATCGGCCGATTCGCTGCCGACGCGCTGCTCAGGACAGATCGGAATCCCAGCCGATCGACGTGCCTGGAATTTAATACTCTATTTCCTTGTCAATCAACAGGTCAGATTGACTGGCACACCGCGCGAACCGCACGAGGGCGATAACCCGAACAGGAGCTAAGCAGATTCTCCCGGGTCGTGTGTCTGACGCTGAAGATCATCGGCCGATTCCTACCCGGCCGATTTTAGCGCCAACACACTTTCGACCAATCCTCAGTGATGAGCAACACGGTGTATAACGCCGTCGTCAACTCTCTGGCCAGCGGAGCAGTCCAAGTCTATCAGGGACCGGCATATGCCCCTCCAACCACTCTGCCAGCCAGAAGCCTACCATACACGTCCCAATCGGCTCCTCAGCCGATATTGACGCAACGCGAGGGGTACAACTCTCCATTGCCCCCGGCGTCTCCAAGATACAGTGGTGCACCATGTTTCCCATCACAGACACCGCTTCAACCCGGTCAGATTACTTCTGTGCAGTCACTACCTACAAGCTCAGCGCCTTGGGGAACATCAGCGATGGTGTATTTTCCCGAGCCAGCGAACGAGTATGGAAGTTATTCAGTCCAGGTGCCATACCAATCGGCCGCCCGGCTGACGGTTCCCCAGTATCAACCGATCTTATCAGAAATCGGCAGGGGGGCAAACACTGTAGAAGCATTCAGAGGCACGGCGCCAGCAGTGACGTACGAAGGGGGTGCGGACTCGTTTCGCCATCAACTATCGGCCGCTCAGCAAAATTCGCCGATTCATCACCCGGCCGTACCAGCCCTTCAGCACACGCCCGCACCGCGAATAGCTGTTCATCAGCAGCAGGTGGACCGGACGGCAAGAATAGCAGAAATAATCCAGGATCAGTTTGGATTGAAGCCGAAAGTTCAAACTTATACCTACAAGACGCCATATCCATCGGCCTATGACTTGCTGTCGTTCCCACACCGCTACAAGGTTACCGATTTCACCAAGTTCTAAAGGACGGACGATACATCCACTGTGGAGCATATCAACCGATTCATCATCCAGTGCGGGAAGCTGCCACGCAAGATGCCCTGAGGGTGCGTTTATTTTCATCATCTCTGTCCGGATCGGCCTTCCAGTGGTTCACCACCTTGCCGCAAAATTCCATCGTTACATGGGCCGATCTGGAGAAACAATTCCACAAGTACTTCTACGCAGGAGTACACGAGATGAAATTCTCGGATTTGACCAGTCTTAGGCAGAGGAGCGATGAACCAGTGATGGGGTATATACAGAGGTTCAGAGAAATCAGGAACAAATGCTATAGTTTGGCTCTGACCGATGCACAGTTGGCCGATATCGCTTTCCAAGGCCTCTTGCCACAAATCAAAGAAAGATATGCTGCCCAAGAGTTTGAAAGCCTGAGCCAAATCGTCCACCGATTGTCAGGACAAGAGGTCCGACCGTTTGAACAGCGGAGGAACTTCCAAAAGAAGGTGGCATACTTTGAAGGATCTGAATCCGATGCGGAAGAGGAAATCGGCCTGGCAGAATGGGTCAAAGGGAAAAAACCGACATCATGCCCTTTTGGGAAGAAAGAGCCGGAAACATTCGGCTTTGACACGTCAAAGGCCGATAAAATTTTTGATCTATTGCTTCAGGAAGGACAGATCAAGCTATCTCAACATCACACCATCCCTACGGCCGATCAACTTAAGAAGATGAAATACTGCAAGTGGCACAACGCTACTTCTCATTATACAAATGAATGTAAAGTCTTCCGCCAGCAGATACAATCGGCCATCGAGCAGGGGCGGCTTAAATTTGAAACTCCAACTAAATCGGCAAAGCCGATGAAGATAGATCAGCATCCCTTCCCGGCCAACATGGTTAATGCTGGAGGAGACTCAAGTCAAACCAAGGTGCTGACGTCAGAATCGGCGAGAAGAGGCGGCGCCGTCGACCCCAGGAGGCAGATCACGACGGAAGAAATCAGAAGGAACAGGCAAGGGCCAGAACGACCACGCAAGCCCGTCACCTCCCAATTCTTACTCAGTAAATATCGCCAGCAGCAAGAACATGCAAGATACCAGGAAGAGACGATACGCCGGCATGAAGATCACTGGCAATGTCCGTTCTTCATCCACTGCTGGGAGAACGACATCAGATTGCCGTCTGGCGATAACTGTCCGGAGTGTAACGGATTGAGATACAACGATCGCCCAAGGCCACACTCTAGGGACCGAGGATCAAAGTCGATCAACAGAAATCGGCGCGAGGAACGACGCGTTTCGGTGCATGATCGGCTGGGGGCAGAGTTGACCAGTACAACAGGTCAAAAAGCAAGATCGGCCAGCCGGATGGATTGGGGGCAGGATCAGCGCGCACGATCGGCTGGAAGAAATGGCCGATGACAGGGTATCAGACGAGGATCCCCTAGGAAGGGAACCAGATTGGGAACACGCCAGATCATCGGCCAAACCAGCAAATCCAAGATGGTGTCCCGATGGCCTATCCAGATCCCAGAAGCGAAGGATCCAACGCCTACGCCAGTGGGAGCATCAAGAAGAAGAACAGAGACAGGTGCCAGAGAGAAGGAATGTTAAATCTCGAGTTTGGCGTCCAAAGAAAAACGATCAAGAAAATCGCAACCAAGAATCGGCAGCCGAAATTGATATGGTGTTCATACTGCCGATGGAGTTCATGGCGCCCAACGATCGGGATAAAGTAACAAGAATAGAAGAAGAACAAATGGCACAACTGGTATTAGAGCCGATGACGGCTACGTTTGAGAAACCAGAAGAAGAAAAACGGCAGCATCTCAAAGCGCTGTTTCTCAAAGGCTATGCCAACGGAAGACCCGTCACCAGATTACTGGTAGATGGAGGCGCTGCAGTTAACATCATGCCATATGCCATGTTCCGCAAGCTGGGCAAGGGCGATGAAGACCTCACCAAGACAGACATGATGCTGAAGGATTTCGAAGGCAACGTGTCACCCGCCCGCGCAGCGCACTGCGTCGACCTCACCATCGGCAGTAAGACCCTCCCTACCACTTTTTTCGTTATTAATGGCAAGGGGTCCTACAATATGCTGCTTGGTCGCGACTGGATACACGCAAACTGCTGTGTCCCATCTACAATGCATCAATGCCTTGTGCAATGGGTCGGTGACAGCACAGAGATAGTCACTGCCGATTCCGTCTACAGCGTTGCAGCGGCCGACACGCAACAGTGGAGCTGCGAGCACGTCAAGTATATATCTGGCAGGACTTGGGACACTGACTTCCTGACAGTGTCCGATTTCGGTCTACAGCCGATCCAAGCAGTCGGCTCTGAAGATTCAGAATAAATGGATCAGCTCGTCCGAGAACATGGGAAGCTTGGGCATGGGTTTACGTCGGCCGATTTATTAGAGATGGTAGATTTGGGAGATAGCAGCAAATCAAGGCCGACGTACATTAGTGCCAATTTGGATCCTGAGTACAAATGTAAATTGATAAGTTTATTAAAAGAGTTCAAGGATTGCTTTGCTTGGGAATATCATGAGATGCCAGGACTAGACCGGTCTATTGTTGAACACCGGTTACCTATAAAATCAGGATATCGGCCATATCAGCAACCTGTACGACGGTGTAACCCCAAGATTCTACCTGACATAAAGGCCGAGATTACAAAGTTGATTGAGGCAGGATTTATTCGGCAGTGCCGCTACGCCGAATGGATTTCTAACATTGTGCCTGTATACAAAAAGAATGGAAAATTCCGTGTGTGCATCGATTTCAGGAACTTAAATCAGGCTACACCGATGGATGGATATCCGATGCCGACGGTCGATATCTTGGTGGATGCTGCCGTAGGCCACAAAGTCATAAGTTTCATGGATGGGAATGTCGGGTACAATCAGATATTAATGGCCGAGGAAGATATTTCGAAAACGGCTTTTAGGTGCCCAGGCCATCTTGGTTTATTTGAATGGGTGGTTATGACTTTCGGGTTGTAGAGCGCCGGCGCTACATATCAACGGGCCATGAACTACATCTTCCACAAGCTCATTGGTTCATCGGTGGAAATTTATATAGATGACGTCGTGGTCAAGTCAAAAGGTCACCAAGATCATCTGGCCGATTTACAAAAAGTGCTGGAGTGCAAAAGGAAACATGGGCTGAAGATGAACCCAAACAAGTGTGCATTTGGTGTATCGGCCGGGCAATTCTTAGGATTTATGGTCCATGAGCGCGGGATAGAAGTCAACCGCAAGACCATAGACGCCATCAACAAAGTGGTGGCCCCAAAAAATAAAACTGAACTACAGTCCCTCATCGGCAAGGTCAATTTCATCAGAAGATTCATATCCAATCTGTCAGGACGTATTCAGGCTTTTACCCCTCTGTTGAAATTAAAGCCCGACCAGGAATTCATATGGGGAGAAGGACAGCGCAAGGCACTGATGAACAGGCTATTGAATTGGCGTTGGTACAGGAGTTTGAGGGGAAAGAACGAGCGGTATACTACGTCAGCAGAAGGCTTTTAGACGCCGAAACAAGATATTCCTCGGTGGAGCGACTATGCTTGTGCTTGTACTTTTCATGTACTAAGCTCAGGCACTATTTGCTATCGGCAGAATGCATAGTCGTGTGCAAGGATAATGTGGTGAAGTATATGCTATCATTGCCGATTTTGAAAGGGTGGATTGGAAAATGGATCCTGGCTTTGTCAGAATTTGATTTAAGGTACGAATCGGCCAAAGCCGTCAAAGGTCAAGTGATGGCCGATTTCGTAGTTCAGCATTGTGGACCAGAAATCGCCATCGTTGAACCAGTTCCATGGACTCTATATTTTGATGGTTCTTCGTGTGGGGTCGGATCAGGAATCGACATTGTTCTTGTGTCGCCTCGGGGGGCAAGTTATGATTTCTCTCTGCCGATAGAAGCCTCTGCGACTAATAACCAGGCGCAATATCGAGCTGTTCTAAAAGGCATCCAATTATTAAGGGAAGTCAGAGCTGATGCAGTCGAAATTTTTGGGGATTACATGCTCATTGTGGATCAGTTGACGGGGCGATCTGAGTGCAACGATGATATCTTGAGGATTTATTATGAGGATTGTCTTCAACTTTTAAAAGAGTTCAAGTCTGCAATAATTGAGCATATCCCCAGGAATTATAATGAAGAAGCCAACAGACTAGCTCAACATGCTTCTGGGTATCGGCCGATTCAGGGAGCGATGACGCTAGAGCTCGCGGTCGATGACTGGCGAAAGGAGATCGCCGATTACTTGAGAAATCCATCCCAAAAGGTGGATCGGCGAACACATTTTCAGGCTACAAAATATGTGTTGCTTGAGGATGATTTATTTTATCGGACGATTGATGGAGTTCTTCTCAAATGCCTGGGAACAGAAGAGGCAAAGGTTCTGATGGGAGAAATCCATGAAGGCGTGTGTGGAGCTCATCAATCGGCTCACAAAATGAAATGGATGATCAGGAACAATGGATATTACTGGCCGACCATCCTTGAAGATTGTTTCAGGTACTACAAAGGATGCCAAGACTGTCAGAGGTTTGGCAATGTGCAGCACGCGCCAGCATCGGCTATGAATCCAATAATTAAGTCGTGGCCGTTAAGAGGTTGGGGAATAGATCTCATCGGACAGATTCATCCCCCATCTAGCAAAGGGCATAAGTTCATATTGGTGGCTACAGATTATTTTACTAAGTGGGTGGAGGCAGTTCCTTTGAGGAACGTGACATCGGCCGATATGATTGAATTTGTTAAAAGCTATATTATATATCGATTTGGTATTCCTCAAACCATCACAACTGATCAAGGGACAATGTTCACTTCTGGAGAATTCAGAGAGTTCGCCGCCGATATGGGGATTAAATTATTGAATTCTTCTCCATACTATGCTCAAGCCAATGGCCAAGCAGAATCGTCTAACAAAGGGATAATCAAGCTAATCAAGAGGAAGATAGAAGAGCAACCCAAGAAGTGGCATATGTCTTTGGCTGAATCTTTATGGGCATACAGGATGGCTTGTCATGGAGCCACTAAAATATCCCCTTATCATTTGGTTTATGGTCATGAGGCGGTCTTGCCATGGGAGATAAGGATAGGGTCAAGACGTATATCGTTACAGGATCAGTTAACGGCCGATGACTATTCCTTTCTCATGAAAGATGAACTTAACGATTCGGCGGGTTTACGGTTGAGAGCCCTTATTAGTATAGAAGAAAACAAGAAAAGGGTGGCCAGATGGTATGACAAAAAGGTCAAAGTTAAGAAGTTCTCTCAAGGGGATTTGGTATGGAAATTGGTGCTGCCAATAGGATCTAAAGATCCCAAATTCGGTAAATGGTCACCCACTTGGGAGGGGCCGTATAGAATCGGCCGATGTGCCCCTGGGAATGCATATATTCTGGAGACAGTCGAAGGGGAGGAATTCCCAAGAGCTTTCAATGGACGATATCTGAAGAGGTACTATCCAAGCATTTGGGTAGATACATGACTTGCAGCAGAGTATGTCAAGATTACATGGCCGACATGGTACAAGTCGCCCTTAGAATAAAAATACTGGTGTGTCTACTGATTACGCCTACGCTGGATTTCTCTCTCGATGCGACCCAGTTTTATCATAAGGGTGAGCCTTTTCTCTTTCGGGTCCTCTACAGTGGCTCCAGTTTCAGCTTGGTTGCAGAGTTCTTTCAGCAGGCGGGTCTTCTCCTCTTCCAGATCTTCCATGGCGACTCCAGTTTTGGCTTTACAGGGAAGTGAAGAACTTTTTTTGGAAGATGGTTGTTTGTGGACCAAAAAATGAGCATTGATGAGGTCCAAGTGTTCCTGGACAGCGGCAGGGACATGATCTCTGAGTTCCCCAGCATGAGCTCTTATCAGATTTCTGTCTGCCTGTGATAGTGGCTCTTCTGAATGCATGATTTCTATCGCTCGTTCTAGACCAGGGCTGAGACGTTTCGGCTAAACAGAGACAAAAGGAGTTACCCAGTATCGGAGCGATTGAGATGCTTAAGAGAAAGGCAGAGGGGGACTTCATACCTGGTTGACAGAGGAAGAGGATGAGGAGGACGAACAAGACATCTTGCCGTTCAGTTTGGGATAGTAAAAGAAGGAGAGGAGATAAGTAATGCGTGTGCCTCTAGAGATGACGAACGGTCTGCGTATAAATGAAGAGGAGGTAGATGGATGGTGAGACACGTCCTATCGGAGTAAATACATACATAAATGCAAAGTAGACTGAAGGAGCAGTTCAAAACCAAATCGGCGCAGTGACATTAAAGGAGCAATAATGTTTAACATATTTTTACAACCCAAGGAAAGCATCTATGGCTACAATCGCTCGTCGTCTAATTTGATCGGCCGAGTCTACTATTCTCTGATCATCATCGGCCGATCCTGGTACTTCTGACACGCGGCGACGGAGCCTTATTGTTTCACGGGCCAGATGTTGTCTTTCTTGCTTCAGCTCGCTGATGATGGATGGGAGTTCTTGGAGCTTCTTCTCTTCAGCGGCTATCTCTTTGGTTATCTGTTCCATCTCCTTGGCCAGTTCTGCTCTCCTCCGTTTCAGCCGATCTATTGCGCCGATGATGTCCGGACGGCAATTCTCGAGGAAGTTGATCCTGTGGTGTACTTCCTGAGTCCGGTGCTTGTACGAGTCGACCTCCTCTTGAGTTTTGGCCATCTGAGCACGATCGGCCATATGTTGCAGCGCCCTGGAAACCGGAATCTGCATGCCCTCTATATAGGCAGCATACCCCAAATTTTCCGACACTTCATCCGGGATGCGATCTTTGACCTCGTTGAAAAGTCGTCGAATCGGCGATGCATCTTCCACCAATCGGCCGATGTCATCTTGGAGGAGAGTACGAATGCTTACGAGCTTGGAGCGGACATCGTCGGAGGTGGAGCTCGATAGAATTGGGTGTGAAGCAATTTCTTCGTCATCGGCCAAGGAGACAGCAAAAGAAAAGATGCTATTGTTGGGGGTATCTTGCTCCTGTAAGGAAACAAAGTAAAGGGTAAGCAAGCGGTGAAAGGAAATCGGCCGATTCTAATGGTAAGACTGTTACCTCTTTGAAGCGAATCTCTCTTGCCTGCGCCGGTGGAAGTGTTTCCCTTGTCTCAGGGACTGGTACATTTGGTTCGTCGGAAGAAGAAGATTCGATGGTTATTAGCGCTCCGCTTGGACCGGCTTCCTGAAAAAGACATGAAAGAAGATTCCCGTGAAAATGCTATGGGAAATTGAAATAAGATAGTAACAGAAATTTGCCATGCCTCTGTCGGCCTCCCGGCCGATGCCTGTTGTGGAGTTATAATCGGCGTACCCAAATCGGCCTGCATCAAAATTGGTTAAGTTTTCTGAATATTAAGGATTCAAGGTAAGAGATCGTTTACCTCGGCGGCAGGAGCTGCTGGAATCTCGGTTGCCACTTGAGACGTGGCCGATTGTTGCGGAGACTGCGGTGGGATAACTTGTGCAGCTTGGCAGAGGAATAGAATTGATGTCAGTAGAAGATTTGAAGAATATATATAAGATAAATAAGATTACTTGAACAGCTTCTACTAATAGTGATGCGGCAGCAGCCCCGACTTCAGCAGTAACTTGGGGATCGGCCATCTCGACAAACGGCAGAGGTAAAGGACCTGGAGTCTCGGCGGGTGTCACCACTACTTGGTCGGCCGATTCGACGCGGGGAGTCTCGGCCGATACCACTGCCATCTGGCTGGCCGATCCGATGCGGGAGACTTCAGCCGATGCTATTGCCGCCTGATCGGCCGATCCAATGCGAGCTCGCACCCGACGGCTGGTTATCTTTGATGTTGGCCTTTTTGGTGCTCGCCTTGATCGGCCGGTGGAGATATCTCTGACAGTTGGAGCATGGAAGCCGATAAGTGGACACGGCGTGTATTGGTGATGGCTATCAATCGGCCGGCCGCTTCGGCTCCGCATCGGGGGAACATGGCTTTCAGACTGAAGAGATGAACATGAGTTAACAACAAGCTGATAATATAACATTGGAATCGGCTAAGGAAAAAGGACATACCGCTGCATTTGGATCGATGTTCTCTGGGTCCAGAATGTTGCAGTAAGACGATGGAGATTTACAGAAAAGATGTTGCTTCCATTCTGCCCACCATAATTTAAACTGCTGGGTGGCGAAAGAGGCAACTGACCAACCATTCAAGTCAATGGTACTGGAGTCGGGTACTAGATCGCACAGCCGGCTGTAATCAAGACTTGAGGTTAGTCCATCTCTGAATTTTGCCTGGCCGGCGAAATAGACCCGAATCGGCAGTTGGCCAAAACCCAGTTGCCTTGCCGCAGCCGATGGACTGTAGAACTCGTAGGTGGGTGAGTCCTTTCCTGAGAAGAAGTTGGCCGACAGGATCCCCGGCTTGATCAAGACGTCCATTAACTCTCTATCAAAGGTATGAGTGGAGAAATCGTAACATATGGGCAATTCGAAAATCGGCTCTACTGCCTGATATGGGTGCCAGCTGATCATCTCTTCACTAAGGCCATTGTAGAAGCATTTGAAGTATTCAGCTGTGCGGGTGGCAGTGAATTGGCAGCCGGGAAAGGCCGATACCGCTTCTCCAAAAGATCTGCAGCGGCGACGGACCGATGGATTCTCCTCTGACTCAATATTGGGAAAGGTCTTTGTCTCTATCCGCTGCTGAGAAACCTTGCTCATGTGTAGATTGAGCCAGAGGGTGATGAACCACCAAGGACCACCTGGGTTCCCTATCGGCTCCCCCTTCGACAACTTGACGCCGATTTGGTGCATCAGATGGTATGCCGATCCCAGCAAATGTTTTCCAAGAGGGATGGCCGATCCTTGTGAAAGAGCCTCTGCCAAAGCTTGAGTGTTTGAAGAGGGGCCGACTGCCCTGCCACAGAAGAAATGTTTCTCTAGCCACATCATCAAGAAGGCAGTATGCTCCCTCTGCGAGACTGTCCCGGTCTTCATGTTTTTACTGATGTATCCTTTCCACCCGCCGATTCCTTTGGTCTCCAGCCGATGAGATGGCTTGAACAGATAATTGAAGGGGGTATCGGCGGAGGAAACATCGAGGCCGGTCAGCAGCAGAACATCGGCCAAGGTCGGGGTCATGGGTCCGTGTCCGAAAAGGAATGCGTTAAGTGCATCGGACCAAAAATAAGAGGCTGCCATAACCAGAGGTTCGTTCCTTTCCATCTGAGACAGGGATAAGTCTATGCACTGGCCGATTTTGAGTTCTTCCCACTGAACCTTCCAAGATCCGGCTACCCTCTGGTACCATTCTCTCCATCCGGGTGTTTCATTTGGCCAGGATCTGAAAGTGCCTACCCAATGATCTAAATCCATCGATGACTGCTTAAAAGGGATCCTATGGGTTTCTAAACTGATCAGATCCGTTGGATCAGGGCTCCCCATAGGGCCCAAACAGATGAGGTCAGGGGATTCTGAGAGAGGAATAGTGATTCGGTGCCTAAGTGCCTAAAAAAGGGGAAAAGGGAAGAAATTGAGAAAGAGTCCGGGAAATACTGAAGCAGTAAAAAGGCGAAAAGGGAAAAATTTCGAGCATTTACTTCTGGGATGGAGGCCATCGTCGCCGATGACACCGCTGGGGAAGCCGCCGATTGGGCCGCCGCCGCCGAAGGAGTAGACGATGGAGCCTCTGTAGATGGAGTGGTCGCCAATGGAGACGCCATTGGGGGTCGGAGCAGGCCGCGGATGAGATCGCCGGAAAGGGGGAAGCACTTGGAAATCGAAAGAGCTTGGAGGAAGACGAACAGTGGTGCGACTGAAAAGAATGCTAGATTCGTGGGGAAGGATAGGCAGAGAAAGCCAGTACTTAAGAGAAATCAGGGAAGCGAGGGCAAAGATGGTATTTTTACCGCGCCGTCTACACGAGTTCCAGAGGAGCGGTCGTTTCGCGCGCTTGGTTCGAGGAAATTGCAATCATTGTGCTGCGGAACGAAAGGAGATTTTTACTGCGCCCGTTTCGGAGAAAAGGATTAAAGAAAAAGTTTCGAAGAAAAAGTTATATTTTACTCCGAAACTGTGGGTTTTGGTGTTGATGACATACATAATTAAGGAGCTAATGCGTTTATCAAGTTTTGAACAGGTTGAGATGCAATGAAATGATAAAATACGCATGAAAGACACCTAATTGCTTAATGGACGGTGTTGGAGCTCAAAGAAGAGATTTATTTATTTTCTATTTTGAATTTGAGTATAGGAAACACCGTACTATTAAGAGGGATGCGAAAAAGTGTTCTGGACATACTAATGTGCTTAGTAGAAAAGCCAAAAACAATTGAGAGACAAAATCCTTTGTTAAGAGTCTAAACCAGCAAAAAACAGTCTGGTCAGAAGTTCCGACCAGGGGTTCTCAGCCTGGAATTAATTGGTAGGTCAGAAGTTCCGACAAGCACATAAACAGCTCAGTAACAGCTAGTTTTTGTGTGTCGGGTATATATACCCCTTGACCCGCACATTCATTTGTTGCTGACGTAACTCGAGACAAGCACACACTAGAGCATTAAATCCACTCCCCTACTCCCTCCTTGAGCCAATCCTTGCATTGATTTGAGCTAGGGCTTGGGTGAGAGAGTGATTGACGTGTGTGTTACTTGTCCCCTTGTGTTTGAGGGCAGCCCCCTTCCTCCTTTGAGCACTTGAAGCATCTCCAAGCATTGATTCGCGTTTGTTACTCTTGAAACTTGCTTCTAGACGGTTCGGCGTCACCCGTGGAGAGCTCTCTCGTGTGTGAGCGCCCCGGGAAGTTTGTATTGCCCAATCGTTTGTGGATTTTGATAGTAAGTGACTCAATCCTCCTTTGTGGTTGATTGAGTGAGGAAAAGGTTAGAGAAGACGCAGCTCTTTGTGAGCTCCTCAACGGAGACATAGCTTCCTTAGTGGAAGTGAACTTCGGGATGAATTCGCTTGTGTCTTGTTCTTATTGTTCATATCTAGTTCTTGTTGACCTAGACCTTGTTTTATCCCGATCTACGTATTCTTGTTGTTGAGCTTGCTAGGATTGGTTGCAAAAGGTTCTTAGCTTCACTACGCAACTTTTGGTTTAGCCAGATTTTTCAGTTTCAATTTAGTTTTTGAAATTCGTAGTAAATTCATTGTGTTGTCGGAAGTTCCGACCCATCGGAACTTCCTATCCCTGATCGGAAGTTCCGACAGGTTTAATTTCTGCGAAGAATTTTCAGGTTTTTATAGGTTCGCCTATTCACCCCCCCTTTAGGCATCACCAAGATCCTTTCAGAAGCCCCTCCTGTGAGCACGGGCAGGGGCGAAGCTCGCTCGTGCGCGGGCCACGGCGGTGGCGGAGGCAAGCAGCGGCACGCCAACGCCCCTCCCTCGGGGGAGGAGGGCGACGGTGAGGAGGGCGTCGCCGGGGTGGAGGAGGACGGCGCGGGCGGGGTCGCGGGCGCCAGGAAGGAGGGCGGGGAGGCGTGGCGGACGCAAACGGTGTCGGCGACGGCGGGGTGGTCTCGTTGGCCGGCGGGGCCGGTGTCTTCCTCCCACCTCCTAGTGCGGGCCGGCCGCCGGCGAGGCCAAGCAGGAGCGGTGGCGGGCCGAGCGCAGCAGCTCCAGTCGCCTGCTCCTCGCTTGCGCCATCGCCTCCTTCTCCTCTTTGGCCCCTCACCTCCTCCCCTCAGCGCTCGACGCGGCGTCGCCTCCCTCACCTCCTCTGCTCGATCTGCATATCGGCGCTCGATCTGGATGTTGCGCTCGATCTGCAGCCAGGCACGAAATCCTCTGCTTCCGAGCAGAGGCAACACAGGGGAGGTCGGGCCGCCGCCAGCAAGACTGGCCGAGCGGCTTCCAGCTCCTGGTGGCGGCGGCTTCTGGTTCTACGCACGGGCGCGAAGGGGCGGTGGTTGGGGGCAGGCGCCTGCGGGAGGGCGATAGCGTGTCGTCGCTGGTTCGTTGGAAATAGAGGATGGCGCTCGGTACGCTTGTTTGGAGGGACGGATAGCGTACCCCGGTGCAGGGTTTTTTTAGGCTAAAGCATATTGGAGGGTCGGATAGAGTATCCCGGTGCGGATAGTGTTAACGCCGCTAAAACAACATGTGGTCGCACGAATTTTTAAAGAAAACAGGTAAAAATAAAAGCCAAAAAGGCAAATTCTGAAATGTGAACTCCACGTCCACGCTGCGCATAGCCGCCTGGAGCGGAGCGTATCTAGGAGCAGGAGCCCTACCAAAGGGGTGGAAACAGACCAGGTCCACTTACAGAGCCCCGGATTTCCTTTCCCGCTCTCTGGAGCTATTTCATAGAGAAGGAGCCACAAAAACGTGGCTCCGCGCGGCTCCTCCGGCTTCTCTGTCTCGCCTGTCGTTTTTGCCCTGCGGTTTGTTCGCGTGCTTCACCTGCGGGAGGTCGAACGGTGGTGGGCTCGGCCGGCTGCGGGAGGCCGCGCGGTGGGCGGATCTGGCAGCGGGCTGCGCGGGAGGTGAGCGTTGGCGGGCGGAACTAGCAGCGGCTGCGCGGGAGGCGAGCGGCGGCGGGCGGGGCCGACACGGCTGAGCGGGAAGCGAGCGACGGCGGGCTGTGCGGGAGGCCGATGGGGAAGTTGGGAGGAAGATGAGGATAAGAAGGAAAGAGGATGGGAATAATAAAAAAATAAAGAAGGAAAAGAAATAGAAAAAATAATAAAAAAATAAAAATATTAAAAATATTTAATTTATTGAAGTAACTAGAGAAGCTATTTTGCTAAATATTTTAAAACGATTTTAACTGCGTTAGAAAAGCCGCTCCACCGTAGCACCTACAGCCGGAGGTTCTTTAAAGAGCCGGAGGCGTGGCAAACAGCCGCGTTCTGTCATCTGTGCGGCGTGCGAGTGTGCCGCCGGCGCTGAGATGCTGCCGTCTCTGGCGCGCGCCGGCCGCGCCCCTCTCCGCCGCCTCGTCTCCACCACCTCCTCTCCCCGGGTCCAATCGCCTCGCGTCCCGTACGCCATCAGCAGCGGCGGCGGCGGCGGTAACCTCCCGCCTCTCCTCCTCCCGCTCAACGCTTGCTCCTCGCCGTCCCGCGACGGCGCGTGCGGCCCGGCGAGCGGCGCCCGGCGAGGAATGCGCTTCTGCGCCCCCGCGGTGGAAGTTGGGGATGAGACGCCCTCCAGCTCCGCCGCCGCGGGCTCCGACCTCTCCGCGCCTTACCTCTCCGTTCGCATCCGATGCCGCAAGCAGGACGCGGTCAGTACCTTACGCTCTCTCCCACTTCATAGAAACTTTGATTCCTTAACCTACCTCGACCAATTTCAGTGTCTCATGCAATTTTTTCGTGTGACATTGCGAACCAGGAAGTGCTATCCGAGGCGCTCTTGTGCTTCGGTGCTAGCTGTGTGACTGTGGATGACATTGCCGATGCTGGAAATCTCGATGAAGTGAGTGAGTACTTTTGTGCGCGTACATTTGCAATTTCCTTGACCATATACCGTTCAGATGAATTTCCGGCAACTGTTTGGGGGTAATTTGAGTCCACAAAAATATTAATTATGCAGATCTCCATAACCTCCTTATATGCCGATGGGGAAGACGTGGACTCGAGCGTTTCAAGTGCCGCTAGCTCAGCTGGTTTGAACTACAGCCCAGTGTATGAAACCTCTGTTGGGAAGCAGGGCGATTGGGTGGCAACTGTGCAGGTTCGGACTGGATGTTTGTACACTTTTCCTGTACATGGCCTTTAAATGTCAGCGTTGCTCTTCTGTTCCCTTCCTTGCTTGTCACACACAGTCGACAAAAAAGGGAAACTATTCAGTCATCAGTTTTAGACTGTATATGCTTTGGGTAAGTTTTGACTTTTATAGCTAGGCGTATGGATCATAAACTGGGGTTAGCCATTGGCATACTGTTTATGGGATCCATTTTCTATAACCTTTGAGTTGGGTGCACGGTTTTTGCTTGTCAAATACTTGAAAAGTTATATTACTATTGTGGTTGCTGCAGGAAACATACGAGTCCACTGAAGTGGCTGACAGTCTTTGGGTTGTTCCAAAATGGAGAACTCCCCCTGTATGTATTCACATCATGCTGTTTTCATTTGTTTTTTAAAAGAAATTCTAAGGATGCTGCTTGTTTTTTTCTTTCTGAATGCTAACAATCTTGTTGAACTGAGAGATTTTGTCCTCATCCTTTTCCATCTACAGGATCCGCAGGCCACAAATATAATCATCAATCCAGGTTTGGCTTTTGGGACGGGGGAGCACCCGACAACTAAGCTGTGCCTTCTACTTCTACGAGAAGTTATTAAAGGGGGTGAACATGTCTTGGATTATGGAACAGGCACTGGAGTTTTGGGGATTGCGGCTCTGAAGGTACCATGTCTTTGTATGTTTGTTCACTGCTGGAAAGTGTCATGATAATAAGGCAGTGTTTCCCTATTTCATTCGCGCAATGTTCGCTTATGAATGCAGATGGGTGCTGCTCTAGCTACTGGGATAGACATAGACCCTGAAGCTATAACCTCTGCTTCTGAAAACTTGTTACTAAACGGTTTACATTCCAACCAAATGCCTGTTTTCTTGGTACCAATGAATGCTCAGCCTTCATCCTTCCCAAATGCCGTTGACAAATCAGAAGAGAACAAACTAATCAATAACCCTGACTTGAAGTCTTCCAGAGGAACATACGATGTAGTTGCAGCAAACATACTTCTGAATCCCTTACTGGAGCTGGTTGAGGACATAGTTGGTTATGCAAAACCTGGTGGAGTAGTTGCCATTTCTGGAATTTTAGAGGAGCAGGTAAAGGAATTCGACATTAATTTTCTAACATTTTCATGCCTCCCAGAGTTTATTTACTTATTTATATGTTTTTTTGTACTTTTTGTCTCATAATTCAGGTGCCAAAAGTCAAAGACGTTTACTCGACATACTTAGACAACATATTGGTTTCTGAAATGGATGGATGGGCCTGTCTTCAGGGAATGAGGAGAGTGTAGCGGCAAACTTTTTCTCTGCCAAAGTCAAAGTGTGTTTGACCATACAATTTTCTGACCATTATGAGAGCCTTCCTCCATAATTAGAAATTTTATCCTAACTTCTTGACTCTTTTTGGTAGGATTACTTGAATATCAGAGAGTGAATGTTTTGGACGATAATATCGTGTCGAGTATATGTTCCCTGTGATGGATTAAATATGTTTGAAGTGATAATCATACAACCTACATTAGTCATTGGTCATTGCATCTTTAAACATTGTTGATTTTTGCATTGCCACACCAGCTATTGAGATTGTAAGCTTGGTTGCCACCTCGATGCTTGAGAAGTCCTATTTTACTGTATCTGACTGACTGATGTATCAATTTCGGGGCTGAGAAGCCCTATTCTACTGTATTTGACTGGCTGATATATCAATTTTATCTCAAAAAAAGACTGATATATCAATTTCAGGATTTGAGATGTCATACATATCTTACTGTACTAGACTGCCTGATATATCAATTCTTGGGCTTAAGAAGTCCTATATTTTTACTGTATTTGACTGACTGACATCAGATTTCTGGGCTTGAGAAGGCCTGTAATGAGGTTCCAACGCTACAGTAACTTCGAGCGTTTGACCACTAATTAGGGGTATTAAATGTGGACAACTGACAAAACCCATTCCATAACCCCAGGTGAAATTGCGAGATGAATTTTTTAAGCCTAATTGGACCATGATTAGACAATGTCGTGATACAGTAAACAACCTATAATGACGGATTAATTAGGTTTAATAGATTCATCTCGCGATTTCCCGTCCATCCATGTAATTAGTTTTATAATTAGATCATGTTTAGTGCTTCTAATTTTTGGTTGAAAATTACTACAGTGAATTTCATCCAAAATTTTTCGGGAACTAAGCACACCCTGAACAGATCACATGCTTCTCCGTGGTAAGCAAAAGGTATAAGAAGTGATGAACAGATCACATGCTCATTGTAACAAAATATCAACATCCCAGCTTGATTTTCTTCGTTAGGCTATATATCAGCCTAGATGAACGAAAACTTTTAAACCCACAGGGGGCGAAGTGAAAGCTGGAATGTTATTTGCCGCAAGTACTGCAGTTCATCTGTTGCGCTGTTAGCAGCTTCACATGCCTACTTCTCTTGCATGTTTATTTACCCACACACATATTGATACTCTGAAGCGTCAAAGTGTCAAACTACCGAATGAATGGAACGCTCAGAACATTTCTATAGTTTGAACACCAATTCATGTGCTACTATCTCTATTACTTATGACACGATAAGCTGAGATGCCCAGATTACAGTAGAGGAGTGCCGTTTTCCGCAATTATGTTACATCAAATGATCCTGTGACACCGAGTAACACCTGTGATGATTCGTGGATGTCGCTCGGAAATCACTCAATCAGAATATGCTGCACGCAGCTTGCAAAGCATTGGCGCCAGTGACCCCACGGCTGCGCATGCGTATAGGTGTGAGAATGGATATGGCCTGGTTTGTAATCTCCGAATCCACTACACTTTCTTATACTTAACGCGCAATAATAATATGCTCGATATTCCTCTAGGGTCCGGTCCGGGGTTACGTTTCTTCTACGATGCCAGTCGCCAGCGCCCAGATTCGGAACAAATGTTACTGTGAGCAGTTTAATTAAGCTGATTCTTGCAATGAAAATTCTTTTTTTTTGAAACGGAACTTTCATTCCATTAACTCAGCGAGATCGCTGGCCACTAGATCCTCGACATCCGGGGGCATACCGTTCCAATATAGACCGGTACCATAAGGAACCATGCGCCACCATTGCGTGCACCACCCTGTTACTCTCTCTAGGACAATAACTTAAACCACACGACACGAATGTGAGGTTCATTAGGCATTTGCACTCATACACAATTCCACCTTAGGAGCTAGTGCAAAGGAATCCGTCTCCAGCGCCACTTTGGCCAGCTTAGAATCCGTTTCGATCACCACCCTCGACATGCCCATCTCAGCTGCCTTCCTGATCCCCTCTCGACAAGGGGCCTTTCTAATCAGCGCGCGCGCACGCCAGGAAGGCCGCTCGCGCACCATCTCGGACAGCAGCCGATTTTCCGTTTTAGGAAACTTTTCTCATCCACAACTTTCTAATTTTAGAAAGTTATAATTTATGCACATAAATTTTACATATAAATTTTTTCCAAACAACTTCTCAGGAAATATTTTTCAGAACAACTTTCGTGATACACAATTTTTACGCATAACTTCTTTCAATCAAATTTACAGAAGATATTTTTTAGCAAAACTTTTCACGACATACGACTTCCACTCCCATGTATAACTTTTTTTAAAAAATTATCGGAAGATCATTTTTAGCATAACTTCCACGGTAATTGTTGATGCCAGATTTTGACACGTGTTGAATCGGCGTCAGGAGGAGAAGATTGGCCGATGCGGCAGATCTGAAAGCTACAGAAAGGAATCGGCCGATTGAAGTAACAGTTGGAAATCGGCCGATTGGTGGCACAGCCTATGCCAACAGGATGGGATTATTCCAGAGGATCCTGGTCAAAAGCTGGTCAAAGGGAGCACGCTAAGTCGGTCGAGGAGCAATTGAAGGAAATCTTGATTGGATTAGGGAACGGCGGCGGAAGATTCTGCGGGAGTCCGTTTCCTTTTAAGGTCCGTATAGATATAGTAATTTAAATAAGGTTGTAACAAGTCGTGATCGACCAGGAGTCCTAACTTTAGGGTATAAATAGGAGTCGTCAGGGTCTTGAAAAAAAAACACATCAATCAACAACAGTACTTCTACTTTTCCAGCAATTTACTTTCAAGTCGGCGACTTCGCCAATATTTTCTTCTTCCACGAGTTCGTACGGATTGGCAGGGCTGCATCAACTTGATCTCCGGCCAATTGGTAGGTTCCGCTTACCGAGTAATATCCGAGCTTTAACTACGGGCGCATCGCTGTGGTTTCGTTTGGATTTATTCACCAGTTATCGATATTTACTAGAATTGCAAGTTTCACCTGTTATTCTAGTATTATCACCAGTTATCCAGCTTGAGATCAGAGTAATCGGCTCCGTCATTGTTTTTCTTCGATTTATCATCTTACAGCCGATTAGATCTATTTCAAGTGTTGTCCTTACAGTAGTCGTCTAGATCGCTCCGGCAGTTTTCTTTACGATTGCTACACGACCATCGGCTGATCCATAGCCGATCATCTATACAGCAAATCGGCCGATTCGCCTCCGACGCGCTCCTCAGGACAGATCGGAACTCCAGCCGATCGACGCGCCTGGAATTTAATACTTTATTTCCTTGTCAATCAACAGGTCAGATTGACTGGCACACCGCGCGAACCGCACCAGGGCTATAACCCGAACAGGAGCTAAGCAGATTCTCCCGGGTCGTGTGTCCGACGTTGAAGACCCATCGGCCGATTCCTATCCGGCCGATTTTAGCGCCAACACACTTTTGGCACGCCCGGTGGGACCATCCAAGATCTGATATGTCGAAAAACGCAGAAATCTCTGACAGCAACATCATTGAGGTCATAGAAGCTGATCTCAAGGACGACCAGAGGGAAGAATTGGCCAAGCATCTAGAAGATTACAAGAAGATGTACCTCCAGTCGTTCAGTCGTACCAGAAGCGGGGAGGCTGTCAAGAAGACTCCTATTCTAGCGCCTCGCCACATCACCATCGCTGAGGACTCGGGCAAGATGTCAGAGATGATTCAACAGTCCGTGTATCAGGCGTTCATCGACCAATCCTCGGTGATGACCAACACGGTGTACAACGCCGTCGTCAACTCTCTGGCCAGCGGAGCAGTCCAAGGCTATCAGGGACCGGCATATGCCCCTCCAACCACTCTGCCAGCCAGAAGCCTACCATACGCGTCCCAATCGGCTCCTCAGCCGATATTGACGCAACGCGAGGGGTACAACTCTCCATTACCCCCGACGTCTCCAAGATACAGCGGGGAACCATGTCTCCCATCACAGACACCGCTTCAACCCATTCAGATTGCTTCTGTGCAGTCACTGCCTACAAGCTCAGCACCTTGGGGAACATCAGCGACAGCGTATTTTCCCGAGCCAGCGAACGGGTATGGAGGTTATTCAACCCAGGCGCCATGCCAATCGGCCGCCCGGCCGACGGTTCCCCAGTATCAGCCGATCTTATCAGAAATCGGCAGGGGGGCACATACTGTAGAAACATTCAGAGGCACGACGCCAGCAGTGACGTACGAAGGGGGTGCGGACTCGTTTTGCCATCAACTATCGGCCGCTCAGCAAAATTCGCCGATTCATCACCCGGCCGTACCAGCCCTTCAGCACATGCCCGCGCCGCGAACAGCTGTTCATCAGCAGCAGGTGGACTGGACGGCAAGAATAGCAGAAGTAATCCAGGATCAGTTTGGACTGAAGCCGAAAGTTCAAACTTATACTTACAAGACGCCGTATCCATCGGCCTATGACTCGCTGCCGTTCCCACACCGCTACAAAGTTCCTGATTTCACCAAGTTCTCAGGGACGGACGATACATCCACTGTGGAGCATATCAACCGATTAATCATCCAGTGCGGAGAAGCTGCCACGCAAGATGCTCTGAGGGTGCGTTTATTTTCATCGTCTCTGTCCGGATCGGCCTTCCAGTGGTTCACCACCTTACCGCCAAATTCTATCGTTACTTGGGCCGATCTGGAGAAATAATTCCACAAGTACTTCTATGCAGGAGTACACGAGATGAAGATCTCGGATTTGACCAGTCTCAAGCAGAGGAGCCATGAACCAGTAACGGGGTATATACAGAGGTTCAGAGAAGTCAGGAACAAATGCTATAGTCTGGCTCTGACCGATGCACAGTTGGCCGATATCGCTTTCCAAGGCCTCTTGCCACAGATCAAAGAAAGATATGCTGCCCAAGAGTTTGAAAGCCTGAGCCAAATCGTCCACCGATTGTCAGGACAAGAGGTCCGACCGTTTGAACAGCGGAGGAACTTCCAAAAGAAGGTGGCATACTTGGAAGGATCTAAATCCGATGCGGAAGAGGAAATCGGCCTGGCAGAATGGGTCAAAGGGAAAAAACCGATATCATGCCCTTTTGGGAAGAAAGAGCCGGAAACATTCGGGTTTGACACATCAAAGGCCGATAAAATTTTTGATCTATTGCTTCAGGAAGGACAGATCAAACTATCTCAACATCACACCGTCCCTACGGCCGATCAACTTAAGAAGATGAAGTACTGCAAGTGGCACAACGCTACTTCCCATGACACAAATGAATGTAAAGTCTTCCGCCAGCAGATACAATCGGCCATCGAGCAGGGACGGCTTAAATTTGAAACCCCAACTAAATCGGCAAAGCCGATGAAGATAGATCAGCATCCCTTCCCGGCCAACATGGTCAACGCTGAAGGAGACTCAAGTCAAACCAGGGTGCTGACGTCAGAATCGGCGGGAAGAAGCGGCGCCGTCGACCCCAGGAGGCAGATCACGTCGGAAGAAATCAGAAGGAACGGGCGAGGACCAGAACGACCACGCAAGCCCGTCACCTCCCAATTCTTACTCAGTAAATATCGTCAGCAGCAAGAACAAGCACGATACCAGGAAGAGACGATACGCCGGCATGAAGATCATTGGCAATGTCCGTTCTTCATCCACTGCTGGGAGAACGACATCAGGTTGCCGTCTGCCGATAACTGTCCGGAGTGTAACGAATTGAGCTGCAACGATCGCCCGAGGCCACACTCTAGGGACAGAAGATCAGAGCCGATCAGCAGAAATCGGCGCGAGGAACGGTGCGTTTTGGTGCATGATCGGCTGGGGGGCAGAGTTGACCGGTACAGCAGGTCAAAAAGCAAGATCGGCCAGCGAGATGGACTGGGGGGCAGGATCAGCGCGCACGATCGGCTGGAAGAGATGGCCGATGATAGGGTATCAGACGAAGATCCCCTAGGAAGGGAACCAGATTGGGAACACGCCAGATCATCGGCCAAACTAGTGAATCCCAGGTGGTGTCCCGATGGCCTATCCAGATCCCAGAAGCGAAGGATCCAACGCTTACGCCAGTGGTAACATCAAGAAGAAGAACAGAGACAGGTGCCAGAGAGAAGGAATGTGAAATCTTGAGTTTGGCGCCCAAAGAAACACGATCAAGAAGCAAACAATCAAGAATCGGCAGCCAAAATTAATATGGTGTTCATATGCCGATGGAGTTCATGTCCGCCAAGCGATCGGGATAAAGTAACAAGAACAGAGGAGGAACAAATGGCACAACTGGTATTAGAGCCGATGACGGCTACGTTTGAGAAACCAGAAGAGGAAAAACGACAGCATCTTAAAGCGCTGTTTCTCAAAGGCTATGTCAACGGAAGACCCGTCACCAGATTACTGGTAGATGGAGGCGCGGCAGTCAACATCATGCCGTATGCCATGTTCCGCAAGCTGGGCAAGGGCAATGATGACCTCACCAAGACGGACATGATGCTGAAGGATTTCAAAGGCAACGTGTCACCCGCCCACGGAGCGCTCTGCGTCGACCTCACCATCGGCAGTAAGACCCTCCCTACCACTTTCTTCGTTATTAATGGCAAGGGGTCCTAAAATATGCTGCTTGGTCGCGACTGGATACACGCAAACTGCTGTGTCGCATCTACAATGCATCAATGCCTTGTCCAATGGGTCGGCGACAGTACAGAGATAGTCGCTGCCGATTCCGTCTACAGCGTTGCAGCGGCCGACGCTCAACAGTGGAGCTGCGAGCACGTCAAGTGTATATCTGGCAGAACTTGAGACACTGACTTCCTGAGAGTGTCCGATTTCGGTCTACAGCCGATCCAAGCAGTCGGCCCTGAAGATTCAGAATAAATGGATCAGCTCGTCCGAGAAGATGGGAAGCTTGGGCATGGGTTTACATCGGCCGATTTATTAGAGATGGTAGATTTGGGAGATAGCAGCAAATCAAGGCCGACGTACATTAGTGCCAATTTGGATTCTGAGTACAAATGTAAATTGATAAGTTTATTAAAAGAGTTCAAGGATTGCTTTGCTTGGGAATACCATGAGATGCCAGGACTAGACCGGTCTATTGTTGAACACCGGTTACCTATAAAATCAGGATATCGGCCATATCAGCAACCTGCACGACGGTGTAACCCCAAGATTCTACCTGACACAAAGGCCGAAATTACAAAGTTGATTGAGGCAGGATTTATTCGGCAGTGCCGCTACGCCGAATGGATTTCTAACATTGTGCCTGTATACAAAAAGAATGGAAAATTGCGTGTGTGCATCGATTTCAGGAACTTAAATCAGGCTACGTCGATGGATGGATATCCGATGCCAACGGCCGATATCTTGGTGGATGCTGCCGCAAGCCACAAAGTCATAAGCTTCATGGATGGGAATGCCGGGTACAATCAGATATTAATGGCCGAGGAAGATGTTTCGAAAACGGCTTTTAGGTGCCCAGGCCATCTTGGTTTATTTGAATGGGTGGTTATGACTTTCGGCTTGAAGAACGTCGGCGCTACATATCAACGGGCCATGAACTACATCTTCCACAAGCTCATTGGTTCATCGGTGGAAATTTATATAGATGACGTCGTGGTCAAGTCAAAAGGTCACCAAGATCATCTGGCCGATTTACAGGAAGTGCTGGAGTGCACAAGGAAACATGGGCTGAAGATGAACCCAAACAAGTGTGCATTTGGTGTATCGGCCGGGCAATTCTTAGGATTTATGGTCCATGAGCGCGGGATAGAAGTCAACCGCAAGACCATAGACGCCATCAACAAAGTGGTGGCCCCACAAAATAAAACTGAACTACAGTCCCTCATCGGCAAAGTCAATTTCATCAGAAGATTCATATCCAATTTGTCAGGACGTATTCAGGCTTTTACCCCTCTGTTGAAATTAAAGCCTGACCAGGAATTCATATGGGGAGAAGGAGCAGTTCAAATCCAAATCGGCGCAGTAACATTAAAGGAGCAGTAATGTTTAACATATTTTTTACAGCCCAAGGAAAGCATCTATGGCTACAATCGCTCGTCGTCTAATTTGATCGGCCGAGTCTACTATTCTCTGATCATTGTCGGCCGATCCTGGTACTTCTGACACACGGCGACGGAGCCTTATTGTTTCACGGGCCAGATGTTGTCTTTCTTGCTTCAGCTCGCCGATGATGGTTGGGAGTTCTTGGAGCTTCTTCTCTTCAGCGGCTATCTCTTTGGTTATCTGTTCCATCTCCTTGGCTAGTTCTGCTCTCCTCCGTTTCAGCCTATCTATTGCGCCGACGATGTCCGGACGGCAGTTCTCGAGGAAATTGATCCTGTGGTGTACTTCCTGAGTCCGGTGCTTGTACGAGTCGACCTCCTCTTGAGTTTTGGCCATCTGAGCACGATCGGCCATACGTTGCAGCGCCCTGGAAACCGGAATCTGCATGCCCTCTATATAGGCAGCATACCCCAAGTTTTCCGACACTTCATCCGGGATGTGATCTTTGACCTCGTTGAAAAGTTGTCGGATCGGCGATGCATCTTCCACCAATCGGCCGATGTCACCTTGGAGGAGAGTACGAATGCTTTCGAGTTTGGAGCGGACATCGTCGGAGGTAGAGCTCGATGGAACTGCGTGTGAGGCGATTTCTTCTTCATCGGCCAAGGAGACAGCAAAGGAAAAGATGCTATTGTTGGGGGGTATCTTGCTCCTATAAGGAAACAAAGTAAAGGGTAAGCAAGCGGTGAAGGGAAATCGGCCGATTCTAATGGTAAGATTGTTACCTCTTTGAAACGAATCTCTCTTGCCTGCGCCGGTGGAAGTGTTTCCCTTGTTTCAGGGACTGGTACACTCGGTTCGCCGGAAGAAGAAGATTCAATCGTTATTAATGCTCCGCTTGGGCCAGCTTCCTGAGAAAGACATAAATTCCCGTGAGAATACTATGGGGAATTGAAATAAGATGGTAATGGAAATTTGCCATGCCTCTGTGGGTCTTCCGGCCGATGCCTGTTGTGGAGTTATAATCGGCGTACCCAAATCGACCTGCATCGAAATTGGTTAAGTTTTCTGAATATTAAGGATTCAGGGTAAGAGATTGTGTACCTCGGCGACAGGAGCTGCTGGAATCTCAGTCCCCACTTGAGATGTGGCCGATAGTTGCAGGGACTGCGGTGGGACAACTTGTGCAGCCTGGCAAAGGAGTAGAATTGATGTCAGTAGAAGATTTGGAGAATATATGAGATAAATAAGAGTACCTGAACAGCTTCTACTAATAGTGATGCTGCAGCGGCCCCGACTTCGGCGGTGACTTGGGGATCGGCCATCTCGATAACCGGTAAGGGTAAAGGACCCGAGGTTTCGGCGGGTGTCACCTCTACTTGATCGGCCGATCCAACGCGGGGAGTCTCAGCCGATACCACTGCCATCTGGCTGGCCGATCCGATGCGGGAGACTTCAGTCGATGCTATTGCCGCCTGATCGGCCGATCCAATGCGAGCTCGCACCCGACGGCTGGTTATCTTTGATGTTGGCCTTTTTGGTGCTCGCCTTGATCGGCCGGTGGAGATATCTCTGACAGTTGGAGCATGGAAGCCGATGAGTGGATACGGCGTGTATTGGTGATGGCTATCAATCGGCCAGCCGCTTCGGCTCCGCATCGGGGGAACATGGCTTTCAGACTGAAGGGATAAACATAAGTTAACAACAAGATGATAATGCAATATTGGAATCGGCTAAGGAAAAAGGACATACCGCTGCATTTGGGTCGATGTTCTCTGGGTCCAGAATGTTGCAGTAAGATGATGGAGATTTACAGAAAAGATGCTGCTTCCATTCTGCCCACCATAATTTATACTGCTGAGTGGCGAAAGAGGCAACTGACCAGCCATTCAAGTCAATGGTGCTGGAGTCGGGTACTAGATCGCACAACCGGCTGTAATCAAGACTTGACGTTAGTCCATCTCTGAATTTTGCCTGGCCGGCGAAATAGACTCGAATCGGCAGTTGGCCAAAACCCAGTTGCCTTGCCGCAGCCGATGGACAGTAGAACTCATAGGTGGGTGAGTCCTTTCCTGAGAAAAAGTTGGCCGGCAGAATTCCCAGCTTGATCAAGACGTCCATTAATTCTCTGTCAAATTTATGAGTGGAGAAATCAAAGCATACGGGCAATTCGAAAATCGGCTCTGCGGTCTGATATGGATGCCAGATGATCATCTCTTCACTAAGGCCATTGTAGAAACATCTGAAATATTCAGTTGTGCGGGTGGCAGTGAATTGGCAGCCGGGAAAGGCCGATACCGCTTCTCCAAAAGATCTGCAGCGGCGACGGACCGATGGATTCTCCTCTGACTCGATGTTGGGAAAGGTCTTTGTCTCTATCCGCTGCTGAGAGACCTTGCTCATGTGTAAATTGAGCCAGAGGGTGATGAACCACCAAGGACCGCCTGGATTCCCTATCGGCTCCCCCTTCGACAGCTTGACGCCGATTTGGTGCATCAGATGGTACGCCGATCCCAGCAAATGTTTACCGAGGGGATGGCCGATCCTTGTGAAAGAGCCTCTGCCAAAGCTTGAGTGTTGGAAGAGGGGCCGACCGCTCTGCCACAGAAGAAATGCTTCTCCAGCCACATCATCAAGAAGGCAGTATGCTCCCTCTGCGAAACTGTCCCTGTCTTCATGTTTTTACTGATGTATCCTTTCCACCCGCCGATTCCTTTGGTCTCCAGCCGATGAGATGGCTTGAAAAGATAATTGAAAGGGGTATCGGCGGAGGAAACATCGAGGCCAGTCAACAGCAGAACATCGGCCAAGGTCGGGGTCATGGGTCCGTGTCCAAAAAGGAATGCGTTAAGTGCATCGGACCAGAAGTAAGAGGCTGCCATAACCAAAGTTTCATTCCTTTCCATCTGAGATAGGGATAAGTCTATGCACTGGCCGATTTTGAGTTCTTCCCATTGAACCTTCCAAGACCCGGCTACCCTCTGGTACCATTCTCTCCACCCGGGTGTTTCATTCGGCCAGGATCTGAAAGTGCCTACCCAATGGTCTAAATCCATGGATGACTGCTTAAAGGGGATCCTATGGGTTTCTAAACTAATCAGATCCGTTGGATCAGGGCTCCCCATAGGGCCCAGACAGATGAGGTCAGGGGATTCTAAAAGAGGAATGGTGATTTGATGCCTAAGTGCCTAAAAAAGGGAAAAAAGGAAGAAACTGAGAAAGAGTCCGGAAAATACTGAGGCAGTAAAAAGGCAAAAAGGAAAAAATTTCGAGCGTTTACCTCTGGGATGGAAGCCATCGTTGCCGATGACGCCGTTGGGGAAGCCGCCGATTGGGCCGCCGCCGCCAAAGGAGTAGCCGATGGAGCCTCTGTAGATGGGGTGGTCGCCGATGGAGACGCCATTGGGGATCAGAGCAGGCTGCGGATGAGATCGCCGAAAAAGGGGAAGCACTTGAAAATCGAAAGAGCTTGGAGGAAGACGAACAGTGACGCAACGGAGAGAATGCTAGATTCGTGGGGAAGGATGGGCGGAGAAAGCCAGTACTTAAGAGAGATCAGGGAAGCGAGGGCAAAGATGGTATTTTTACCGCACCGTCTACACGAGTTCCAGAGGAGCGGTCGTTTCGCGCGCCCGGTTCGAGGAAATTGCAATCATTGTGCCGCGGAACGGAAGGAGATTTTTACTGCGCCCGTTTCGGAGGAGAGGATTAAAGAAAAGAGTTTCGAAGGAAAAGTTATATTTTACTCCGAAACTGGGGGGCATGTGTTGACGCCAGATTTTGACACGTGTTGAATCGGCGTCAGGAGGAGAAGATTGGCCGATGCGGCAGATCTGAAAGCTACAGAAAGGAATCGGCCGATTGAAGTAACAGTTGGAAAACGGCCGATTGGTGGCACAGCCTATGCCAACAGGATGGGATTATTCCAGAGGATCCTGGTCAAAAGCTGGTCAAAGGGAGCACGCTAAGTCGGTCGAGGAGCAATTGAAGGAAATCTTGATTGGATTAGGGAACGGCGGCGGAAGATTCTGCGGGAGTCCGTTTCCTTTTTAAGGTCCGTATAGATATAGTAATTTAAATAAGGTTGTAACAAGTCGTGATCGACCAGGAGTCCTAGCTTTAGGGTATAAATAGGAGTCGTCAGGGTCTTGAAAAAAAAACACATCAATCAACAACAGTACTTCTACTTTTCCAGCAATTTACTTTCAAGTCGGCGACTTCGCCAATATTTTCTTCTTCCACGAGTTCGTACGGATTGGCAGGGCTGCATCAACTTGATCTCCGGCCAATTGGTAGGTTCCGCTTACCGAGTAATATCCGAGCTTTAACTACGGGCGCATCGCTGTGGTTTCGTTTGGATTTATTCACCAGTTATCGATATTTACTAGAATTGCAAGTTTCACCTGTTATTCTAGTATTATCACCAGTTATCCAGCTTGAGATCAGAGTAATCGGCTCCGTCATTGTTTTTCTTCGATTTATCATCTTACAGCCGATTAGATCTATTTCAAGTGTTGTCGTTACAGTAGTCGTCTAGATCGCTCCGGCAATTTTCTTTACGATTGCTACACGACCATCGGCTGATCCATAGCCGATCATCTATACAGCAAATCGGCCGATTCGCCTCCGACGCGCTCCTCAGGACAGATCGGAACTCCAGCCGATCGACGCGCCTGGAATTTAATACTTTATTTCCTTGTCAATCAACAGGTCAGATTGACTGGCACACCGCGCGAACCGCACCAGGGCTATAACCCGAACAGGAGCTAAGCAGATTCTCCCGGGTCGTGTGTCCGACGCTGAAGACCCATCGGCCGATTCCTATCCGGCCGATTTTAGCGCCAACAGTAATGTTATCTGGAAAACATCTCACACAATTTTGAGCCATAAGTTTACTATCCAACTTTTCGAGAAATATTTTTAGCATAATTCAATGGGACATGTATCGAACAAAAACTTCTCATGAGAAAATATAATAGAAGATAAAAATACTGAAAAGGGAAAAAAAAGATAACACTTGGTTTAACAAACCTCAAAGGAACAGCTTAGGAAAAAAAGAAAAAGAAAAAAACTAATACATGTGCTCATCATAGGATTACGTGCATATGCACTAATAAAATAAAATCGCATTAGCTCATAATAGATTTCTGTATTTCTAACACCGTAAGGCACGGACTCAAGCTAGCCTTTGTCTCAACAGAGCACGGACAGCTTATCTCGCTGTCTCGTCACGTGTCAGAAGCTTGCCGGTGGAATTGGATTTCTGCGCTCCGTGCTGGAAAAAAAAAAGAAAGGGAAGGAGCGCTCCGCGCCGGTCGGATCGATCGCTGGAAAGAAAACTAGCGCGCGAGGGTGGGAATGGAATCGCGCTCGACAAGCCACCAACTCCGCATGTAACGCGTCCATCACATACGGACACCGCCCAGCTCCCGCCAACACCACTTGCCCTGTGTTATCTCCTATCCCCATCCCCCATCTGATGTGCTCGAATGGAAGGCCCCATCTCAGTTGATTTTGTAGGTGCTCTGCTCCGGCTTCTGCCATTGTTTTTTCGCTAGTGCAACGAAAATTTTTTACGCCGCGATCACACAGCGATCTCTTAATGAATAACATGTTCAGGTACGGTCACGAAAAAAATTCGTACGCAGCGAAAGAACCATGCCGATGCGAGTAGTATGTGCCGACCTCACAGGATGGGCCAACTAGCCAATGTGGGTCAGTGAGCCTCTTTTGACCTTTCTGACACCGATCTAGGCCGTGCATCAGTCGGCCTCAAACTTATTATCTTGCATATATTCCTCTAAAAAGTTTTTTTTCCATCTTTTCTCTAGAAATTTTTTTGGAAACACAGTACATATGTAGATGCTCACAATACGCACGCACATTCACCCCTATAAATACACGCACGCAACCCTACCCCTATAAGCACCTCCGAGAGACTGAGCCGGTAAATCATCGAGATTGACGAAGTCAGCACAAGCGCCTCACTATCGACGGGAACATCGTCTACCACTGAAAGCACAACACCGTTAAATCCTAGAAAATTCGCTCCTACGGGTAGTCTCACAACATGCATGCACACTTACCCCAATGAATACACGCACGCAACCCTACCTCTATGAGCACCTCCGAGAGACTGAGCCGGCAAATCCTCGAGATTGACCAAGTCACCACAGACGTCTCGCTGTCGACGGGAACGTCGCCTACCACTGAAAGCACAATACCGTTAAATCCTAGAAAATTCGCTCCAACGGGCAGTCTCACAATATGCATGCACACTCACCCCTATGAATACACGCACGCAACTCTACCCCTATGAGCACCTCCGAGAGACTGAGCCGGCAAATCCTCGAGATTGATGAAGTCACCACAGACGTCTCGCTGTCGACGGGAACGTCGCCTACCACTGAAAGCACAACGCCGTTAAATCCTAGAAAATTCGCTCCCACGGGGAGTCGAACCCAGGACCTCAAGTGCTATTAAGACTCTTGTAACCACTAGTCTAGTCTACAGGTCCTTTCGCATTTGCTCTAGAAACTACTATTATACTACCTCCTTAACAATTTATTTGACGTTCCTTAGTTCAAAAATGAACTAACAAGCGTCAAATATTATGAGTTGGAGGGAGTACTATTCCATATCTATGTATTTTAGTAATCTCGTATTAAAAATTTCAGCCCTGAAGAGTGAGTCAACATATGAACAATCAATAACGTCAACCGGCAATTGGCGAGGATACAGGCTGTATTCACAAAATCCATTATTCAATTCCATTGAGAGAGAAAAAATAAGAGAAAAGTCTATTTTACCCCCTAAATTTGTCATGAAATTAAAAAATAAGCCCAAACTCAAAAACCAGACATCATGCATACCTTAACTATTAAAACCAAATAAACTACCTCTTAACCAGATCAAGACTATTTTGCAGACGGTTTTGCTGATGTGGCAATGGAACCCACATAACTGACCTCACTTATCGCAAATTTGTCCCCTACCCCTACCCCTCCTCTCTCTCTCTCGTGGTAGCCCCTAGCCCGCTACGCGTGGGGAGGCTGTAGCCTCGTTGTGATGGCCGCACTGGCCCGATGGGGAAGGAGTCGGGCGTCACCCTCGCTGGCCCGAGGGGGAGGAGGTCGCCGCCGCCTATCCGTGGAGGAGACCTCGGGTGCATCCGCCGATTTGCCGCCGACCTGCGGGGGAGGGGGCCTCGAGCGCCGCCACCGCTGCTCGACCACAGGGGAGGGGGTCTCGACCGTAGGGGTAAGGCCACTAGCCAGCATCGCTGCTCGACCACGGGGGAGGCCACCAGCTGCCGCCGCTGCTCGACCACGGGGAGAAGCCACTGTCTCGGTGGTTGTATAGTGTGCCGGTGAGCTGCGCGCCGAGGCCGACCTGCCGGTGCCGGCCGGCCACTATATTAGCCACCAGCCACCGCGATTAATTATGCCAAGGAGCAGGAGAGGTGGATGGGGAGGGAAGAAATGTTCGTCATGTGGCTATCAATACCACATCAACATAAAAGCCTGCAAAACAGCCTTGTCCTAGTCAAGGGGGTAGTTTGTCCCGTTTTCACAGTTAAGGTATGCAATATATGTTTTTGAGTTTTAGGTTGTTTTTCGGAGCCTGCTTGATTGAGTGCCAAAATGTGGACATACAATGTGGGCATGCCAAATTTTTTATAAAAATCTTGGCAAATTTAGAATAGCACCTAGTTTGGTGGGCTACCTTTTGGGTGATAAATCTTGGCAAATTTAGAATAGCACCTAGTTTGGTGGGCTACCTTTTGGGTGAGCTATTTTTAGGTGAAACTAAATAAGTGCCAAAATTTATTGGCTTGCCCACGTTTTGGTATGCTTATATTTTGGCACTCAACCAATCATACCATTCACTTATATTCGGCGACAAATTTAGAGAGTAAAACAGATTTTTCTAAAAAAATAATAGAAGAGGAAAAGGAATAAAAAAACACCTCCGTCTCGATAGGTCGGCAGGAATCCAGAGCCTCCCCCGTAGAGCCGTGTGGGGATGCATAATTAGCCAGCGCTCCCCCGGAACGGTGGTTCGCCCACCTAATTATACGCATCACGCGCCTATAAAGGCAACCAGCCCGGCGAGGCGAGACAGCCCCTGGTCAAGTCTTATCCGCCTCTCGCCCCCAGCCGCGTGCGCACCACGCCTCCTCTCCTCGCCAGGGAAGAGAAAGGTGAGCACCAACAACGCTGCCCTTTCCCCCACCCCCCCTCTCCCTCCCTGATTCAATCCGTCTCGTTCGTAGACCTAGGATTTGGGGATCTGGAGGGGTTTGATCGTGCCTCGCCGCGAATTTGCTTCTGGGGACGAACGGATCTCGGATCGTGTTCTCCGTGAGGTGTGCGAGTTTCCTTTGTATGATTCGTATTATCGGTAGTGTTGGATGTTCTCTTCGCCTGGGTTGCGGTTGATGGATTGATTGGACTCGGTCGGGATGGGTGAGCGGCTAGATTTTTGGGGAGATTTGTGTGCCTTGTGGCCGCTCTGGGGGATCATAGGGTTTCGATCCGATTCGTCGTGGTCCCTGTTTTGGATGTAGGTGTTTGTAGTCTCCGGACTTCGATTCGTCCGCTGCAGTTAGAGGACATGTGATGGGATTTGGGGAATTCCGGATTTTCGTCTAGCCCCTTTCTGGATCTAATATCCATGCTGTTGTATTGAGTGTAAATTTTGGAATCCCCCAAGTTTGACCGAGAAAATTGTGAGACCCTAGTTTCAGTGGTAGATTTCTTAACGGATCGACAGCTATGAACGATTGTCCTCTATTCTAGAGCCTGTTTTACTTGTTATTGCGCTTTGCTGCTACCGTAGGTGATTTGTGTCGGCATGTGATTTATTATTTCCTAAATTTTTGGGCTTGTAGAGCCTGTGATTGATGGTATGCTTTGTGTGCAGCTTCTTAAGGACCAATAAATCAAAGCGTGATCAGCTCGGCGCCAATCAAACCTCAACAACCAAGTTTCATGTCTGATCTCGACGTCCAGCTTCCATCTGCCTTCGGTATGTTCCCTTCCCGTCCATGTTTTCTTATGCCTTGGCTTCATAGGTTTTCTACAGTTTTAGTGAATGATGTGTTGAGATCAAGCATGAGCAAGTTCATATTGAACATGTTTCTGTTTCGGTTTTGATACACTAGTATTGTTTGTGTGCATTCTTGACTGATGGTATGGCATCATTTTTGGTAGACCCGTTTGCTGAGGCAAATGCTGAGGACTCTGGTGCTGGCCCGGGAACAAAGGATTATGTGCATGTGCGCATCCAGCAACGCAACGGCAGAAAGAGTCTGACTACTGTTCAGGGACTGAAGAAAGAGTTCAGCTACAACAAGATCCTCAAGGATCTCAAGAAGGAATTCTGCTGCAATGGTACTGTAGTCCAGGATCCAGAACTAGGCCAGGTACAATGTTACACCAATGCTTTTCAAGTTCACAAATGCTCTCTGCTGATATAGTGCTGATGATTTGTTTGCGATCTATACAGGTCATTCAGCTCCAAGGCGATCAGCGTAAGAATGTCGCCACTTTCCTAGTTCAGGTACATCTAGAATCTTGAAGCCGTAGCTTATAAGAGATGATGAAGACTGTTCCATTGTTATACAAGCTCATCAACTGTTTACTTGTCTTGGCAGGCTGGGATTGCAAAGAAGGAGAACATCAAGATTCACGGGTTCTAAGGGACCTATAAATGCTTGTGGGCGCTTTGCCCTGCTGCATATTCGGAAGCTTGAAGCAGTGATATCATAGTTACTGCTTTCTATAAGAACATAAGTATTGTGCTACTATCAGTGTGTTTTTGCTTGATGCAAGTTGTGTTTTCTCCTGATTATGCGCCACCAGCATATGGTTATGGCTTGTATGGAATATTGTTTCCACCTTAATAAAAGTACCCCCTGTTTGGTGATGGTCTCTTGTTCTGGAATGGATTTCAGTAAGGTTTTACATGGTTTCGTTCCAGATAGATGTGCATCTGATGATCTAGCTCTGAATTGTGGTCCGATTGCTAGGTTGTCACGGCACGTTTTCTTTCTCAGTCCGCACTCTGCCCATCTTCTGTCGGTCCATGCCTAATTGCCTAGCTATGTGCCTATTCGGGGGGTGGTTTTTGCTCGACCCGCACACGGGGTCGGTAACAGGATGAATGCAGCTCACCCGGCACACGGGGTCGGCTGCTGGAGCACGGGCGCAGCATGCCGCCACGGCAGACGCCGCCGGTCTCAATGGATCCCTTTCCCGATCCCACGGCGCTTTCGCAACAGCCAGAGACCGGTGGAGGGTGCGGTTCGTTGTGTTGGACGTTTGCCGGCGGCACACGTTCACGGACGCCGGGCGGTCGCGGCCCTCGCACAAGCAATCAACCTCACCAACCCCAGCAGCGTACCGCGCGACTCAATTGGACGAGACGTCGTTTGGGACAGACGTGACGGATCCCGCGACAACGCGATCCGAGTACCACCGCACCCGGCAAACAGCGTAGTTGCCCAATGTTATCATTCGTCTGATGGGTGCTTTCGGAACGAGTAACTTTTACATGGAGAGTGTTCCCCGGCGATCGACTACAATAATTGCCACGCATATCGGTAGTTGAAAGTCGAAAATATCATGTCCCCGTCTCATTTACAGTAACGCGATGTCCTTGAGATCTACCATCAAGTCATGTCTATCCCATTTTCTGGACATTGGACACGGAGTAACAAAACCCACCGCATCACCCATGGACTCGAGCACCCATAGGACTTCGGTTCAGAGCCTCCAGTTCAGCCTCAAACTTCACCTGAAAGACAGTCACCAAGGCTATGTATGCATTGCATTGCATAGATATGAACTCGAAAGCAAATGAAACCGAAAGAATACTGCAAGAAGCTAATAGCACTATTGAATAATGCAATGGGAAAAAAAGAAATACTACAAGTACATTTGATTACATGGAGACCCGATTTTTCTAAGCGGGCTCAACGGACAACAACGACGTGAATTAGGTACAGCGACTGATAAGACCCGATCGAGGACCAAGGCAGCGATACTACAACAACAATGGTGTACCTCCTAGAGCTGAAGGTGATCGGAAAACCTCCCCGGCGCCCTCACCAGGAAGGATCATGGTGTTGCCTTCGACAGTGGAGAATCATGAGCGAGTACGCCATGCTAGATCTTCTGTTCGAGCGCTTGGCGCAGCTGTACCTTACGGCCATTAGTCCTTGCGTCCAGGAGCTTGGACTTCAGGTTGTGCTTCTGTGCGCCTTGAGGCCGTTCCACGCGCCCTTTCATGGCACGGACCACGTGAGGGTTTAGCAAGTCCGGGCTCCAGTCCCCGACACTCGGTGAGACTTGGCACACCTCACTGTTCTTGGGATCGGGAGAAAGATCAGCATTGGACATCCTGCTGCTTGAGAACCTACCGTTCAGTAACTCAGATCCTGTTCTCCTGCAGCCGTCGCCATTTGATGATCTCCAGAGTCTAGAGAAAGAAGACCCCTTCTTACGGTACTTCTCTCCTGTTGTTGAGCAAACTCCACTGATGCCACTATTTGACCTGCAGTTTTCATAATTATCTTCCTCCCAATCGGTTCCACTCGCTGATGCATCGTTTCCACCACAGAAACCATTTACTGATGGTTCGCTTCCATCTGGTGAATTGCTAGAGCCTAGCTCCTCTGCATGGCTGACAGTCTCCCATCCGCTATCATCTTCATCCGCATTTTTGGCGCAAGGTTGAGTGGAATATTTGTTTGCTGGTTTCTCCAGAAAGATGTCAGTTTCAGGACTCACCGTATGGATCTTTGTTGCATGGCTCACGGGGGTATCTCCATTACACAGTCCAATTTCCTTTTCGTTAATATCTTCGCTCTGTCTAAGTTCCTCAAACACAGCAAAAATGTCCTCTGAAGGAGGCGGTGGTTTGTACGAGAACTCTTTACCATGTAACTTCATCGAGCAAATTGCTTCCCTGAGCCTTTCTCCATCTCTCACTGTTTCTTTGTCTACACTGCTGCCTCGGTGAAAACTGAGGAAGGCCTCAAGGATAGCCTGAAGCTCAGTCAGCTGTGAATACTTGCTGTCTAGTGTCAGTTTAGCATCAACAAGCTTCATCTGTACCCTCTCTTCACGCCAAACCTCTGCCATCTGTAGCATCTTCCTTTCTTCCTCCACCTCATCTCTCACCTTCATCGATTCACGCTTCAAAGCCTCAACCTCAGCTTTGTCGTCTGCAATCTCCTTTGCTAATTCATCACACACCTCCTCCATGAGTTCTCTGGCCTTTCTTTCCTTTTCATAATCTTGTAAATATCGTTTTGCCAACGACTTCAGCTCAGATAGCTCATCCATTAGCTTGGAGTTCATAAATTCTACCCTTTGTCGATTCTTCCTCTCCCGGTTCAGATCCCCTTTAACAGGATCTAATATGCTTCGAACCTTATCGTGCTCCCTGCTCCTCCAGGAAGCTTTTTCCTCAGCGAGATTCCTCACCAAGTGGTCAAGCTTCTTTTTAGCAGATCGGCTTTCAGCTTCAAGCTCCTCAATCCGGATGCGGGCCTGCATGAGCTCTTCTTTAAGTGCAGATACTTCTTCATCAGCAGCAGTTGTACGGCATTCACAGAAATCATAGTCAGCACCACCAGATGTGTTCAGGCAACGACGGTCCCATTTCGTTGCGACTTCCATTTCAATTCGGGGTGATGAAGAATAAGCTCCCACCTAATTGTTGTTCATAAGTATTTCATCAAAATAAAACTGGATCAGAAATTCAGAATGAAGGTGGTAATCTATACCAGAAATATTAATTTATGAATAAGATATATACCTCACGAATGATGCCATTGCCAAGGGGCTTACTCCCTGTCTTGCCTTCGAGGACCGCTTTATAGTAATTGCAACGATCAGGAGTATGCGGATGCCTTGGGCTAGGCTGCAAATTTCATTTACTGTTAGTACACCACTAATACTTAAGAGGTGTGTTGCTGGTAATACAGAATTTGCATGCAAATGGAGTAAAACTTGTCAAAATCCATGCACTGGAGGTCTTCATTTCACAACTAAGAGCAGCTAATATCTGGGGACCACACAGGTTACATCCTAACAACAACCCTGTGGGTTGACACATGGAAATATTGGGATGTCACATCTTCAGGCCCAGTTGAAAGAGATGCATGGAAAGAATCCAAAGCAATAGGGAACGATAAGGATCACCAATTGGAGTAACTACCGAAATTTAAGCAGTGCATGACATGGAAATATGTGAAGATAAATTCATGAAGACCACGGAATTATGCATCACAAAGCGGAACTTCAGATTGACTGAGGGTGCTTCCAACTTTATCCAGGATAAAATTTCTACCTCCAGCTGAAATGCTCAGCCTCAGCTCGATCTTGAATCTGTGGAACAATGACCGTAAATTTCAAGACCCCATGTAAGTTAATGAAACTTAGAAGAAATTTCGCAGAAGGAACAACCAATCCTTCGCTCTTGGATGAACAAATTGCCAAGCTTTACGAACATTCAGCATTCATCTCAAAAAATTCAGAGAAACGCTGGCACTACTAGCATGACACCGCACTTCCCCCAACAACGACAAAAAAAAAAAGAAACGTGCACTTCGCCTTAACCAAATGATCACAGCGCACCGGGCCACTCAATTTCGCGCTACTCAAATCAGCTGCTCCGCGAAATCCCGAGCTCAGCAGCGGAAAACACCCCGAAAACGAGCCAAAGGCGCTGCCGCTATCGCGGAATACACGGCAGAACGGTGACCCGCGACCCTAGAGAAGTAGAGAGCAACAGCGCGCACGGATCTCGAGCCGAGAGCAGGCTCACCTCCGGGCGTCGACGCGCTTCCCCCGGCTCCCGCGGCGGCGGGTGCGCCCGCCACAGCGCCGCAGCGATCCTCCTCACGGACGCGCCCGCGCCCGCGCTGGCGTTCTCGCGGGGCGCCACGGCGTCCCCGGGCCACCGGAGCGGCGGGGTGGCCGGCGGCGGCGCGTGCGCCGGGGAGGGGCCGCGGCGGGCGGAGGCTAGGAAGGGGCTCTGGACGCGCAGCCGCCGGCCGCGGCGGGGGCGGGCGGGGGACGCCTGGCGCGGGGTCGCGGCGGCTGCCGGACCCTGGGCCCTGGCCGGGGACCTCGCCACCGGCGGCGGGCGTCGAGGGCGCGTCATGCCGGCCGCGGTTCACCACCGGTACGCGGGCTGAGACGGCGGCGTGGCCAGTGGCATTGCCGCGAATAGCGCGCGCGGGCGGGCGGGTTGCGCGCGAGATCTAGTACCAGTAGCGGTAGGGGTAGCGCGCAGTGGTGGTGGCCCGGGGAGACGACGGGTACTCTATAGCTGTAGGCCTCTGAGGAGGCTGGAGAGCGGAGAACATGGGCAGGGGAAAGGGAAAGGGACTGGAAATGTTTCGCCTTTTTTTTCTTATTTTTGCTTGGATTTTTAGATCTTCTGGATTATTAGGTTGTGAGAGGTGAAATGTTTTGGGAGGTGGAATGGTTTTGTAGCTGGTTCTGACTTTGTGGGTGCACTGTTTATATGCACAAGAAGGATATTAATTAGACTCTTAAGTGCTAAGATTTTGACTGCAAGCTGTAGTAGGAGCATGATACATGTGAAAAGTACACAACAACTCGAAACTCTATTTTGTTGAACTAGTTCCAGAGATAGATAGGATAGAACAATATCCATACTATTGTTGTTCATATAAATTTCTTATAATACTAGTACGAGTTATTGTTTACATTCTTTTCCGTGAAGTTTCTCAAGGACACGGAATAAATATGGGGTTCCATTATGTTTCTAATTTAGCACACTCACCCACATGGCCGCATCATTCTCTACATTTAGCAGCGCCTCTTCTGACGGCGAGGTTTCTCACTGAGGTGGGTACGACGGCAACGCATGGTCGTTGTTGCGTCTCCGCTCTTCATTATACTTTGCCAGCTCCGATCGGCAGACAATCGGAGCGTTGGTGCAGTACTGCAGTGTAGAAACACACCCACTTTTGGGGGTACGTCGCGCGTCTTGTCGAGTTCATAGCAAAGAAGGGCCGCGACGCCCGAACGGCATGGCGACCGCGCACACGTGCCTCCATCGATCGACACGGAGGGGGGGAAGCCTCTTCTTCCCTGCAGAGCCTGCAGGCATGGTCCAGAGCCAGCCAAGCACCTCGACGTGCCCAGCGAAGCACATGCTCCATTGGCCAGCCGGCGGCGCCGACGAGTAAAGATACCCAGGCGGCCGCAGCGAGTCGCCGACGCCGGCGCCGACGACGCTGCCACACCAACCTCCTCCGGATCGTCACGGAACGGGGGGTTGAGCGGGCAGCTGGGCTTTCGACGCCCGCCCGCGCGCGCCGCGCCGCTGGCCGCGGTCACGGAGTTCGCGGCGTGTCCCTTCAATTCGCGGCTGGCTGCTGCTGCTACTCCGTAGTAGGTGGAAGGAGAGCTCACATGAAAGTGAGGGCCCGTGCGGGCTCTGCATAAATGTACTGGTCCGGAGTCTATTGTTCGGTGCGAAGGGGCGAGCAGCGGCGCAGGTGTATCGCGCCATCCGGATCCGGCGCCGCTAATTTCAGGATTTGCGAAATCAAGATACTTGCAGTAGCATGAGTTGTTAGTGTGTACCGCCATCGAGCAATGGCGATGCAATGCAAGTGGTACTCTGTTTTTGCCGCAATGGAACCTGGCTCCACGAACTTGAAGAGTGTCCGCACACAAATTTCGAAATTTGAATCTCTCTCTCCTCTCTGAGATCGCATAACTATAGAACATACATTTGCATTATTGCATATCTCCAGTTCGACAACTTTGTTGGCAGAATGTGAGCGAGCCTTGTGATCTTCTTGACTCTCGTCGGTTGGAGCAGAAACGAAGCTCCAAAGTCGAAACCATGCTCCACGACCTCTCCATGCCGGGCGGAGGGCCCTGAGGGCTGAGGCCAGTGTGCGCACAGGGCGGGGACATGGCGCGGCGGCCTCCGGATCCTCGGCGCGGTGGGGGCGGCCGGCGTTTTCCCGGCGGTCTCGGGAGCCGCAGCTTGCATTGGCCGCTTATGCTTGCCTTATCTTATCCGAACAGGCAGGCAGCGACCCAGAACTACAGGGTCAACTTGTCAAGCTCAGGCAGAAGCTTGCCAATAATCTTCAGGATACCGATAGGCGATAGCCCTGCCCGACACACTGTAACGCATGGTGTTAAAACGATGAGCTGGTTTTTGCAGTTTTGTCAATGGAACAATCACACAGGCCACTACTGTGCAAAATAGTTCGGCTGAATTTCAGGCTGTGATACACAGACATGTCTGTTCGTGCACCTGAGACTCTTGCAGTGGTTTCAGAAACTGGCCTGGTGAGGCACATGCAGACTCTCTCTTACTTGCGAGCAACTTTCTAAGCTCCTCATTGTTTGCAATAATGTAACATGATCGCAAGAAGGAAGGCGACCCCAACTCGTCGTCAGGGGAAAAAAAAAGAAGATGCTACTAGTAGTCGTAGCGTGGGGACTCTGAAGCTTTTGGGGCGCTTTTCTTTTAGCAGTAGGGCATCAGTTGAGCCGCAAAGCCAGGAGATGGAAAGGAAAGGGTGAGCAACTCCAAGAAGACTCTATATGTTGTTGTTTATTATTAGAAATAGAGATTTTGATAGAAAAATACTCTCCAACAGCTTCTCTAAGTGGTTATTCAAATATAGCCGTCCTTCATTCCGTATTTCTCGCTAGATAACGAAAATAGCTTTTAGAGTATACACAACATATAGAAAAGTTGTTGGAAAGTGAAAATATACAGAGAGCGATTTTAATGCAGAAAGCTCTTCAAATGAAAGAGTGTCGTAGATGCTCCGGTCTCGAGCCTTCCGCGATCATGCATACGTGCCCACCCCTCCCCCTCCATGCACCCTACTAGCGCCCGCCCCTGCGTGCGTGCTCGCAAGTCTGCATCCACTACTCCCCTTCCCCGAGCGGCCGAGCTGCTGTGTGTTGCGTGGGTGGTATGGTTTGGTCAAGGCGAGCATCACGCGGGCATGTGTCATGTGCGGCGGCCAGCCCCACTGCACACAGGGATCATCCATCGGCCATCATCCCCTGATTAAGAAACGGCAAGATGGTCCTTGGTGCCTGCTGAAAACATGCACATTCCATTGGGATTTTTTTTCTGAAGGCGCCGGTGGAGGCTATCATAACAGGCATAACGAGATGTGCACATGTGGACTGCCGAACTGATCGATCGTCAGGAAAAAGTTCAGTCCTGGGTCTTGGTTGATGGACAGTTTCTTCTTCTTGGCGCCAGTCATGCTGCAGCATATTGGGATCTGAATGTGAGAGCTCAAGGCCTGAAGCGCATATCGTTGTTTGTTTTGAGCCGTTGGCAGGTGAGGAAGAACCGTGGATGCTTTTGGACCGTTCCGATGAGCATCAAAGAGGACTACCGTAGCTCCATTTAGAGTATTCTGGGTTAAAGTTTAGGGATAGTGGTTGAGCGTGTCATTGGGAGGAGGGAAAAAGGAGGTTTGGATGATGTTCATGTTTTTGCATGCGGCGTGTTGCTTTTTGACCTTGATTTGCTTGAGATGATGGTACTAGCAGCAATCTAGTATTGGGTAGGAGTGGTTAGTTGCATCCTAGTTATGATTAAACGAGGGCAGCGGCTTATGAAATTAATGCAGAATTTAAGTTGCCTAAGCTATGCTACTTTAGTAGTAGGACTGTAGGAGTAGCTTGGTTAATCAACTAAATGCATTTGTTCTAATCTGGATTCTCGAGTTAACTCCAATAGTCATTCCTACGGTCTTGCTCCGTCCTGAAATATAAAAGATATTTAGTGTTGTTCTAAGTCAAATTGTTCTAAGTTTGATTAAATTTATAGAAAAGATTAATAACATTTTGAATGTTAAACGAGAATAATTAGATCGATTATGAAATATTTTCATAATTTACGTATTTAATGTGTTAGATGTTAATATTTTTCTCTATAAATTTGATCAAATTTAGACAACTTTAATTTAGGACAAACCAAAATGACTTATATTTCAGGACGGAAAGAGTATGCCACAGTCAATATGCTTTGTATCTACTAAAATAGCTAGTTAACCATTGTCTCGTTAGCTGGATCTTCCAAGCTAATTTCAGCTAATCCTTGGTGAAAATTCTGTTTTGCCATCGCAATAAGGCGGTAGCATCACTGGCAATTAAACCAACACAATGTTCAAATAAAGCATTTGTATCAGCTCGAGCGATGTGTTCACGGAGTACTCCCCCTACCCATGCATTAATAATGTTATTACTATATGATGATTTTTACGGCGCACAATACGACCATATACTACTGTCAGAAAATAACTCGTATGCAAATATTTGACAGTCAAATTTTTTTTATACCACTAAAATATTGATTAGTAGTATGAGGTAGTATATCTAGATAGTACAGATAGTATAAGGATAATATGGGAAACATTATTTCACTATAAGGATTCGCCCCTGATGCAACGGCCTAAAAGTGTTGCAATATACAATACGACCATATACTACTGTCAGAAAATAACTCGTATGTAAATATTTGACGGTCAAAATTTTTTTATACCACTAAAATAATATTTTAGTAGTATGAGGTAGTATATCCAGGTAGTATAGATAGTATAAGGATAATATGAGAAACATTATTTCACTATAAGGATTCGCCCCTGATGCAACGGCCTAAAAGTGTTGCAATATACCAAAAATGGTTACAATAGACAAAATTGCAAAAAATTATAAAAATTATCCTTAATTTATATTAAGTTACTAATAATAATTTTACCCCTTCTAATGGGCGATTGGATCTTTTCTATACTACGTAATACCAAGTGGTAGTATTGTACGCCGTAAAAGAAGTCTACTATATAACCTATCACTAACTGCTAATGGCAATTGAAGTTTTTCTTTTAGCCCTTTGTAACCAAAACTTTGAAAAATATTAGGCATCTAAATGATTTCAAGTTAAAATGTTGTGAACTATAGAGTTATAGATATTGATGAGGTTTACAATTTTATAAATACTCTTGACCCCAATCTGTATCAATATTTTTTGGATTTCTAAATATTAGACTTCAACCGTGCAAATTGGCAATTGTGTTCTCCATTACAATCTGGACAGATATAAGCATTTCCAATTTCCTTACAGAGTGAATTGCAGGAAACACCACATTTTTGGAGCCATATTGTAACAGCAATTGCACTAGATTTAAGCATTTTGTTGCACCTTGCACCCAGTTTTTGCCCAAAAGTTTTCATTTTGCACCACCTTTTAACATTGGAGAAGATGGGCAGACATAGTCCCGCATGCAGCTATACTGATAGATTGAATGTGCCACATTGCTGTAGCAAGCGCCACTGGGATGCAAAAATGGCGGCAATATATGGGATGGAATTTTTTTTTTTGAGAAAATATCACAAATCAAACGAAGATACTTGGCAGCAATGTAGGACCCCAGCCGCCTTCTCGTCATTTCGATGGCAATTTTTAATAAACTGCCCACTGGAACGGCGATATATATATATATATATATATATATATATATATTGCCATCTGAGTTTGCGGGAGGAGTTTTTTCTTTATAATTTTGAAAACCAACATATACTTTTTTGAAAAAATAAAAAATCTTACTAGGTGGGCTTGATCACAATTTTCTGGCCATGAAAGTTTCAAGCTTTTTGCAGGCCTGTCTTTAGCCCAGTAGACCATTTTACAGTTTCGTTTATTTTTCTCCACTCAAAGTAATCTGTGCACGGGAGCCCGTGGTTTGGATTTGGGATGATGCACGGGATTTCCTTGAACCGGATGGAGCCTGCATCTGTCTGAGCCTGAGTATCTGCTGCAAATCGTTGGTAGGTAAAACGTGCACATCGTCTGCAGGTCATTGAGCCTAGCCACCTAAACTGTCCCCCAGAAACTTTGAACTTTGTTGTGAAACTATTTCTTATTAAGGGAAGAACAACCGTTTCTTGGATCCAAGCAAGCCATTCTAGAACATAATATGCAGCTATGCAGGGGATATACACACTAGAACAATTTAGCTTTGAGTGCCTTGAAAGCAGTTGGTCAATTGGGAGGTCGTCGTCCTACCTTTGTCCACGGATTTCATGTTTGTGCCCCAGAACGCTCGCTTCTTTCCCCGTGACGGGCGAGATATCCGAAGAAGATCAATTTCTTTTCTTTTATTAGGAAGGAAGGAAGAAGATTAATTTTGACACGATGCTACCTTCTGTAATTCCTGAGACGCACGTGTGGTGTTCTTCAACGAGAGCGATTCGGGTAAAATCCGCCGGTGACATTTCGTGTTCTACTTACCGATGAACGCTCCCATCGCACGTTGAATCAAATGCTTGTTTGTGTGCTTGGCAAAATTAAAGCGTCTGTCGAGTTGAACAAAAAGTGGGCAAGTTCATCTACGGACTACTACTGCGAACTGAGAAGAACAATTGTTTAAAACGTTTGATTAGACTGAAAACGCTTGATTATTGGATAGACTGAGGACGTACTCTTGCCGTACCATCTGCGCCTGCCTCTGCATCACGTATTCACATCGCGTCAGTTTTAACACGTCTGACCCGGCACCGGAAATTCAGAGAATCTACAGGCCAGCTGCCGCGGATTCGCGGACGAACTCCGCAGCTGGCACGCAGACGCACAGGAAGGAAGTAGGTGGCCGCCAAACCTATATATGCAGCCCGCCTGCCCGCGTGCACGCTCCGGCATTTAGATTTCGCACGAACGACCTCGAAGATCTCCTCGGATGGGCAACTGCGCGTGGCAGGCGTCTCGGCACGGCGCCGAGGCCGATCCGTGGAGCGACGACGACGACGGCGAGCCGGCGTGGGCGGAGCGGAGGGAGAGGAAGAGGGCGGGCGTCGAGGTGACGGTCAGGATCAGCCAGAGGCGGCTGCGGACGCTGATGGCGGAGGCGGCGGCCGGGGGCGCCGGAGGAGGGATGACTACGGTGGAGGAGGTGCTGGCAGAGATCGTGAGCGCCGGCGGCGAGGTGGTGGTTGACGGCCGCCACCGCCGGCGGTGGGAGCCCGCGCTGCGGAGCATTCCCGAGGCCTTGGAGTCGCGACGACTGACGACGGTGGTGCATGATGGGGATGAAACGATGCAGATATGAAGATACAAAAAATGCATTGTGTACGTGATGCCGCAAAATCCAGCGAGATCCGCCGCCGGAAGCGTTTCATGAAGCATGTGTTGTAGTTTGTAGTAGGGGTGAAATTCACTTTGTTAGCAGATGAGATGAGCACACGCGTTGCTCCCAGAGAGCACAAGAGATTACTGAAGGCAAAACAGCACCAGGAATCGAATAGAACTTCGTGCCTACACAGCGTGCAAGTTTGCCATGCCGTGATGACGTCGTCTTTCAGTTTGGTACTCTCAGTTTCCAGTTACCGTTCTGTCTTTTCCATGAAAAGTCGAAGTAAAGAGGTTGGGAAAGCATGGGCGATATCAACAAGAACTTTGAAGCTCAACAAGTTTTTTTTTATTGAGTGGACAAGCTCAGCCTCGCGTGGGCTCAGCCCAATCAGACAAGCAGGCCTTGGGTGTGCAGCCCAAGGGCCGGGCCGAACTCAGGCCGCGCCGCGCGCGGGATCAGCCCCGATTCCAACTGATGCTTTTCTTTTCTTTTCTTTCTTTTTCTTTTTTGCAAACCGTAGTCAGTTTCTTCACCGGCAGCCTCCGCCTCTCGGCCCCGCCGCCCCGGCGGCCGGCGGGCGGACATGACACCTCAGCTTGCTCATCCGCCGCGTGATACGGGCATACGCCACAACCACGGTGGCCCCGTGCTCGCCGTCCGGTCTCAGGAGAGCTCCAGCTTGCACTCGCAGCGCCGCGCCGTTGCGGGGGACGGGCGGTTCGCCGGGTATGGCCGCGCGCCGCTGCTCATCCGAGCTGTGGTGCTGGCGGCGGCTGCGGCTTCGGTACTTATCGGCATTGGTTGGTTATCCGAACTTTCCTTCTTCGTCGCCGACCAGTAGTGCTATGTCTTTGCTATTTGGTGTGTATTTAACTGATTCAGTTAGGCATGGTGCCGCTAGCTGTGGTTTCATCATATTAGTTGCTCGGTGTGGAGATTTTTTGAGTTCCCTGGCTTTGCGCTTGCAGGCTTTTAGGCATACAAACCTGAAACCTCCAAGTCTCCAACACCTCAGCTGTTGAAGTTCATGTTGATCTTCGTCAGCTCTCACTGTCACTGAGGACTTAAGTGAACACCAACATTATGATGAACTTGCCTTTCCATGCTACATATCCCATAAGATTTCAGGTAATCATGATATATTATTTCGGTTGTAGTAAGCAAGCAATTTACGAAGAATATGTGTCTTTTGCTCTCAATAAAGAATCAGCCACACTTATGAGATTTTGTTAGGGACACTAATTTTTAGCTTAGCCTATTGATACTAGCAGCTGGTAACAGTTGATCTTTGTGTGTCATACTTATCCTATGTTAATGAAAGAATAATATACATTCCAACTCATGTCGTGGATTCTCTAGAATTTTGATTTCGATCCTGTTGATACAAATAGCACCCAGGATTCCTTCAGCTTTATTATTTATGTGGGAAGGCTAAAATCTACATGTAGCTATAACTGCAGATCCATCTTTAGGTATAGAAGTGTGGCATTACAGTACTTTTTCAGTGGAAAGTAAACTTTTATCAGTAATAAAAATGCACGATTTAGTATTATGTGAATGTTGTGGTTTGTATTCAGATTCTTACATCAATTCATCAAATGCAACCTTTTGATGTGAAAAATCCTAAATTGTATCTATGATAATCTCCATAGAAGTGAAAAACACTCTAGCCATTAAATGCATATAACCGTGAATTACCATCAATAATAAGCTTAAAAGTAGCACAAGGATATCTCTTCTGATGTTGAACAATTGATTATGCCTAACCAAAGCACATACGTTAGTTTCATTCAAGAAAATGATCTGCTGTTACATCCTGCCTATATATGAGATAGTGAAGAACACACTGTTGAAAATTTAATTACACCTACCAAACCACATACATCAGTTTCATTCAAGAACATGATCTGTTGTTACATCCTGCCTATGTGAGCCATCTGGATCCTGTACACACCTCTCTGGCTTGATTTATCATCTCTTAATTTAAGAAGCCGTTTCAGCTACTTTCTTTTTTTTGTTGTAATTGTTCTTCACCTCCTTCAGTTTCTTTTTGTATAGTTTCTATGTCTATGTTTGGAACTTTTATGGGTAGAGGATCTTTGATGTCATCTGGAGGATCATAGTTTGGATCAGCAAGAAATGCAAGGGCGGTCACCACATCACTGATCAGTGGCCGACTGCTTGCTTCTTCTTGTAAGCACATCGATGAGATTGCAAGTGCCTGGTATAGACCTTTGAGGGGGAATTTCTTCTCCAGCAATGGATCAGCCATCTTCACAAACTTCCTCTTATCCCTGAAGAATGGTGCTGCCTGCAGATAAACAACATTTAGAAGAGCAGCATTGCAATTATAACAGTATGGATTTCTGAATCATTTAATTGGGTGCAGTCAGATATGATTCCCAACAAAAGAAATCTCAGTGCTGCAGATTTGCTCGAATGAGAAGTGAAGCTAGGCGTAAAGCTCACCCAATGAACAAGAATCTGCTCACGAGTCGGCTTTGTGGTGTCGATTGCTCGCCTCCCAGTGATGAGCTCCAAAAGAACTACACCAAAGCTATAGATGTCTGACGTCTTAGTTAGCTTGCCGGTCATAGCATACTCGGGAGCACAATAGCCGTATGTGCCCATCACCCTAGTGCTGACATGGCTTTTGTCGCCGCTTGGACCAAGCTTCGCCAGGCCAAAGTCTGATAACTTGGCATTGAAGTTTCCATCTAAGAGAATGTTCGATGCCTTGAGATCACGGTAGATCACTGGCGGGTTGGCTACCTCATGCAAGTACTCAATGCCTCTAGCTGCACCAACTGCAATCTTCATCCTTGTATTCCAAGATAGTGGCTGGGAATTTGGAGTGAGATCTGTACAATTCATTGAACAAACAGGTACAGCTACAGTTCACAAATATACATTTTCTTAAAACAAATCTTCGATTGTGAGTTTGCATTACCCAGGAGATGGTCTTGCAATGAACCGAGTGGCATGAACTCGTACACTAGGATCCTCTGATCACAATCAGTGCTGTACCCGAGCAAGGTGACTAGGTTTGGGTGATGCAGTAGGCTAAGCATCAGCACCTCGACAAGGAACTCGCGATTTCCTTGCAACCCATCCTTGTCAAGCTGCTTGACTGCTATTACCTAGACATTGGCATAATTAACATAAACAAGTTATCATTGTATTCACAATTGTTTCTTCATGTCTTAGTTTAGTGGAACGTAAAAGGGTGGATGTGGAGAAGAAATGTTTATTTACTTCCATAGTGTCTCGAATGTATCCTCTGTACACCCTTCCAAAACCGCCTTCACCCAGCATGTTTTCTAGGCTGAAATTGTTGGTGGCATCAACCAATTCACTGAATGTAAACACCCTACTAGGGATGTTATGGTTGCCAATCCGTAATATCTCCCCTGCTTGAGCCCTGTGCTTGGTACTGTCTGCACGTGAAAATTACTGTTATTAGGTTTAATCATAATTTTGTAGCTTGGCAATAGTGAATTCCAGGTGAATAAAGTCCAAGAATAAGGCAATGAGCAAACAGACTTTCATGAACATGCTAATTGCTGTTTAGTATATATTTTTGAACAATATTTTTCAATCTTTTATCACTGATTTATATGCACGGTGGAATTCAAGAGGCCCATTCTGAAGTGCAGTAACCTTTCTGCGACGATATCTATAAGTCCTCAAAAATTTTCCAATCCAATGCTTCAATGTTATTACCATGCATTCATTTTTCTTCAGCAACTTTGCTGTTTCAAGAATTGGTGGATGAAGACTATGGCCAACTTCTTACTATAATATATTCTTTTACACGTGCATGCAGATGAAACATCAAGGGGAAGAAAAGTGAAGGGTGGAGTGTTACTTGAGAGCGAAATTTCTTTGACTAGGGCTGCCAACCCGTTCTCTTCTTTCTTCTTCCATATCTTGTTTGTCCACTTGCCCTTCTCCAGCTCAGGGCTCGTCGCCGGATTCTTCCTCTTCTTATTCGACTCTGATGATGCCACCGGTTCCTCCTTTTCTCGCCCCGCCCAACCACAGAAGCCGAGAAACCACTTCCTCTTCTTTTTCCTCTTCGTGCCCAACGCCTCTTGTGTCGCCTCCCTGTTCGCCCTCCTGCCACAGACACCGCGGATCCACGAGAAGCAGCATGCGCATCTGAGGAGGTTGCAGCTCAGGAGGTTATTGCAGCAGCAGCATCTGTTGGCCGAGCTCAGTAGATCCATGGAATTGCCGGATCGACGCGAGAGTGGGCGAGCACCCTCATGCCGATCCCTGCATGCAAACGAAGAACAGCAAGAGGATGTGAGGTAATTCCCTTTCTCTCTTTAATTTTTCTTCCACTTAGTTTCTTGCCACGCGCTCCTTTCTCTGTGGATGGTAAATTGGGAATGAGGCAGCTGCTATTTTTCCTTGGATGAAAGTTCTCTGGCCAAGAAGCCATTTTTGGTCCGCTCGTTTCTCCTCTGAGTTGCTGTTCGTTTTAGTAATTGTCTTGCCACACCCTGATCTTTCGCATGAGAAATAGGAGTTTGATTTCAGTTTTCACCCAATGGCTGGCAGTGAGCTCAGGGTGTATAATCATGCATGGCGCACCCACATGATGGTTTTGTATATCTATGGGCACTGAAACCTTCTAGGTACACGGATTAGTATGGTGTGCGGCACAATTACTTGTGACGTATCTGTCGCATTCTGATTGTGTGTGCATGGATATGGTTTGAAAAACACTCGAACAATGTGTCTAACATTTTAACCCCTACTATACATTTAATCATTCTATCTATATCCTCTGGCCAGAAAATAATACAGTCCACCTTGAATTAAGTGATGCCTGATCAACCTGAGCAAGAGTGGCAATCGACGTCAGCTGGTTAATCTTGTGGTCAAGGCATAATTATTGCTGGTCGAGCTTAGCCATGCAATTGATGTTTATTGCGAAATGGATCCTGATATCTTTGAAAATATTTGTATGATTTTGCTGCCCATCTATTTACATAATTTTTTATTTATATAAAAACTCTCTCCAATACGTGATTACATAACTATTTAACATGTATCTAATAGGAACTCATAATTACTGAACATGGAGATAACAGGAACTGCACATTGCCTTTGCAAGACTTGCAATTATCAAATTAATAATGTAGAATGGGACAGTTTTACTTAGATCCTGGATGTATATTGATACCGGCTTTCGCTTTTCTCAGTAGTCCAGTCTGAATCGTCCGTATTTTGCAGAATCTCTCTTGTTTTTCTCGGAGCGGGTTATATCAATTTAGCTAGAAACAGTATAACTCCCATGGGATTTCCTTTGGAATTCTTTCTGAACTGCTCTTACACTGGTAGAATCGTACCAGTACTTGCTGCCCACATTCCATTATTCATCACTTAGCATCATTATTGTATTTGTTTTTTTAAAGAAGTTCATTATTGTATTTGTAGCACACGACAATGTGAGGATCCATGTCAGGAGCTACTTTATTCAGGATCTCCACGCGTGCATGCGTGCCCTCGCACGCCGCCGCGCCACCTCACTCCACCCTAGGAGTACTGGTCGCCGGAGAAGACGCTGCACTCCTGGGGCTCCAGGCGGCACATCATCGGCAGCCCCGCGGCGTACTGCCGGGCCTTCGTCAACCTCACGCGGCCGATCCTTCTCCCGGCGCCACCAGGGAACGGCAGGTACCCCTCCCCGCCGTAGTAACCTTCGCCGGCCGACTCGCCGCCGTACCCTTCCTCCAGCGGCGGCATGGTCTCCTCGTAGCCCCGCACCATGCGCCGGACGGCGGAGCAGCGGCACTCGCGGCTCACGTCCTGGAGCTGCTGGCAGCACCGCATCCGCAACCCGACGCCCCACCGGAACGGGCCGACCCCGTAGCGCATGCCGCCGGTCAGTTGCCGGTCGAGGACCTGCCGGCACGCCTCCAGCGGGCTCTCCTCGACCTCCCGATGGCACCGCAGGTCCCTCAGCCTCTGCCGCTCGAACCCGCCTTGGCCGACGGCCACGGCCGCCAGCGCCGCCAGGCACAGCGCCGCGGCGGCGACGAGCTTGGCCATCTCAGCACGGATCACTGGCAAATCTCTATCGCTGGTTATTTGGTCTGCCTGGTTGCTCTCTGCTGGTGATGATGAGATGGTGGTGATGCGACTGGGTTTCTTTATAGAAGCCGGCTGAGGACCGTGGCTTTGGCTACTTTGTTGCAAAGATCGATGCTTATTGCTTAGCTTGTAGGAACATTGCAATGGTTTGGAGCTTTGCAAAACAGATTTTTTTCTGGAAGGATTTGTAAAGCATCTGTTCGTGTTGGTAGGGTAACACTTCACGTTAGCATTCACACGGATGCATCTAGCTGGGATGACAAGGTGTGCTAGTGTGTATAGTGTGCTGTAGTGGCCTAGTGGGACTGCCTTTGTGTACTTCATGGACTTACCTACAAGGCTCGCGTTGCCGTTGGGTAGATTATGGGTAATCCATTCTATGCCCACAATCTATTCATCCCCAAATTATCCATACCCAAATAAAACGGATTATATCCAATGGATATGAATAAATCAATGGGTAAACGGAGAAGCTAATACCTCAAGTTGATATTAAACGTGTAGGTGTAGTCATACTGTTTTGCACAGATTAGCTATCAATTATATCGAGTCATCTCCAGCAAATTTTAGTTAATTTTAATAAAATTTTATGGTGTGAACGCAAGATTTTATTTTTAGGATGCGACTCGGGTCCATGTGTGAGTATAGCCGTACTGCTTTGCACATAATAGCTGTCAGTCATACTGAGTCATCTCCAACAATTTCAGTCAATTTCGATAAAATTTTATAGTGTGAACGTGAGATTTTATTTTCAGGGTCCGGCTCTTCACGTGGGGCCCACGTGTGAGTATAGCCGTACTGCTTTGCACATAGTAGCTGTCAGTCATACCAAGTCATCTCCAACAATGTCAGACAATTTGGATAAAATTTTATAGTGTGAACACGAGGTTTTATTTTCAGGGTACGTGTGAGTATAGTCGTACTGTTTTGCACATAATAGTTGCCTGTCATACTGAGTCATCTCCAGCAATTTCAGTCAATTTCGATAAATTTTATAGTGTAAACGCCAAATTTTATTTTCAGGTTCCGGCTCTTGACGTGTGGCCCACGTGTAGGTCTATACACTCCGTCCAAAACTAACTCATATTTGTTAATTTTATCCAATATATAACGGGTAAAGGATAAAACGGATAATACCCCCCATTACCCTACCCATACCCATAAATAAATGGGTAATTCATACCCTCCCCAAATAATATGGGTATGGATTTAGGTACGGGTGATGGGTATCCAGTGGCATCTTGATACAAGGCTGGTTTACCGGATAAGCATGCTTTAATTTGTTTCTATGTGCTCACCGATCGAGGCGTGGATGTGCATATTTGTCTTCTTTTGGTGCTTTTGGGTTCTGCTGGGAGTGTTGCGAGAGGTTGGTGTCATCGGAAGTGTAAAAGGGAGATAAAGTGTGACCAAAGGAATGGCATTTTTTGTTTAGAACAAAAACGCTTTTTGGGGGTATACTTAACAAACTTTTCGAAGGATATGTACGGCGAAGTAGAAAGTTGCTTAGCATGCCAACTCAATCGTATATCACGTATTGATGTACTTTTCTCTATTGCTAATTATGTTTTGATTGTTGCCATGCCCTGTAGTTTATTTTTACAGGAAAATAGATATTGCTGCTTGGAGCTTTAGAATGTGCAGTAGTAGATGCAATAAATCCAAGCTGCTTAGCATTTACTACACTGGCTAGCTGATTTATTTAGGCCCGGCTGAACTAAGCATTTGGGCCCAAGATCTGTGTCCACCTCTCTCTCGGGCTTAATCGTATCATCGCCTCTCAAATTTGTCGAACTTCTCCTACGGGCTTCCATTCTGTTTTACCAGTGGTCTATGCTCAGGCCCAAGCCGCCCAACTTGACATCATTTCAACTAAATCTCCCATTCAAAATTGCAAATAAAAACTATATATTTTTTTAAAAGCTATAATCCTGAAATGAGACTTAGGTGAATGGATATGTGGTGCAACCGCGCAAGAGCTGGAGTTACTTGATCTGAAACTTGTTGCCAAAGGTTATAACAAAAAATAGTGAGGCTATTCTTCAAAGGGACAATTTTGCTTACATTATAGATTTATAGTCGGTGAATATTTTCTTCAAAAGTTTGAAAATAGACCACATTATTATAGTCAATGAATATTGAATAGGACCTAATTAATGGCCCATAACATATCCAACTGGCCCAAAACATATCCAACATCGTTCATCGCCTTTCTCCCTTTTCTTCGCAGCACTGGTGTGGCGCCAAGAGCTGTTGTTCGTGATTTTAGAGGAGATTTTATAGCAGCATCTTCCCGGTGGCTTCCATCAACGGCTTCAGCTCTGATGGCAGAGGCGGACGTGCTCAGAGATAGTGTTCGGCTCATAGCTCCGGATGACACGAGAGGGATTATTGCAGAAACAGACTCGCTGGAACTAGAGGTTTGTGGAGCACGGTTGGGACTCACATGTCCATGATCTCGGTCATCCTGAAGGATATTCAGGATATCACGGCATCATCCTCCAGCTTTTCGGTGGTGCATACTAAACGAGCTGCGAATACTGCTGCGCATTTGTGTGCTAGATTTGCCTCTCATGATAGTGATAGCCTTAGCTGGGTCGCTGAACCCCCTAGCTTCTTACTCCGCTGTCTTTAGTCAGATTGTAATCAGTTTATGTGATAATTGAAGAAGCTATGTTCCCAACAAATTATCTGGTTCTTCTTCCCCGTGACACCCTTCCCTGCCTTATCCCCTGCCTCCACCTCCGGTGGGGTCTCTACCATAGAGCCACCATGCTAACCACTCCGTTTCTGGTCGTCCTTCCACCGACGATGCCAGGTATCTCCCCGTTCCTCCAGGAAAAAAAAATGCAACTTATATCCAAACTTAGTTTGTTCTTGGGACTTGGGAGAGACACGTAGTTCGTTTTTCCCTTTTGTTGCTCATGACCCATCGTTTTCACGTGTTCCAAGCAGGTAGCAAGCGGCCACGATCATCAGTCCCGTTCCCCTGCAATCTTGGCGATTCACAATCTTCCCAGAGCCTTAGAGAAACCCGAGACACTGGACAGGGATCCCCCCATCAGCCGCCCCGTCTCTTGGACACGCTCAGAGGCCCTTGACCATGATCATTGTCGCAGCTCGGTTAGTTCTCCAACAACCACGAAACGAGAGAAGCATCGTCACAGAAAGACAGACAGACAGACAGACGCCCCCCTTCCCAATCATTCGCAACGCGGGAGGGTGAGATCCCCCCGTCAGCTCCGACCAGCGCCGGATTCTCAATCCAGGCAAGTACGAGCGGCCACATGCTCGCCGGACGCCGCCGCCAGTTTGTTCAGAGCTGTGCCGCAGCCTGCGGTCAGTAGTGGGGGCTACAGCCTACAGGCGGCTAGCTCCTCCTGGCCGCGGTAGTTTAGTGGACAGCTTCTTTTCAAAAAAAGTTTAGTGGACAGGTCGGCCGTGCGACTCAGCTGTCAGCTCACCTTCCCATAAGCTTCAGTTCGCTACCCTTCCCTCTCGAGCTGCCCCATGTGGCCGTGAATCATGAAGCAATCCTCACACTACTGCTGCCTGGCTGCCACTACTACCTAATGCGGGCTTCGTCTTGGGTTCCGAATTTCCAGTTCTTTTGGGGTTCTTGTTCTGTTGGGGCGGTTTGATGATTGATGAACTTGGTACGCGACTGCGTATTGCTTGTGGCATCGCCGATTCACCACCGGCCGGCCCAATGATGAGGAGCTTATTGCGTTGGCCCGGCACCCTGTATTTTAAACCTAGCTCGCACATGCCTGGGATTATGGGACGCTTACCGACCAGCCGGCCTGTGTCTCTAGTGCATGCATGTTCCTGCAATCCAGCTGCTGCTGATGCTTTCAGGTGAAAAAAAATCCGAGCTGGGGGCTGGGGCGCTACGCATGCTCCGATGATTTGTGCCATTTTCACCAGCTCATCAATTTCGCTTTTGGAAAGTGTTTGTTCGGGTGTGGGTGGGAGACGGCTGATGACTCGGACTGACCAAACTGACGGGCTCCTGCCGGGATCATCATCCTTTGCGTGCGATGCAGGGCTTGGAGCCGAGATCAGTACTGCATATAGGCAGAGGCTGTACTTCGCGGTTCTTTTTCCACCAAGGGCTACGCCCGAATTTCATTACTCAAGAGCAACGAAATTATAATACTTCAGGAATTTTAGTTCAGACGAGCGGGTAAACGAAAAAGCACCCCCCCCCCCCCCCCCCCCCCCCCGGGGGGCGCCAACAGAACAGTCTAGACCAGAAAAAGCACCACGCTATCGGAGCGGTGGAACAGACCAAGCGCGAGGTACAAAAGCAGCTACAAAATCTCAGCGAAGCAAGGGGCCGGCTCCCAACAGACGCACTACTGAAGCAGAACCATCCCAGCATCATCTTGAGGAGCTTCTTGCGGGTGAAAGTGCAGAGCCATTTCCGTCAGAGCTTCCGCACCAGCTTCTAGCTCCAGTTTGTCCTCTCCTTTTTGTAGTCCTGCCCAATAAGAAATAAAGGAAGGTGCCACAGATAATCTCGATGGGTGATCGAAATTTTTTTCCTGCAAAGCAAATATTATTTCTTGATCTCCATAAGGCCCAACAAATGGCCACTAGGTCGATCATGTGGAATTTTTTGTGGTTTGGCATAAATCGGTTAGCCCAGACCCAGTACTGGTCAAAGGAAGTTGGTCTACAATCGGCACTAATCACACACGAAACAAGGCTCCAGGTGTACTTGGCCATCGGACATCCAAAGAAAAGATGTACAGAACTTTCTATATCAGGGCAGAAACTGCAGGTTTTATCCCCCTGCCACCTCCTTTGGACAAATTGTCCCTGATCAGGATAGCATTTTGGTTAATCAACCACATGAACACTTTGATTTTCAGGGGAAGTTTTGAATTCCACAATCTCTTGTTCCTGTTTTCAACTTCATGATCATGTAGCAATTTGTATTGAGATTTAACTGAGAATTGACCATTTTTTTCGCCCAGCCACTTAGGACGATCCCTCTCATCTGACAGAGCACAAGCCGTAACATATCTCTCATTTTTCTCATGTCAGCTTGTTGTCTTTCATTTAACCATCTTCTAAAGGTCAAAGCCCATCCTCTACTAGCAAACTGAGCAACTGAATCTTCAGTTTCGTTACATACATTATAGATGTCAGGGAATTTTTCTTTAAGGGAGACATTCCCACACCATGGGTCTCTCCAGAAATCAGTGATCTTTCCATCACCCACACACATGATTCTCCCTCTCAAGTATATGTCTTTTACTTTCAGCAAGTCATTCCACATAGGAGAATTATACGGCCTTGTTTTTAACTGTGTCAGACATTGTTCCTTGACATACTTTTGTTGGGCAATCTGCTGCCACACTCCCTGAGTTGTTTCCAGTTTCCACCACCACTTACTGAGTAGACTGATGTTCAGTTTCCATAAATTTTGCACACCCAATCCACCTTTATCTTTAGGTTTGATGATCTTAGACCATTTGACCAAGTAATACTTTTTCTTCAGTCCTCCATGCCAGAAAAATCTTTTTCTGGTCTTATCCAGTCTTTTGTGTATTGTTTTGGGTAAGAGGTACATCGACATACTGTAAATTGGTATACTACTTAAACAAGAGTTTAACAAAGTCAATCTGCCACCAAAAGATAAAGAACTGCCCTGCCAGCCTCCCAGCCTACTCAGTAAATGTGAAGTCTAGCACCAGAAACCGGCACCCCCAAGTACTTCATGGGCCAACTGCCAATTGCACAGTTAAAAAGTTCTGCAAACCTTAGAGCTTTGCCATCATCCTGAGTCACCATGATCACTTCACTTTTATTGAAATTTATCTTCAAGCCAGACATTTTTTCATATAGGTACAACAATAATTCCGTGTTTTGAGCAGATTCATCCTCATCTTTTAGACACAAAATTGTATCATCTGTATATTGAAGGATAGCCACCCCATTTTCTATGTATTCAGGAACCAGCCCCTTAATGAGACCATTTTCTCTGGGCTTGCTGGATCATTTTAGCCAAAACATCAGCTGCAAGGTTGAAGAGAAGGGGAGACAGAGGGTCCCCTTGCCTCACCCCTTTGCCACTCTTAAAGTATCCCCCATCATGTCATTAGCCTTCACACTTAGAGTCCCACAAGCAACCACTTCCTTAATCCAGGCACACCAGTCTTCACAAAAACCCCTTTGTCTTAGGCACTCAAATAGAAAGTCCCAACCAATTTTGTCGTATGCCTTTTCAAAATCTAGCTTTAGCACCAACCCATTTTTCCCTTTAACTTTAGTACCATGTAGCACCTCATGGAGAGCCATCACCCCATCCATGATATTTCTGCCCTTGATGAAGGTTGATTGGCAGGGGTTGATAATCCTACTCATGCAATTCTCAAATCTCAACATCAGGGATTTGGTAAAAATTTTATAGCTGACATTCAGTAGACAAATAGGTCTATACTGCTGAATTCTACTAGCATCTTTTAACTTAGGTATCAAAGTGATTACTCCGTAGTTCAGTCTCCCCATGTCTAGCGAGTGCGCGCTAAATTCCAAGAACATATCCATGATGTCCTACTTAATTGTCTCCCAACAGGCCTGGTAAAATTCCACTGGTATATGATCCGGTCCCTGAGCTGTATTTCTTTCCATGGAGAATATTACATGGCTGATCTCCTCAACTGTAAATGGTTTTGATAGGTAACTGTCCTCTGTTTCTTGTTGGTCGGAGATTGTAGCGGTGAGAGATTGGAGGGCGGGGCGTGAGCGACGCACGGCGTCGGGGCGCCGTGGTCACGCTGGGTGCTGGCGCACAGGAAGAGGCAGGTGGAGGCGATCTGGGACTCTCGGCTTCCTTCAGTAAGCCGAAACAATCTATTTCTGCTTGCCTCTTGTCCAGCGATTACAAGTAAATATATAGCCAATGGCCTAACCGAACTAGATAAGGACTCTAACCGAACTAGATAAGGACTCTCCTAATTCTAGGGATTTTCCAACAACCTAGGACTCTAAGTTTCTATCTTTAGCTACTAGACAATGAACTCCTGCCGCGCCTGGAGTACTGCAGGCCGGTCATAACATCTCTCCCCGCCTCGGCAAACAGCTCGTCCTCGAGCTGGACATCGGGGTAAAGGGACTTGAAATCCTGGAGGGGTTCCCACATTGCATCATCGTCGGAGAGCCCTTGCCACTTGACAAGGAGATGCCAATCCCCACGACGGAGCTGTGCACGCAGCACTCGCTCGGGTGCCGGCAAGAGACGCCCATCCTGGACCGGTGGGAGCACGGCGGGGGCTGCCGGAGGGGTACCGTCGTAGTGGTAGGGCTTCAGCAGCCCCACATGGAAAACATCATGGAGACGCGCCTCGGCTGGAAGCTGGAGGCGGTAGGCGACCCGGCCGATGCGCTCGACGATCTGAAATGGCCCGGCGTAGCGTGGGCGCAGCTTGCCCTTCGACGGCGAGGCAAGGGCATGGGTGGGACGGTGTAGCAGTCGGAGGAGCACCCATGCCCCAACGTCGAACTCCACCGCGCGATGGTGCTCGTCGTGATGCCGCTTGGCGTACTGCTGCGCTTGGAGAAGACGCTCGCGAACCTCTACCAGAAAGGCGTCGTGGTCGCGCAGCATGGTGTCCACCGCCTCTGTCGTCGCCGCTCCCTCCTGGTGTGGTAGTAGCGAAGGCGGGGAGCGACCATACACCACCTCAAACGGCGTCGCCCGAAGCGCGGAGTGGAACGAGGTGTTGTAGCAATACTCTGCCCAAGGGAGCCAGTCCACCCACGAGCGCGGCCGATCACCAGTCGCGCAACGGAGGTACATTGCTATCACCTTGTTGACGACCTCGGACTGGCCGTCCGTCTGAGGGTGAAAGGCCTTGCTGAGACGAAGTTTCACACCTGCACACTTGAAAAGATCACGCCACATGTTACTGGTGAAAACCGGATCGCGGTCGCTGACGATGGAGGTCGGGAAACCGTGTAGGCGCACGATGCCCTCGAAGAAGGCGCGAGCAACCGAAGCGGCGGTGTACAGGTGGCTCAGGGTGATGAAGTGAGCATACTTCGAGAAGCGATCCACCACCGTCAGGATCACAGATTTGCCCTGCACCTTGGGAAGCCCCTCGATGAAGTCCATGGCGATATCGGCCCACACCTGAGACGGCACGTCTAAGGGCTGCAGGAGATCGGCCGGCTGTGTGGTCGGCGTCTTGTTGCGCTGACAGACGTCGCAGGTGCGGACAAAGGCCTGCACGAGCCGCCGGTCGCCGGGAATGTAGAAGTCACCGCGGAGGCGCACAAGGGTTTTCTGGACCCCCTCATGCCCCGCCGAGTGAGCAAGGGCCACCACCTGGGTGCGGAGGTCGCCGACAATCGGAACATAGATACGCTTGCCGTGGAGGAGGAACCCATCTGCGGCAGCCCATGGCACGTCCAAGGATGCGGTGGCCAGCTGCTGCAGCAAGTCGCGGCTGACCGGATCGGTCGCCGTGGCCCGACGGATGTCGGTGAAGAGGTCGAAGGAGGGTCCCGACAGAGCGCATGACGCCGCAGCCTCCTCGTCGCGGCGAGACAGTGCGTCGGCGGCTGAGTTGAGCCGGCCGGGACGGTATTCGACGGTGAAGTCAAACCCGAACAACTTGCTGATCCACTGGTGTTGGGGCACAGTGGACAATCGTTGGTCCAGGAGAAACTTCAAGCTGTAGTGGTCGGTGCGGACGAGAAACCGACGCCCCCACAGGTACGGGCGCCAGTGGCGGACTGCTTGCACCAGCCCGACGAGCTCGCGCTCGTACGCCGCCAACTTGATATGGCGCGCGGCGAATGGTCGACTGAAGAAGGCCAGAAGCCCGGCCCCCTGATGCAGAACGGCGCCGAAGCCGGCGCCGGAGGCGTCGCAGTCGACCACGAACCCGCGGTCGAAGTCCGGCACCTGGAGAACAGGCACCGAAGATAGCGCCCGCTTCAGGGCAGCGAAGGCGTCGTCCGCCTCTGCTGTCCAGACGAATGCCTCCTTTCGTAGGAGGCGCGTGAGGGGCGCCGCAATGGCGCCAAAGTCGCGGATAAACTTCCAGTAGTAGCCTGCGAGCCCCAGGAAGCCACGCACCCCACGTGGGGAGCGGGGTGTCGGCCAGGAGGCGACCGCGGTCACCTTGTCGCTGTCCATAGCGACTCCGTCGGCGGAGATGACGTGGCCCAGGTATGTGACGGAAAGGGCCCCGAATGAGCACTTCAACCTCTTGAGGAAGAGGCCGTGGGCGCGCAAGGCGGTGAAGACGAGACCCATATGATGGAGGTGCTCGGACCACGACGAGCTGTAGATGAGAATGTCGTCAAAGAAAACCAGCACGAACCTGCGGAGAAACGGGCGGAGCACATCGTTCATCAAAGCTTGGAAAGTTGTCGGGGCGTTAGCGAGCCCAAACGGCATCACCAGGAACTCGAAGTGGCCGTGGTGAGTGCGGAAGGCGGTCTTCTCGACGTCCGACGGGTGCATCCGCACCTGGTGGTACCCGGAGCGGAGGTCAAGCTTGGTGAAGTACGTCGCCCCATGGAGCTCATCGAGGAGCTCATCAACCATCGGGATCGGGAACTTGTCCTTAGACGTGCGGTCGTTGAGCGCGCGGTAGTCGATGCAGAAACGCCACGATCCGTCAGCCTTTTTGACGAGCAGCACCGGAGCGAAGAACGGCGAAGTACTGGGGCGAATGATGCCCTGCTCTAGCATAGCGGCGCATTGCCGCTCCAACTCGTCCTTCTGTAGCTGCGGGTATCTGTATGGCCGCACAACCACCGGTGCGGTCCCCGGCAGGAGGTGGATGCGGTGGTCGTAGGGGCGGGCTGGAGGGAGGCCCCGTGGTATGTCGAAAACAGCGCCGTGCTGGAGAAGAAGCTCGTCCAGCAACGGCTGTTGCGTGTCCGTGGCGACCGCGGCCAACGAGCCCTGCTGGGAGGGCGCGCCGGGGGCGCCCACACACTGCCATGTGACGCGGCGGCCGTCCTGCAGGAAGGACACGGTGAGCCCCTCGAAGTCCCAGGTGAGGGGGCCCAACGTGCCGAGGAAATCGACGCCCAGGATGAAGTCGAAACAGCCCAGCGCGAGGCCGACGCAGGTGAGGGAGAAAGCCGCCCTGCTGATGATGACGGGAACGTCGCGGGCAATACCGTCGCACGGCACACGCTCGCCACTGGTGACCGTGACTCGGAGGTGATCGCCCCCCCCCGTGGAGCAAGCCCCAGGCGGCGCATGGCCGCGCCCTGTAAGAACGTGTGGGTGGAGCCGGTGTCCAACAAGGCGAGGAGGCGCTCGCCCTTGACCGTCACTGGAAGGAGCATCGTGTGGTAGGTCCGGATACCTGCAAGAGCGTGCAAGGAGACCACAAGAGCGTGAGTGTGTGCGGCTTCGTCGACGGCCTGGTCCTCGGGAAGAACTGCTCCCACGGACGCCCCGTCGTCAACGATGAAGTCGTCGGCCTCCAAGTAGAATAGGCGAGGGCACACATGTCCGCGCACATACTGCTCGTCACAGTTGTAATAGAGGCCCTGGCGACGGCGCACTTGCATCTCGGCCGGCGACAGACGGCGAAACAGCCTCGCTGGTGGCGGAGCGGGTGAGGGCGGAGCGGCCGTTGCAACTGGTGCCGTGGTCGCTGCTGCTGGTGCCTGGGCGACCGGGGTTCCGGCAGGGGTTACGACCGTTCCCTGAGGACGTGAAGGAAAGCCCGGCCGTGGTGGGGTGCGAGCGCCACGCTGCTGGAGGAGGGTGGTCGTGGCCGTGGCGCGGCTCTCAAAAGCACGGGCGAGGAACATCGCCGTCTGGAGGTCGGGTGGGTCGCGAAGCGCGACGTCCACCCAGAGATGTTCCGGAAGACCGCCTACAAACAGCTTTGCCTTCTGGCGCGGAGACAGGTCCCTGGAGTGCGTGAGTATCCTCTGGAAGCGGTCCGCAAACTCCTAGACCGTGGAGTGAAACGGCAGGCGGCCCAACTCTGCCAACCGCGAGCCATAGATGGCCAGCCCGAAGCGAAGGCGGCAAAGCTCCTTGAAGCGTTCCCAGGAAGGCACACCCTCATCTTGCAGGAGAGTGTAGTACCACGTTTGGGCGGCGCTCGTGAGGTGATACGCGGCCATCCACGTGCGCTGCGCCGCCGGTGTGCGCTGGCCCCAAAAAAACTGCTCACAATGTGTGAGCCAGTTCAGTGGATCGTCGGAGCCGTCAAACGTCGTGAAGTCGAGTTTGTAGCTCTTGGGCTGGAAGTCGATCGAGTCGAATGTCGCGGGCGCAGGAGGGACGGAGTGCCGCGGCCAGGAGCCGTGCACGAGCGGACCGTCGATGCCGCCATAGAGGGCGTCCGGCGCAGGGGCGCCACCATGGCCGAGACGCGGGGCGCTGTCGGGCGCCAGGGCTGCAGAACGCGCCGGCGCGGTGTAGAGCGGGATCGACGGTGCCGAGAGCCAAGGCGGCAGTGGCGATGGCGAGGGGGGAAAAACGATGTGTTGGATCGGCACACCCCCGGCAGAAAACGACGGCGCTGGCGTTGAGGTAGTCGACGTGGCGGCTGGCGGCAGCCCATAGCTGGACTGGGCGGCCGAGGACAGGGGCGGCGGCGGCGGCAGGGGCTGCTGTGGGGCCGGCGGCGGTGGGTGCAGCTGCTGTCCGTGCGGCCCCAACCGAAGCGCGTGGATCCCGGCCATCATCTTGCCAAGGTCGAGCACCGCGGCTGTCAAATCCGCGTTCGACAGAACGCCTATGGCGGCGGACGACGTCCCTACGGCCATGGGCAGCGAGGACTCGTGGACGAGCGGCAGGGAACCCGCGGCTAGGACCTGCTGCGGCGGCCGCGGATCGGGCAGCGGCGCAGGGGCGGTGGGGTTTGGCGGCGGAACGGTGGAGGTGGGCAACGAGGCCGACATCGGAACCGAGAACGCTGATACCAGGTTGATAGGTAACTGTCCTCTGTTTCTTGTTGGTCGGAGATTGTAGCGGTGAGAGATTGGAGGGCGGGGCGTGAGCGACGCACGACGTCGGGGCGCCATGGTCGTGCTGGATGCTGGCGCACAGGAAGAGGCAGGAGGAGGCGATCAGGGCTGGGACTCTCGGCTTCCTTCAGGAAGCCGAAACAATCTATTTCTGCTTGCCTCTTGTCCAGCGATTACAAGTAAATGGCCTAACCGAACTAGATAAGGACTCTAACCGAACTAGATAAGGACTCTCCTAATTCTAGGGATTTTCCAACAACCTAGGACTCTAAGTTTCTATCTTTAGCTACTAGACGATGAACTCCTGCCGCGCCTGGAGTACTGCAGGCCGGTCATATCAGGTTTGCTCAAGTTGTCATTTTCTTCCTGAGTTATTATGTCCCTCTGATCCCAGCAGGAGGGGTCCAACTTAAAGTCAGAGCTATCAGAAGGACCAAAGAGATCCTTATAATATTGGGTAGCATGCTCTAGGATATTCTCATCCCCCTCAATATTCGCACCATCCTTCTGTAGACAGAAAATAGCATTCTTTCTCTTCTTGCCATTTCCAATTTTATGAAAGAAATATGTGTTATTATCCCCTTTCAACAACCAGTTCTGATTTGATCTCTTATGCCAGTATTCTTCTTCCTCCTCAAGTAGACGGTGTAGTTCAGTCTGGATAAACGTTTTCCTACCTAAGAGATCTGGAGAGAGCATAGCCAATTCCTCCATTTTTCCAAACCAAGCAACTCTTCTTGTAAAATGCTCTTGTATCTCCTATTTTGTCCTTTAAGTTTCTCCCCCAACCTGTGAGAAACTTTTTAATTCTGTTCAATTTAATGTACCATTTTTCCACAGGATTTTCAGCAATAACACTCTTCTCCCATATTTCTTTAACTTTGGGGCTAAACTCTGCATGTTTAATCCAAGAATTTTCAAAACTGAAGGACTTTGTTTTCTTTATTTTTTCCTGTTCTGTGCACAACAACAAGGGTTGTGGTAAGATAGAAACCTTGGAATTTTCCTCAGATTTGTTACGGGGAATATGTTTTCCCATTTCTCACACATTAGCACCCTGTCAAGCTTCTCCAATGTAGGGTCTGCGTGATTATTGCTCCAAGTGAACATACCACCATTAAGAACCAGATCATTCAGGGCATACGAGTTTATAATAAAGTTGAACATATCAGAGTATTTGTTTGTTGAGAAATTTTTATTTTTTTCCTCACTAAATCTCAGGATATTGAAGTCCCCTCCAATGAGTATGGGATCTTTATTTTTATAACAGATTTGTGCCGGCTCGGTCAAAATACTTCTTTCCCTTCATCTTGTGCAGGGCCATAAACAAAGGCCATACACAAATTTTTCTTTAGTTTTTTTTTTTATCTAGAACTGAGGCAGCAATGGAGAACTGCCCTACATCAAACTTGATAACCTCAAATCTGTCTAATTTAATACCACATAGGATCCCTCCAGACCTGCCTCTAGATTGGATCCACTGCCACGCATAGTTTTTCTAAGCATCTTTTTTTCTCTAAAGAAACTCTCATAATATTTCTTTTTTATTGTTTCCTGAAAGCCTACAAAATCAGCCTGATACTCCCATAAGAGATCCTTCACAAAGGTACTCGTGCCTTTCTTAGCCACTCCTCTGCAATTCCAAATGAGACCCATCATTTTACACTTTTTTTTTCAAAGCAGCACCTCTTCTAAGATTATATCCAGAGCTAGTCGTGGATAAAACCTCTTCAGGAGGGAGGTCACCATCAAGAGGATGGGGCCCCTTACTCCTGGCTTTGTTATTTTTATTGGCTCGCTGCCCTTTTGTTTTTTTCCTGGATCTTTTGCTCTCCACAATTTAAAAGCCTTCCTGATCTGAAGAATCAGACTTCCATTCAATAAATTTGACTCCTCCAAGGGGAGGTCTGTATTCTCTATCACATCTAACAGTTTACTTTCACCTTTATTTTTATCATTAAGACACATCCTAGTCAATTCAAGATCTTTCAAAATATCAAAGTGATATAATTCAATGCAGTTAACATTCACACCCATTTTACTAGATCTAGCCATCAACTCAGCATTATTAAGAACAACAAATGAATTGGTAGAATCAGAGCAAGTACCTTCCAGATTTTTCTTCATTGCAGCTTTCTCAGCTTTGTCAGAAATTCTCATCTCCCCCAGGCCTTGATTCTTCAATCTTGCACTATCTTTTTTGTTCTTGTTCCATAGGCATCTGAGCAGCAGCAACCTCATTGATTACATCTTTTTTTAGAGGCTTCACAGCTTTCAGACTGTCTCCCAAAGAGATGCCAGTACCCACAAGTATGACAGTATCTAGCATTTCAAGATCTCCGGCATGAGTCTCTTCTTCTCCTATCACATTTTTCCCGTTTAGTGGGTGATCCTCTTCAATGACACCCCCAGAGGGCAACTCCTTGTCAGGGTGGTTTTGTTGGCCGGATAAGTTGACCAATGGAGTATCTTGGGTCCTAAAATAAGGGCTAAGAGCAACTTCAAGAGACTAGGTAAATTGACTTGGCTAGATAAATTTAGAAAAATTTTAACAAAAAACCTAATCCAACAGCCTCTCCTTCCTCCCCTCCTCTGTATCTAGCTCGGCATCCTTTCCCCACAGCTAGCTTTTTTTGCCGAGCGGCCTCCCCTCGCCATCTCCCTCCTCCCGCGCTCCCGCTCCTATTCCTGCGCCAATTTCTGCTCGCGAGTGCCATCGCGCCCTCACTTCCCCTGCCCTTGCCGCTCCCGCTGGCCCTCGCTTCCCCTGCCCCTCCCGCTAGCCCTCGCGCCGGCGCCGAAGGACAGGCTGCGCATGACGCGGGTGGTGGTGGTGGGTATGCAGCCGTCGGCGTCGGCGGGTAGCTGGGGTACTCTGCCGGGGGCGCCGGACAGGCGGTACATGACGCGGGCGGCGTCGGGTAGCTGTCGCTGCTGTTGTTTGGCGTTCGGAACTGCGGAGTAGGCGCTGCGGGAGGTTGGTAGCTGCTTGGCGGAAACAAGCCTTGCAGTGGCGGGTAGAGAGGAGCGAAAGGCGGCGGCGGCGATGGCTATGGCGGCGGAGGGTACCCGCCGCTCGGTGGCGCGAAGTTTGACGCCGTGGGAGCACGATAGGGTGCGCTCGGCGGAGGTGCGCAGCAAAAGCTCGGTTGCTGGCCCCTGACGTCCCTGTCGAAGTCGAACACGAACGCCGCGTCGTCCCAGTCCGGGCCCTCGCCTCACCGGAGACCGAGCTTCGCGGCCGCCCGAGCCCCTGTTCGTCGAGCCCCTCCTCCCGACCATCTCTAGCTCCAAATCCTACACCAAATCAGTTGAAGGTGAGGCCCTAATGCTCGCCGGCCGCCTATCGTCGCCAGAAAATCCTTCCCTCGCCGGGAATTTCACCTCCATTGCTGCGGTTGCGTCCAGGGATGACATTGCAAAAATGGAGTTCTTTTTAGGGTGCTTAGCGCATAAAACTAGGGACCTGTTCGTAAGGCACAAAACTGTGTAATGTGGTTTGAATTTTACATTATCAAGATTTACCTAATCTGTTGGTTTCTCTACCATTTAGGAGGCTCTCTATTATTTTTTTACAAAGTTGGAAAAACTCCAAATTTAGCTAAGAGGATAGCTATTCTTTTGGAGTTGCTCTAAGGCATATATCCTCAGCCTGACCCTGTTTGCTCACCACTGGAGCTTCTAACTTTGTGCCCCCTTTCTGAGTTGGAGGCGTCTCACAGCTGATTGTCAACTTGTTCATAGATTGCTCAGGTAGTTTCCCAGACTTCATTGCAAATTTAGCCTCAATAGCAGTCAAAGGATAATACTTTGAGCTGTATAGATTAGACCCATATTCATCGATCGGTACTGAAGCTGTGTCTGACACACGCATATGCCAACTATTGCTGATGTCCATTTGTTTGAATGAACCAAAGTTCAGGTGCTGTCCACCAGGGGATATTATATCATCAAATCCCAGCCCCTGATCTTCACTATCTTCATCACTCACCTCAGTTTTCTCATTGTTATCAGCCTCAGCTTTTTGTTTTTCTTCATTCACCTTATCGGTAAGAGGGTCTCCTCCCCTCTCCTGCCCCACTGGCCTGTGACTGTAGTGCCACCCACACTGTCTTCTTTTGTGTTTTCTTCATGTTAGAAACTTCTTTTCCACCACATTGTCCCATTGAGTTTTTAGTGTTTTGTGCCCCACTGTTAGGATCTGAGGTTCCAGCTCCAGAGTCAGCATTCTTTTTACCTTCCTCATGTTGCCTAGGGCCACCTTCTCCCCATCTAGGTTTCTTTGGTGAAGGATTATCATCATTTGATCTGTCAGTGTTTCTAGTCCACTTTGTGCCAGTTGGGTCTGTTGTGCCTTCCACAGGAACTTCTCTCTGGAAGATAAAATCATAGAAGTGGTAGTCCATCAAACCCTCAACAATAGCAGGAACTTTGGTAATATCTTTGCATCCTATTTTCACTCTAACAAATTTCCTCTTTAGATTGCTTTTATCTACTTCCAGGGGTATGCCCACCAAGGAGCCAATCAGACTCACTTTCTTCACTATCCTCTTTTCCAAAGGAATTCTAAAAGTCCTAAACCATGCAGTATCGATTTCAGATTTAGCTCGAGCATTTGGGTTCCATTTTTCCACCTTAAAAAAGACATCAGGGACAGTTCTCATCTACATGCCAGTATTGAATGACAGGTCTTCTACTTTTTTAGTTGTGGAAAATCTCAGTTGGTAGACATTCTCAGATAGTTTCTTAGCAAACCATCTCCAGGTAGAGTTGGGGCCAGCCTGAGCTTTGAACTCATTTTCAATTTGCTTTGCAGTAGCTTCCCCTGTGATGATTGTGATCAAGGCACAATTGTCCATATCTTTGTCCCTCTCGCCACATTCCTCTTCCTGAATAATATGGAATCCTTACCCATGAGCAGCAAATCCACAGAAGGGAGCTATGTATTCCCAAGGCATGGATATCTATCACCATGGAAACCACCCCTTCTGTTATCACCCCCCCCCCCCCCCCCCGCCCCCCCCCCCCCCCCCCCCCCCGGTTGAATCTCCCATCAAAGCGAGTATCCTCTCCTCTGAATCTGCCACCACCACGCTCATCTCTCTCGTTGTTTCTCTGGAATCTATGCGGCCCAAAGTTATCAGAGTCTCCCATCCTACCTGCTTGCAAGTTCCTGGAGTTCAGCACTTGAACAAAGGATCTAGTATCTCCACCGATAGTGGAGAATCACACAGATTTGGTACCACGGAGGGGTACAGGATCAGAAGAAGAACTAGGGTTTTGGTCGCTTACTGGAATTGTTGCGCACACCCCAACAGCGATGCTACGCTTCCAGAGATGTTCCAGCCGATCTACCAACTCCTGATTCTTCGCTCCCGGATTAGAACTCTGAGGGTTCCTATCCGGGTTGGAGGTCGTGTCGCGCCGATCCGGTGAACACAGAGGGTTCCCCGGATCCCCCCTGTTAGGGTTAACAGGAGGCGGCGTCGGGGGCATGGAACGAGGAATCGACGAGGACGGAATACCCAGATCACCCTCCCACCCGATCCGCGGCCATCTCTCTGACCACCATGGCCTAGGGTTCATATACGGGTTTGGTGCGCGCTGTGGGGTCCGAGGAATCTCACCCCCCACATCCGACCTACTGTGATCGCGAGGCTCCCGGGCCTCCTCTGTCGGAGACGAAGGAGGGGACGTGGCAGCGAACGGCCGGATTGGATTTCCACGGCGGCGCTCCGGTGGCGTGTTCGCCGGGCTTTCGTACGGAGAGAGCCTCACCATCTTCACATCCACCTGCTCTTGTCGTACTTCGCGGTTCTGCTCGGGGAAGAGGGAGCTGCAAGATCGCTACTTGCAAACAAACACAATGTACTGACGTTTTTTTATGAATGAACAAACGTGGTACAGTACTGCGATTTGCTCCCGATCGATCCAATTCTTGTGCTCTGCTGCACGCTTTTCCGGTTCACTTGGCTCCAATCAAACACGGTAAAGGCCGATGTGCAGGTTTTGAGGCCATCGGAAATCGTCAACCTTGCGCTTCATTTCGGTGTCTGGATATTCAGTTGGATGATTCCTGCTACGCCGCTGCAACCCGGCCGCTGTACCTGCTACAGCAAAGATTCCGCAGGCAAGAACACCTCACTGGACCATGCAGCAGGCTCGAGCCAGCCTACCACATGCGGGGCCTAGGGCCCCGGCCCGGCGCTATAAAATCCCCGCCCCGTGTCGTGGCAGCCAATTCAGCAGCAGCAGCACACGCCTCCCTTCCTCCTCCTCATCAGCGAGCGGCCTCGCTCTTTTGGTCGAGCGAGCTCCAGGCTCCAGCTTCTGCTGTGCGGAGATGGCGTCCAGGGCGGCCGTCCTAGCGCTGCTGCTCTCGGCGCTCGCGGCGGCGGCGGCGGCGCAGCTGGACGTGAAGTTCTACAGCCAGTCGTGCCCCAGCGTGGAGGACGTCGTCCGGAAGGAGATGGTGCGCGCGCTCGCCGCCGCTCCCAGCCTCGCCGGGCCGCTCCTCCGGATGCACTTCCACGACTGCTTCGTCAGGGTACGTGAATCGCATTTCATCTCAGGCTTGGGTGCTCGATCGCGTGCGTCTCGGCTTGGCTTGTTGCTAACACCCATTTCTCCGTCTCAGGGCTGCGACGGCTCGGTCCTCCTGGACTCCACCGCGGGCAACACGGCGGAGAAGGACGCGAAGCCGAACCTGACGCTGCGCGGCTTCGGCTTCATCGAGCGGGTCAAGGCCGCCGTGGAGAAGGCCTGCCCGGACACCGTCTCCTGCGCCGACGTGCTGGCGCTCATGGCCAGGGACGCCGTGTGGCTGAGCAAGGGCCCGTTCTGGGCGGTGCCCCTCGGCCGGCGCGACGGCCGGGTGTCCATCTCCAACGAGACCGACCAGCTGCCGCCGCCCTCGGGCAACTTCACCGAGCTGACCCAGCTCTTTGCCGCCAGGAACCTCGACGCCAAGGACCTCGTCGTCCTCTCCGCCGGCCACACCATCGGCACCTCGCACTGCTTCTCCTTCTCGGACCGGCTCTACAACTTCACGGGCATGGACAACGCCCGCGACACCGACCCGACGCTGGACCCGCTGTACATGGCGCGGCTCCGCGCCAAGTGCCCGAGCCTGGACGACAACACCACGCTGGTGGAGATGGACCCGGGCAGCTTCAAGACCTTCGACCTGAGCTACTACGGCCACGTGGCCAAGCGCAGGGGCCTCTTCCACTCCGACGGCGCGCTGCTCACCGACCCCTTCACCCGCGCCTACGTGCTCCGCCACGCCGGCGGCGCCTACAGGGAGGAGTTCTTCGCCGACTTCGCCGCGTCCATGGTGAAGATGGGCTCCGTCGAGGTGCTCACCGGCGCCCAGGGCGAGATCAGGAAGAAGTGCAGCGTGGTGAACTGACCTGACTGAAGATCGATCATCGATGGACTGTTCACTGTTAGTATGTGCAGGTGCATCGTCAGTCAGTATGGGTTCTTCAGACTTCAGACTTTTGGTTTCAGATGTATGAGTGTTACCTCCGTCTTCTTATTCTTTTTTTTTCACTGCATTGATTGATTATTTTTGTTACAGTTACAGACCATGTATGTATGTAAATCTCCATCCTCTTCAGGATCAGGATCTGATCATGATACAATAAACCTTTTTGATTTGTGGATTACCGGCTCCGTGTCAGTCGAGATGCCATTGCCGGGCACCTACTAATTTAGATCAGCCCTGCCCATGCATCGGCGATCCAGTTGTGGACGCACATGCGCGGCACACAAGGCGACACGCGTGCTCGACCGGGACCTGCTGGCGGGGGGGGGGGGGGGGGGGGGGGCGGGGGGGGCGGAGCGGGCCGTGGCCGGCCGGAGGAGCACCGGTCAGTGATGCACTCATGATCGGGGGCGCGCACGGCATGTGTTCCCGGGCATCTGGAGCCCCGATGTTTTTGTTGGTGGCTCGCGGCGCTGCCCCACGGCCACGCTGGCGCCATTTGTTTACTGGTACGGGGGAGCCCTCCCGAATGTCTGCAGCGGGAGGGGACGGCTTCTTTGAGCAGCAGCTCACATTGCGTGGACGGGACGCAAAACAAAGATCTGGGTCACTAGGTAAGGGCAGCCGCACGCAAAATTTCAAGAACTGAAACAAACATACTTGCTCTGTATTTAGAAATTATGTTAGAAATTCTGTGACAAACTAGAAAACTTGGGGCGCCTAGTGGAGGGCATAGAAATGTATGTATATATACTTTGTATGTACATATTCTTTGTATGATGGAAATATTGATTCTTCATCAAATTCAAGAGCTATCTTGAACCATAGGTTTTCTTCTCGTACACCTTGTAATAATGTTTTGTATGATGCACTACGGGAACAGCCTATTCGCTGAGTGCCAAAGGCACTCGGCAAAGGTAAAGAAACACTCGGCTTGCCGAGCGCCATCCTCGGCAAACAAAACTCGGCAAAAAATCTGATGGGAAAGCACTCTCTATCGGGCACTTGGCAAAACGTTTGCCGAGTGCTAAGCCGGCCCTCGGCAAAAAAAAAAGAGCGAGCACGGCCAGTAATGGCCGCGTGACGGTGACAGCATTCTTTGCCGAGCACCGCAACTCCTAGGCACTCGGCAAACGTGTCTAGTTTGTTGAGTGTCTCCAGGAGGGCACTCGGCAAACGTCTAGCATTTGCCGAGTGCCTTGGTAAATGCACTCGTCAAAGTCTTGATGTTTGCCGAGTGCTTTAACCAGGGCACTTGGCAAAACCCTAGGCACACAACAAAACTGTGCTCCAGGCTGCATAGAAATGTGCCTTTGCCGAGTGCTATGGTAAAAGCACTCAGCAAAGGCTCTCTTTGCCGAGTGTAACACACGGCAAACTATCTTATTTTTTCTATTTTTATTATTTGGTCATGTATATGGTACCCACTCAAATAAACATTACAACCATCATATATATATATATATCGCAATAAGCATCACAAGTATGACATATATATCGTAATAAACATCACATGCAGTTCATATAGAAGTAGTCCACAAATATAAATAGTCCACAACCTTGATGTTTGCTGAGTGTTGACGTGCGACACTTGGCAAACAGCGTAACGGTCGGCAGCTCGCTAACGGCCGTCGCATGTGTGGGTCACGTGCGGGGTGTTTGCCGAGTGTTGGACGTCGACACTCGGCAAAAACATCGTATACCGAGTGTCAGACGCGGCGACGCTCGGCAAATAGCCTAACGGCCGGGGGCTGTGCTAACGGCGGGAGCACGTGCTCGTCACGTGCAACTGTTTGCCGAGTGTCTTACTGCTCTGGCACTCGGCAAATATATTATTTGCCGAGTGTCGCCGCGTGCTGAGTGTGTGGACATTCGGACACTCGGCATAGATCATGTTTTGCCGAGTGTACACTCGGCAACTATTGTATTTGCCGAGTGCCCGATGGAATACACCCGGTAAACTTGTAGCACACAGCAAACAACGGGTTTCCGGTAGTGATGAAAACCAGCAAAGGTTTAACTTAACAATGGTAGCTGCAGTTTGTCTATGCCAATGATCTATTGGGCTAGCTTGCACCTACAATATCTTGGAAAGTATTAGGTTTGATGTTGTACCTCCATGATAAGAATCTGCAGTGGGTATCGTTGCTTTGATCGTTCAACAAGCATACAAGCAATTTATCGAACATCCGGGAGGCGTAGCGATTCGGTGGGGAGGCAAACAAACTCAGGTAGAGGAGGGGACTGTGCAAGATGAATGAAAGGGGAGGCAAACAAACTCAGGTAGAGCGTAGAGGAGGCAAACAAACATGGAAGCGACCTGAACTGGTACGCAAGGTCTCAGTATCCATTCGTTAGTGGTCATCCATCCTCCAGCTTGCTTCTTGAGCTCTTCTCCACCCGCGCAGTGAGCTCTGGTTGGCTGCGCTTGTAAGTGACGGCAGGTCGGCAGCGACGCAGCAAGCATGGGGACAGCACTGTGCGGCATAGCCGGAGGGGAAGGGCAGCGGGCTCGAGGGCCGATGTAGAATGATGCGAGAATGACGGCCGGCGCTGCCGACGTTTAGGTGTTTTGCTGCTACTTGTCCCCTTGCCGCATCAACTCTTCCTCTTCCTGCTTGGTGGCTACAAAATAGAAGGAGCGCACGGGAACAAGGAGGGATGAAATGACGAGGCCTGCGAATTAGCAATCGCTCGCCAACAAGCCGCGTAACGATCGATTTGAGACTAGATTATTTACGCATGGTTCTGCTGTCCGCTGCCGCTCAACCTCTATTTCCCTTCCCGTCATTCGGTGCACTGGTCCCCAATCCCCATAATACACCCCATGTGTGTTGGGCCTTCCATTCCCTTTTGGAATTTGCGGATACAAATTTATATAACAAAAATTAGGTAGAAAATTTTAAGAACATATTTTGTTTGAAATTTTTGTATGCACAAATGAGAGCTAAAAAAATCTACAAACTTATGTGTATAACTTTTATGTATAACCTTTACAAAATTTACAATCTTTTATGTGGCTACCCCTCGTCTGCCACAGAAGATCCTCCCGCCCAGGGTGCATCAGCATCCATCAGCAGCCATGGCGTAAAAGAAAGCAAGTCCAGCCTTCGACTCCAATCCGTGCCCGGGACCTGGGACTGACTTTAACTAATCGCATATCCAAACCCCGCACCCACTTAATTCCAGCTCACGCTCCACATCCCCATCCGGCCGTCCCGTTCGTTGCCTCCCATCCCCTCGGCGCCGGCCGGACCGACGCCCGGAGCCGCGTCCGCGCCCCACTCCACGCCTCCTCCCCCTGCCGCATTCTTGGGACTGGTCTCTTTCGTGACGCCGCGGGAAGAGAACCCCGCGCCCCCTGGGGCACTCGTCGCTGTCGAGCGGGCTGGCCGGCGACCGTGGGAGAAGAAGCCGCGGCGGTTTTTGGTTTCTTGGCCCGGTCCCGAGTTCGATTCCTCTCCTGATTGGGGGTGCGTATATTCTGTCAGCCGTCTGGGTTCATGGTCCTGGCTTTGTTCTTTGTTGCAACTTACAACTCCGATTCGATTCTTCTCAACTTCCTTTTCGTTTCTCCCCATCCGTCGGGTTACGGAAGGTGGTTTCTAGTACAGGGTTGGCTGGAGGTGCCGTCGCTGTCCCTCCCCATCCGTCTCCTCGCCTCCCTCTCTGGGGGACTGCCTGGTCGCCGGCGGACGGCACCGCAGGGGGCAGCTGCTTATCGCCGCGTCCGCTCGGCGTCGGGTCGTCTCCTGCTGTCCTGCGGCGGATCATCGCGTCCTGCACGCGGCGAGGCCGGCATCTCTCTTCGGGAGACGGGCGCGGGCGTTCTTGCGCCGGAGCTGCCGCTCAGGTGAGATGGGGGCGGGCTGTTCTTTATAGCAAAGCTGGATCGTTCCTTGGAGATTGAATTGGTGTTTCCTTAGGGATGTTCGTGATTTGCTCTGTAGCTCCGCAAGATTTGGAGCGCCAATTTTCTCGGAATTTCCCTTTCTGGTGCCTTTTTAGTTACTGGATGGTAACGGCCGCGCACTCGGTTCCGTGTTCCTCGATCTGTAGCAAGTTTTAATCTTTGAGAAACCCAAGCAACCGTGCTCTCCGGTAATCCTGGAGCTGCTACTTTTAGCTCGTCGTGCAAGAATTTACTCATCTCCAGCCCTTGCTCTGGTGATTTGGGGATTAAAATAATATTCCATCTATGCTGTTAAATTTGTAGCCGATCGATGGAGCTGTAGTGATTCTGGTCAATTTGATACGAATTCCAAGTTCGTCTCGGGAAACTTTACTGCCTCCTTTTTTGGTACTTCTTAGACTTATTGTTAATTGCAGCTAAATGTGTAGTGGCTGCATTTCTTTTCACTACTGAGCACTCTTTCCATGTCATTTTCTTAGTTACCTTTTATTAGGATGTTTGATTCCGTGTCACAGTTTATCCGCAAAAAGAAAAAAAGATTCCATGTACAGTCTCACATGCTCCCACCCCATTTATTTTATGCTTACTTTCGAGTTCCTCTGTTTGTTCCACATGATTGATGTGTTCCTTCACATGGTCGGTAATATTCTACTCTTAGGAGATGTACCGTTCAAATTTTTTTAATGGATTCTTGGTCTACTACATTTGTAGGTTACATAACTTACGTGTGGTGCCTGTCTAGAAAGTGGAAAAAATAGAATACATAGTGGAAGATGAGATCAGTAGTTCGGTCCCTCCGGCAGCTCCGCCGTTTCACCCAGCACCATGCAGAGAGGCACTCATCAATAACCAGATTGATCAGGCAGCAGAATGCTTTGATCATGTGCAGTTTGACATCCCGTTCACTGAGCACACTACATCGTACTCGTGAAATTAGCCGATTTGCAAGTCCAGGTGTGGAGCTAATGAGGTCCATGTTCTCCACTGTAGCGGCTGATTCAATCAAAGGTTCATTTCTCATTTCTCTTTATGTGTGGTGCCTTTTATATTCTGTTTGGGGCCATTTGAATCAACTTAGTTACTTTCTTACACTGACAGGTACTGGAAGAGGTGGTCCGATGGTGGAATACGAGAGGAGAATAGCATCAGGAGAGCTTGTAGATGGCGATAGCTTTCAGGTCTTGCTCTGGTCCTTGACCAAAGGCTCATTTCTTGGATAGCTTCCTTCAATGCGGTGGTAAAAATTTTTCCCACCTTTTTACTGGTTCATACAGCTTGACACAATTCAACAATTACAAAGGCTATATGAGGAGTTGATTGAGAATGAAGAAGACTGCCAGCTGGATAGATATAAGTCATCTGAGAAATCAGGACGGTAAGAGCAGTTTGAAAGCACTGAGATGACATTTTGTATATAGCGCATTATCTTAACATTAGTCTTTCATATTGAAGGAGTCGATGGCTATGGTCCCGCCTCATTACCCAGCCTTCTACCTATGCTCCAGTTAAGGGGCTGTACCTGTATGGAGGTGTTGGTACAGGGAAGACCATGCTTATGGACCTGTTCTATGAACAACTGTAAGTATGTCAGTTCAGGACAAGATTTCTGTCACACCACTTTATGAATTATGATAATGATGTTATGAATTGCACTAAAACTTCCTCAGCAGTCCATTACTAAGTAGTTTGTGAATATATTAATGCTCTTCTGGTACATCAGTCTGTTAATTCGTCAATGCAAAAGGTCTAAGTAGTTTGTGAATATATTAATTGCTCTTCTGGTACATCAGTCTATCTAAGTGATTTCATATCACAACTGTTATGACAACTATTCACTTATTCAGATCACAAGTGTCAGTATTTTTCTTTGTCATTCTTTTTGGATCCTGTGCAATTGCAAATTAACAGAGCATGCCGTAGAAACACCAAATGCACTAGTATATATCCACATTGTAGTGAAATTGTTCAAAGACTAGTGGCATGTGAATCGGAAGATGGAAGTAGCAGTCTAGCAGAAGAAAAATGGCTTCCTTTTTCATGAATTTTCCAACTGGTTGCTTTAATAGTATCACCTAACATTGAAATTTTCTTAAATAAAAACGGATAGTTGACATTGCTGAAACTTGGTACGTTTTGATCTGCATTTGTGGTTGATGCGCAATGCATCAACGGGCCATATACTTGGATCCTATTAGTGGAAGGTGAGAAGGAAAACCTCCAAAAGACCAAAACCATAATGTTTCGGAGCACCTTCTGGATACTTTGCCACTCATATAGATACAACAACAACCTTATATTTGAGAATTCTCAATGTTAATTGTTCATGTATATCTGCTAAGGAGAAACATATTATACTATTTTTCAATAGCCAATAATTTTTATTCACATATAAACTATTGCATTATTTTTTTTCTTCTCGAAGACGCAGGAGAGCTGCGTAGCATTTTGATCAGGAAGAAGAATAATAAAAGTACAAAGGGCAGGGCAAAGAAGATCCCTACCATTGAGACACCAAACTATTGCATATAGGTAGCACAAACTATATTGAAGAAATATAAAGCTGATGTAGTCATGGAAATCATTGATACTTGCTCACTGTGAGTTGCATTCTTAGCCAACTGCTGTAGTGATGGAAACCATTGATCCTTGCTCATTAAAGAATTCACTACACTTCTCTTAAGAAATTCCCTTGCCTATATTTCTTGAAATATGAATTTGCTCTGTTTTAGTGAAGCTAAGATTGATTACCATGGACTGAACCAGGAATAACCTTCCGCAGCCTGCTATCTAAAAGCTCTTTCAGAATCTAAGAGCAAATTAGGCTAAGAATTGGCATGAAATCATTCAATTTTGTTATACATCTTAGTCACTAAGGTAAACTGAAGCATTAATGAAAATTTGTGAGGCTTTCTGATTATGGAATTGATCACACAAGTCATAAATCTTCCTTTGATTACATCCCAGCACCTTTTGTAGAACATATCACAAAATTTACATGATGCAAGGGGTTATGTCAATTTATACTCCCAGCATAAAAAAGACAAAAATATAAGCAAATAGGCAGAATTTGTGCTTGTTGCCTTGGCAGTTATCTAATCTTTAGTAGGAACCTCTACTGTCTGTGACCAACAGAAATATTGTCATATTTTCTTGTTGATGGAAAAGCTAGTTGGAAAGATGAAATGCTGGCATGCGTTCTGTGTCATTTTTTCATTCAGCAAAATAATTTGATTCCTAATAATCTGGAAAAAAAATTTGCATCCAAATCTCATGGCTTTGCAGTATATTTAGACAAATAATTTGTATTTATGCTGATTTTTCACTTTAGATAACTGATGTTATTCCGTCTTGGCAGGCCATCTAATTGGAGAAAAAGACGTATTCACTTCCATGATTTTGTGTTGAATGTACATAGTCGTCTTCAGGTAATTTGTTTATTATTGTCTTCTTAAGTTCCCAGCTCCAAGCTTCAGGAAGATATGATAAATATTGTCATGACACATTTCTATATGCAGATGCATAAAGGAGTTTCAGATCCTCTTGATGTTGTAGCAGCCGAGATTTCAGATGAGGCTATCATATTATGTCTTGATGAGTTTATGGTATCTTCTACTGGGTAAATATTGCAGCAATTTGCTAATATTTATGTTTGTGACATGTCCAACTGTACTGCACAGGTAACTGATGTTGCAGATGCTATGATTCTGAACCGGCTGTTCAGACAATTGTTCAGCAAAGGCGTTGTATGTGGCTACTATTTTCTTCCACTTCCTTATGCGACTAAAATACTCAGGTTATCTATAAAATGCATCAACTTTTGATACGGATTTATTTGCGTGTCTTGTGCTCAGATTCTTGTTTCAACTTCTAACCGCGCTCCTGATAAGCTTTATGAAGGTGGCTTACAACGGGACCTTTTCTTGCCATTCATTGACACCTTGAAAGTATGAGTTGTTTCGCATTTATCAATTTCTATGCACTGTCCATTGAAGTTTAATATGCTAGTATGGTCGTGTTTACTTTTGTGCACCATTGCAGGAAAGGTGCATCGTGCACCCCATTGGATCTGCAGTAGATTATCGTCAATTGGGTTCTGTATGTTACCAACATTTACAAGTTACTGTATTTGGTTTCTTTCTCTTTCCCTTACATCTTCAATCTGATATCTGATCAGGCTGAGCAAGGTTTCTATTTGGTCGGGAAACATTACAGTACACTTCTGAAACAGAAGCTACAATCTTTAAATGGAGATGAGGAACCCAGACCACAAACTGTTGAAGTAATTATGGGAAGGAAATTACAGGTCTGGTAGTAGTATTCCAAAGTCCTCCACATAAAACACATTTTTTTTGCTATCAACCATGACTTTGCAGGTTCCCCTTGGAGCAAATGGTTGTGCATATTTTCCATTTGAAGATCTTTGTGATAGACCTTTAGGTGCAGCAGATTACTTTGGACTCTTTAGTGAGTATACATTGCTGCAATATAATGTCTATTATTTGGATTCTGAAACTCTTGACATAACCTAACTGATACCCAATTGTTGCTCTGCAGAAAAATTTCACACCCTGGCACTTGATGGCATTCCAAAGTTTGGATCTAGTAACAGAACAGCAGCTTATCGGTTTGTCACACTGGTTGATGTATGATCCTTGTTTCCTTCCAATTTATTATGTTTAAGTTTTTCTTAGTCTCAGTATGTGCAGACGACCTTTTGTGTTTCTAATATCTGAATTTATGACACCATGCAACTCAACATTCAGTATGGTTGCCTCAAACTTAGACACCTTATTGTTGTTCTTATTTGAACTTAGACACCTTGAAATGCATTTCCCCTTATGCGGGATTCTGAAATTCTCCGCTGATTGATTTTGCATACTGCAGCCTAAGTGTTCTTATATCCAAATAACTAATGAATTTTTAGGTTATGTATGAGAACAAAGCAAGGTTATTGTGCACAGCCCAGGCAGGACCGATAGAACTGTTTGAGAATATTGTGACTGTTGCTGAAGCACACAAGATTTCACCTAGATCTTCACGCTCACAGAAAAGCGATGACCCTGACCTATGTGTGGACAACGAGCTTGGATTTGCAAAGGATCGTACCATTAGCAGGTAATGAGAAATAAGTTCAGACATATGTTTTCAGCTGTCTGTAGATTTTTAATTTGAATTCTTGTCTGCCACGCAGATTTAGAACGAACCCTTTGAGGCTAGATTAAACTGATGCTATCAGCCCTTTTGTGTGATCACAGGTTGACAGAGATCAACAGTAGGGCATACTTGGAGGACTTTGAAGCGAGATTGCGGCAGCACCAGCAGCGACCGCAGCCCTTGCAAGGTGTAGATAATGCTGATGCTGTACTAGCATAATAAGCAGCAGCCTTCTGTGCCTCACATTTGGAATTCGTCTTGTACTCACCCCACCTTGCTTGCATAGAAATCTGAAAAGCTCTGCTTTTCCAACAGTGATGCATGTAAATGTGCAATAAGCTATGTAAGAGTATTTTTGCAAACGGGTGGGTGATCCATAAAATTACTCATCTATATCGAGTTTCTGAAAGAAAATTGTATTGTATCTCACATGTAAACCCAGACCTTCAGAGAGGCCTATGCTCAAAAACGAGTTGACCCTTATTGTTTTCTCACAGTTTTGATGTTGTTCTTATTTCATACAGGACCACTACTTTGCTTAGACATAATATCATGGCTCAGAGCATCAGTTAGCTACACTAGAATCTCGCGCGCCGTGTCATTTCAACAGTCAAATATAAGGATTAGACAGCTGTATTTACGCAAGTCACTGAAAGAAATCAATGAAAGGTGACAATCGCTTGTTCTATCTATTTTAGATGAGAAAAAAAATCTATATGCTAATGAAAGACATCATTAGTAATACTTATTTTATCTATTAGGAGTCTTGTTCGGCATCTTAATCATCAAACCCCTGATGAACAAACTATCTACCATCAAACACTCATTGCCGAAAACATGGTGGGCATATACCTGGACAGCAAGTACCAGGCCGCTGAGTCTCTTGAGGTTCATGACACCGGCGTGTTGGGAGCAGCACGGTCTTCCGACTGTCGACCATCTAATTGATCTTGCCGTTGGCCACCTTCGACACCGCCCACCACGGTCTTGATGATGCCTCGAGAAGTAGAGCAAGGGGACCATGGGTGGTACTAGCTCGAGCGGCGACGGGTGGCACGACGACCTCTTCCCCAGTGTGGCGTCATTCGTTGCCCACAGCGGATCCGAGTAGCGGTAGAAATTCGAGTGATGGGAAAGAGTAGAGATATAAGCCGGGCGAGAGATGAACGGAGGAGAAGACGAAGGATTGGAAGAGATAAGGTGGGGTCTACCACGTGCCTCCTGACGTGTGGGCCAGCAGTTGTAGCCCCGCCCTTTCCAAGGGACTTCTATTCTCAGCGCGCGCGAATTGGTTGCTATGTCATCGTAGAGCACGTGTCCCACCACTGCTGCATGCACAGACCATGTACTGCAGGAACAACTAATGTTCTTGAACATTAAATTATTTGAAAACCAATAAAAATGTCCAACAGAAAAAATATTCCGAATGTACTCCATAAAAAGTAAAAGTTGATATGAAAATAAGGAAATGTTACATAACAAGATATAATATTTTAGAAAAAAATTGTTTTTGAATAAACAAAAATATTATTTAAGTATAGACAATTGTGGTAAAGATTTCAATGTAAGAAAAGTAATGGTATAATTAAAATTTAATTTGGATAACTGGTTTGTGAAATAGAGTATTTTTTTTATTTGGATGTACATTGCATGAAAATCGAGGTGGCTACACGTGCCTCACGCTCTCTCAGCAATACGCCGAACCGATACCCCTCGCGCTCTCCCTCACGCGCTGATCGAAACGCGTTGATTTTTTTTCAGCCGTGAAATGGAAAGGAAACCCAAATTCCAGTCCTGAACGGGAGGGCTCACTTCAGGCTGGCGTGTCCCTGCGACGAAGCTACTCAACCTCGAGGAAGGCTGTTGCAGCTGGGCCGCTACGCGTCATCCACCAACCAGGAAACACGCATCCGGAAAGCCGAAACTGTTGAACGGATCGTGCCCCTCGAGCTACAGCATTCCATCCCAGTGGAGACGCGCGCGAGCGCGCACGGCGCACCAACCGCAACGCCCTCCCCCCGGAGCCTCGAGAGGCGACGGGGTCTGTCGCGCTCAATCGCCGGCCGGCCGCCCTCGTCGCACGCACCATCCGAAAGCCACCGGGCAACCAGACGCGCTGACTTCCCCCGCGCGAGATCGCGAACCGTGTCCTGCGCGCAGTACAACCCGCGCACCCGCCAGCATCATCTCCCGATCCCTCCCACCTGATCGAGTCCTGCTGCTTCGGCTTGGCCGCTGCGCGCTCCGATCGGATCCCCGGCAGCCGTTTCTTGATGTGGACGGGGCGGCGGCGGGCGCCGCCGCCGCCGCTGGTTCTAGTGGCGGCGGCGGCGGCCGTGGTGGTGGTGGCGAGCGCGCAGGAGGCCGTGCTGCGGGTCGGGTTCTACCGCGCGACGTGCCCCATCGCGGAGGACGTCGTCCTCGCGGAGATGCGGCTCATCCTCATGGAGGACGACACGCTCGCGCCGTCCCTGCTCCGGATGCACTACCATGACTGCTTCGTTCAGGTAAGCAACCAGCCCAGCCCAGCTTCTCGTTTTCAGCTGAAGGTTCATCCGTGCCCGGTGATGCTGATGATGCTCTGCTCTGCTCTGCTCGATTGTTCACGACAAGGGCTGCGACGGATCGATCATGCTCCGGTCGAGGAAGGGGAAGACGGAGCGGGACGCGCTCCCCAACCGCAGCATGCGAGGGTACGACGCCATCGAGCGGATCAAGGCCCGGCTCGAGACCGTCTGCCCGCTCACCGTCTCCTGCGCCGACATCACCGCCATGGCGGCCAGGGACGCCGTCTACCTGGTAAGCATCCCATTAAGCTTTCCAATTGAGCCATTCTTGTGCTTATTTGGTTTGCTGAATTTGTCCGCGCTCGTGTTGTCTGCGTACGTTCAGAGCCACGGGCCGTGGTACGACGTGGAGACCGGGCGGCGCGACGGCAACGTCACCGTGGCCGAGTACGTCGAGAACGACCTTCCGCCGCCGGACTCCAACATCGTCGACGTGAAGACCTTCTTCAGCGTCAAGTCGCTCAACTCCAAGGACATCGCCGTCCTCTTCGGTAGCTAGCTGCTCGCCCACTCCTCCTCCTTTCCTCTCCTCTCCGGTCTCCACCACACCTCATCGCTCGGCGCTCGCTTTTCGCGCGAGCGACAGCAACGGCGTAGCCAACCACCCCACGACCGGTCGACCGCTAGCTAACGGCCGCGTTGCCTCCGACACGTGCAGGGTGCCACAGCATCGGGACCTCCCACTGCGGCCCGATCCAGAAGCGGCTCTACAACTTCACCGGCAACATGGACCAGGACCCGTCGCTGGACCCGGCCTACGCCGCCGAGCTCAGGAAGCTCTGCCCGCCGCCCCGTCCCGGCGACGACGACGACGGCGTCCCCGGCGGAGGGAAGACGAAGGTGTCCCTGGACCCCGGCAGCAACTACACCTTCGACCTGAGCTACTACCGGCACGTGCTCGCCACGGGCGGGCTGTTCCAGTCCGACGGCAGCCTCCTCCACGACCCCGTCACCAGGGGGTACGTCGAGAAGGTGGCCAACGCGTCGTCGCCGGACGAGTACTACGGCGACTTCGCGGCGGCGATGGTCAAGATGGGCCGCACCGACGTGCTCGTCGGCGATCTTGGCGAGATCAGGCCGACCTGCGGCATTTTTGTTGACTAGGTTCAGGAGCAGTTAATGTGTACGGTTTTCTGTCAGCATCCACTACGGGAATTCTGTTCTGTTCACATGGCCGTCATTGACTCTTCATCTATCGATACATATTATAGAAATTATATACTCTTCAGAGAGTTGAGGGTTTGACGAAGTATGGACACACAGATCGGTCTGGTCAACCACAATGTGCCAGACAGAGATTTTAGCAATGTCAAAGATTGCGTCAGCGTCCATGCAAGCTAATATAATCTGTCCAAATGAATAAGCATGAGATGCGACTCAGTCTGCTGTCAGGTGCATATGCTTGATGCTTGGAACAGGAGCCATTTTTTCAGAATTTAGACTTGTAAAAAAAATTGCCACGTTTCGTATCTGGCGCACCTGTGTTGTCCTGTACTTTCATTTGTTAAACTTTAGTTTCAGAAAATCTATTTGAAACAAATGAAACAGATCATAAGTAAATAAACTAAATACATTTTTAGAGACTAAGGCGCCCTGAATGCACTGTGTGCGCGTTTGTTATTTTCTACCCCATATATATATTCCGGATGCTATTATTACACCGCTCAGTGCTCCAATGGACGCCAATATTTTCATCTTTGAAGCACCTTCCTCAGCCACTGGTAGTTCCAATAAATCCTTTACCTGCAAGGAACAATGAAGATTAGAGTGTGCATATTAATTATAAAACATGTATTATTGGTAACTAATCAAACATCAACCTATAGGGCAATATAAATCAGTGATGACTTCCCTATTCCTAATGGTACATACTATATGGCAAGCTGTTTGAAATATTTTCCTTCAGAAAAACAAACCTGAATTGGCTGTTGCCAATTTTTCTTTATCCCAGAAACATGCCCTTTTCCCACTACTGCAACTACTGAAGAATGTTCCCTCGCCACCTTCAACAATTTTGAAGACATATACCTGAAGACAAATTTTAATAATTATAGATTACCATTACTATAACACTGGAATTTACAAAAAATAGCTGCTTTATACAAAATTATTGCACGAAAGGAACTCACATATCACGTTCATGTAGAAGCGTCTCCATCAGACTAGGAAATGCCTTGCTCATCTCTTGAATAACAAGTGTTAGCATGTCAACATCATCCATGTCCTTCAACTGTAGACAAGGAGGGCTGTCGTTACAATACAAGCGCAATAACAATGATTTTTTGTATATTTATTAGTCTAAAAATTCCAAAAGATAGATTAACTTCCGTGATGTCTCACTGACATGAGGACCTAGGGCCACATGTCACCAAGATATAACTGGCATACAATGCTACCGAAGAAATTTCACAGTAGCATGGAGGGACCGAACCATTAGAATAGCATACCATCCGATTAAGTTCCTCCGGGCTTGGTAAAAAAATAGATTGGAAAATAATATAGTACAGAAATTTTGCCCTGTGCCAGAGTGACATCTTTCCCCAGGTCCTCCTCAAAGTGATCTTCAAAACAAATAAAGAATATAGATGAGATGGTCTTAGTCGCTAACTGCAATGAACCATTGATCAAACTTTTATTATGCAGCACATTTCGGAAGCCATGATTTCAAAAGGCATTGACCGATATGTGAGGGGAAAAAAATTGTGGTGCCAACAAGTAGCTACAGTAAACAGAACAAAAATATGGGGTGAACCTCTAAACCGCTTCATCTTCTATTCCTAAAAGGCTATTCCTACATTAGTAGGTGTATCTCAATCTTTGGTTCAAATTCCGACAGAAGTTCCCTTATTAGGTGTGGAATAGCACAGGCTCACAGCAGAATACTTATGAAATAAGCAAGAGGTGACAACTGTCCTTGAATCAATCAAAGCAGCACAATGCAAAGGTCATTTTGAAAATTTGATATTTTTCAGAAACAGAAAAGTGGAGCACGCACCGAGTATTGACTTGTGCCAATCAAAATATATTACCATTTTGTTTGAATCATTATGTCAAATGCACAAAAACAGTTAGATCAGAAGTTGATCATATTCATTCCATACACCTACAACCAAACTCCATGGCAAGGTTTCATACCTGGACAGGCCGATCTCCTAGGATTACTTTGCCACCATAACTCATTGCTTCCTCAAATGCCACCCGAAACTCAGCTCCAGGTAACACCTCAAGTTGGCTAGCAACCTTGGATAACAAAGACAATGACGATATCATGTGATAAGAAAATGACTGAAATACTGCTAACTGTGAAGACAAACATCTACCAATACCTTTGCAAGAAACCAGCTGTAGAGAATTCCAAAAGTGTTCATCTTCTTTTTCTTCCACATGTCAATCATTTCATTCATAGTAGGAACCTGCGAGAACAGTTAGAGGAAACTATGTGATACACCAGAAAATGAAAGAAGTAAACATCTTCTATTTGAATGATACCATTAGTAAGGCGTAATGCTCGAAGTTTTCTGAGTAAATAGTATATCTCAATGATTATACACTTAAAAGCTTTATAAGGAGGGTCCAGTAAAAATGTTTACTACACAGAAAACACACAAGCATAAATGTCCTAGTTATGTGATGGTTCACAATCCAGACAGGGCATACCATTCTGGCTCATTGTTTGTCTCAACTTTACATAATCTAGCAAAATGCCCCTAACAGTAAGATGGTTGGTTATTCATCATCTTATAGATGTTGAGTGGAGATACCTGAAGGTTTTGAGGTGCCAAAATTGCAACCCTGCTGGCACAGAGCTCCAAGAAAACAGCCTACATATGCAAGAGAGATGCAAAGGAATAAGAGGATATCCTGTCATATCAAACAATTAAGGTAGAAACACTCCAAAGCAGGCAGCAAACCTGCCAAAATCCACCACTTGCAAAATTTACTGATGATGAGCAAATAGAGGAAGAACCTGAGGTTTCAGGTAGTTGATGACAGCCTTCACTTGCTCACATGATTCCTGCAATAAAATCAAGTGTCAAATACCCAAGCCATGAATTGTACTGATTCTGTACGTTTGCTATTTTCACACTCCAACCTCTAGATACCACGCGCAGTGGCTTAGTTAGTAGGGGAAAACATCAGAACTAATAGTTAGACAAAATCCCACTAGAAAAAGGCAGACTGCGTTAGTTCACTTAGCTATGCAGTACAAGCTCCCCGTGCTTTGTTCTTCTAATTTCGTACCAGGATTTTTACAGTTGTTAGATCAGTTGGACCAATTTATCTCCCAAGTAACAGTACCACGGCACAACCGCACGAGAACTCTCTTCCAATTTGTCTCCCAAGTAACATTACCACGGCACAACCGCACGAGAAGTATAACCTGCTCCTGCAGTGTTCTCTAAATCCAATGCAATGCATGCAGGCAGAACTTGCATTCTGACTACCCAATTCGAGCATCTACAGTTCACGCACAAAATCGTCGCCGTCGACCATTAATACATCACATCGGTGGACTACGACTGACAACACCAGCTCACCTGCGACACATGAGCGGTGCCGACGACGTAGACGCGGCAGGTCCCGCCAGCCCCGGCAGCCGCCGCCTCGGGCGACGTCTCGCACTGGAGGCACACCACCCCCCTGGCGAGCTCCTCGGGCAGCTCCGTCACCTCCTCGTCACCGCTCGCCGGCGTCGCCAAGGCCTCCGCGCCCTCGCCCCCAGCTTCAGCGTCCTCGAATTCCGCGGCGTCCTCGTATCCGTTGGCCTCGGCCTCGGCGTCCGCGGCGGCTGCCGGGGCGGGGGCGGCGGGCGCGGCCGGATCCATCAGCGCGGGCCTAGCCGGGACGGCGCGAGGAGCGGCGTCGGGGCTAGGGTTTGGGCTGCTCGGAAGGAGGCGCGCGGCGGGCGGGAGCCACGCGGGATCGGGCAGACGGGGAGGAGGAGGAGGCGGCGGCGGCGAAGGATTGGCGATGGCCAGCGCGCGGCGAGGAGTCGAGCTGCGCGAATCATGCGGCGCCGGGCCGTCGATTTGGTGCGGGCGGTGGGAGCGAGAGCCAGGCGCGGTCCTCAGCGGGTGCGGGTGGGACTCTGGCTCCCGGGCCCGGGAGAGGCTAGCGGCTGGGATCCGTGTCGTCGACGTCAGAGGCGCGGCCTCGTCCGTCCGATCCACCGCTTGTGTTTCCCCAGGTGGTACGGTAACTCTGACGTGCCCGAGGCGGAGGACTCCCCGTCCCGTGGCTTGATTCCTTGCTTGACCTTTGATTTGACTTCAAGCTCTCCAGGGCGCGGCGGAGGCGGCGAAGGGCAGGGCAGGGGCGCGAGCTCGCGGCGAAGGCCCACGCGGCCGTGCGCGGAGGGCGGCTCATCATACCGCGGCCTGCACCGCCTCGTCGATGGCCTGATCGAAGCGAGAGCTGCTGTGGGCGGGACGACCTCCAAGCACAAGTGTCTGACTGCAACTCTGTTGTTTGCAACTTTGCAATAAATCGTTTTCAGCAGTGATAAAAAGCCTCCAAGCACAAGTTTTGAGTTTGACTGCAAGATGCAAGCTATCATTTCGTAGAGACCACATCAAGCGAGTATCTCTCTGAAGGTTTTGTGCAGACGCTGCCTGAGGGACCAGAGCAGAAAGCAAACACGCAGCACTGCTTCTCATTCACCAACGACACATTCAGCAGCACAGACAGCAGACATTTACAGAACCAGTTCACTGTAAAAAAAAACACTTCGGTAACCAAGCACGATTCAGTCTTGAGCTTTTGACACCACACCTAGCTTTTCTACAGACGCCATGCCCTGATGCCAAGCTCGGATGTATACTAACCAAACAGTGGAAAACCGAAAACAGACAGATACATCACACGCTTCATGAGCTCAAACCAGAGTATCAGACCATGGCGTTCTTTCTTCGATGAGGTCATCAATCAGGCGGCGCAGGTCGCAGTGCGAGGACCCACCTTCCGCCATGGCCGCATGAGCCTTCGCGGAGAGCTCCTTGACCCTGCTCCTCGCGGCGTCCCCTGCCCCTCCGGGCTCCATGAACTTGGCAACCGCTCGTGCCACTGCCTCGGCCGGGATCAGCTCGTGCTCGTCGGACCTCCCAGGTCCGCAGCGACGTCGGCGTTCCAGAAGAATTGCATGTCGGTGATGACGGCGTCCGGCGAGCGCTCCCGGATGAGAGCTTCTTGCCCCGGCCGCATCAGGTTCTCGTCGAGGGCAGCCGTGTCGATGCGCCAGGCGTCCGCGGCCGCGACCGTGGAGAGGTTCTCGACGCCCGGCGGGAGGCCGACGACGGCCGGGAACGCGTACGTCGCCACCTCGACCGCGGCGCCGGGCTAGGGCCGACCGGACGACCTAGGCGTTCGCCGGGGTGACGGCGACGGTGGCCTCGACGACGCCCGGCCGGGCCGCGGCGAGGTGGAAGGCGAGGTCGGCGAAGGGGACGATGTGGCTGGTGGCGAAGAAGGGGATGAGAAGGACGCGCAGCTTCATGCTCCGCGGCGGAGGGGAAGCCATGGTTGCTTGCAATTTCCCGGCGGTGGCTGGGCTGGGGCAGCCGGAGCCATCTCGTTGCTTTAATAACACGCCCGATCGATCGTTTATGGGCAGATCCAGAAAACATGTGTACGACAAGATCGCGTTCAAATTCTTTTGGCAGCTTGTGCATGGCCAGATCCAGTAGGTCAACGCCTTCTTCCAGGCATCTACACACACACCCCAATCAACTTTGTTGACTTTTTTTTCACTCGAGTATACTGTGTGTAGTATTAGTAGTGGCCATCGTTCGACGCAGAGCTGAAAAATTTAATTTATAGCTTGCAGTTGATGTTTGGCTTTGCAGCAATATGTTTTTGATTTTAAACTTTAAATCATCTCCAGCTGTAGTCTCTTAATAATTATTTTCCAATAATTGCTACCGAAGATGTTCAGGTACCTCACGTTCGCATCGTACTCCATGGGGACCTCATGGCCGCCAACTCGCCGGTGACCAAGTCGGCCAGGTTCCTCAGGGAGATGGTGTCCAATGTGACCGGAGGAAAGGGGAAGCAGTGATTCATCCTGCCTGCATGAATGCGAGATTGATTGTTTGGGTAAATTTTCACGGTGTCCTCTGAATTCCTTGCGCCATGCATGCAACTGCTTGTCTGCTTCTGACACGGATGAGTGGTAGCACACACATGTTGCTGCGTTTGGTAGGTGATTCAGGGCGCATTTGCACAAAAACCTTTGGATGAGGACACTGCAATCAGCAAGCAACTTGCTGCTTACTGGAACCATCCCATACAACTATACAAGATCATCTGTTCAGAACTTCAGAAGAACCATGGGATTCAGGTTCATCCTCGTGCTACTACCGGCACTGGTTTAAACAGCTCTCGCATCTTTTATTCTTTTTAGACGATGTAATGTAATGTCAGGAAAACATATGCAACATTTCTTCAAAGGAGATTTTATTAATGAGTAAATTGCATCCTAGGTTCCCAAACTTATTCCGAGATTTCACCTACATCCCTAAACTCCCAAATCGTCCACCTGGGTCCCTAAACTTTGTTAAGTGTTCCATTCAAGATCCCAAACGCGCCACGTAAGCGTTCGGTGGTGATGTGGCATGCCACGTGCTCCCTTGTCGGCGAACATTTACGGAAGGCCCCCCAACTTCTATCATCTTTTATTTATGAGTCCATCCATAATAGGGCCAGGGTACCTAAATATCCATCCAGAGCGAGTAGCGATTCTTTTAATTACTACTTTTTGAAAGATTACACCTTCGACTATCTCTGAGCACGCCCCGCTATCTATATGTGAGAACAGGCTGTAAGCACACATGCCCCTCCTATCTATGAAAGAGAACAGAAACTCCCTACACCAACATATTTAGCGAGGGATCCTTCCAATCTACGGAAAAAGGGCACTATGAAAGCTAATTAGTCAAACCAGCACCAAAATAGCCAGTGAGTAACAAGCACTATTTCACCCATACTCTCTTGTCCTTAGATTCCTGTCATTAAGCACTACATAGCAGTCAACTCACTATTTGCACTCACTATTAAGCACTACATAGCAGTCAATTCTCGATCCAGGCAGGATACGGAGCTCATGCTCGGCGACCTCCTACGGGATGCCAGGCATGTCAGATGGCTTCCGCGCGAATACATCCTGACTGGAGTGCAGGAAGTCGATGAGCACGTCTTCCTATTTGGCGGGGAGCTGGGCCCCGATCTGCACAACCTTAGTCGGGTCAGCCGGGTCGACCGTAACTGCCTTGGTGTCCTCCGTAGGGTGGAAGGCACTGGCAGGACTCGGCTCATGTAATCGGGGGCACACTCCAAAACCCTCGCTCGGAGTTGCTTGAACTCGAGTGAGTTGGCGATGGCGGTCGCGAGCTTGAAGTTGTTGCGGCCGCAACTGAAAGATTGCTCGAACGAGCCACTGACGGTAATGACACTATTTGGGCCTGGCATCTTCAGTTTGAGGTAGGTGTAGTTGGGGATCGCCATGAACTTGGCGCAGCACGGACGGCCAAGCACGACGTGGTAGGACCCCTCAAAGTCCATCACCTCGAAGATCAGCTTCTCGGTATGGAAATTGGTGCGGTCACCGAAGGTGATAGGGAGCTCGATGTTCCCCAGCGGATAGGCCTTCATGCCGGGGACAACCCCAAAGAACGGGATGATGGAAGGGCGGAGCTTGTCCCTCGAGATGCCCATGGCGTCGAGGGTCTCCACATAGAGGATGTTGAGGTTGCTGCCTCCATCCGTCAGCAACTTGGTCAGGCGCTTCGTGCCAACAATAGGATCCACGACGAGCGGATAGCTTCGTGGCCGCGGTACACTCGGCGGGTGATCGTCTTGATTGAAGGTGATTGGTGTGTTGGACCAACGGAGTCGCCTGGGTATTGCGGTCATCGCTGAGAGGACTTCACGGTGACGCAGCTGGCGCCAAGTGCAATCGTCCTCGGTTCCTCCGAACATCATGAGGCAGCCCTGGCCGTCAGGGAACGCGTTCTGAGGCCTGTCAGAATCCTCCGACTCCTTGGGTGCCTTCTTGTCGTGGTCGTCTCCCTCGTGTTTGCTGGCCGGATTGAGAACATGCCTCAGGAGCTCGCAATCCTTGAGCTTGTGCTTGATGGGGTAGCCATGGTTGGTGCACGGATTCTCCATCAGCCGCTCGAAGTGTTCGTTGCCCCATTTCCGTTTGGTAGGACGGTCGGCGGCAGCGACAAGATTGGGGTTCGGCCAGCGCCGATTCCCCCTCTTTTTGCTTCCCTGTTTTGAGGAGGCAGGGGTTTCATCTGGCTCCTTGGCCTTGGCTTTGCCGGTGCCCTACATGCCGACAAAGACGGCACCAACGACTTCCTCGCTGGAGGCGTGGTTTGTGGCTATGTCCAGGAGTTCACGGGTAGTCCGCGGCTTCTAGCAGCCAAGCTTGTGGACGAGAGACTTGCAAGTGGTCCCAGAGATGAACGCGCCGACGACGTTGGCATCAACGACGTCGGGGAGGGCGTTGCACTGCTGTGAAAACCAGCGGATGTAGTCCCTAAGGGATTTGCCAGGCTTCAGCTTGCAGCTCTTAAGGTCCCAGGAGTTCCCGGGCGGACGTAAGTTCCCTAGAAGTTGCTCACAAGGACCGGTTTGAGATCGGCCCAGTTACGGATGTTGCTGGGTGGCAAGAACTCGAGCCATGATCGGATGTGTTCCCCAACGTAGATGGGGAGGTATTGGATGATGAAGTTGTCATCAGTCGCGCCTCCGGCCCGGCACGCAAGCCAGATATCTTCGAGCCAGATAGCGGAGTTGGTGTCCCCGGTGTACCTGGCGACATTTGCCGGTGGTCGAAAATGTTGTGGGAACGGCGCCTGCCGGATGTGCGATGCGAAAGCCTGTGGGCCCAGTGCGTCGGGGCTCATGTACACGGTCGCCGTCGCAGCGAGGGCAGCGTTGGTGCTGCAGGTTCTTGTCCTCACCCTCAACGTCTGACATGACTTCTTCGGGCATGCGAGCGGCCATTTGATCGACATCGGTGTCATGGCGTGCCCGCTGTCTGGCATGAATGACGCTTCGTGCATCATAGTTTGGGCCTAGGCGGCCCTAGATCGGTGTCGGCCGTGGCGCGGGCACGGGGTTGGCCTGAGAGGCTGTGACCGCACCTCGAGCTCGCAGGGCTTGAGGCCCTTGCGGCTGAAGCACCGACAGGTTGGGCTGCTGAGGGCCTGCACCTCCGGCAGGGTAGGAAACTGGTCGTCATTGATGCATTGACGAGCTTTCTGCTTGCTGAAGGGCGGCGCGTTCCACCAAAGCCCTGATGTTGCGGTGGATTTCTTATTGCTGAGGGTCGGCGGGAGGCGGCAGGTTGCGGAGGAGCACAGCCGCGGCTGCGATGTTTTGCCCGGCCCGCTCGAACTTCGGGAGCTCTTTGCCACCCGCAATGATGCTTCGCTGCACCTGTTGCGCGCATTTCCGGGCGGCGCTTGCGACGCCTCGGGGGTTCGCGGGCGGTGGCGCGTGTTGCGGGTTGTCCTGCAGTTTTCTCAGCGCCTCAGCGGGAGCCTGCGCGTTGGCCAGAGCCTGCACGCGGGGGTCTCGCGCGGTGTGGGTGTGTTCCAAGCTTTCCACGAGCGAGTTTTCTCGGGGGAGGTCCGCCATGGCACATCTCGGCCACATGGTGCATCCTGGCGTAAACGCGCCCCTGACGCTTGAGGCAACGCTGAGGACGTTGTCTCCATCAGGAAGAAGGTCGTGGAATGACGTGGAACTATACCCGGTCATGCCCAAAAATGAAGCCATGGTAGGAGGTGATGGCATGACCTTGCCAAGCTCCTTGGCCTAGGCTGCCGCCGCATTCGAGAGGCTGAACGGCGACGCAACCCACGGCGTTGGCGGTGACAGGGGCGTCCCGCCCGAAAGCTGACGAGCGACATTGCTCAGGGAGTACAGGACCAGGTCTACGTCGCTCGCAGAAGGGTTAGCACCGAGCAGGAGCTTGATGCGCCGGGCCAGTGCCTCGGGATCGAGTTCGGCCAGTGGGTTGATGACAAGACCAGCCTCCCTGGCAACCGCCGGAGCAGTCATGTCCTCCCGAAGGTGGAGCGTGCCAAGGTGGTCAGCGACGAAGTCCAAGCTTCCGAAGCGGAACGCCTGGAAAGGCGCGACAGGCAGTGGAGACCATGGCCCGACACGCGTCGGTGCTGAAAGCACTGGTGAGCCGAAGTAGAGCGGAGCGCTCGTGCCGTCGGCCTCGAGCTCCTCCGTTGTGAGCGCGGAGGCGCCGGCCTCGAGATCCCCCGTGGAAAGGCGGCGGCGCCGGCCTCCAGGTCCATCGTGGCGAGCGCGGCGGCGCCAGCCTCGAGTTTGCCGAGACGCGCCTCGACGGCTGCCGCCCGCCTCCGCTCCTCCTTGGCCCTGGTGGCGAGCATGGGGTTGTGCCGCTGGAGCCAGTCCGGCGACGTCTCCCGCCTCGCCGTATAGCCCGCCACCGCGGAGCCTCATTTCCATTGGCCACCGGCTCCACGGGATCCAGCGGTGGAGCCTACTCCCGCTCCCCGTCCGTCGAAGGTGAGCTGCCGCTGCTCGTGCAGGCAGAAGGAGAAGGAGAGAAAGAGTTTACTGCAGAATTTTGATTGGCTGTGACTTATCAATTGTCGTTGTGACAGCAAGTAATCCCTATTATTAAGTAAGTCAGTTCTTTGGTTAAACAATATACCATGCCAATGGTCTACGGAAGCATGGATTCGTTGATTCCTCCTTTAAACTGTATTGCTGCAATTCAAATTTTGTGGGCAATCTTGCAACTTATATAAAAGAAAAAAAGGCAGAATATTTGTTATCCGTCTACCACTGCAAGTATGCAGACATATTCAATGAACTCAGTCATATCCAGGTTAAGAAGAAAGGTGTGCCTCAGAACTGATCCATCCAACCGCTTCATCAGATAAACCATCCCTCAAAATTTGGTTCATGTCAAGCCTCGGAACGAGAAACTTGTAATCAAGTTTCGGAAATGGTGCAATCAGCTATCAGGAATAGCTCCATCAACCTACGTCAGCAGCATGGACATGCATGCATGCGCTAGCAAGCCTCGTCCAGGCGTCCTCGCCTCAAGCTGTTAGAGTGTTCAGATGTACTTAAATAAGCAACATGTAGGCATCTCCCTCAGGATATAAAAGGAGACTCCCTTTGTGTGCGGACGACATCAGGGGGAAAGATATAGGAGAACGACGACAACGATGAAGGCATAGATAGGGAGAGATAGCTTAGAGAACATCTATGTGTAACAGTACTTAGAATAGCCACTTTGTAATATTTTCAAGAAGGTTGTACTTCGCAAAGGTAATTTCCGGTTCTTAGTAGTTGTTTGTGGGGTTTCCCGAAAGGGAAAACCATGTTTAAGCTTGTTTGTCTGCCGGTCTGTTTGTGTGAGATGGGTCTCTATGCTAGGGACCCTATAGGAAAAACCTGAACATTTGATGTTCTCATTAAAACCCAGAGAGTGGCGTGTTGGAGAGCCGTGTTCTAGAGAAGTGTTCACTTCAGGTGGAACTGACTGGGGAGACGATAGAACTTGTCTTGCATAGGCACGATCGAGAACATATGCGATCTCGAGGCCGGCGCCTCCGCGCTCACAATGGAGGAGCTCAGAGGCCGAGCCCCCTCTCTGTCCCTCGCCGCGCCCTAAAGATCTAGCAGCAAGGCGCACATCAATCGACTGCGGAGGAGGAGGCAAGCGGGGAGAAGTCCTTGGCGGCGCGGGAAGGCAGGTGGTTGCGCCTGTCGCTCGGGTGAGAGTCCGGACCGGGGCCCTCCCAGATGCAGGAGGTGGTGAACGCAGGATGAGAGTCCTCCTAAAGTTAGGAACGGGACGAGGGATGAGGGCTTCGCTGGAGCTGTTTTTTACGTTTCTCTCTCCTAAACTTAGGATGAGGGGCAGAATAAGAGGTTGGTCGGAGTTGCTCTAAGGAGGAGAAAAATGGAAAAGGGAATAGGAAAAGAAAAGAGAAAATGTAGCCAGATTATTGGGGGTGAAGCGGAGACGTGTTATAGGCCCCGCCACGTGCTCCATGCAGCAGCGCGTCGACCGCTGTGAGCGCTCCGCGCAGTCGACCGAGTCTGCAAAGCCAGTTTCTCGGATTGCATATGGCAAGCAACTGTTGGCCACCAGAGATTAATAAAATGTCATTTTAAAAAAATCTATTGCATATTTTTTCGTGGCATTACATTCCATAGTCTAAAAAGAAGATGCGATAGCTGTTTAAACCCGTGCTGGTAGTAGCACGACTGTACGAGGGCGAACAAGATACATAGACGTTACCTGATGCCAAGCTCAGATGTACTGGAGCTTACTAACCAAACAGTGGAAAATCCAAAACGAAAACAGACAAATAAATGAGACGCTTATTCATAAAAAAATAAGACACGCTTCATGAGCTCAAACCAGAGTATCAGACCGTCGTCCCTGCGCCAGCCGCTCTTTCTTCGATGAGATCATCAATCAGGCGGCGCAGGTCGCCGTGCGAGGACCCACCTTCCGCCATGGCCGCGTGAGCCTTCGCGGAGAGCTCCTTGACCCTGCTCCTCGCAGCGTCCCCTGCCCCTCCGGGCTCCAAGAACCTGGCCACCGCTCGTGCCACTGCCTCGCTCGGGATCAGCTCGTGCTCTTCGTACCTCGTGCTCCTCACCCCGGCACCCTCCGGCCACAGACGTTCGCCGATCTTCAGCACCTCCGTCACGAACCTCTCGGTGATGAACTGCTCGAACACCATCGGCCACGTCAGCACAGGCACGCCGGCCACGGCGGTCTCCAGGACCGAGTTCCACCCGCAGTGCGTCACGAACGCCCCCACCGCCGGGTGCGCCAGGATCACCGTCTGTGGGGCCCACCCTGTGACGACCATCCCTCTGTCCCCGACGCGCTCCTTCCACCCTTCCGGCGGCACCCATGCCTCCGACCTGACCACCCACAGGAACGGCTTCCCAGAGGCTTCTAACCCGAGGGCGAGCTCGCGGAGCTGAGGCTCGGATAAGTGAGTCAAGCTGCCGAAGCACAAGTACACGACCGACCGGGCTGGCTTCCTATCCAGCCAGTCGATGCACCGTGAGCCGTCGTCGCCGGCGGCCAGCTGCGATGGTGGCGGCAGTGACAAGGGCCCGACGAAGTAGGCTCGTTTCAAGTGGCGCTTGTACATGTCGCAATACCTGTCCTCCAAATCGAAGAAAGTGTTCACGATGAGTCCGAAGGATTCATTGTGCGCTGAATTTGCTTGGGCTCCCCTGGCGCGGTCTTCTGGTGTCTGGCTCCTCACCACCTCAGGCAGCTCGGTAACTGGGATCTGTATGTCCAGTCCTAGAAACCCGGGAAGAGTCACCACCCCGCCAGTGGCCTCCGTCGCGCCAGCACCTGTCAAACTGAACTGGGCCAGCAGCGGGAACACCCCTATGACGTGGAACGTGACGCACGGCACGCGGACACTGGCGGCGATGTCGGCGTTCCAGTAGAAGTGTATGTCGGAGATGACCGCATCGGGCGAGCGGTCCCTGATGAGGCCCTCGTGCCCCGGCCGCATCAGCCGCTCGTCGCCGGCGGCGGCGTCGATGCGCCACGCGTCCGCAGCCCTGGCGGTGGAGTGGTTCTCCACCCCCGGTGGGAGGCCGTCCACGGGCGGGAACGCGTACGTCGCGACCTGGACCGCGGCATGGTGGCCGGGGCCGCGCCGGGAGAGCGCCGACCGGAGGACCGGGACGTTCGCCGGGGTGACGGCGACGGTGGCCTCGACGACGCCCGGCCGGGCCGCGGCGAGGTGGAAGGCGAGGTCCGCGAAGGGGCCGATGTGGCTGGTGGTGAAGAAGGGGATGAGAAGGACGCGCAGCTTCTTTTCTTGTTTTGAAGGGGAGGCCATGGTTCCTTGCAATCTTCCAACGGTGGCTGGGCTGGCTGGGGCAGCCGGAGTAGAGCATCTCGTTGCTTTAACAAGCCCGATCGATCGTCTATGGAATAAACAATGCTGCCACGTGCATCACGTGGTAGATGTAGGAATTAAACATGTAGGGAGTAAACGACAAGATCGCGTTCAATTCTTCATTTGGCAGCACATGTGATGCAGGACAGCATATGTCGTGAGCTGCAGGACAGCACAGCACTTGATCTTCCACCGTGCATTGGACGCCGGAAGTCCCTCGGGTTCGATATTCCATCAGACTTTGCTGTCCATGGCATTCGACGGCTTCCTCGACCTGCGACCATTCCAGGTGCTCATCACGACGCCTTCATTCTTCTATGCTGCCGGGAAAACACGGAACGGCTTCTGGGCTTCACCTTTCGTCAGGAAACGTTGACGTTGGGGCGCAGACATTACATATTTACACGCCTGCAAGAACGAAGCCAAAGCATGGAGCTGCCGCCTACCACGCATTGATAGAAATCTGGGCGATCATAGGTGCTCGCTTTTTTTCTTTGGCAATGTAAACTTGTCGGCGTCAAGAGAACAGGATTTCCGCGTAGACGATTCATGTGTACGCTTGCCTGCGATGGCACACGAAAGGGGTGGCCCATGAAATAGGCCACCTAACTCCCGGACCCTGGGAGTCCGGAAGGCCCTACCGCCCCTGGGATGCAGCTCGTCACCCAGAACGGTATTGTGTTAGGACCCCGGAGGGGCAAATGAGCCGCCTTCTCTCTGAAGGCAGCATTGTAGCAGCTTGCAGAGCGGGCGGCAATAAAATGACCCCTTACTCTGATCATATGAGAGAAGGTGGCGTGCACATGCACCAAGACAAGACAAGATATGTCATAGAGAGAGGTGACAGCCATGCGCTTTCTCTCCCTCCCTTCTCTCTCCACCCACTTACTCCTTTTACCGAGGGGAGTGCATGTGGTCCTCGTGAAGATTCCAAGATCAAGGGGTGCATGGGCTGCACGCAATGAAGTAGGCGGTGGCCAGCCCATCTCCAGGGGCAGCAGCAAGTCTGCTTCTACGCAACCGTGCAGGACGGTGGCGACTGGGCTGCAGGTTTCACACCTAAGGCGCTAAAAGGAAAGATAGTAAAGAAGCACCGTAATTGACCCGGAAGAGTAGTATAGAATGGGGAGAAGGGCTTTATCTAAAGGGACGATGTCGCTCCCAGAATTGGGCGGCAGGTAAACTACTCGACAGCATGTGTGTCGTGCGTCGTGATCGGAGGTGGCCTAGCACACAATGACTCGAGGGATTATACTGGTTCAGGCGAGAATGCCCTACGTCTAGTCGGGGGTCAGTCGGATGTATTGCTTGAGCCCAGGTGCTCGTGAGAGTTGGGGAGTACAAGCTTTTCGAGTGCTAAAGAGCTAGGTCACCTGTCTAACTTGAGTACTAATGTCTTCTGTCCTAAATCTAAAGGGACCCCTCTTTAATAGCTCAAGGGGGGCCCATGTTACAGTGTATTACTTGTGGGAGAAGGCTTTGGGGAGAAATATCTTTGACTCCGGCAGTTGGGCGGCCCAAACCGTCAATGGGCCCGTACAGATGGTCAGTCGGCGATGTCCTTAGTGGATTGCGTGATCCCAAAATCCTGGGGGTCTCCTGGTCTTGAACCTGTGCGCCGGGCTTGGTCAGTCAACAAGTACGGGGGTCCCGATGGGACTAGGCAGCCGTCATCAGGGGAGGACTGTTTACATGCTAATTCCCATCATGGTTGATGGTTTCTTGGTGGTCAAGCCATGATGACGACAAGCCTGATCATCACAAGGACCAAGTGGACGCCATAGTCTTGGTCCTCTGCTGTGATAGAGGCACAGTGGGCCACTGTTCAAGCGTACGACCCCGGGAGAGCCGCGCCCACTTGGTACAGCCAGGTCTAACCCTTGCGGACCAAGTCTGGGCGCGCGTGATCAAGCGGGATTTTTCCTGCCAGCAGTGACCCGAGTCAATCGGGAGTCCAACGGCACTTAAGTTGGTCCGAGTGGAGGCACTCGGACTTGGTGTTGTAGGCTGTGAAGTTTGGTTTGGGGGGAATCCCTTTCGACGGGGCTCATGGGCCGAGACGGTCCACAAGCGTTGTCTGGTCCTAAAGGTCGTGGGTGTGAGAGTCGTTCAGGCCTTGCTCGGACAAGGTGGACCCATTGGTGATCTTGGTTCTAGGAATCCAACAGAGGCCCCCGAGCGTCCTCGCGATTTTTGTCTTAATCGCGCGGACGCTTTATCTTCGTCAGGGGGAGTTACTGCGCGCGGGTGGTGCCGTGCTACGTGGCGGTCATGCAGGGGCGTTACCCTTTCAACCGGCAGTTCGTCCGAGGGGTCGCCGGGCTATTATGACGGTCTTGCACCGTCTGCCTCGCGTTGCCTCGATAGGGGAGTTGACGGGTCTCTGACCCATTGTGTCACGTCGGAGGCCTACCGTTTTACCTTTTTTAGGGAAATCTGTTCCCTATTCAATCAGACTGTGTGGCCCGTGCGCGTGTGGCCACCGTGCGGTCGCCCGCAGGGGCTTGCCGGATTAGTCCCCCTGGGCTATAAATAGGGGGCACGCCGAGCGTGCTTCATAGACCACCCAAGTCATGTTTCTCGTGTTGTGTTGTGTGCGCCCCCCTGAGGGCGGTGGTAGTCATTCCAACATCTGGTGTTAGAGGAGAGTTTGCGAGTAGTGGGGGACAACCTGCGGGAGTCGGCGGATCGCTCGGCGGATTGTTGCCGAAATCGTCGAACGGCTCGTAGCGTCGCGTCCGGCTTACGGGCGACCATGTGTGTTCGACGTAACCGCTTGATTTGAGTGGGTGCGGCGCGTGATGGCGCCTCGGCTGTCGGACGACGATCCCCGGCCGTCGGCGGTGGCGGCGGCGGTCTCGAGCTTGATGTCGCAGCCTTGTGGCGGATGTGTCAGTGCTTCAACCGCCCTGATCGAGACAACGGGAGGAATTCCTCGTTGTGTTTGGGAGCCAAGCGTGCTCTCAAGGACTTGGGGATCCCTAAGTTGGGATCTGGTTCCTCTTCTTCCAGGTTGACGGCGGTTTCTGGGAGGACACATCCATCGGAAGCGGCAACGATTGAGGGAAGGTTCTATGTTCTTCTTCAATCGGCATCATCATCGAGAGGTTCCCGATGGTGCCCCCTTGCCTAGGCGTCCGTGAGGGCGGCGATGTTAGAGGAGGGTTTGCGAGGCAGATGTGCCTCCGCAACTCCCCGCACTTGAAGGAGCCGCTCCCTGGGTCTCTAGGTTTACTCCCATAGTGGGAGTAATAGGATTTGTATCTTGTAACGGCCTTGAGCCGAGTGTACTTTGTAATATTTGTCTCGCTGGAAATAAAATGATTTCTTCCTTATTCAAATTGCTGTGTTTGTTCTTCATGTCTGCAAGGAATGTTTTCATAGCGAGTTACTTTGGATTGAGCTGAAAGTGCCCCGGCTTTGGCAGGGTCTTTGTGGTGAGCAGCATCGCAGTAATTCGAACTCCTTCGTTTAGTTCCTTCCCAGCAACTTTTTCAATCGGAGGGGTTGAGTCGGCGTCATTTGATCCGTGTGGAATCCTTGACGGGGCCGAATGTGCCCTGGTGGGCAGGGTCTTTGTTAACGCGAGCAGCGTCGCAATAATCTGAACTCCTTTGGTTAAGTTTCTTCCCAGCAACTTTTTCAGTCGGAGGGGTTGAGTCGGCGTCATTGATCCGAGCGAAATCCTTGACGGAGCCGAACGTGCCCTGGCTGGCAGGGGCTTTTGCGCAAGTGATATCGCGAAAATCAAACTTTTCTTGTTCGCGTGTGCAACTTAGGTTCCCCCCCCCCCCCCCCGGCTACTTTCGCAGTCGGAGGGGTGGAGTCCGCGTCAATTATCCAAGTGGACCGTGTGACGTGCTCGGCGAGCTCCTAACGGGTGTGCTCAAGTGCAATGCTTCGAGCGATCCGAGTGACACCCAGTTTTGCCGTTAGTGATGAGGTTAGCAGGACCCGCATGGGGCGCGTTACTACTCCACGACCCGCCCGTACTAGTCAGATCTCCCAAGTCGTTCGACCGACTCGGGTGGCCCGCTAGCCTCCCTTCAGGTGGGGATTCTGTGGGTTCGACTAGAGGTCAGGATCGGACGAGAAAATCATGGCACTCCGAGTCACCGGGGCAAGTCAGTTAGCAATTGCTGGAGTTGGCCATCTATTTTCCCCCTGGCTCTATTTGACGCAAGGCAGCCTGGTGCCCGCTAGGAGCCGGCTTTTGAACCTCGGTCTATGAGTCCATGGACTTGGCACGTTTTGTACCTGAAACTAGTTTCAAGAACAAATAGGCAAAGTAGATTTGCAAATGACGAGTGCAGGGGTGTGCATTGGGTCTCACCAGTGCGGCGATGGTCGCGGTGTGGTTTTACCTAGGGACGCTTAGCGTCATCGTGTGTCAGGCTGCGTTGTGGCACTTGATGAGACGTTTTGCTTGCCGTACCCACCTGTGCTTACGTCAGGCAGCTGCTCCGTCTCCCGTTCCTGTTGCGGTCATGGGTCAAGCGGAAATACGGGAGGGGTCGTACCTCTTGGCCTTTTCACGGGAGTCGAGGGGTCCCGCAACACGTGGAGTCATTTCCCGGCTATAAATACCCCATCTCCCCTCCAGCCTCTTCACCAGCGAACAGCAGTTGCACCGTTCCTGCAAGAAATAGAGAGAGAAAAACCCCAGTCCCCCGTTTCTCGTTCTATGTGTAGTGATGGCCGATCATAAGCGCGTCGCCGGCGAGGGCTCGAGGGGACGGTGCCGTCGTCCTCCACCTCTACGCGTGGTGCTTCACTCCCAGGAGTGAGACACACCCCTCTGTCTCACGGCTTATCATTCGATCGAGACTGTGGGGACTGATGTTTGCGATTGATGCAGGGCTGCTTCGACCGGAGCCAGGATGCACATGGTGGGCGGTGGTCTAGGTGGCGATCCTTCCTCCGACTCATCGCCGTCGCGGTCGTCATCCCCCTTGACGTCCGCGTCCTTGTCGGAGTCCGACGGGGATGCGCGGGACACGACCGCGTCCTCATTCGATAGGGCACCGAGGCGAGGGAGCGGTACGGCGCGGCAACGCAGGAACTGGACCGCGTCAGGGCCGCACTGGAAGCCACGGAGAAGAAGGCCACCGACATCAAGGGGGCCGTTGACACCGCGGAGCTGGAGACCGCCGGGGCTCGCATCGATGTGGTGGACGCCCAGGCGCTCGTCGCAGGTTAGTCTGCGTTCGTGGCACATTCGTTCGTGTTGGTTTTTTGGACAGGACGCCGCTTGATCATTCAAATGTTCTAGGGCGAGAGGAGGAGGTGGCCGCTGTCCGGGCGGAACTAGAGCTTTTGCAGCGGCGCTTTGCCGACCTGGAGGTGGAGCACGGTGACCTCTCAAGCGCCGCAATGACGGCGGTGGTGGCGTCGGGGATGGAAGGGCAGTTGCTGCCTGATCGTCTGCGCGAGCTGCCGTTCCGCGTGCATGACCTGGTGACCGAGGGTGTGCGTCAAGGAGGTGTCATCTCCCTGGCGCGCTCCACGTGGGACCTGCACATGTTCCTGCCTGGGTTCCCTCCCCACCTCGTCCTGCAGCAGAAGCGGGAGCTCGTCGCCAGCTTCCAGGAGTGGGGCGACGGCGATGGTCCGAGTCCTCAAGCGTGCCAGTTTTGGGGCCCTCGGGCCGCGTGTCTTGCCGCGACGGTTCGGCTTCGGTAGGGCTCGCGGGGCCACTTGTGATAGGTCGCGTCTGATTAAGGAGGCTGCGGGAAGGAGGGTTTTGTCAGTTGACTACTTTTCTCCGCCTTCCACGCCCTTCTTGCCCCTTTTGCCTGTTCACCCAGTTTCCGCCGCCATTGCCGTCGCCGCCTGTTCCTCGCTCTAGAGAGCTTCGTAGCCGTTGTGCGAGCAATTCGCGCCGCCGCAATGTCGCACTGGCGTCAATCAAATGTTGATTAGACGCTGCTGGAGGATTTCACGGCGAAGGGGTTCCTACCGCCAAAGGAGGTGGCGGGGTGGAGAGGAGCGCCGCCGGAGCACGAGGAGCCGCACCCAGAACCGCATGAGGTGGTGAGCTTCCTCGCCTTCCATGAGCGGGGGCGTGGTTACCATGCTCACTTATTCTTGCGGGGACTGCTTCACGAGTGGTGATTGGAGCTGCAAAACCTGAACCCGAACGGGGTGCTGCACATCGCCGACTTTGTCACCCTGTGTGAGGCGTTCCTCGAGATTGAGCCGCATGTGGGCTTGTTCCAAGCGTTCATCTTTGGCAAGACCTCGCCGGCGAAGGGGAAGACGTCGTCTGCCGCGCCCGTTGGCGGCTTTGGTCTTCAGAGGAGACCCCACCATGACGATGTCTACCCGGAGTACACCCCTGTGGAGTCAAACAAGGGGTGGCACGGCGACTTGTTCTACATCAGGAACCCGCCGGAAGCACCCTTCCCCGAGTTCCACGGGGGGCGGCCGGTGAGGGACCTGAGTTGGACATGGGGATGCCAACGTCAGAGAAGTTCCTTGCGAGGGAGATAAAGGAGGTCATCCGGAAGCGCGTGGTGGAGGCGGGGCTTAATGGCGTGACGCTCTTCTTTACCATGCGCGAGCGGCGTGTGATGCCGTTGGCGGAAGGGAGGATGCCATTGTGGCTTTACTCCGGTCCGTCCGAGGATTGGGTGTTTGCCGAAGAGCTCCCACAGGATGTTGTGTACTCCTGGCTGATGATGGTCCTTAAGGGGGCGGACCGGGAAGATTTCAGGGTGCTGGCTCCCTTCGATTGCAAAAATCCTCCCAATCTGGTACGCTTTCCTTCCTTGATTGTTGTTTTTGGTTGGTGGTGTAGAGCTTTGCTAGGTAGTTCATGATTGCTCTATTTTTGTAGGGACTCGGCCACCGGCGCTCTTGTCCTCGTCTTCCCGGAGGCCCTGAGGGCCAGGTAAGGCAGGCTGGCCAGCAGGAGGCTGCCCGGAAAAAGAGGAAGAAGAAGAAGGGTGATCGGGCGGCGATATGAGAGGCGAAGGAGAGGGAGATCTCGCGTCGCGCCCAGCATGGGGAGGATCGTGACAAGATACGGGAGGAGTATCCTTCCACCAGCGAGGCTAAGTCAAGTCTTGGTCCCGATGATGGGGATGACTCAGAAGAGACGTGGAGCGGGGTGTCGTGCTTCTCTGCGGCGGGCGAGGCTGGTGACGTCGGGCCGCAAGAGGCCAGCAGCTCCAGGCCTCGTGATGCCGGTGACTCCGGGTCATCTCCCGATGAGTCTGGCACAAGGAAACATGCAGCGGAGGGCACTGCGGGGCAAGAGGATGAGGAGGCGAAGTGTGCTCGGAGAGAGCGGCGTTCGGGGTTGCCGCGATCGCCGCCCACGTGTTTCGGAAGCGGCCGCTCTTCATCTCCCTAGCGCCGCTGCCACCGCAAGTAGTGGCGCCGACGCTGCCTCCAAGGACTTCTAGGGAGAAGATGTCGGCCCGCCGCGGTGGCCGTGTGGTGCTAGTAGGGCGTGGGGTGCCCCCGATGCTCGGGAGAGTGTCCGGCGTCGCGGGGGCTCCTACCGGAGGCATTCGTTCATCAGTGGGACCTCCTCCCCTCAAGTTCGGGTATGTGATCTTTCCCCTTTGTCCTATTTGACAGGATGCCTTGTGATTTGATGATATGATTTTGTCTTTCTTGTCTTAGAGGAAGGACGGAGGTTTCCATGGGCAGTGCCCTGGAAATGGTCAGTTGGACCCCTAACCCGGTCCTTCTCGCGATGATGGGCAGATAGAGAGGGCGAGGAGCTGTTCGTTCGACCGCCCTACCAGAGGCGCTCCCCCGCGCGTCTGAGCCAGGCGGTGACGGTGGCCTTTCGGCCTACGACCGAAACAAGAGGAGGTCGGAACGCGAATCCTCCTTCCTGAACCGCCAAGGAGTGTCCCAAGTCTCCAACCGTCGTGGTGCTGGAGGATGAGAATGACGACGGACGGACGCCACCATCGCTAGCCGCGGCGAATGTGGTGGTTGGGCATGCTCCGACTGAAGATGATTGTGCTGCGCGGACTTTCTCTTCACGTGAGGCCCTAACTATGGGAACGCGTGGCTCCACATTGGCACTTGCGGGTGACTCGTTGGTGCCGCATGGCGGCACGTTGTTCGAGCTAGTGTGGCCTGACCCATCGGAGCCTGAGCGGGCGCGTTTCGTTCTCCGCAATCCGGTTGAAGCGGAGCTTTGGCAACGGGCTGCTCAAGTCGGGCAGTCTGCTCTCAACAATCTCGCCAAGGTGGAATCGGGGCTCACTGATGCCCTGAAGATGGTTCAGACTGCCCGCCTCACCTCGTCGAGGGAGCTCCAGGAACTCACCCGCCGTTTGGAGCTGATTTCCCGCGAGAAATCGCAATTCCTTGTGGGGGAGAATGCCCGGCAATAGCGTGACGCTGGGGCCCGTCAGAGGGCGGAGGAATTGGCACGGGAGTTGGATTGAGCGCGGTCGGCAAAGGGCCAGGAACGCAAGCGTGCGGTGGTCACAGAGCAACAACTGTCCTTAGCTCAGTCGTCTCTGGAGGAAGAACGGGCTGCTCGCAAGTCTGCGGAGAAGCATTCCCGAGCCCAGGCCGGTGAGGCGATCTCCATGAAGGAGCGGGTTCACGCGGTGGGGGCTGCTGCAGAAGGTAAAGGGTTTCGTTCACCATGGTCGATTTTTCTGATGATTGTTGATTCCCGACGTCTATTCCTGCAGAGTCAAAACAGAGGAACACGATCCTGCACGACAAGCGGACGCGGTCGGAGGAAACTATGCTTCCCGTCGAATAGAAGCTGGCAACCTCTCTGCAGGCTGAAAATAAGAGTTCGGAGGCCCTGGCGCTTTCCCAGGAGAGGGAGCGCACCCTCGAGAGTGAGACTAGCCAGCTGGAGAAGGCAGCCAATGACCTGTTGGTAGAGCTGAGTGCGCTTCGGGACGCGGCGCGGGGATTCGCCGTCGATGTCTTGGGGCCCCGCCCGTCGGAGGAGTCGCTTATTGCCGATCTCCAGGCGGTCCCAGGTGAGGTGTCGAAGCTCATTGCCGACGCTGTCTTCCACGGCGCATCAGGAGTCTTACCTCGGCGACGACGCATTTCCCGGACCTCGACTTCCAGGTGGTCGGTGAGGGGTACGCGACTGGGTGGACATTCGATCAATTGCGCGAGGTGCTCCTGCGCCTGGAGCCTGTTGCAGCGGCGGTCTCGGAGTCCATCACGGTCGACTGGATCAAGGCTGCGCATCGCGTCAAGGAAGATCCTTCTCCGGTCGAGAGCGTGGAGGGCTTCGATGGCGTCGTGTCGGCCGCTGCTCCGCCGCACCCTACGACACAGAGCACGCCTCCCCCAGCGTTAGTGGGGACCAGCGAGGGGCAGAATACGAACGAAACAGTAAAATCAGCTTGAATTTTGTTGAATTTTTGTAATTCTGAACATGTGGGGGAATCTCTGCGGCCCTCGAGTGACCGGTCTTAAATGTTTAAGGCCGGGAAACTCTAACTCAAACCGTGTTTCAAATTTTTCATGTTTTTTGGTTCTTAGTTTCGTTTCTATCGCGTGAATCATCCCGTGCTTGCACTTTGTACCCTCGAGCCGCTCGTTAACCGTAGGCTGCAGCATATAGCCTGGGGCTGGCTCTGTTGGCGTCAGCTGCTCGTCACCATAGGTCGTGACGAGGACTCGGCGGGATTAATGTGTTATGGGGACCATTCATGCAACAAAGCAGGAAGAAGACTGCTCCTTTGAGCAGGAGCAGCAAGTTTTGCTTTTCAAAGGCAAAGTTCATGATGAAAGGAGGGTCGTCGTGTGGTGGCGCATCCTGGTGAGGCCCCCAAGCATCCCGGGCTAAAAAGTGTTCGGGCCGGGACACTGGAAGAGCCTAGTGAGACAGTATGAAAAAGCGCAGGCATACGAATGAAAGTTCAAGGGTAGAAACGTCGTAACTGTTCGATGTTCCAGGTGTCGGTGAGAACGTTGTCGTCGCTGTCCTTCGGTCGGTAGGTGCCCGGTCGGACCACTTCAGCGATCGTGTATGGTCCTTCCCATGGCGGAGAAAGCTTGTGTTTGTCCTTTATTGACTGTGCCCTCCGAAGCACCAAGTCACCGACTTCTAGGGTCCTTCCTCGTATCTTCCTCTCGTGGTACCTGTGTAAAGTTTGCTGATAGCAAGAGGAACGGAACAGGGCTATCTCCCGTGCTTCCCCCAAAAGATCCATAGCGTCCTTCTGTGCCTCCGCAGCTTGATCTGGGTCAAACGCCTTAACCCTTGGGGCGTCGTAATCTAAGTTGGAAGGTATCACGGCCTGTGATCCGTAGGTTAAAAAGAATGGGGTGAAACCCGTGGAGCGATTCAGGATTGTTCTCATGCTCCAGAGTACCGACGGGAACTCGTCCACCCAACGGTCTGCGAACTTGTTGAGCTGGTCAAAGATGGGCGGCTTGAGTCCCTGGAGGACCATGCCGTTTGCTCTTTCGACTTGGCCATTTGTTCGTGGGTGTCCGACTGATGCCCAGTCGATCCTGATCCCATATTCTTCTGCGAAATCCTGGAATTTTTTGCTTGTAAAATTGGTCCCGTTGTTGGTGATTATGGTGTTTGGCACACCAAATCGATAGACAATATCCAGTTAGAATTTTACGGCTTCTTGCGCGCTAGCTTTCACAATGGGTTTTGCCTCGATCCACTTGGTGAATTTGTCAACAGCGACAAGCAGCCGAGTGAACCCACCGGGAGCCTGTTTGAGAGGCCCGATCATGTCTAGTCCCCAAACTGCAAACTGCCAAGTGAGAGGGATAGTTTGGAGTGTCAGAGCCGGCAGGTGCGTCTGCCGAGCGTAGAACTGACAACCTTTGCATGTACGAATGATCTCCTCTGCGTCTCGCAATGCAGTCGGCCAGTAAAACCCTTGTCGAAAGTCTTTGCGGACCAGAGAACGCGGGGCCGCGTGATGCCCGCAAATGCCAACGTGGATCTCCAGGAGCAGGTCCTTGCCTTGTTGAGTCAGAATGCATTTCATGCATCCCAACAGTTGAGGGGTTGCGTTTGTACAGCTCGCCATTAATTGTGACGAACGTCTTTGCCCGCCGAGCAACTCTGCAAGCCGCGGTTCAATCCGGCGGCAGGACGTCGTTGAGGAAGTAGGCCAAGATAGGCGTCCTCCAGTCGGAGTTGGTCGCCGCGGCCCCCGGGTCAGGAGCAACGATCTCCATGACCTGGCGGCCGTTGTTACTAGGTGTGGTGCCAGGGGGTGAGGATTCGGAAGGTCCCTGAATCGGGCCCCCGAGTGTCTAATTGATAGGTTGAGGTGGGGGTTTGAGGTGTACCGAGGGCGTATGAAGGTCGTTGATGAACACGTCGGTCAGCGCATCTTCTCATTGTGCCGCCATCTTGGCGAGTGCGTCGGCGTCGGCGTTGTCTTTCCTCGGTAGGTGATGTAGCTCGATTCCTTGAAACATGTCCTCCAGCTTGCGTACCTCCTAACAATAAGTGTCCATGAGGGGAATTTCGCAGTTCGCCTCCTTCATGGTCTGGTCCACAACGAGCTTGGAATCGCCGTATACGTAGAGCCGAGTGGCTTCGAGCTCGACAGCAATGCGAAGCCCATTGATCAGCCCTTCATACTCGGTGGCGTTGTTCGAAGAGGGGAAGTGGATACGGATTGCATACCGGAGTCGGTTACCCTCGGGTGAGACCAACACGACTCCGGCCCCGCGCTTGGCCCCATGACTGACCCATCAAAGTAGAGGGTCCAGTACTCGTAGGCTATGTCAGGCCTGGAAGTCTGCACCTCAGTCCACTTGGCAACAAAGTCGGTGAGCGCTTGCGACTTGATCGTTGTATGGGGAATATACTTGAGGTTGTAGCCCATGAGCTCGACCTCCCATTTGGATATTCGTCCGGTCGCATCATGGCTATGAATGACTTCTTCGAGCGGGAATGAAGTGACGATAGTGACCTCGTGATCCATGAAGTAGTGTTGAAGCTTCCTAGTGGCCATATGCACGGCGTAAAGAAGTTTCTGCACCTGGGTGTACCGAGATTTGGTCTCGGTAAGCACTTTACTCACAAAGTACACCGGTCGCTGAACCTTCATGACGTGGCCTGGCTCCTTCCTCTCGACCACTAGCGCGGCACTGACCACATGAGTCGTGGCTGCGAGGTAGAGCAATAGAGGTTCCCTTCGCTCGGGAGCGACAAGAACAGGCGGTGTGGTCAGCAGCGCTTTCAGGCTATCAAGCGCCTGCTGAGCTTCCTTAGTCCAGTCGAAAGTGTTCGACTTTTTGAGAAGTTTGTAGAGGTGCATACCTCGCTCTCCCAGTCGGGATATAAACCGACTGAGGGCGGCCAAGCACCCGGTGAGTCGTTGGACGCCCTTGATGCTGCGGACTGGGCCCATCTTGGTGATGGCTGTAATTTTTTCGGGGTTGGCTTCGATGCCACACTCGGAAACGATGTAGCCGAGTAGTTTTCCCTTGGGGACCCTGAAGGTGCACTTCTCCGGGTTCAGCTTGATGCTGTATTTACGGAGGTTAATGAAAGTTGTATCAAGGGTGGCGATCAAATCATCCGCGCGGGGTGCTTTGACCACGATATCGTCTACATAGACAGAAATCGTGGGCCTCGGGAGCTCAGTCTGCTCGGGCTCCCGAGGTGGCTCGATCTGATCTGCAAAGCACTTTTGCATGCAGCTGGTAGGTCACGCCTGCATTTTTGAGACCGAACGACATGGTTACGTAGGAGTAAGAACCGAACGGGGTGATGAAGGAAGTCGCGAGCTGGTCGGACTCCTTCATAGCAATCTGGTCTATGCGTGGCATTGGGAACGGGTCCTTAGGGCACGCTTTATTAAGGCCAGTGTAGTCGACGCACATTATCCATTTCCCATTCTTTTTCTTTACAAGAACGGGGTTCGCAAGCCAGTCGGAGTGGTAGACCTCCTCAATGAAATCGGCCGCGAGGATCTTGGCGACTTCTTCACCAATGGCCCTGCCCCTTTCCTCGTCAAAGCGGCACAGGCGCTGTCGGACAATTCTCGATCCAGGCAAGATACGGAGCTCGTGCTCGGCGACCTCCTTCGGGATGCCAGGCATGTCAGATGGCTTCCGCGCGAATACATCCTGACTGGAGCGCGTCTTCCTATTTGACCGGGTCGACTGTAACTGCCTTGGTGTCCTCCGTAGGGCGGAAGGCGCTGGCAGGACTCGGCTCATGTAATCGGGGGCACACTCCAAAACCCTCGCTCGGAGTTGCTTCAACTCTAGTGAGTTGGCGATGGCGGTCGCGAGCTCGAAGTGGTTGCGGCCGCCAGTGAAAGATTGCTCGAACGAGCCACTGACGGTAATGATGTTGTTTGGGCCTGGCATCTTCAGTTTGAGGTAGGTGTAGTTGGGGATCACCATGAACTTGGCGCAGCACGGACGGCCAAGCACGACGTGGTAGGACCCCTCAAAGTCCACCACCTCGAAGATCAGCTTCTTGGTATGGAAATTGGTGCGGTCACCGAAGGTGACAGGGAGCTCGATGTTCCCTAGCGGATAGGCCTTCATGCCGGGGACAACCCCAAAGAACGGGAAGATGGAAGGGCGGAGCTTGTCCCTCGAGATGCCCATGGCGTCGAGGGTCTCCACGTAGAGAATGTTGAGGTTGTTGCCTCCATCCGTCAGCACCTTGGTCAGGCGCTTCGTGCCAACGATAGGATCCACGACGAGCGGATAGCTTCCTGGCTGCGGTACACTCGGCGGGTCATCATCTTGACTGAAGGTGATTGGTGTGTTGGACCAACAGAGTTGCCTGGGTATTGCGGTCGTCGCTGAGAGGACTTCACGGTGACGCAGCTTGAGCTGGCGCCAAGTGCAATCGTCCTCGGTTCCTCCGAAGATCATGAGGCATCCCTGGCCATCGGGGAACGCGTTCTGAGGCCTGCCAGAATCCTCTGACTCCTTGGGTGCCTTCTTGTCACGGTCGTCTCCCACGCGTTTGCCGGCCGGATTGAGAACGCGCCTCAGGAGCTTGCAATCCTTGAGCTTGTGCTTAATGGGGTAGCCATGGTTGGTGCACGGCTTCTCCATCAGCCGCTCGAAGTGTTCGTTGCCCCATTTCCGTTTGGTAGGACGGTCGGAGGCAGCGACAAGATTGGGGTTCAGCCGGCGTCGATTCCCCCTCTTTTTGCTTCCCTGTTTTGAGGAGGCAAGGGTTTCATCTGGCTCCTTGGCCTTGGCTTTGCCGGTGCCCTCCATGCCAACAAAGACGGCGCCAACGGCTTCCTCACCGGAGGCATGGTTTGTGGCTATGTCCAGGAGTTCATGGGTAGTCCGCGGCTTCTAGCAGCCAAGCTTGTGGACAAGAGACTTGCAAGTGGCCCCAGAGATGAAAGCGCCGACGACGTCAGCATCGACGACGTCGGGGAGGGCGTTGCACTGCTGTGAAAACCAGCGGATGTAGTCCCTAAGGGATTCGCCAGGCTCCAGCTTGCAGCTCTTAAGGTCCCAGGAGTTTCCGGGGCGGACGTAAGTTCCCTGGAAGTTGCTCACAAGGACCGGTTTGAGATCGGCCTAGTTGCGGATGCTGCTGGGTGGCAAGAACTCGAGCCACGATCGGATGTGTTCCCCAACGCAGATGGGGAGGTATTGGATGATGAAGTTGTCATCAGTCGCGCCTCCGGCCCGGCACGCAAGCCAGAAATCTTCGAGCTAGATAGCGGAGTTGGTGTCCCCGGTGTACCTAGCGACATTTGCCGGTGGTCGAAAACGTTGTGGGAATGGCGCCTGCCAGATGTGCGATGTGAAAGCCTGTGGGCCCAGTGCGTCGGGGCTCATGCTACACAGTCGCCGTCGCAGCGAGGGCGGCGTTGGTGCCGCAGGTTCTTGTCCTCACCCTCAACGTCTGACATGGCTTCTTCGGGCATGCGAGCGGCCATTTGATTGACATCGGTGTCATGGCGCGCCCGCTGTCTAGCGTGAATGATGCTTCGTGCATCATAGTTTGGGCCTAGGTGGCCCTAGATTGGTGTCGGCCGCGGCGCGGGCACGGGGTTGGCCTGAGAGGCTGTGACCGCACCTCGAGCTCGCAGGGCTTGAGGCCCTTGCGGCTGAAGCACCGACGGGTTGGGCTGCTGAGGGCCTGCACCTCTGGCGGGGTAGGAAACTGGTCGTCATTGATGCATCGACGAGCTTTCTGCTTGCTGAAGGGCGGCGTGTTCCACCAAAGCCCTGATGTTGCGGTGGATTTCTTATTGCTGAGGGTCGGCGGGAGGCGGCAGGTTGCGGAGGAGCACAGTCGCGGCCGCGATGTTTTGCCCGGCCAGCTCGAACTTCGGGAGCTCTTTGCCACCCGCAACGATGCTTCGCTGCACTTGTTGCGCGCATTCCCGGGCGGCGCTTGCGGCGCCTCGAGGGTTCGCGGGCGGTGGCGCGTGTTGCGGGTCGTCCTGCAGTTTTCTCAGCGCCTCAGCATGAGCCTGCGCGTTGGCCAGAGCCTGCACGCGGGGGTCTCGCGCGGTGTGGGTGTGTTCCGAGCTTTCCACGAATAGGTTTTCTCCGGGGAGGTCCGCCATGGTGCATCTCGGCCACATGGTGCATCCTGGCGTCAACGCGCCCCCGACGCTTGAGGCAATGCTGAGGTTGTCATCTCCATCGGGAAGAAGGTCGTGGAATGACGCGGAACTGTACCCAGTCATGCCCAAAAATGAAGCCATGGTAGGAGGTGATGGCATGACCTTGCCAAGCTCCTTGGCCTAGGCCGCCGCCGCGTTCGAGAGGCTGAACGGCGACGCAACCCACGGCGTTGGCGGTGACAGGGGCGTCCTGCCCGAAAGCTAACGAGCGACATTTCTCAGGGAGTACAGGACCAGGTCTACGTCGCTCGCAGAAGGGTTAGCACCGAGCAGGAGCTTGATGCGCCGGGCCAGTGCCTCGGGATCAAGTTCGGCCAGTGGATTGATGACGAGACCAGCCTCCCTGGCAACCACCGGAGCAGTCATGTCCTCCCGGAGGTGGAGCGTGCCAAGGTGGTCAGCGACGAAGTCCAAGCTTCCGAAGCGGAAGGCCTGGAAAGGCGCGACAGGCGGTGGAGACCATGGCCCGGCACGCGTCGGTGCTGAAAGCACTGGTGAGCCGAAGCAGAGCGGAGCGCTCGTGCCGTCGGCCCTGGTGAGGTTGACGAAAAAAGCCATCAGATCGCCGGAGGAAAGGACGCACGACGTCCTCCCCACGGACGGCGCCAAAACTGTCGCTCCTGGAATTGGGCAGCACGTTAACTACTCGACAGCGTGTGTGTCGTGCGTCGTGATCGGAGGTGGCCTAGCACACAATGACTCGAGGGATTATACTGGTTCAGGCGAGAACGCCCGACGTCCAGTCAAGGGTCAGTTGGATGTATTGCTCGAGCCCAGGTGCTCGTGAGAGTTGGGGAGTACAAGCTTTTCGAGTGCTAGAGAGCTAGGTCTCCTGTCTAACTTGAGTTCTGATGTCTTCTGTCCTAAATCTAAAGGGACCCCTCTTTTATAGCTCAAGGGGGGCCCATGTTACAGCGAATTCTTTGGGGGAGAAGGCTGCGGCGAAGGGGAAGCCATGGTTCCTTGCAATTCTTGCTGGTTGGAAGGTGCTTTGGGTGCTTTGGGTTTGGCTGGGGGAGCCGGACGGGAGCCATCTTGTTGCTTTAAGCACGAAGATCGAAGATCAATCCTTCTATATGTTGTAAACAATGCGACACCAGGATCTCAGGCGCTACGAGATTCTTGTAACCACTAGACTAGGCTACAGGAGCGAATTTTCTAGGATTTAACAGAGTTGTGCTTTCAATAGTAGATGACGTTTCCGTCGATAGCAAGGCGTCCGTGGTGACTTCGTCAATCTCGAGGATTTGCCGGCTCAGTCTCTCGAAAATGCTCATCATAGATGTAGGGTTGTGTGCGTGTATTCATAGGAGTGGGTGTGTGTGCGTACTGTGAGCGTCTGCGTCTGCACTCTATTTTAAAAAAACGATGCGACGCCGCATCTTATGCCTTTACCTCACCTGCTACCTATATATATTATTTGTCTCACCCGATTCGGTCTCATTGCATGCAGATATAAAAGACAACAAGATCGCATCGTTTACGCACTCGGATCACGAGTGTGCATTCTTATATGCAGGCAGCAGAGGCAGCGTCTATTCATCGCGCGCGTTTCTGCGCTCCGTTCCGTCGCAGAAGCGCGCTGGTTCCGCCTCTGTTCTCCTCTCTCCAGTCACGGCAGGGAATCCCAAGCGCACGCTGTCGATGCGTCATTAGCTCCTGCGTCTCTCGACTGACCCTTTGCAGAACGTCTAGAGTATACTGAATTCCCAGGAGGAGCAATATACCCCTTCAATAAAATAGTATATATGCATGAGATACGAGTTGCACGATTAATCTGATCGGACCCCTTGACCAATTGCCATCGTGTGTTCAAGAGACAAGAGTTGGTGATCTTCTGTTAACATCTAGCATCTCGCGAGTGCCTCCGAATGGTAGAATTCTATCAACTTTCATGCACCCTGCTTCACTAAACAGAGCTGAATTAAGTCTGCAAAATTTTGAATTATTTAAACATTCTGAGATTGTTTAAAACTTCAAGATTGTTTAGGAACACATGTAAAAAGTCAGAACATTTTGAAATGTTTCAAAAATTTAGTAATGGCACAAACTTTTTTGTATTATTCTATAACAAAGATAAATGTTTCCTATGAAAACTGATTTTTTTGAACATTCGGAACATTCTGAAATGTTTGAAACATTCCGAAAAGGCATAGAACTTTTGATATTATTTTGAAACAATTATAAATGTTTCCAAAAAAATGTTTCCTGTTCAACCCGTTTCGATTCTTATTTTTGGGAACATTAATAACTGGAACATTGACATTTGTTGCGAAAGCATTTCAAAATGTCTCAAACGTTTTAGAACAATTACAAATGTTGAAGCTAAAAAAGTTTTGGAACTATTCAAAATGGTCCACGAGAACCCTTCTTTCGGCGTTCAGCTTTGGGCAACTCCTTAATGGGCCTCCAGTTAAGGCCCGGTAGCTTCCGCTTCCGCACGAGCACGCCGGCGCGTGCCCGTCCGCCCCTCAGCAGAATCTTTCTGCGATTGAATGCCCGTAATTCGCTTAAAGCGACAAATAGACGCCCCCGGCAGCAGGCGTCTCGTGGGGGAGTACTTGTTTGACTCTCTTTTTTTGTTTACTCGAGCATGTGTAGTGCGAAAATACCACGCAACATGTGCTTGCTCAGCAGGGCTTATCTGCACCGCACAGTTTTGGTTTGGGTACTAGAAACCTGGCGCGCCGTTGGCGCCGCACGCCTTATGACCCCTTCATTTGAGCCATGGGTTAAGCATGTGCCGATTAATCCACCTAATCATAATAAGGAAGCAATGCAAAATTATATTAGTACTTGGCAATATGCAATTCTTGTCTTTGATAAACTCTTTTGGATAATTAGTGGATGCATATATACATAAAGCTATTCATTGATAGAGATCATGAGTCATAACATGTAGTAAATCACTTGCTACAAGTTCCTACAATATGAATTTGATGCTCAGAAGTGTACAACAACTTTAGAATTGTTGTGTACAAACATAAAAGGGCACAACCTGATTCAAGTGAGTTGGGCATCTCAAATATAAAATGGTATATATAAACCTTATTCATTTCAGAACATTCACTAGGTAAATTAATTAAGTCTGATCTTCGCATTGATGCCACTGAACAATTGAACCTCCGCAAGTTATACAAGTTGATTTCCTCCATATTGTAAATCTTCATCTAGTTAAAGACATGCCTAGTTTGTTGGGGCTACTAGGAACCTGAATTAGAAAGGTGGAAAGTAGATGATATTAAGCAATAAGCAAGTATAAGCATGGCGAAAAATAGCACATCTATAGTTTTAGGCAATGTAAAGTTCAATCGCAATCATCATCTGACATTTGCAATAATGGATATATATAATGCAAGTGACTACTACTGCCTTTCCAGTCTGGAACAAATATTTGCAAAAATAGAATGGTATTTTCATCGGGCTGTTTTCCATCCATGCTATGAAAATTTTATGTCTGCCAATGAAGTTCCATGAGTTGACTTTTCAGTTGTGAGAGAATCACGCTTTCAAAATCTATATTTTATCCTTGAGTTGAAAGCATAGAAGTTTTCCATTCCAGGTGGGAGAATGTTTACGAAAGATCCTATTCTAGATAATAGCAAAAAGAATGAACAATGACACCATTCCTATATTCTCGAAGGTGGAAGACGACTAAAAAAGCAGGCTTAAAAAGTCGCCAAATCTGTTGTTGGTTTAGAAACCAAACAGGAAAGACTCTTTAGTTTTTCTTAGATTAGGACAGGAGAAATTGTATTGCTTCTCAATTCCCCTCTTCCAAAATTTCAATAGTGTGCATAGGAATTCATATTGTGTTATCTTAGCATTCTATCAATTTTGTGGCACGAAAAAGTGGATTAAGCAAGGTCGGTAAACTTTTTGTATGTTTGATGAAAAGAACCTGCATTTAGTTTGCCTCATTATCGCCAATGGAGTTCAGCAGACTACAATTCGGAAAATATTAGGAAAAAGATTCCAAGTTTAAGGTTCATAAAGATCAACCAATGGAAACGCTGCCTGCCATCCTCCTCCAAGATATGACAGAGTATTACCTTTCCTGCCCAAAATGTTGGACAGCGACGCGGTGGTGGAGGGCTGGAGGTGGAGTCATTCACATGGAGAGCTCGATGTAGCACCAGCTAGCGGAGGCCTGCATGGATTCTGGCTGCAACTGCGACGATAGCGGAGGCCTGCATGGATTCTCGCTGTTCCTGCTGGGCCCGGAGATGTTGATGAAGCCAAGCGACGATAGCAAGATGTGGCACCAGAGGAAGGTCTGTAGGGTGGGGGAAGTGAGCCACGTGCGTGGAGGATGATTATCATATGGCACTGTAAAATAGATTAGTATGCCCAAATTTATCATCATCTAATCGTATTGCTAAAAAAAAGTCACTTGTGATTATCAGGTGCTATCATAGATTGTTCGTAAAAAATATCAATAAGAATGCATGGATGTAGAGTTGGTAAGCTTTCAACATTAGTGGTATACAACATGGTCGTAGAGCTCACCGTTTTACAGGCTAAACATTTTGCCGAACACCTTGCAGGCAGCGGAGGCAACATCAGCTACAGTAGCTTCAACCTGGGGAAGGTGGCGGTGCTGCACAGGGCCAGTAAGCTAGGACGTAACGGAGCCGGGGTCCCGGGAACACCACGATTTCCGCCCGGTATCGTTTTGAGGTCGCCCATCGCGGGCGCCCAACATGGCAAGGCTCTCCATGAGCCCACAGCTGAACTCAATTTTTTGGCGAAGCGTGCTCAATCCAACGATGAGAAACTTAGTTCTGGGTGGGAAAAGATCAAGTTATCGAGGAGGACCTCGATTTGGGCTGCGGCGAGGCTCAATCCGATAAACCTGTTCTGGTGGAGGGGATAGGCGACCAGGAGGAGGAGAGCAGGGAGGAAAGGGAAGGGGAGATGAGGAGTGGAAGAGTGATGGAAGATTGAGGCTATGGTAGGGAGAGCGGGCAGCGGCAACCCGTCGGGCGAGCGCAGGTCGGTAGCGAGGAGAGCGATGTGAGTGTGAGCCAGCATACCGGACGGCGCAAGAGAAGCACGAACTCTCCTCCAGCTTCGGTGGGCGGAGGAGGAGGGGATAAAATGTGCTGGGGATCGACGACTCGAGCAAACGCGACTGATACTGCGGGTGGCTTGGGTGGCTGCAGCAAGGGAATTGGAGTTGGCACTGGACCGACGAGATCGCTTGCCGGCGGGCAGGCAGGCGTCGGAGGGTGGCGGGCCACCATGCTGCAGGTGGACGGAGGAGCGGGCGGCGCGGTAGGCGTAGACCAGAGCGCGGCAGAGAGGTGAAGGGGACAACGGGTTCGCGAGGATTCGCGAGCGCTCTGGGTTGGTGGGTTAACGGGTGAGAGACCCGCGCCATACTGTATCTAACGGTCAATATCGCGAGCTCGCTGAATCCAACGGCTAGCGGGCTAACGGGCGACATGGCGCGATGGATTCGCCCGGTTTGAGCCTGGAATTCGTGTTTAGAGAAGAAGAAGATTGAGCCTGGAATTCGTGTTTAGAGAAAGATGAGCGCCAGGCAGTCCCGCCCTTCGTATTCGCGTGTATTCTGTGTTTCTGTGCGGTTGTATTGCATATTTTCGTTGAGGCCCCGCCCCATGCCCACTCAGCAAGTGCTTTTGGTTAGAACAGGGGTCGGAGATTTTTTACTCTCTCCACTCAGCGCCATCTTCGCGCTCCTCCATGGATGCAGATCGGCCGCAAGTCAACGAGCGCGCTCAGGTAGTGAGGTTGGCAGCTACAATGACCTAGTAAACATGTCCGTACCAACGCCTCCTATCACTCTATCAGTAGTGAACCTATCTCTGACTTTGAATCTGAGTCTCTTTCTGAACTGCTTGGTAACATTACCCTGAATCATAGCTGCTGACCAACAGCACCAGACTCTTCCTTTTCAGGCTATCTCAGTTGCTCTGAATCATTGCACTGAATCCTTGTATCATGATAGCAACATTCAGCTAACATAAGCATCATAACTTTCAGGCTCAATTTTGGAACGCAGTAGCTTTTATAAAGCTTAGAACACCAAATTCTACGCAAAGCATTAAGTTCCTTACCCAGTTGCAGTTTTATATGACAGCAGCCTAACCCATGTCTAAGCAGCATGTAAAGATCCATTACCACTCAAATTGCCAAGCCTGCAAGACAGCGACAAGATATGAAGCAGCAGCATCTCAATGAGCAATTGAATTCAACTTTCGATGGCCTGAAATTGGGACAGCTGCATTGAAGTTCCAAAACTTCAAATATCATCAGAGCTAGCATGTCGTTGATAACAATTCCATGAACAAACTCATATGGTCATCATGAGAGAGGAACAGGTTGTCCACTGATCATAGTGAATCACATTCATGGAATACATGAACCTGTCCACTGATCATAGTGAATCACATTCATGGAATACATGAACCTGCAAACAGAAAGTAAAGTGTTCAGAGTTTCAGAAAAAAAATGCTAATGATATATCACTGGTCGGAGCTCATATGGCCCCCACCACCTCCCAAAAAAGATCATGTTAACATATTGCTAAACCAAGAGGAATACTTCATTTACAAGTAAATTTCCAATTAATCTGGAAAAATAGATATATTTATATTCATATAAGGAATGGTAAGAGGCCTACAGAATGGAGCATGATAGATTGATAATGCAAGTAGTCATATGCAGACATGCAGTTCCTACAAGAGAATGAAAAGTGGGGAGGTACTCACCGCAGCTCGCTGCGACTCGCCGCCGGCAGGTGATGGAGGTACACATGTGCGCCCTGGCCGGGGGGCCGTCGCCGCGCGGCCTGGATGCCGTCGCATGGGCCTCCGCGGGAGGCGGCGCCGCGCGGATCCTGGCTGTGCCGCCGGGGGGCCGGCGTGCACCCTTGCGCGGCGCCGGTTCCTCGCCGGGGCGCGGCGTGCGCCCTTGCAGGGGGCCGCCGCTCGCCCGTGGCATCCGCCGCGGCTTCGCTCGCCCGCACCGGCCGCCGCCGTGCGCTGCGGCCAGCGCCGCTCGCCCGTGCCGGCCGCCCCTTCGTTTTCCGATTTTGGAAGGAAAAAAGTGGGTCGCCTAGGTTTAGGAAGACGAAGGGGTGGGCCGTCGCGCGGGAGGAGGAGGCGTGCATGCGTCGCCTGGTACTGACGGAGAAAAAACAGAAGCGAGGGAAAAAAAGGGAAAAGGAGGCTACCCGGGGGATTCAAACCGTGATCGTGTCAGGGGGTTGCGGCAAAGGGAGGCGGGGGAGCGGGCGTTGCGTTGAAGCCGGCGGATATAGGGTACTTATCTAACGTCCGGCAATAAACAAATGCGCAGACTGCTTCTTCTACCCTTCTCTTATTCGCATTTCTTGCTTACTATTGAAAAAAACCTCATGAAATGAAAGGAGTGCAAATAGTGAGTTGACTGCTATGTAGTGCTTAATGACAGGAATCTAAGGACAAGAGAGTATGGGTGAAATAGTGCTTGTTACTCGCTCCCTATTTTGGTGCTGGTTTGACTAATTAGCTTTCATAGTACCCTTTTTTCGTAGATTGGAAGGATCCCTCGCTAAATATGTTGGTGTAGGGAGTTTCTGTTCTCTTTCATAGATAGGAGGGGTATATGTGCTTACAGCATGTTCTCACATATAGATAGCGGGACATGCGTGCTTAGAGATAGTCGAAGGTGTAATCTTTCGTAAGTAAAAGAATCGCTAGTCGCTCTGGATGGATATTTAGGTACCCTGGTCCTATTATGGATGGACTCATAAATAAAAGATGATAGAAATTGGGGGGTCTTCCGTAAATGTTCGCCAACAAAGTAGCACGTGGCATGCCACATCACCACCGAACGCTTACTTGGCGCGTTTGGGATCTTGAATGGAACACTTAACAAAGTTTAGGGACCCAGGTGGACGATTTGGGAGTTTAGGGACGTAGGTGAAATCTCGGAATAAGTTTGGTGACCTAGGGTGCAATTTACTCATTAATAAAATCTCCTTTGAAGAAATGTTGCATATGTTTTCCTGACATTACATTACATCGTCTAAAAAGAATAAAAGATGCGAGAGCTGTTTAAACCAGTGCCGGTAGTAGCACGAGGATGAACCTGAATCCCATGGTTCTTCTGAAGTTCTGAACAGATGATCTTGTATAGTTGTATGGGATGGTTCCAGTAAGCAGCAAGTTGCTTGCTGATTGCAGTGTCCTCATCCAAAGGTTTTTGTGCAAATGCGCCCTGAATCACCTACCAAACGCAGCAACATGTGTGTGCCCCCGATTACATGAGCCGAGTCCTGCCAGTGCCTTCCACCCTACGGAGGACACCAAGGCAGTTACGGTCGACCCGGCTGACCCGACTAAGGTTGTGCAGATCGGGGCCCAGCTCCCCGCCAAATAGGAAGACGTGCTCATCGACTTCCTGCACTCCAGTCAGGATGTATTCGCGCGGAAGCCATCTGACATGCCTGGCATCCCGTAGGAGGTCGCCGAGCATGAGCTCCGTATCCTGCCTGGATCGAGAATTGACTGCTATGTAGTGCTTAATAGTGAGTGCAAATAGTGAGTTGACTGCTATGTAGTGCTTAATGACAGGAATCTAAGGACAAGAGAGTATGGGTGAAATAGTGCTTGTTACTCACTGGCTATTTTGGTGCTGGTTTGACTAATTAGCTTTCATAGTGCCCTTTTTCCGTAGATTGGAAGGATCCCTCGCTAAATATGTTGGTGTAGGGAGTTTCTGTTCTCTTTCATAGATAGGAGGGGCATGTGTGCTTACAGCCTGTTCTCACATATAGATAGCGGGGCGTGCTCAGAGATAGTCGAAGGTGTAATCTTTCAAAAAGTAGTAATTAAAAGAATCGCTACTCGCTCTGGATGGATATTTAGGTACCCTGGCCCTATTATGGATGGACTCATAAATAAAAGATGATAGAAGTTGGGGGGCCTTCCGTAAATGTTCGCCGACAAGGGAGCACGTGGCATGCCACGTCACCACCGAACGCTTACGTGGCGCGTTTGGGATCTTGAATGGAACACTTAACAAAGTTTAGGGACCCAGGTGGACGATTTGGGAGTTTAGGGATGTAGGTGAAATCTCGGAATAAGTTTGGGAACCTAGGATGCAATTTACTCATTAATAAAATCTCCTTTGAAGAAATGTTGCATATGTTTTCCTGACATTACATTACATCGTCTAAAAAGAATAAAAGATGCGAGAGCTGTTTAAACCAGTGCCGGTAGTAGCACGAGGATGAACCTGAATCCCATGGTTCTTCTGAAGTTCTGAACAGATGATCTTGTATAGTTGTATGGGATGGTTCCAGTAAGCAGCAAGTTGCTTGCTGATTGCAGTGTCCTCATCCAAAGGTTTTTGTGCAAATGCGCCCTGAATCACCTACCAAACGCAGCAACATGTGTGTGCTACCACTCATCCGTGTCAGAAGCAGACAAGCAGTTGCATGCATGGCGCAAGGAATTCAGAGGACACCGTGAAAATTTACCCAAACAATCGATCTCGCATTCATGCAGGCAGGATGAATCACTGCTTCCCCTTTCCTCCGGTCACATTGGACACCATCTCCCTGAGGAACTTGGCCGACTTGGTCACCGGCGAGTTGGCGGCCATGAGGTTGTACAGCATCGTCTCCACCTCGCCGATCGTCGGCCGCTTCTTAAGCCGCGACACGACCCTGAACCCCTGCCCCACCGGCGCGCCGCTGTCGTTCTCCACCATGAGCACCCAGCTCTCGCCGCCGAACCGCCCGCCGTCGACGCACCGGAGCAGCACGCCCCTCTTCTTGCTCAGCAGGCCCCGCACCTCCAGCCCCGTGAAGGAGTACACCACATCGAAGGACCCCACGAAGCCCCTCGCCCCGGCGCCGAACGCTTCCCCTCCTCATCGTCGAAGCTCCACGCCGGGTTGAACAGGACCACCGGCTTGGGGTCCACTGCGGCGGCGGCGGCCTTCACCTGCTCCACCTGCGCCGGCCCCGGCGCCAGGAACACCGCGGCGTCGCAGGCGCTCAGCGCGCCCGGCGCCTCCGAGCCCAGCTGCGCGTGCGCCGTCGCCGAGTCCCCCGAGTTCTCGAACTCCCGCAGCGCCGCTGCCAGCGCCTCGGCCGAGGGCCAGACGAGCAGCAGCCTCGCCGGCGCGCCCTTCCTCGACACGCCCGCGCCGCCCGTGAACACGTCGAGCGCGAGGCGCGCTAGGGAGGCCGGCGAGTCGTCGACGACGGGGATCTCGGCGCGGAGCCGGGGCTGCCGCTGCCTCTTGAGCTTCTTGGGCGGGACCGAATAGCCGATCGGCTTCTGCAGCGCCGCGGCGAGGCAGGACCGCGCCTGCGCGACGGCGTCCTCCCTCGACGACGGCGGCGAGGGCGCGGCGTCCGATGGCCGGGACGATGCCGACGAGCGGACGCGGCGCGTCGGCCACGGAGGCTCGCTGCGGAAGGTGAGGGAGGGAAGGTGAGGGGACCCTCGCGGCGGCACGGGGAGCGACGGGCGCGTCGAAAGCGGCGGGAGAGGGGGCTTGAGCGCGACCTTGGGGAGAGGAAGGTTCAGGAGGTTGTTCAGGGCCATTGGCGCGGGAAGCGTCGGTGCGAGAGAAGATAAGGTGTTATCTAGGTGGCGCATTTTCATCATAGAGCAGTTTCTCGGTCAGGTTTGTCTTCGAGACTTCGACCTGTCCCCACCTTCGTCGTCCTCCCGATCCCGACACCCTTCCTTCTTTGTTCTGATTCCTGAACTTCGCATTCGTCCCGGATCTGGAAATTCCACCAGATGGCCTGTGGGAAACCTGAGCTATCTATTTTCAATGTTTAGAGTTTATTTCTTCGAGTTTGAGCTAATTCCTTTTTATGTAATATCGACTTTGTAAGAACCTGCATGCTTCTTCTTCTTCTTAAATGATATAGTGGTGCTCCCGTAAATCTTTCAGAAAAAAAAAAGAAATTCCACATGCTTCGGACAGGAAACGAAGCAATGTACACATACACCTAAATAGCAGGTCTCTTACTCTTTGTCAGTCTAGGCAGATTAGCTAACACATTGTAAGTGAACAGCTAATGGGGCTGTGAAATCAGTGCAGCAGACCAGCATCACACACATATCTACCATTCATGAAGACTGCTGCACATGCAGAGCAAATATCCCAATATGCAAAGCAGTCGAGGACTCGCTTGTTTGGGCCTTGATGCCAGGGACAATCCACAAAAGCATACCCCGAATCCCCCACAGAAGTAGAGCTCCATCCAGTTTGCTTACTGCACCAGAGATTCAAGAAATCTATCTATATACATCTTATATAGTTCATCCCCACTAACAGGAAGCCAGGAACGAACACTTCTAAAAATCATACTACAACAGTAGTTTCATTTTTGTATCAAGCATTGAAGAAGTTACCGGAACAAAAAAGGTAAACAGACGTACTTGCACACCCTTCCCATACACAGTCACATATGACGATATAAGGTGACTGACAAACATCAACACAATTGGCAATACGCTACGTCTATGATCACATATGTACAAATTGTCGTTCAAGTTATTCTCCGAAACAACGTAAACAAAAATGCACTCTCAGCTGCTCCATACTCTCAGGAATATTGAACTTCTGGATTTCAAGCCATACTGGTGGTTTTAACAGCCAATTCAAATGAAAAAAAAAAAAAGAAACTGGATTCCATCATCAAAACAAACCCAAGGTTAAGATGCTATGCTAGCACATAGCCGGTGAACACCTTCAGGATATAAGAATTTAGTAGTCCATATAAAATTCTCAAATCTCAATGGCCAGCTCAAGTAATATGGAACCACAAATAGCACAGGACAGCATCCAACGCTTCTAACTTCCCATATAAAATGACCCTGCATGCTGATGTCTTTTTTCAATAATGCTGCAACTCAACCACAAAATACAATGCTGTTACCACGCCCTCAAAAGTAACACAATCCACCTGCTCTAACTTCATAATTTTTTACTGTCCTCAAATTGGCTACCTAGTTTATTCGCAGGAGGGTAAACTCGACCAACCAAACCATTAGCATGCCAAGAACTCATGAATGGCCATGGCAACTATCTTCTGGTCTCTCCTAAATACCCAGAAGCCATCCTTCTCTTCTTACACACCATAAAACCCATGTACAAGGATTTTCAGTTTCCAGCTCAATTATTATTTCACATTGTCACCACAGATTATGTCAACAGCTAATATAGTGATTTTAAGGCAGTAATTCCCATGTGCACCGAAGATGTATCTTGCAAAAGTTTTCAATCACGCTATATAACTCATCCAAAAATTTCATTGCTGTTACCAAACCCTTAAAAAACACAGTTTCACTTTGAGATGCTAATTTGACATCTTCCGTTACCGTTTGCATGTAGTGGCTAATTCGTTCATCTTAATAACAGCAATCAAATCATCAGCACGCAAATCAAGCACAGACAACCATGATCGGTCAAATCTAATCATCAAATTCATCAATTGTACCTCAAGTTTTATTCACTGAATGCCTGGTAACCAGTACAAACCCAAGTACCGCACCCACACCTTTATACCTCTAGAACCTGGTACCCGTCCCAGATGGGGTGCCGCTCCTCGCGCTCAGAACACGATCCGGAACTGCGGCGCGCCCTCCCCGGCGGCCGGCACCAGCTCCCAGCGGCACGGCTCGAGGTCGTCGGATACGGGACAGTACCCCGCGAGCGTTACGGCGGCGCCTGACTCCGCCGCGGACCCGAACTCGAAGACCGTCGCGTCCGCCGCCTGCCGCTGCCGCCGCACCTCCACCGCCCCCTGCGCCCCGGAAGCCGCCGCCTCGGCGCCCCCGGCCCCCGAGACCGCAGCGGCCTGCTGGCCCGGCTGCTCCGGCGGGCCGCCGCCGCGTCGCCCTCCTCGCCTCCACCACGAGAAGAGCCCCATCGCGAGAGAGAGAGAGAGAGAGAGAGAGAGAGAGAGAGAGAGACGTGGAAAACGAGATTGGGTTAGGGTTCCGACCTCGGGCCCGTTTGGTTTGAGAGAGACGTGAGAGAATCGAGCAAAGGGGGCCAGGCCGTGAAAATCCTGATGGTTTGGGCCAGCCCAGAAACCAAACCGAAAAAAGGCCTGCCATGATGACCTTCACAGCCCAGTTATGTCCATCCAGTAAAAAAAAAGGGGGAAAAGGCGGGAATCACATCATCGATGGCAATGGCGTTAGCCAGGCAACACCAAACGGAATCGCGCCTCCCATCCTCTGCTTTCCCCAAAGGCCAGCTCCACCACCAGGGCCGGCCCTGAGGGGGGGGCGAGAGGGGCGACCGCCCCGGGCCCCCGAATCCAAGGAGCCCATCCCCACGTATGTATACGGTGGCTATACTACGTAGTACAAGCAGCAAGCGAACAAGAAAATAAGAAAATAAAAGATCGAGAGTCTGCAACGCAAGCAGAAGCCACGTAACTCCGACCCCCTGTTCCGCATCCGCGGTCTGGATGCCTCATGCCTTTGTCCATGATCTCAAGACTCAACTCGAGTCCACCGCGATACTATTTTTCAAGGAGAGATTGATCTTATTCTAATCCTAAATTATCACCAGTGAATGCGTGACTATCGGTTACGCCGACTATCGTGCTACACGAGCGAGCCCTGTATGCTTGCATGCAGTAATTAAAGGGGTGTTTGGATCCCTGAGCTAAACTTTATCTCATATCACATCGAATATTTGGTACCTAATTAGAAGTATATTAATACATAGACTAATTACAAAACTAATTGTATATATGGAGGCTAATTTGTGAGATGAATCTATTATCCTAATTAGTTCATGATTTGATAATGTAGTGCTACAGTAACATATGCTAATGATGGATTAATTAGGCTTAATAGACTCATCTCGTGAATTTGCCAGGGCTTCTGCAATTAGTTTTATAATTGGCTCATGTTACTGCACCAAAACAGAGACTAGAAAATTTAATATGACACTCCAATACTCTATGAATTGTCATCCTGATATTTGATTTGCGAATGATGAGCAATATTGTGCATTTCCATGCGGCGGTCGTCTATGGATAATTCATTGATTAGACTTTGGTTGGAAATAGATTAGGATTTGTGAGTTCTAGGTGATAATAGGTAATATTTCCTTGAGTTAGATCTAGTATTTTTATAATTTTGTGATAGGTTTATATACTAAATGTTTACGTATTTTTCATAACCTAATATCTTTTACAAAGTGTGCATCCAGCAATGAGAGAAACATAAAAAAACACTAGAATTATATTGATCGTAGAAGAAAATTTTAAAACACTATTATAAATTGTTTATATAAATATTTTTATATGCAGCTTTAATGTTTGTCTATAAATAATTAAATAATGTTATCGATATTACCCATTAGGGTCCTATTTTTTGTTTTGCCCTGGCCCCAGAATGTCAGGACCGGCCCTGTCCACCACGGCGCCACCGCTCCTATAAACCGCCGCCTCCCTCTCGGCGCGCTTCCACCCCGGGAGATCCTGAGGCGGCGATGCCGGGGCGGCGGGCGATCGAGGTCCGGCTGCAGCCCGGCGACGCCGCGGCGCCCAAGTGGCGCATGTCGCTGCTGGAGAACACGTTCGCCGGGTTCCTGCAGGGCGCCGGCGCCGGCGCCGCGGCGAGGGCCGTCTTCGCGGAGGGCTCCCTGTTCAGCCCCTTCCTGTTCGGCAAGTTCTTCGACCCCGCCGACGCGTTCCCGCTGTGGGAGTTCGAGCCCGAGGTGCTGCTCGCCGCGCTCCGGCGCGGCGCCGCCAGGACCACCGTCGACTGGGGCGAGACCGACGCCGAGTACTACCTCAGGGCTGACGTACCAGGTACGCGCAGCTCGATCGATCGCCGCAACTCCATGTTTTTGCACGTAGTTCTAGGCTAGCACGCTGTTCATTAACACACATACAGCATCCTTCTGCAAGACTGCAAGCTTCGGACCGGTTTCAATTCAGAACTGTGTTCAGTACCAGACTTACAGACATCAAAATCCCCGTGCAAACTTCAGATAAACTGACATAGGATGATTTGAAATCAGTACATCAAATTCAGAGTTTTAGAACTTGGTATAAGATGCTGCACATATAGATTCCTTGTAATATTTCTGCTCCCAGTCCTGCTCCTGCCTCATCAGCCACCCAGTTAGCGTTACTGCTGCGGTTGCGTCTTCTCGGGATATCGCTAGCTGTGACCGGGCAGATTGCGGTGGTGGTGTGCCGTCCATCCACGCTTCAGAGTCCAGATGCTTCACAGTTTTCCAGAGAAATCTTTTGCAACTAGCAGCAGCTAGAGCCGTAGGACGAAAGGTACACTCACGAAGTCATGTGTGCAGCCTCTTTTCCCCCACTATAGCCTCCCTTCGCTTTATCACTATAGTAACATTAGAACCCAACTTTTCCTTTTCAAATATACCTTGCGTTTGCGTGTGGCACACAGCGGTGTGGTGTGGTGTAGACAAGCAAGCACCAGGCACAAAGAGTGTTCGAGACGATTGCGAAAACCAAGAAACCATGGCAATCACTTTGTTTGCATTATTCTAGGCCGATCAAGAGATTGATTTGGCTCTCCCGTCTCTTCATTCAGGTGGCAGGAAATGCGACGTGGAGGTGAGCGGGGACGAGATGAAGGTGATCGACATCAGCGGGCTGTGGCGGGCGCCGCCGGCGGACGGCCGGGACTGGCGCGCCGGCCGGTGGTGGGAGCAGGGATTCGTCCGGCGCGTGGAGCTGCCGGAGGACGCGGAGTGGAGGAAAGTGGAGGCCTACTTCGACGACGGCGAGGGGTCCCTGGAGATAAAAGTTCCCAAGGCCGGCGATGCCCACCAGGCCACCGCGTGAGGCTGAGTGAGAATCCGGACCTCGCCGCCCCCCATTGGAGGAGAGCATTATTCTTCCAACAATAGGCAGAAATGGAAAACGACGGCATAATCCTGATAAAAAAAATTGCAAGATATGGAGGCAGAAAAAGGAGCTAACTAAGATCATCTCGCATGTTGCATATGCGTCAACGTTAATCCATGTCCCTGAAACGATGTATGTAATATGTTCTTCAGTGCCAACTGTGGCTAATTTGCAGTGTCATTATCGCTTTGGTCACCGTTCAAACGCGGCATCAAGACCGTGTACATGATTCCGGGATAGATGAATATAAATCCACAGGTCGCGGCTTTCCGAAAGGGGATGCGGATTCTCCTGTTTCTTTCGGAACGAAGGCTCTCTCCATCACCCCCCGCCCCTTTATCCTCCACGATCAGGCACATGACCATCGGAGCTCTGACGGAAGCCCGGCGCTTTCGTTTCGTCAGGATATTCTTCAGAGAGATTATTGGCCGAAATTATTTTACATTAGGATCTGTTGTAAAATAAACATTTTTCCGTGTGCACCAGGTTGTTTAACAGATTTAACAGGAATTCGTTTCTTCTCCTTGGCAGGAAAACCAGACATTTGTTTCAGAGCGGGTATCTTTACGTGATGCTCCTATCGTACTCGATTACAGTTCCAGTGATCCAGCACTCGACAGGTGTTCTTCAGAATTCCTTCTTGGCCCTTCCATCATTGGTAGCCTGATGCTGTATGGTGGTATCTTTGACTGATCCTGACTGACAACTGACAAGAATGGGCACGCACGTACGAGCAGTGCACACGTTGCGCCGGAGGATCGCCGGAGCTGAACTCAGTGTCGTTTCCTCCGATCCGCGCTCTTCGTCAGCCAATCGCGCTCGTCAAAACCAACGGCTAGAGGACAGAGATACGACAAGGCAGCGACACGGACACGCCCCAACTGTGTTTCAATCAGGCTCAAGAGTGACGAGAACAATAGGTTCTTCGTCAGCGCCCGGAGATGCCCGCTCGTGTGGATTGTACCCCATTTAGAATTAGCCCTACTTGCTTGTTCGGTTCTAGGGATGCCCGCCCTCCGGCATAGAAAATGGGTTGCAAGATTGACAAGGCGAGCCAAGTTTATTCGGAGTTCTTCGTCCGTTGCTCTCAACGGCCAAAAGAGTCCGGGCGGCTATGTCTGCTCCGCCGTCGCCTTCTCACCGGGCCGTTTTTTTAATCTAGGTTAACAGTAGAAACACTACGGCTAACGACATAGTAGTACATTGTACATGTCATAAACTCATTATAGTGTCGTTAAGCTGAACCACCATATGAGGAAAACATGAAAAAAGTTGGTTGAATTAATGTTATTAAATCATCCGACTAATCACGATTAGTCACAACTAATCACACTTACGGTTCCTTGATACCGATTATACCCACCGACTCCGTAAGCTCAACTAGATTGCGAGTTGTTCGATTAGTTATCGACTAATCACGATTAGATGTACAACAAGTAATATCTGAATCATAATATACTTCGTCAAGTTTGTAACCATTACTTCATAATTATAACTTAGCATTATCTACTTATTCAGTGAGATATTTATGTGCTCGACCAACAAACCATGGTTGAATCTTAATCTTTTTTGTTTGCCTACTTATTCTCTACTGTAATTTATAATTAGCCATCTATTTAATATATATACATCCTAAGTAAAGGGAGATTTAGATAGGACGACTAGCTAGATTTCCGACTAGGTTCGACTAGCCTCGACTAATCAGCCTGATCAATAACTAATCATGATTAGTCATCTTATCAGTGCTCTTACAACTAGCTTCGATAATACGATTTGAAAACAACTACTTGAAACTATGCTGTCTGAACTCTGAAGTCTGAACTTCGGCTTCTGTCAACACTAGGCTTCTGTTTTCTGCTTTGATATTGAGTTGTTTCACTTTTAAGTGTATTTTCTAGCTTAATTCAGTTTAGGAGTCAGCAACAATTCGGTCGAGAAGAATTCTGGACCAACTAAAGATTGCACGATCTAGAGTAGTACAAATAAAGTTAGTAGTACAACAACAATTCAGACACAATCAGACAAAGGTGTTAAAATGATAATTCAAATTGTCTTTTTCCCAATGGAAAGAGTCCAAATTGCTATCTAATTTCCTCCCCCATGGGGATGAAGGGAGGATCTTTTCCAGAGCTCCTATAAATAGCCCATGTCATTCCAATAAGCAAACCAAACTACCTACAAGCACCTAAACCCTGCCAATTCTCACACTCAAGTCACCTTGCAATTGCATGCTACCAAACTCCAAACTAGTGTAGGAACCAGCAGGCAGTAATCCTTGGGTTGCTTCGTCCCACATCTCCCGAAATCATCCCCAGCTGCCCAATGCGAGGCCGACAAGTGTCGCCATCCTAGCCAGCCCTTAACTATTTGGCTTTGGCATCCGAAAATCCTGTAGCACATTGGCACGTCCGTACGAGGACTAGGCCGGGGGATGGAGCAGGAGCTGAGGGGGGCCGGCGCCGGCGGCGGCGGCGGCCTCAGGGCGCACAGCTCCGTGTGCTTCTCCGGCGCGCTCATCGACGGCCCGCGCATCCAGCAGCTGCTCCTCCACTGCGCCGCCGCGCTGGAGTCCAACGACGTCACGCTGGCGCAGCAGGCCATGTGGGTGCTCAACAACATCGCGTCGTCCCAGGGGGACCCCAACCAGCGCCTCACGTCGTGGCTGCTCCGCGCGCTCGTCGCGCGCGCGTGCCGCCTGTGCGGCCCGGCCGGGGCTACCCACGCGGCGCCCGCGCCGCAGGAGCGGGCCATGTCGGTGACGGAGCTCGCCGAGTACGTCGACCTCACGCCGTGGCACCGGTTCGGCTTCACGGCCTCCAACGGCGCCATCCTCCGGGCCGTGGCCGGCAGCGCCGCCGTGCACGTCGTCGACCTCAGCGTCACGCGCTGCATGCAGTGGCCGACGCTCATCGACATGCTGTCCAAGCGGCCCGGGGGCCCGCCGGCGCTACGCATCACCGTGCCGTCCGCCCGGCCCACCGTGCCGCCTCTGCTCGGCGTGCCGGACGAGGAGCTCGGCGTCCGGCTGGCCAACTTCGCCAAGTCCAAAGGCGTGCAGCTAGAGTTCAACGTCGTCAGAAAGGGCACGAGCACGAGCACGAGCCCGACGTCGTCTCCAAAGAAGCAGGCGCCGCCGCTCTGCCAGGACCTGGCGTCCGTGCTGTCGGACCCACCGTCGCTGGCGCTCCGGGACGGCGAGGCGCTCGTCGTCAACTGCCAGAGCTGGATCCGCCACGTCGCGCCGGGCTCGAGGGACGCGTTCCTCGACGCCGTCCGCGCGCTGAACCCGTGCCTGGTCACCGTGACCGACGAGGACGCTGACCTGGACTCGCCGAGCCTCGCTTCCCGCATCGAGGGGTGCTTCAACTTCCACTGGATCCTGTTCGACGCGCTGGACACGTCCGCGCCCAGGGACAGCCCGCGGCGGGTGGAGCACGAGGCGGCCGTGGGCCGGAAGATCGAGAGCGTCGTGGGCGCCGACGACGCCAACGGCGCGGAGCGGTCCGAGTCCGGCGCAAGGCTCGCCGAGCGGATGCGGCGGAACGGGTTCGCCGGCGTAGCGTTCGACGAGGAGGCTGCGGGCGAGGTAAGGCGCCTGCTGAGCGAGCACGCGACTGGCTGGGGCGTGAAGCGGGAGGAGGACATGCTCGTGCTGACCTGGAAAGGCCATGGTGCCGTGTACACGGGCGCCTGGAAGCCAAGCTAGCTTAGCTATCTGCTGCTAGGAGCCTAGGATGCATGGCAGATGGTACCATAGGAAGAAAGTAGGCTAGGTAGCCTATGTTTCCGATTAGCTCAAGAAGAATCAAGCTAAACGGATTTGACACAAACAGATTTCCGCAATATAGTGAACCGATCATGACTCAAAGGAATGAAGATTTATGTGAACATTTACAGAGACTAACTTCAGCAGCACAGATATTCAAAAAAGCATATTAGTGTAATGCAAACAGGGACTTACTCTATGCAGAAATAAACCCACAGATACAAAAGCAGTATGTAGCAGTGTGCAACAGAGGCGCAGGGTTTTGGTTCTAGATTTCTATATCGAGGAGCGAGCAGCACACCAAATTCCTCACATGACAGTGTACTGGATTGAGACTAGGTAGAGATCGGCAGTATTCATAGCGAGTGTTTCTGGAAGCTCAAATAAATCATTATCCACGGGTGACAATGTAAGTGCATCCTCGCGTTAACGTGCTTCTCAATCTTTCAGGTTGGATCCACATGTCTTTCAAGGAATTATTGCTGGAGCATCACGGAAGGGGGATATTGCAACTCTGAATCGCCACTCCCAGGGGCAACTGATTCCTTGCATACCTCGCGGTTCTTCTAAAATTAAGTTTATTTTTTTGTTTAAGATCTTTCTGAAGCTAAGTTGGGAGTGGTGATCTTTGTCAGTTCAGTTTCGGTTTCTGATCGTGCTGCATACTAATGCCTGGTCAAGATTAACCAATCCGAAAAGGTTACCCGCCCTTCTTCAGTCTTGTTTCGGTGATATACTAATGCCGCGCTTCACATTTTCTCCTCAGCGGCGCCTTCCTCTTTGCGTCGCGTTTGACGTCTGTCATAGCTTGAAGAAGCTGACAACAGTGGCAACCTTCCCTGCGAATCCATGACTCTTTTCACCCCTAACGAGTCGAAAACAAATTATCTGATGTCAGTTTTAATATCAGAAATTGCAGGGCACTTTTCACCCGTCGCTTCTGATGGTCAGTTGAAACATCAGATTGAATATCAGAAATTGCAGAGTCAACACTGAAGAAAAAGTTCAGACAGACACTTGCTAGTCATGAACGTGAGAACGTCTCCTAGCGCCAGCAATCATCTAAGCCAAACTGTAATAAGCTTCACATTTCAAATGGGCATATTGCTCTTTCATTCCCCAATAGCAAGCAGATAAATTTCCTTGACATGGTGTTCAATTAACCACAACAAAACTGAAAGATTTATATTGAAATAATTATTACCCAGCCACAGTGGTCGCCACGGACCCTTTCCGCTCCATACACCACGCCAACATATACTCCAGCAACAGTATCTGCATACAGACAAAGGAACATCTGAATCAGTCAGGGTATAAATGAAGATGGGAAAGAAGCCAACGCAATTTCCTTCAGCTGCTTTGATCGATATTCAGAAAAGTGTATCGGGATTTAAAAGCATGATGCAACACATGTGACGAGAAAGACTGAAAGAGGTCAACGTTTCCAGTCATCATACATCTAATTCCTGAGATAAACAGTACACTGTATTGAGACTGTAGCTAGAGACCGCAGAATTCATAACATGTGTTTTGGGAATCTCAAGTGAATCCAAGGTTGATATTGTAAACACTTTTTAATTTCAAGTCTTCAAGAGTAGAATCATCTAATTCGTAAGGGCCTATGCAAAATGGACCAAAGTTTGTTCTCCAAGTGAACAAGAGCATGAAGCTAAAATAGCCAGTTGAATGCCAGGGAGACAAATGTCGTGGAAATACTTACAGCAGCATCCTCAAGCTTGTGCTTTGAAACATCCTCTGCAAAGAAATTAAAGCAAGTTTGTTACATGTGTGCATAAAAGGAAGTAACAGAAAGAATACAATACTTCAGTTATTCAGAAATATAGCAACAAACATTGCAAGGCCTCCGATATATATCCTTCTTGGCAAACAAAAAGAAAACAATACTTCAGTTATTCAGAAACACCACTGGACCATTATAATGGCTGGCGCAGAGCAACGGCATTGACACAACAGTAGCAAGAGTACCGGTAGCTAGTACTTTTAACTAAAAGGATGAGAGTAACAAAGTGGTAAATTACCAATTACAGCGTAAGGAAGAGAAAGCGATAAATAAGATAAGAACTGTACAAGCTGGCCAATAGCTAGTGCGAGTATAGTACATCAATGACGTGCTTTTGAATCTTTCAGGTTGGATCCATATGTCTCTCAAGGAATTATTGCAAGGAGATATTGCAACAGTGAATGTGAATCAATAGCAGCAGCAGGTGGTTATATCCCCGGCCTATGCCTCAGGGTTCTTCTGGAAACAAGATGGATCCATCTGAAAAGGCCACCATCTTTCATGCTATCTTGTTTCTCGTTTCAGTAATTTACCATTGCAGTGATAATGTTCAGAATCCAGATTCTGATCATAGCACGGCGTGGCTAGAGATTATCTGTTCTTTACAACAAAAAAAGGAGCCCAAATCGGTTCGGAAATAAAATAAGTACTCTGATCGATCATGACGATACAAGTAGTTTCTTGGACAACTGAACTAATGACCAGGCACTGCACTTCCATTCCAGGGTTGTAAATGGGGGCACCATCATGCCCCGCTGCGAGTACAAGCCTACAAGGCTGCAACAGGCCACAGCTGCAGGGACAGGTAGTTATCAGCCGCCCACCGCGGCAGCCGGAATCGGTCGTGCTGGGGAAGGCACCGCGTGCTGTCGCACAGTTTCTCTCCCAACGACGCCTCATGACGCGCGACCTGCTCGTGCTATCACTCGGGACACCTCGCCGGCGGCGCGATTCCGGTCGAGCTGCCATGGTCCAATCCCACAAAGACGACGGCCGTAGTCCGAGATCATCAACTTGGGGAAGGGCCTCATATATCCAGCGGCGGAGAAGGGGAGGAAGGCGCAGAGCGTAGAGAATCTAGCGTAGTAGCGCGAGAACTTGCAGGCGCAGATCTCCGCGAGTCCATGCCGCCAGTGGGCACGAAAGCCATCGCCATGACGGATCGAACGAGGCGCCGATAAGACAGCAGGCGCAAACCACTAAACCAGGGAGGAATGTGCGAAATAGTCATCCAAATTAGGGGGTTTATTGAAAATATTCGGATCGCGATTATTAATCACGATCCGAATCAGGGGTTAATGAAAATATTCGGATCGCGATTAACAGGGGTTTTAATGCAAATTTATTGGATCCAAAGGATAATCGCCATTCCAATCGCAATCGGGGGTTAATTTGCAAAACCGCTCACCTTCCCTCCCCGGCGGCGGCTCACAGCCGGCGTTGATGGCGAGCCCGCGGGGTTCCCGTCCGGATGGAGGCCACCTTAAAGCTTAAACTCCTACAGCGCTTCACCGGCTTCGGGGGAGGACACGCCGGCGACCTGGGGCTGGTTAGCTCTGACAAGAGGGCGGTTTCTAGTGACGATTAATGAGGGCGATCCAATCTGAGGCCTCCACCGCGAGCTCATCGCCGGCGATGGACCGGCGCACGCAGCGGCTGGTCGTGCGCGTCTCCGTCGCGCTGGCCGCCCTCGCCACGCTCTCGCTCCTGTACCTCCTGCGCCACGCATCCGCCTCCTGCTTCCCCGCGCCGCGCTCCCTCGCGCTGACCCTCTCGCTCGCCCCATTTCCCCGCAATTCCTGCGATGCAGCATCCCGCCGCGTGGTCCCGCCCGACCACCGCCTCGCTAAACTGCGCGTCTCACCGCGCTGGCGCCGCCGCACCGCTGCCCTGGCAGCGTCCGCCTTCCCCACGCTCCGCGGCCTCGGCTTCCTCGCCGCCCCCTCCCGCGTTCTCTGCCTCGCCGCGGGCGACGGCCACGCGGTCGACGCGCTCCACGCCGCGGGAGTCGGGGACGTGACCGGGATCGACCTCGTCGACTTCCCGCCGCTCGTCCGCCGCGCGGACCCCCACCGCCTCCCGTTTTCCGGAGGCGCCTTCGACCTCGTCTTCTCGGATGACCCCTCGGCGATCTCCGGCGCGCTCTTCCCGTCCCGCCTCGCCGCCGAAGCTGAGCGCGCCGTCCGCCACGGTGGTGGCATCGCGCTCGCGGTCGACCGGGGGATCGAGACCGCCGCCGTCGCCGCACTGTTCAAGCGATCGCGCATCGTGGATGTGAAGGACGTCACCTTGGATGGCTCCCAGGTTCGGCTGCTCATCTTGCAGAGCAATGGCACCATTTCAACCCCACATTGATTCGTGTATCATTCACTTCAGTTATAGCCATTTACTAGTGATGATCGTCGGCTCATTCTCTGGAACCAAATGCATTTTAGGGAGCTAAATTTGTGAATACGAAGTATGATTCATCATGGTCAGAAAAAAAAGATGACATTGTTCATTGTCAGTAAGTCAGTTGCATGGGATGCTTTGCCCAAATGAAGTGCAGTCATCCATGGTGTCTCTTGAGCATTCCATTACACTGCTGCAAACTCCTCGCTCCAAAATTACCTGTATCCACGCAATTGTGCAGCCTGAAAGATTGCAAATCACAAAGCACAACTGAATGCAGCCCTCTCAGGCTTTGACAGCTTGAAGGCCCCTCCATGACTCTTCTGCTGTTCTGCTGAATCTCTCTAGTTATGCAACACACCCCCACAGCGAAATGAAGCTTTCTAGAGTTTGATCATGCATATGCTTCCTAAGCAGGGAACTGAAATATTTACAGTCCGCTAAAATGGCTGCTTGCAGATGCTAGGAACTAAATGAAATGACATTCAAGTACTCAATGAGTGCATTGCAATTGGTTAAACATTATTCTATCACCTTTCCATATTCAGATTCTAGATTGCAAAGTAGAGAAGAAAAGATGAACCTATGAAAATTAGAAGGCACCAGTTTAAAACATTACTGAAGCTGCATAACATGTATTCTTAACTTTGTAAAAAGCTATAGCCCATAGTATAAGCAGTTACCCGGGCAGACACATCATAATTGAGTGGGAAATGAAAGCAGCATATGAAATAAGATGCAGTTGTTTGGACGGTGACTCCATTACCATTACTTGTGGCAGTGTTGGGCTAGAGAATTATGGACATGCAGATTCAGTCACTGACTGAAGCTTATGCAATGTCTTCCCGCGTACTCCATGTTTTCATGCAACCCTCGTTCGGATATACTGGAGTTTAGCTGCGATGACGATGGTTCGAGTTATTTGTGATGCAGGCAAACTTTCTGTCTAAGGCCTTGTTTAGATGCAAAATTCTAAATTCCAAATAAATGTTTGCACACATGCATGACGTATTAAATGTAGTTGAAAAAAATCGCATTACATAGATGGTCCGTAAATCGCGAGACGAATCTAATGAGCCTAATTAGACTACGACAATAAATTGCTACAGTAACACTACTGTAAATATGTGCTAATTAGGTCTCGCGATTTACGGATGAAATCTACAATTAGTTTTTTAATTAGTCTATGTTTAATATTTTAAATGTGAAAAAATTTTATTTCAAAATTTTTACGGAGTGCATTTAAACAACGCCTAAATGACTTTTAGAATCTTCAATGACAATTGACAGCAGATGTACTATACCAGGAAGCTATGTACGGCTAAGGTTCATGTGCCCTTGCAATAGGAACTGCACCATATCTTGGTCGGCCGTGGCTACCCTGTATTGGTGTTGGCCCCGTGCATTTCACAGTAGGTTAGCAGGTAACTTCAGGATCGCCTTGGCATCAGCGCCGCGTTCTGGTGTAACAACCCCTGGCCGGACGATTTGTACAGAGGATGGTTTTATTTTTAGGAACGGTAGAATGATTGGTCCTCATCTGAATCGGTGAATGACACTATCTACCATCAGTTCAGGTCAATTCAGGCGAACTATTCACCGTTGACAAACTGGGGTGAATGTTGTTTATTCCTGCCGGGCTAACCCTGCCTGATGGGCGACATCTCTAAGCACCAGCACAACGTTCTGGTGTAACAATCCTTGGCTGGACGATTTGTACAGAGGGCGACTCCTTATTTTTAGGAATGGTAGAATGATTGGTCCTCGTCTGAATCAGTGAATGACACTATCTATACCATCACTTCAGTCTTCAGGTCAACTCAGCTGAACTATTCACCACTGACATACTGGGGTCTATCCAAAAACTTTACACCTAAAAATGTCACGTCAAATATTTAGATGGAGATAAAAAAATATATCACAGATTGGATGTATTTTGCGAGACGAATCTAATGAACCTAATTAGTCCGTAATTAGATAATATTGTGCTATAGTAAACATATGCTAATGATGGATTAATTAAGCTTAATAGATTTGTCTCGCAACTTACAGACGAGTTCTGTAATTATTTTTTTAATTAGTCTATATTTAATACTTTAAATATATGCCGATATTCTCCAAAAAATTTACAGTATTGTATCCTAAGGTCCGGGGTGAATGTTTATTCTGCCGGCCGAACTTGACGGGCGACATCTCAAGGCCCTGCCGGCGACTTCGCTTGGGCCTATAGGCCATAGCCCGGCAACTAGCTCGCTATGCGTGCGTCCGTCCGTCCGTCCGGATGTCCGCAGTGCCGCGCAACCGGCAGGCCCACCACCACGCCCTCGTGCCCTGTCGTCGTCAGTCACACTGAAATTTTACCCGAGGGAGACAGAGTTACAGAAAACAGCTGTGGGGAGACTGCTGCGTTAGAAAATTCTGCACGCTTGAACAGTGACCGCCAGATCGCAAGGCATCGAAGAACTTGTAGTAACAGTCCACGGCCTTTCGGTCACTGATCAGTACCAGTTGCATCCGACATCCGTTGGGAATGCACGAGATTTTGCGAAAAGCGTAACAATCCGTATAGCATTAGCGTGAAACTACTACTGGTAGATTTTCGCAAAGAAAAAGAACTACTACTACTAGTGGTGCAGTCCACAGACATGGTCGAGACTTCAGAAGGTTCAGAAACGGCTTCATTGGCTTGTTTGGTTCCCAGCGTCTAAACATTACCCCCGTTATATCAAATATTTGGATGGTTATTAGAAATATTAAATGTAGATTTAATGATAAAATCCATTCCATAACTCTTAGATTATTTCACGAGACGAATCTATTAAGCCTATTTTTTCCATAATTAGTCTATGTGATGCTACAGTAAATATGTGCTAATTATGGATCAATTAGGCTTAATACATTCGTCTCGTGAAATAGCCCACGGTTCTGAACTTAGTTCTATAAATAGTTTATATTTAATCCTTCTAAATAGTTTAAAAATATTCGATGTGATAGGTCTAAATTTTAGACCATCGAATCCAAACGAGCCCCTTCTCACGAACGCTGCGGCGCGCATCTGAAATGCCCATACGTTGAGCGTGCGCGAGCTACTGTTACAGATAATATATATAGGTTGTGTTTAGATCCTAAAATTTTTTGAGCACTACAGTAACTTCGAACATTTGACCACTAATTAGTAGTATTAAATATGAATAACTGACAAAACTTATTCCATAACCCCGGGTGTAATTGTGAGATAAAATTTTTAAGTCTATTTGGACTATGATTAGATAATATTATGCTACAGTAAACAACCTCTAATAATAGATTAATTAGGCTTAATAGATTCGTCTAGCGATTTCCCATCCATCCGTGTAATTAGTTTTATAATTAGATCATATTTAGTCCTTCAAATCTTTGGTTGAAAACTACTGCAGTCAATTTCATCCAAAAATTTATGCGATCTAAACAAACTCAGTAATTCCTGATCATTGTCCATCGGCGAATTAGAGCCAGCCGAGACGCCGGGCGACTGTGCGTCTGCAGAGCCCTCCGGTCGTGCGCCTGTCGGCTTCAGGAATAACGCCAGGTCGCCAGCTCCCAGCCGATGGCAGTGCCGCCGCGCGCGTGCAGAACGGAGCTGCTCGTTCGGCAGCTGGCCCGGGCCAGTAGGGCGCTGTCGCGGGACGGCGACCCGGCGGCGGCCGGCCGGGATCCCCCGGCGATATCGGAATGTCCCGGCCCCCTCGCCGTCGCGGTCGCACGCGGAGGCGCTCCTCCTCCTTTCCAGAATTCCAGTGGGGCTGCGCGTGCGTCGTGCAGCGAAGACAACGCTCGCCGGCTAGCTGTTGGCGGCAGGCACCGGCCCGGAGCCCCCCGACCCAACCCAACCACACACCGCCGCTGTGCATATATACACAGCGATGCCATCGCGGCGTGCGTCCCCGGCCGTCGTCCGCGCGCACTGTGGCACGCGCGTGCACGGATCGGATGCCGCCGCGGGTTCGATTTCTGCCGTGTCTCGACGCGTCGTCGCGCGCCCGGCCGGCACGAGGACCCTGTGGCGCGATCATTGCTGCTGCTGGACGGATCGGGGATGGATGGCGCATGGGCCGTGTGGTTGGCGACAAACGGTAAGGACATGCGCGCGCCACCTAACGGCGTGGCGCTGCCCTTCGTCCCCCTATCGCCCGTGCATCGTTTGCTGGGGTGGTGAGGGGGGGCCGGCCCGCATGCTCCGCTCCTGCATGCATGTGTACATGCACGCTCGAAGGCTCGCAGCGGGTCGATGACATGGACCTCCGGTAGTGCTGTCGTGTCATCTACTTCCTCCGTTCTAAAATAAATATAATTTTAGAACTAAGCATAGAAAGCAATACTATAGGTAAAATTATGAAAACATATCTTATCTTTTGTAACAAGTGGATGAATTGTCGGTTGTCTTTTTGTGAGAATCTTCCAGAAATTACTTTATTTTTTTATGTTAGGTGTGTCAAAGTAGTATTTTTTACGGGACAAATTTTAAACTCTAGAAGTGCAATTATTTTATGATGGAGGAAGTACTAAGCATGCATGATGGAGTGCATCTTAAATAAGGTGACTGTGACGGATCGGATTGGACTAAAATTTTGTGTTTAGAGGGAATATCAAGTGTTCTGCAAAAATACCACCTATTATCCACCACTCCTATTTCTAAATTAACCCGAAGTACTTGAGTTTATAAATTATCCACCTTTACCATTAAAAAGTTAGTCAAAATACCCACATACATGCTTCTCCTTTTCCCACAGCTAATTAAAGGGTACATTCCTCCCACGACATGTATTTAAATTTTGAGATACTATAGTCGCGTATATTTCTCTGATTAATACGATAATTTCTAGTCTGCGAGAGCAAATGTGGAAGTTAATTTGGTTGGCCAATTACTAATGTAGTATAGATACGTAGTATTCACATGATGCAGTATTCCGCGCATGATCATCTTATAAACAGGTAAGGTGCGCACGCGGAGGCATCCTTCAACTTATGAGAGGGTGTCATAAGAGATCCATCAACCGTAGAATCACATGTCCGCAACTTTTGCGCTTATTGTTAAATATAGTATGTACTGTTCATAGGATTTATTTCGCACACATACATGAATGCCTTAGGTCCTGTTTGATATAGCTTCTTCTCCTAAAACGGCTCCTAAAGCAGTTTCTCTGATGAAGTTGAAGTTGTTTTTAAAATTGTTTGGCGAAACGTGGGTCTGCGGGAGAAGCTGGCAAAGCTACGATTTCCAGCTTCTCCTCCCCAGTGTAAGCCGGCAACAGCTTTATTCGGTCCTTCATGCATAAAGTTGTTGAAAAATAGCTGTTTGATATAGCTTCACTTAAAGCTCTTTGTGAAGCCATTTATGAAGCTATGCCAAAAGAACGTCCTTAATATAAAATACGTGTGATGCACGTTCTAGGAAAAAAAACGTACTAGTGGATCAAGACGTTTGCACAAGCCATCAGTACATGAGGTCTTCCCCTGATTAGGGGTGGATGTCGACGGGTCGCTCCAACCGCTCGGCTCGGCTCGTTACTGAAACGAGCAAAAACTGTAGCTCGGCTCGGCTCGCTACGAGCTCGAGCCGGCTCGTTTTGGCTCGCGAGCCCACCCTGTTCCTTAACTCCAGCCGCCCGACACGACGTCGGTGAGGCCGAGCTCGGCCATGGAGACCGGAGAGGAGGTCGAGCAGCGTGACTGAGGTCCTACCGCAGCTCGGATCGCTTTGGGTTGCGAGCATCCGCCTCCCGCGCGGCAAGGTAGCACCGTACTGGAACTAGGCTGCGGCGTGGTGGTCTCGGCGGCGGCGGCGGAGGTGGCGTGGTGGTGGAGCTCGGCGGCCGCCGGCGGTCGCGGCAGCGTCGTCGTCGACTTTGTGGTGGTCCGCGGCGTGGACTAGGCAATATAGGGATCTCAGGTCGACGAACGAGCGGGTGAGCGGGCAGCCAGAGGCGGCGGCGCCCTGTACGAATCGAAATCGAAGCTACGGACGGCGGCGCGTGCGATCTGCGACGTGTGCTAGGGATCTCAATTTGTGCTTGCGTTGGCTGCGGATTGCGGAGAGATGGATGGCCGTACATGGAAACCAAAGACCTATTAATGTGGAGCGGAGGGAACTTAGGGGCCTTTTAATCTGTTCGATAATCGTCGCATGTGAGAGAAACCAGCGGAAGTCTGCACAGCCTGCAACTCGATTGGCTCGCGAGCTGCCCACGAGCAGCTCGAGCCAGCTCATTATAGGAAGCGAGCTAAATCTGCAGCTAGGCTCGTTACAAAACTCCATCGAGCCGAGCTGAGCTAATCACGAGCCGAGCCGAGCCGAGCGAGCTGCGAGCTTTTTATCCGGCCCCACCCCCGATGCACCTACGTATATAATAAATAAATGGACGGGGCATATCCGTTCTCTCACAGAATCCAGCAGCGCACCGCAAACACATTGTTCTAGTACTGCAATGCAAGAGTAATATAAATTATTGCACGGCGGGGAGGGAAGCGAACAAGAGCAAAAGAAAAGGCGAGGCAGCAGATAGATAGTGCCCCCTTTAGGCTAGGCGAAATCAAGAAAGATACTGTTGGCTAAAACGGCAGCAAACGGAACAATCATGCATGTCCGATCGATCTATCCAGGCAGCTACAGTGGCAGCCCCCTATGGCCCTAAGGCTCGGCTAGCTCCGCCGGTCGAGAGCAAAAGCTCGAGGCCTTTCAGCCTTTGCCGGCCTCCAGTCCCTGGCTGCAGTCCTGCAGCGGCGTCGTCTTCTCCTCTGGCCCTCGCTCTATCCTCCTCCTCTTCTACTTTTTGAACCCATGACATACCGTATTTTCTTGAACTATGTAACCTTTTTAGTTTCATGCACTTGCTACCACCTCTCTTCAGGGGCGGATCTAGGGGGTGCGGGGCTCCAGCCCCCCGTAGCTGTTGCATCAATAGAGATGGTAGGGAGGATGGGAGAGAATAAGAGGGGAGGAAAGAAGAAAAATAGAAAGTTGGAGGAGGAAGGAACTCAACCCCCTCCCTATGCTGCATTCGCCATTACCTATCTTTCAAGTTCGATTTTACCGGCCACTCTAGTGCATGCTAAAAGTTAGATATCGTATTTTTCTCTAATGTACAATATCATGCTAGTCGTGTGCCAAATATCATGACCACAGTTAGCTCTTACAAGTTTAGTCTCACAGATGTTAATACTAAATATTGTAATAAGAAAGCTAAAATATGGGTTTTCAGCCATTTTCTGATGCATAATTTTGCCCTGATTTTTTTTAAGCATTGTAATTTTCAGACGGAATGATAGTTCAGGAAGAGAGGACGTTAGGAAACTGTGAGAAGTGATAAGGAAGTGTGAGGCGCGAGAATCATAAACATCAAGTGCCAATTGGCAAGTGAAGGAGTTCATGAGGTATCGGACAAGCAAATTTATTTCTTTTAACTAATAAGCTTGTCATAAACATCTTATACAACATTACAGAAGGGAGCAAAATAGAGCAGCACATTTCTTAGCGCATAGTTCGTTCTCGCAAGGAGTTGTCATCCGTGTCTGGATTAGGCATAGTCCAGAGGTAGTGGCCTCTTCTGTTACTGATGACTGTAACTTTGTGTTGAGTTAATGAGATCCACCTCAATTCGTAAAAAAAAAATCATATATTTAAGAACACCAGTAAGTATCAAGCATTATACCTACCTAAGTATGGTAATATAGCATGCACCTTTTCTATTCTCCAATCTAGGGATAATGTATTGATGTGTAAAACTTCAATAAGGACAAAGGGATGATAGGAGAGAAAAGGAATCGCCGGTGGCAAAAGCTGAACTGGTAGGGTATGTTTAAAGTTGTGCTTATGCAAGCATGCACGTTGCTCCAAATCGGTAACAAAACAAGCGCCGGTACTGTGCGCGGCACACGCACCACAACACGCTTGCCCCTCATGGCACCAACCTAGCGCGGCTTCGGCTAGCTACTGTACCCTGCAATAATAAAACTTGCCCACGGAACGGCGTTGATCTGCTCCTAGTCCTTGTAGATGACATGATGCTTCGGCCTGCGTACAAGTGTTCAGCGATCAACATCTAACGCAACATGCCAAGATCTGATAAAAACAAAAGGGGCACAGGTCGCTACAGCTTTATTACAAAACCACAGAAAAGAGAAAGAAACAAAACGCCACGATGGACAGACGACGACGCGTACAATAATGAAGCTACCGCACTCGATGATTAGCTAGCTATAATCACTCGCTGCCATGCACGGCCCAGATCGATCGGCCACTAACGATTCCCAAGATTAGCCGGCTAAATCCTAGCAGCTCCGATCCCCATCAGGCGACGGCGGCGTTGCTGGTCCATTGCCTGCCGCCGCCGGGGCTCCACTTGGGGCACTTGGGGCTCAGGTAGCGGGCCTGCACCCGGCCGTCGAGCAGCTCCACCAGGGGGCCCGGGCGCACGCACCGGGGCGCCTTGTACTGGTTGATGGACGCGCCGCGGGCGAGCGCGTAGTCCATGAGCTTGTCGAACGTGCCCTCCGAGACCACGCGGATCTCCAGCGGCCCGATGGAGCGGTCGGCGGCGCGGCCCTGCCGGTAGACGCTGTTCAGCGCCTCCTCCACGGCGAGGCAGCAGTCCTCGAACACCGACGCCGGCACGGGCGTCGCGCCGCCGCCGCGGAGCTCCCAGAAGAGCACGTAGTGGCCCGGGATGGTGGCCGCGTCCGCGTAGCTCGTGTACTCCACCAGCGACGCGCCGAACGGGGCCAGGTGCTGCACCGCGCCGGCCACCGCCGCGTGCAGCTCCGCCTCGTCGGTCTTGTCGGAGTCGATGCTCAGCACCACGTTCTTGCGGCGCACGAAGTTGAACATGGGCGCCTGGTTCTTGAACCCGGCCACGCGCAGCACGTCGCCCACGCGATAGCGATACAGCCCTGCGCCGTCACGGTCACACGCGCACACGCACTTGTTTAGCGATAGTGTCACGGCACACTTTTCGATCGGCAGCTGTTTCATTCATCAGCCGGAGAATATATGAACGAAGCAGGCAGGCAGGCACGCTCACCGGAGTAGGTGGTGACGACGAGCTCGTACTCGTGGCCGAGCTTGACGTCGACGAGGTCCACGAGGTCGCGGTGGTGGGGCTCGCCGGCGGCGGAGTGGACGGGGAGGAACTCGAAGTAGCCCATCGTGGGGATCAGGGTGTAGGCGACCTCGCTGGGCTTGCACATCGGGTTGAGGTTGATGCCGAAGTAGCACTCAGAGGAGGCGTACATGGTGCACGTCAGCGGCAGGCCGCCGCCGTAGAACTCGAGCGTGGGGATGTACTGCGCCATGGCGCCGGTGACGATGACGTCGATGTACTTGGTGTTGGGCCACACCCTCCGGATGATGCCCTCCCACGACGGCCTGGCGCACTCGGCCTCGACCGCGTCGGCGAGCGCCGGGTCCGCGCGGAGCACGCGCTCCACGGCGGCGCGCACGGACCGGTCGGTGATCTCGGCGTCCAGCGTGCCGGCGCGGATGTCGCGGCACAGGCGCTGCCAGTGCTTCTCCAGGAAGCGGATGGCGCGGAGGAAGCCCGACGCGAAGACGGCGCCCACGCGGAGCACGTCGGCGCGGTGCACGAGGCCGCAGAGCAGCTGCGCGTACATGCTCTGGTAAGCGTCCACACAAAGGACGGCCCCGTCGGGGCTGGTGTACACGGTGTAGGGGTCGTGCGGGCGCTCCAGGAAGTGGCGGCTCCGGTAGAAGCTCGTGAGGACGGGACGCGCCGGGAGGCCGGCCGGCGTGCGCGACTCCGCCTTGACGAAGTAGAGGTACATGCACTTGCCCTTGTCCAGCCCCGGCACGGCCTGGCTCATGACCGGCATGAGCAGGCTGTAGAGCAGCGAGCGCCGGTCCATCTCGTCGGCGATCGACGGCATCAGCTTCCGCTCCCCTCCCGACGTGCCGGAGCTGCGCGAATCGAGACGATCAGTCAGTCGCTACCACGTCGGCCTCGCACGCGCGGGCGCACGCGTCCGTCGGGGTCCGCCGGCGCGCACGTCGATCAAAGGCGCGAGATCGAGCAACGTACCTGGTGAGGAACTCGCGGATGGGCTTGCCGGAGAGGATGGGCGAGGTGTCGCCGTTGGCGATGCGCAGGACGTCCTGGAGGATGTCCTCGTAGGTGACGAGCGGCGCGGCGCGGAGGAACGCCTCGGCGGCGCCCGGCGCGTCCCCCGCGACGCCCAGGCGGCGCAGGTACTCCGCCGGGGCGTTCTGCGCCAGGATCTCCGCCAGCACGCGGCGCTGCACCTGGGCCGCGCCCGCCGTCACACGCTCGATGTACTCGAGCGCCTCGCGGTGCGCCTCGGGCGCCGCCGCCGTGTCTCGCATGGCGCCCGGCGCCTCCGGCATGTCTCTCTCTGCTGGCGCGCCGCTGGTTCTGTCGTGTAGCTAGGCTAGCTCGTGGCAAGCTTCTCTCTCTCTCTCTCTCGCTCGGTCGGTCGTTCTCGAGTGGCAAGTGATCGGTGGGCTAGCTAGTGTGAGATCAAGCTCGTGTTCTTGTGTGACGGGAAGGCCAGTGGGGTGTGCGCTATTTATAGATGGCCTGGCCAGGGGGCGCTCGGGAGGGCGGATGGCATCGTGCCTGGCCCGTGCTGCCACTGTTTGTGTCCTGTAGCGCTTGTCCCGTACGTACGAAATGGAATATCACTTTCGGGAAAAAAAGTTTGAAATTACTTTTTCTTTGGATAACGAGTAATCAAATGGTTTTATTTGCCAGTACCCTGCACCTGTATGCGAGAGGTTTTCGATCGATTTCATGGCGATCCGTTGGACGTATACGGAAGAGGCGTGGTTTCTATGATTGAGTCACAGAAATGATGTGTAGGATGCAAGTGGCAAAACAGTTCGTTCCGGCGCGATTCAGGTTACACGTCTTACGATCTGCATGATCCTCTCCGCTTGTGATCACGCGTTAGGAACAATATACCAGCACGCGCTATGCAGCCAGAATTTGATTTATATATACGTTTTCTCGAATTGAGTTTTTTCTCTTTTTAGTTTGAGATGTAAGTTTTCACAAATCGGAAATGACGATGATGTATGTTGTATTATATTCTAATGCATCCACAACTCAGCATCAATCATTGGTACAACTGGTTCCTAGTGCACTCTTATCATGCTTAAGTATTGGACGGCCCATACTATTATCCGGATTTCTCTTGGTGGTATATTTCCGTGAATAGCAACAATGGCCCCTTTTAACCCAATTGGTAATCGACAGTAGTATCCTAGAAAATAAGTAATTTTGCTCGAGCGAACCACCTCTTGATTTGGTGGTAAAGGCGTGACTCCAACCACCGGTGTTGATAAAAGAAAAACTGAAAATATTTTACACGACCACGCTTCATGGCATATGATTGTGGTGTGCGTGTGTGTGGTGCGTCATTCGTGATATGTGTGTTTGTTTCTTAAAGTGTTTTGCTTAGTGTGATGGTCGTAAGGAAAAATGATTCTTTTGCAAGGAATTGTATTTTGCTCTCCTTGTAGCTTTTTTAAGAAATTGTTTCCTTCTAGTTTCGTGCTAAAATCTTGAGATCAGCACCATCAGATTTAAGGTTTTTAAATTAATTTGCTTAGTGCCAAAGGTTTTTAAATTAATTTGCTTAGTGCCAAAGTAGTGGGAGATGTAAATATACAACACACACACATACACACACACACTCACTATCTTGTTGATATGATACGGCGAAGGCGCTACAAACTCAGCGCTTTCACCTTGCCTCCGGTGGCCCTAACAGCGGGAGGGATTTTGTATTGCGTTCAACGCCGCCGCTTCGCCGGCTTTGGGACCAGCTCATCGATCGATGATATCCTCGGATGGCTTGGTCGTACCTTCACGCCGAAGCCCCTTGAATTGAGGAAAAAGCTGCTGATCTCGATCGATCTCCGGCTGTGTGTGTGTGTATTTTGATTTCTGAATCTGTACAGGTTGAACGGACATTGCAGAAGATCGAGATTGAGTTGCAGGTGTTTTGCAGCGAAGGTTGGTGGTGGGACTGAATCCAAGGAGGCCGCTGGGCTGGAGATTGAGACGGAGAAGGAGCTGCGCGCGAGGGCGAGGCAGGCAGGCGAGCAGGTCACCTGGAAGTAAATGGTTGCCGGCAGCGCCCCGCAGACACGGCGGGCGGGGGCCTTTGCGTGCCGCGATGGCGCGCGCGCCTGCCGGGCGATGGGTCGGCAACAGTAGCGGTTCCCGGTGAGCAGGGACAGCGCGCCAGCCCCGCCGGCGCCGGGGGCGTCCGTCCCCGCCCGTACCGTACTGAAGGCATACAGCTCGCAGCCGCAGTTGGTGGGCTCGATCGCCCGGCACATGCGCCTGTGTCCTATAGTATGAACGTGGATTGTTTACAGCTTAATTTATACATGCCGTCGTCGTAGTGAAAGTTGAGGATGATGATCGAGTTCGGATGAGGCGACCGTCTCGCTGCGGCCCAGGTGTCATCTAGGAGCTAGTACATATGCAAGGATTGTGGTGAGGTCAGTTGGGAAAAGAATGGCGTCTCTTCTTGTTCAAGAATCAAGATAGTGGGTCTAGTCTTTTGAGAAAAATCGTCTCACTTAGCGATCGCCGCACGTCGGATCGGATCGGTTTTGGCACCAGCAGCAGAAGAACAATCAATTCAAACACCGCCCTGGCATGCATCCCTTTCGAGCTCCAACAACGTAACCACACCGCCGAACAGCACGCAAGAACACTGACTGGAGCTCGGAGCAGACAAGTGCACAAATGTATCCGCCGGAGAGAGGATGCCGGTCCAGATCCGGCCATCCAGAGGACACGTCGGAGCGAGCTAGTCACCGGCGACGGCAGCCCAATAACGACACTCCTAAATACATGCGACGACAAGTAGTGCTATACTATACGTACTACTCTTGATAGCTACCGCCGTAAGCCTGCATATTTGCGGCCGCCCGGTGACCACCACCTCGACGGCCAGTGGCGGCGCTAGCTGTGCCCCGGCCGGCCACATCCATCCATGCCGGCCGCCAACTCACCTAGCCCAACACACGAACACGAGCTAGCGTGCCTTCCTCGGTCTTCACGTACGCGGATGTAACAGAAAAGTTACGTTAAAAAAACTGGAAGACAGGCTGCGGCGGCAGATGAGCGCCAAGCTAGTAGCTCTGGGCAGCGCGAGAGGCCGGCCGGGCAAGGGACCGACCGAGGAGAGCCCGAGACGCGATCCACATCCTGTACGTACGTAGCTTTTGATGCAGCTATAGCTCGCAGCATGTTGTACAGGCGTAGGATTAGGATTAGGAGGAGTTGTTTACGGCTAACACCACTACTGATGAGCCCGTTGCCGGGGCTCCTGTCCCCCGCAACCGCGTCCCGGACCTCAGCCAGCGTAGTATTGTAGCGATGGCTAATCCAGCTTAAGCTTGGCTGCCTTTGCGTTGTCTCCCAGAGGCTACCTATCTAGTATCTAGCTAGCTGCAAGTAATGAACTGCTAGCACCATATCTCCTAAGAGCAAGTATTATGGTAGGCTAGAAGCAGGCTGAATGCTGAGGTGGAGAGAAGAGAAGAGGAGAAAGAGAAAAAGTGGGTTGTAAACTTACAGACTGCTTTGACACAAGAACCAAAAAAATATGTGAGAGAAATAAATAAGCCATGTATTAATGGTCAAAACTTAACTATTATATGAGTGGGCTGAGAGATGGGCTGTAAACATCTTACAGCCAGCAGCTAGCTGAATTATTAATCTTGCTCTAATATACTCTACAATGATCAGTACTGCTATCTACTCGATGTCCTCTCATGTTCTCATTGGTTTCGTGTACATCCCTTGATGGAAAAACATACAATAGTAAGCAACTTGGTTAGTAACTTAGGACCAAGTTCACTTTTTTTTTATTTGCAGCTAGTTCTTAAGGAGGTACTCCATCTGTCCTAAAATATAAGGCATTTTACTTTATCATAAGTTAAAGTAGTCTAAATTTGACCAAATTTATACAGAAAAATATTAACATCTAACACATCAAATAAGTAAACTATGAAAGTATATTTCATATTAGATCTAATTAATCTCATCTGACATTCTAAATATTATTACTTTTTTCTATAAATTTGGTCAAACTCAGACCAGTTTGACTTAGAATAAAGTAAAATGCCTTACATTTCAGGATGGAGGGAGTAGCACGTAGGGAGTTGGTTTTCATATATTGTTAGAACTAGAATTGGGACTGGCGTCGACTCTCGAACAGTGACTCGAACACCCCTGAAGCAACAAAAATAATAGATGCCATAACCAACGATTTACAAAACACGAACAAGTGCATCGAGGCACAATATTAGGGTATGGCTAACGGTGTTCTCCCCATAACGATAGCGAAGATCGTTGCATCCAGGGACATCGAGCTCCCATGGTCTGATCAATAATCGTCCGTGGGCAGTCTATGACTACATACTTGTCTGCCACCAAATCATTTCACGGTTACAACGGGGACTATCTTTAATTTGGACCCGTAGATTGCCAACCGAGATTTCATACTCCTATTCAACTACACCAACTCAACACGTAGTGCTAACGTTGACTAGTCCCCCTCTTCTCTCCCCCCCTATTGACTAATCCCCAGGTCATTGAACGAAACACCAAGTCTCCTATTATAAACCGAGCACGTTCCTGCTGACTTCGTGACATTGACAGAGGCTTGATTTAATTTGCTCGTGGCTAGCACAGTTTGGTTTTGCATATCGATCTACTAAATCTATCCAGGGATTGATTTTATATTTCCACTGGGCCTGTGGGGATAAGTTTATATATATGTTCCGCCCGGTCTGATTCATATCTGACATTTAGGGCGTGTGTTGTGCACTGGAGGTGGAGGTTGTCCAATCAATTTGGATTCGTAAGAAGAGATAATCCGTTTCTATTTCAGATATGAAGGGATTCTGTTCTGTCTAAGCTAGTATACGTCCAGCTTTCTATCCAAGCAAACACTTGTTTAAAATCAAACTCTACAAAAATAAATAAGTCGCCCCTGTGACAATGGATGGAGTTATCTATTATACGATGGTCGGCACTAATATGTGTGCTCCCTACTCCATGCCTTCGCACGTTGACACTTACTGATATAAATACTACTACGTCCAGATATGAATGCTAGCTCGACACTTCGCCAAGATCTGATCGTGCTTCTGAAACTTTGATCTTCGAAGTTTTTAAAATATTTGGCTTGTAGACATAAAAATCATATGCATAGATTTGTCTTGAAAAGTATATTTCGCAAACCCCCCTATGTTTAGTAAATATTATAAGTACTAGAAAATATAGTGGCCAGAAATTACGGTTTGGTGACTAAGTCCATCGCATCAAGTATTTATGATCAAGATAGTAAGAATGTCTATGTTGCAGGGATCTTTCCTTTGTGATTTTCCAAAGTAGTATTCTGTCAAAAAAAAAAGGGGGGGTGCGGACTGCAAAATGTGAAATGTTTATAAACCTTATCAAATTATAAAATTATGTAAGTATTTAAAGAAAACGTACACACTATATATATATATATTTTTTTTTGAAAATAAACACACTATATATATATATTTTGAAAATAAACACACACTATATATATATAATCTGGCTGAGGATACCAAGGAGATTTTTCACGTAACTATCTTTTGTTATTCTATCTGTTTTTACATCTTCTTTAATAAAATCGCTATATCTCCTGCCATCCTTATCAAAAGAAAAAAATAAACAGCAGATGTTTCCAAAGTTTGGCTAGTATATGCCTATAACGGAGTGTATCTGTGACTAGAGGTGCACACACTGGATGCAGTTGCTGCCGAGAAGGATGCTTGATTGCATATGCGTCTTGTTGTGACCTCTCTAAAGAGAAGCACGGAGACGGGCGTATCTCTCTCGCCGTAAAAAACAGCGGCTAATTAAGCAGAACACGTAACAATAATGGCCACTCAGTTCAAATCGATGTACTCCACTGTTCCCTACCCAGAGCAACTTGGGTGATTATAAAGGGCTTATGTGCTCCCCATAAACCATGGATGCTCATGCTCTCTTAGCTTTTGGATGAAAGCTGCTCCTCCTGTTACGTGTTACTAATTCTAGCCGGAGACAGCATGCAAGTAGCTGCATATATGCATCCTTGTCCACAAATAAGTAGTCTATTGCCTATGGGCCACCATAAACTAAACAACATTGCCACCAACAAGCATATAGGTCATCAGTGATATGATTAGATCTAAGTACCTAAGAATGCAATCTAGGCTTATTAGCTAGTGATTGGTGGTCTATCTAGCATCAGTTGCAGTGGCAAATATTGGAGGCTAGATGCATGTCTCTCTGCAACAGCTCAATTCTTCTAATCCTGGCCGTACACTGCCTAGCTTTGGGCCGCTAGTTAGTTGCTCTTGGCCGGTCAAATGAAATGTGGCTTTACTAGTAGCTAATAATAAAGCGCGCCCTTAATGCTTCTGCTGGGACAGTATGATTGCAATCTTTCTGGGGGGGAATAATCCGGCCGGCCGGCCGGCTAAGCTTTCCTAACGATCTTGTCTTTCTTAAGTTAAGCAACGCATGCAACTAGTAATTTGATGTTTGATGCTGAGCCCTGATTGGTTCCCCCTCTACTGTCACTCATCGCTTTCTTCCTCGATCGATCGATCAGCCACCAGCATCGTCTCGGCTGCCAAAGACGCCTGATGTGCATGTACACATGGACCCTGTCATGTCGTACGTACGTGTACCTCACGAGAGCTGTACTTCGTCGATCCCTACGGCACTACCGTTCATCCACCATCATCCATATATATCTTTGGTTCCACGCACTGATCGACGGACAAGGCAGGCGTGCGGCTGCGGTTGGCGCCGGCGCACGGCATCGCACGGCCGCGGACAGCGACGGCCGGCCGGCGCGAGCCGTCGGCGGCAGAGAGCTAGATCGACCCGGGACGGCGACGTCGCGCCGAAGAGGGACAGAGGGTACACCGCCGGCCGGCAGCCTTCCTGATCGATCCACCGCGTTCCGCCGTCGCTAGCTGCACGCGTAGCCAGCAGCCAGCTACAACTACAAGGCTAGCCCGCATGTCGAGTAGCCGCTAGCTGTAGCCTTTCCCACGGCCGGCCACTGAGCCGGTGCGGTGGCATGGCCGTGGCGACGCATGCGACGGCCATGGCGCTCCCTGTCTCGGAATATCATGGAGCCAGCCAAGCCAAGCCCCGGCTGCCGCCCGTACGTCCCGACGAATCGCCCCCGTCCCCAGATTGGCCGGGTCAAAAGGCGGTCGCGGCCCGCGCGGATCGAGCGCGAGCGCCCCCGGCCGGCAAGATCTCGGGGCTCCTGCTCGGCCGCGCCTGGGCGCCACGATTTCCATCCAGATCACGCCCGCGCCTTTCCGGCTGACGCGACGCGAGGTACCAGTAGCTCGCGCTAGTGCGCGCGCATGGTGGCTGGCTGCCCTACCTACTACGGCTACGCGCAGGGCCTACCTCCCGTCGCGTCGCGTCGCGTCGTCCAGAGATCTGCGAGAATAATCTGCCCTGACTCCGTGTCCCTAACCTAGCTAGCTGCATTTCCGTTGAAAATGACACAGTGCCACCAAAAGATTATCCGTGCAGTACGTTCGTGTACATGGATGCCATGCCAGTGGCACGACCTTTATCTGAAACCTGCTAGTTGGCCGCTAGCCGCTACCAGCGAGTAGGGGCGCCGCCGTGTCACCCTGTCGAGTGTCGAGGGCTCCGCCGGGCCATACGTACACGGCGGCCGCCGGTGCGCGCGTACGCTCGTACGCCCGCACGCACGGGGACCGTGCACAGTGGCGCCCCGCGCGCGCGCGGATGCCGATAATGGCTGGCGACCGCGACCGCGACGGGCGCCCACACGGTCACGCCGGGCCACGTCGGCAAGTACGTGCAGAGAGCGCGGGGCGGGCGACGACCGGTCACGTCGCGTGTCCGCGCCCGGCGACATGTCGGGGCATTCCTTTTGGCTGCCCCTCCCCCTGTGCCGCGGCCGGCACATGGCTGCCACCCGCGGCGGCCGTGTGCCCCAGCCCATTTACCCCCCACTCCCCCCAAGTCCTCCCCGCGGCGCCCCCGCGCCACGCGCTACGGACGACGACAACGCCGGCCGGCCGGAGACACCGGAGCCCTCGCTCGGCCGGTGCGCGCGGATGGATCGCGCCCGGCGGACCGGCGCCGCGGACGCCAGCGGGAGCGTGAACTGGTGTCGCGCGTGCGGTCGCTGTCCGCGCCCCGCCTTTCGGAAAGGCGGGCCGGGGCGCGGCAGCTAGCATCTGTGGCCGTGGCCTCTCGACGTGCGCCTGCGGTTCCGCACTTCCGCGCCGCTGGTCACTTGCTGGCTCCGCGCCTCCGCGCCAACTGTCTCGCCGCACCAGGGGGGCGGCCGGCCGGGGGCAGAACTGCGGTGGCGCGGCGCCGCTGGCTCGTTCCGGGAGGCGGGAGCGTGGCCACGGCGGCGGCGCGCAGTAGCGCCATCGCACCAGCAGATACAAGACGGCCGGGGGCACCCGCCTAGACCTATAGCTAGCTGCACGTAGGGGGTATCAAATCAGTGTCTCGGATTAGCTGGTGCAGATAAGGCACCGTGACCTGCGCGACGTCATGGCTCGGGGAGCACAGTGGACGACGAGCGGGCACGGGGCAGGGCAAGTGGCCGCCACATACCCACGCGGGCCAAGTGGAAGCGGCCGCTTTCAGGCATCCGCTTTTCCGGCCGGTACGTGTGTACTTGCATCGGCGTGCCCAGTCGCGAGCAACTCGGCCGTGGGCCGAGCTTGCCAAGCGAGCTGCGTGGCGGCGGCCCGCTCTCAGCTGTCTTTTTTTTTCTCTGAATTTTTCTTTCCCCAGGAAAGAGGTGGGCCGAAAGTAATTCCAGGTCCACTCTGTGCGGCTCTCGCTACTGTTGGCCCAATGCTGGAGCGTAAAATGGGCGGTCAACGTCAACTTGTAAACTCCAATTAAGATTAAGATTAGCGTGCACTTGTACGTTTTTAAACTCTGGGCCGCAGATTTTTTTATAAAAAACAAAACCTATGCCAGCGACCAAGACGACTAACTATGTAGTATTTACAGAGAATCACACGGAGTTTTGATCACAATCACCAACTCTTGGATGTCGAATAATCCTAGATTCATTGCTAAATAATGCCTCAGCCGTCCGTCGAGCTTCCACTCTCATCAGTACCGACTGATGGGGCTGCATGATTAACGCGAAGCATGCAGAACGCGCGGTTCAACTCCTCGAGTTGACTTGGTGGACTGTTGACTAACCGGCCACCAAACAAGTCCACTCGATCGATCACTTGCATCGCCAGGAAAGTCAGGGCTCGACTGAGAAGAACTGGGCGGTAATCTGCAGGCCACATCTCGTATTCATGAGACCGAGTGGCAGTCACGGTCGCGGATCTTTAAAGGAGACCGCTGAAAGGACAAGAGCTCTCTGTCGTCTCTGATTGCGTTGCCGGGCTAATTTGACAGGTCTTGACTTTGTGACTTGTGAAGGACTATATAATGTACTGGAGTATATACTTGAGAACAAGGCTGATTTTTGCACGGTGACCTAGAGCACTGAAGTTCGCGGGGACACGATGCCCAGAACGGAACAAGGTTCGTTGCCAAGGCTTACGACCGCAGCAGGAACAGGGATTCTGAAAGTGTGCGATAACGCAGTTGCGTATAAAATGAGCAGTCACGGCCACAAACTCGTCATGCCTGTACCGATAGCCGGTGTGCTGTCGTTGACTCCTCATCGGGATTAACTATATTCTGCAGCTAGTTCTGCGAAGCCGCTAGTTCTGGTCGCAACTAACCTTGTCAGGTTGCAGCCGCCTTGAAGTAGTTAATTCGGTTGATTAGCCTAGCCCCGCCGCGGCCGTCGACCTCCTCTCTTTGTCGTCTCCGGCGACAGCCGGTCCCCGCCCGCCGCGTCGTGACGCCAACCGAAGCGGATTCTGGCGATGCGCATGTCGAATTGTCTGTCGATAGAGAGCGTGCGATTTTCCTCCCTGCTTTGTGCAGTTGCATGCGCATCGACAACTGATAATGCTCCTGCTCTCCACGCGGTTCTCGTTGACGATCCCTCTCCGCTCTTGGCTACGCAAGAGAAGAGGCTGTTCGACCTGCTCCAAAAAGTCCAATCGGCCCAATTCCACCCGATCGGACTAGTGCCTATAGGGAGTCTCGGTGCCGGACTCGGCCAAGAACCAATCGCGCTGATTCAGTATCTTCAGGTTTTTCAGTTTCGTCAGGCAGGCGGCGATACATGCAGAGATTCCACGGCTACAGCAGCTTGCTTCAAGGTCAGACAGCCAGAGTAGCAGGCTACAAGATTGGCATTGGCATGGCACTACCGCTGGATGAGCGCAGTGCTGTGCAGTGTGCACTGCAGCAGGAAGGGCGGTGCGGAGCTGCGGTCGCCGACGGACGGGTGGTGCAGGCGGCGGCGGCGGTCGCTCTCGGACCTTTTGACCGCGAACGGAACACTGGCCGGCCTGCTGCCGGAGCCCGGACCGACGGTGTACGCCGTAGGCGACTGGAGGCACGCGCGCGTGCGAGACTCTGGGCCCCGCACGCCGGGCCCGGCGCAACGCCAGGCTGACGTCACCTACACGAAGGCAGCAATCAACAGACAACAATGCTGGCCTTCATAAAGAAAAGATCTACAGTCCCTGCACCCCTGCAGGCTAGCTGATGGCCACATAAGAATTTTGGCGTCAACGAGCAAAGCAGAGATTTTTGTTCAATAATAGAAAAAAGGTATATTTTTCATGCCCCAAGTAGTCAAGTATTGCAAGAGTATGACATTCACCCTTGAAGTTTTATTTGGTGCAAATCAACCCCTTAATTAATTAAACAGGTGCGTATCCCCACCTTAACTTAACAATAGTTTTGTGCCGTATAATATCGGTTTGGGTCATGTAACTATCTAACAAAATCATTGCTTAGTGATTTCTAATGTTGTGTTAAATCGCTATAATAGTTTAGTGTGAATCGATTCAGTTATTTTTTTTTGATAAATTTTTTATGGGTACTCAATTTAGAGGATTTAGTGAATTTTTTATGGGTTTTGTATATTCAACTCAGCATATTGCAGCTAGCCTAGCAGGGATTAGTCAGATGATTTGTGTGGCATAAATCATCATTAGATAGCACTAAACCATGGCTAAACTAAGGTGGGGATGATAAATACACCGGTTTATTTGGTTAAGGAGTTGATTTGCATCAAATAAAATATGAGGGGTAAATGAATTATGAATGTCACGCTTTTGTAATACTTGACGGATGGAAAATACTCTTTTTCCTTAATAAAAATAAAAACTGGAAGACGCGTCTGAGGTTGACTGAATGCCGTTGCTTTACACTTAGCACAGACCAGCGCGTCCAAACTTAGCTTGGTCGCAAGCAATGCAATAAATCACGCGGAGGCCGGCAAATCAGACCATACGCTACAATCATCGATGGACCACAGGGAAAACAAATGTTCACAATAACCTAGAAATGGTGGATGCAGAGCATTCCACTGATGCAGTTTTTTCTAGCGTTCCCACGACAATATCGCGTCTCCTTGTGACCAAGTCCCTAGACCCAGATGATATCCCAAGTTCCCAACCAGCCAACCTACATGTTCTTGTGCTCCGGTCATCCGTGCCACGCTCCTCCTCCACCAGCACCGGCATCCGCCATCGTCGACCGCTCTGTTGGGGGCTGGCCCCATTCCCGTCCCCTGTGTCAACTAGGGTCTCGAAATGTCGCCGGCCGCACTGTTCATCGACACGGTGCTCGGTGCTTGCGCGTGGCTGTACACGCACAGGACCAGCTACTAGCCTGATACCGTCCCGACCCGATCAAACAAAAAGCAAGGGCCTCACGACCACGCACAAACGATGCGTGCACCTAGTTTTAAGAAGAAGCCCAAAGGTCAGAAGCTTCAGAACTCGCAATCACAAGTCAGAGACCCCCTGTGGATGCCCTCCACAAGCTGATCGATCGCAAAGTCCACCGTGTGCGCCACGTTAACTTTCACTCCGATCCCGGCAAGCAAATACCCGCCGAATCCCTCAGCTCGACCACTGCTTGGCATATATACATCGTCGTCGGCGACGAGATTCCACTGCGGCGTACAACGAGAGGCGCTGGCGTGCCTCTCCCTCGAGAGCAGGCTGATCGTCCGATCCTCATGGCAGACGAGTGGTGGAGCTCCGCGCGTACCGGCGACGACGGCGCGTCGGCCTGCTCGACGGTCCGGGCGACGGACCAGGACGCCGCCGAGTCGGCGGCGACGAGTGCCACCTCGACGGACTATTTCCGGCCAGGTCTGCACGTCGGCGCCGCTGCCGCCGCCTCGCCGCCGTCCTTCCACGCCGATCCAGCCCCCCACATGGTGGATTGGACGCAAGCCTACATTATGTAAGCAGAGAATCTCAGCTTGCCGCGTTGTGTGTGTCCTCATCGATAGACCGTGGCGTACTGATCGATCGCCACGGTTGCATGCGTGGTGCATGGCGATTTGCTTGCTCGACAGGGGCGGCGGCAGAGCGGCTGGTGCAGAGGCGACCACCGGCTTCAGCGCGCTCCTGCAGCTTCACGGAGACGACGCGGGTCGCCACTTCCTGCTCGATCAACAGCCCGACGTCGTCGACGGCGCGGCGCCCGTGGCACGAGCGGCGGCGGCGTCGCGGAGCGCATCCCTGTACGCGGACAACCAGTACTCCAGCTACGGCGACGTGCCGGCGACGCCGATGACGAAGCCGTTCTCGCAGCAGCAACAGCAGCAGCAGCAGCACTTCTCCGGCTTGTTTGGCTCGTCGACGCGAAATTTCAGCGACATGCCGTCGAGGACGACGAAGCCGCTTCTGTTGCAGGCCTTGGAGCACAAAGCTTTTGAGGTACGACATGGGCCGGCGCCGCCGAGGCGCCGATTCTCTTGCACACCTACTGGCTCGCAGCTAACTAGGGTTTCTTCTGACGAGTTGGCCTTCGGTGCAGTCTCATAAGGAACCTTGCCAGGACGCCTGCTCCTCGACGAGAAGAAGTGTTCCCAACTCGCCGCCGCCGCCGGCGGCGGCGGCTAAGAAGCCCCGGATCGCGACGCCATCTCCCTTGCCGACCTTCAAGGTCTGCACCGGCCGGCCGCCGGCCTGTGACGCAATCGAAAGAGATTATATCATCTTCCACCTTCAATTATCAGGACAACTTTTAATTTCCAGCTCAACACAAGATATAAATTATCGTTAGCTATGATGATCATCAATCGGATCATGATTGCTTCTGATTATTCCCCGCGGGCAGGTGAGGAAAGAGAAGCTCGGGGACAGGATCACCGCGCTCCAGCAACTGGTCTCGCCTTTTGGAAAGGTACCCTTTTCTATTCTGTTCCCCCATTTCGATCGGTTACTACCCTCTTGTTCGTCATCCGATCGATCCCCTGGATTCCGCTCGAGCAAACATCGATCTCATTCCAAGCTGATAAACATATTCGATCCGTCGCATCCGCGGATTTTTAGACGGACACTGCATCGGTGCTTCACGAGGCCATCGAATACATCAGGTTCCTGCACGGTCAAGTAGCAGTAAGTATATACGGATTTATAGCTCATCACCATGATCAAATGACTGAACACAATTCATGGTCAATACATGTTTTCTAGCTGCAATTTTTGCGTGGTTTGAGCTAATGATCGAACCGACCCCTGCAGTCCATGAGCTCTCCGTATCTGAGGTGTGGACGCCCTGTGCAGCAGCTACTGCAGCAACAACAGGTATACGTGCCAGTTCCTAAGCATCATTTTGAGTGTAACGTTATATGTTCAGAATTCTTTCTCCCAGAATATTTTTCGGATTTTCTGTTCCTTATTTCCTCATACCAGGTACAAATTTCAGTTTTCCCCTTAAATTAATAAGGTTTAATTTCCTATCAGATCAAGGAGGGCTGCGAGGCAAACGAGGACCTGCGAAGCCGAGGGCTGTGCCTCGTCCCGGTGGCAAGCACTTATGCGGTGGCGGCGAGCGAGACGGCGCCGGAGTTCTGGCACCCTACCTTTGGGGGCACATTTCGGTAGAGACGGAGGCATGCATGTAGCTCTAGGTAGAGGGCGGGTATTTATGTAAGCGGCCGGTATTCTCGTGTCAGTAGTGTTGAAGCAACGCGAAAGGGTCTGTTCGACTCCCCGTGGGAGTAAATTTTCTAGGATCTAACGGCATTGTACTTTCAGTGGTAGGCGACGTTCCCATCAACAGCAAAACGTCTGTGGTGACTTCGTCAATCTCGAGTTTATGCCGGCTCAGTCTCTCGGAGGTGCTCATAGGAATAGGGTTGTATGTGTATTCATAGGGGTGAGTGTGCATGCGTGTTGTGAGCGTCTGCATCTATACCGTGTTTCTAAAAAAAAAAAATGTTGAAGCAACAGCAGATGAAAAACCTCACTGATCACGTGTGTACAAGGGTGTTTAGTTGGATTGAATTTGAATAGAATAAATTCAATCAGCATAGGTGAAGCCGAAAGACAAGGTGCACTTGCCTACACATAAGTATTCTAAGGCTAAGAAGGATATATTTGTTGGGGCAGGTTCAAAAGAGAATGATATGCTATTACAGCAGTACGAGTAAGCAGCTTTCGAAAGAATAATGTTATTGGTAGTATCTTTGTATTGACAAGTTGGGGTGGTGGATGGTAGGATGGCGCTAAAACTTGGAAGCAAAAAGGAGAGGTCAGCTTTGCAAGCATAGTGAGCAGTTAGCCTTTTTCGCAAAAGAAGTTATCACGAATTATTAGACAAGTACATTGCGTAACTTATTGAAAAGCATGCCTAGTAGCTGGATACTAATTTAAAATTGGAAAAAGGTCCTTTAGTATCATATCACCCCCACACCCTACCTGGCGTGATGCGTTTTTCCCATTGGAAAAGTTATCAAATAGCTTTTGTAAATTGAAATCTTTCGCAGTACGGATAATATGCCATCGTACTCCACGCTACTCTCTTGGTCTCTCCGCTCTGAAATAAGTGTCATTTCAGATTACACGTTTAAACTTTGACCACCAATCCCATTCTTAATATTTAAAATAAACTTTCAAAAAATAATATGGTTTTACTTGAAACGTAGTTTTCAGGATACTCCATTTGATGACATGGTCTATAAAGTGAAACGTTGAGTAGCTAACAATTTGTTTAAAAAATTATTATTTCAAATAGAATAAGTTATATATTACTTTTCATTGAAGATCTAGCTACTTGAACTTTATGTTTCAAAACTTTTAAACTTTTAGCTATTGATGGTCAGTTCTAAAATATATATAGGGCAAACCTAAAACTGCCTTATAATTTCTCATGACTCTCTCTGCATTAATTTTAGTGTATCGTGTCTAGGACACCATTTCTTTTACACAAAGAATGTGTCGATGCGCATTTTATTTCTTACCACTAGCAGGGAAGATGAACCTGTTTTCTTTAATGTTTCTGTCTTCTAGTTTTATTTTGTAATTTTAGTGACGCATAATCTGATAAATAATAATCAATACGTTCTGGGGAAATTCATAAACCCTCTCATATGTCGCCTTGATTTTGACCTTGCCGCCCAATAGTGATTTTTATTATTGTATAAGCGCACCAAGTAATTCATCATGGTTGGGTTCCCTTTCTGTCCCCCTCATACATATAAGGCACTTAACGTTTTCAATGATGGAGAATGCTTTGATGATTACTCATACTTATGTATCTATTTGATGTCTTGCATGATAATTGGCTATGTATACTTATGTAGCATATATAGCTGGATGTTGAGTGTTTGCATGACTCCATATTTTGTATTGCCATTATCTCTGTTGTTTTTAGTCATTGTCTCAGCCCTTGAGGGGTGAAACTAAACAGAGGCAAAATAGCATGTAGGTCTCTACAACAAAAACTTCAAGGACGTGGGCTGGTAAGTGGGCCGAAACCAGCAAGGTGTTTCTTCCATCTGGTGGTAACCGAAGCGGGCTGGAGGGAGAGGATTATAGTATCATTTCATTTCGTCTCGGAACAGCTCGAAAAGAAGACAAATAAAAGAGCTTATACGATGATACCATGGGTATATCAAGCACAAATGCACAATCCGCATACCAAATCCAATCCACGAGCAGTTCAATCACGACCACAATAAGACCGACCGACCGAATCGCACGCCGCCGTATAGAGAGTGGCGAACGAGATCCACAAGAACAGCTATATGTAGATGTTGCACAGCCGCACAGGGTGTGTAACTGTATATGTAGGCGTAGCTACGCGCGAGCATGGGCATGGCCATGGCCATGGCGATCGCCCCGCCGGCGCCGGTGATGATAGATGGCGCGCGAGCCATCAGGCGGAGCCGCCCTTGAGCCTCTTGGCGATACCGGCGAAGTACTTGCCCTGGTGGAAGGCGTGCTCCAGCTCCACCTCCGTGGGCCACCGCGAGCCGTCCCCGGCGAACGTGCCGGCGCCGTACGGGCTGCCGCCCTGCACGCTGTCCATGCCGAACATCTTGGCGCCGAACGTGTACCCCACCGGCACGAACACCATCCCGTGGTGCGTCAGCTGCGTCACCGCCGTCAGCCTGACCAAGGGAAGACGTCAGCACGCTCACATATATTTATCCGTTCCGATCAGCGACGACGACTCACGGCGTGGTCTCCTGCCCGCCGCCCTGGGTGCCGGTGCTGAAGAAGATGCCGGCGGGCTTGCCGGCCAGGCTCTGCTCCCGCCACAGGCCGCCGGTGGCGTCGAAGAAGGCCTTCATCTGCGCGGCCATCATGCCGAAGCGCGTGGGGAACCCGAAGAGGATCCCGTCCGCCTCCGCGAGCTCCTGCGGCGTGATGATCGGCGCGTCCGGCTTCGGGGGCGCGCCCATCTTGCCGAGCACCTCCTCGGACAGAGTCTCAGGGACCTGTCGGCATGAATTTTTATTATTTTAACATGGCTCATCAGAAGCAGAATGGCAATTCGGTTCCCAAGCATGCAGGCTCGAATGACCATTAGAAACCAGAGATTATTGCAGTGTTGCCAACTACTCGAATACTACATGGATGTTGAGACTGACCTGCCATATCTTGACCTCCACGCCTTCGACAGAGGCGGCGCCTTTCTTGATCTCCTCAGCTAGCTTGGCAACATGCCCGTAAGTGGAGTAGAACCTATTGAAAAAATCGGTCATGAAGCAGGTCCATAACTTAACACCAATATATATGATTCAACTAACTACTTCAGCAAAGATGGCATATCCTACGGATAAAATTCATCAGGAATATTTGCCCCATGCCTCCAAATGGTATAAATATTCAGTAAACTGATGGTCCCCAATAACATTACCAGAAAAAATATATTTCAAGTGTCAATTAGGTATTTAGGTTAAAGATGTACTAGAAATAAAGAGACAAGTGTTACCCATCTTTTTATTCAAAGGTTTCTAGATGCTTTCACTTTTTCGGTAGTTGGACAATCCCACTCTGGCAGAAAATCTAATACATGGATGAATTATTATTACTTATATTAAACGATATTAAGTGGTTGTTTACCTTTTCAAGCTGTCATATACATGTGACCTCAACTAAAGAGATGTGATGTGGACTGACAGATACACTGATGTTTACCAATAACAGGATCCATGCACCCAAAACTAAACAAACAAGTGTGCCTGAGGAGACAAATAGTTCAGTATGTGTCATGGTGAATTGTACTTAGGTTCAAATATTCAGAAGACCAATGAACTTCATGGTCATAATATTTGACTATTAGTTATGCAATTGTTTGGGTTTGCGATGCAAATAAGGAAGAGATGAAAATTTGTGCATCAAGTAAAGGGTCCATGAGCTGATGTGAAAGTGGGAAGCAACAAGAGGTAGCAAACATGCATGCCTGGCCCATCCGAAGACAGAGTGGGATTGCACTGTTGTAGTGGAAAATCCACATCAACAGAAAAGGGCATCCGTGGATTTCATAATTGCCCACAAAAGAAAAAGCAATGCATCATTGAGGTGTTCTAGAAGCTCTGCATATACAGACAGAAACAACGGCATCAAATGTTTAATAGGAATAGGGTATGTGTAAGCAGTGCTGCTGAATTTTGATCATTGAAAGCAATAGAAACTGGAGCGAGCTAGCATTATTAAATGTGAAAAATACAAAAGCAGTTTAGGACACGCTTTAATTGTAGTTTTAGGTCAGTTTGCAACTGTTCTATAGTTCCAGCTCCATGAGCAGATGAAATTTGCTTCTTTACAAAAGACAGTTTTAGGACACGCTTAAAAATCCTTTTATTTGGAGATACTGGAAAATTGAAGGATTCCTTCTCATTTTAGGCCAGGTTTTATTTTGCTAGGATTTCCATCTCGAATAACTGATACGAATTGCACGCACATGAACAGAACAAAATAGTAAGAAAAATCCACGGATGCATTTAAGTTGAAACAAAGGGAAATACAGTTTAGTTGTAGCTATAGGCGGCCAGTGGAACCCAGATACAAATTCATCTTGTAATGATAGATTAACCTTGAGTGCAGTTAACATGTGGCTACTTTGCCTAATGCACATGTGGATTCCATCTTTTTTAATGTTTAATTTGCAGTGTGATAAAAATAAAAGCTCCACTGCTACATGTTTTTGGCTCCGAGCATTAAAAGAAAATTAAAAAGTTGGATTTGTAATTGGTCATGGCCAATAAGGCAATCACGCTCGGTAGCTGGTGGGAACAGGGAGTTGGTAAGGATATCATACATGACTCTGAATCAAATGGTTTTCAAAGCAACCGTCCATGATAATAGAAACCAAATCAAATCGCCGTGAGTCCCACTAATATTAGTGTTGATGTGAGCCACCAGAACTGTAAATCATTGCAAGAACACTCGCGGCATCGCCAATACATTCCGGCGAAAAATCTATCAGCATTTCCCACGACAAGAGGAAAAGATTTCGGTAAAGCTACCAGCCGGCCATGACTAGTTGCACGAATCGTTCCCACTTCCCACCACCGTTTGTTTGGGGCAGGCCTCCATCAAGGCATCACGGAGGGGCCGTGGCCGAACCCACCCTCGTGATGGAGACACTGACAGCCAAGAACTGAAACCCAAATTATTCAGTAGTCTGCTAAACCCTCCCCAACTACCTCAAGTCGATTGATCCTGGACACGGTGGCAATGATCGAAACTGAAACCTTCTCTGGACACATGAAGGTTGCGGAGAGCAATTTTTAAGAACAGAAATGCTCCAGCACAAGAATGGTTTGTCGTGAATTCTGATTACGGGACTGCTTCGATTCTATTCCAAACAACTGAGTTCAGCACCACGCGGTTCAATTTGATCCGAAGGCGTCGGCGGTTTCAGAGTTCGTAAAGGATTAAAAAAAAGATGAACAGGGGTGGGTGTCGCGGATACTTACACGACGTAGACCTTGACCGCCATTGGCGAAGGGCCGGAGCTCTTCGGATCTGAGATCTGGAGGTAGGCGAAGGATCGAGGACGGGGAGGCTGTGGCCTTGTCTTAGTTTAATGGGTTCGAGAAACGCAGCGTGCAGGCGAGAGGGGCAGGCGGATAGAGAGTATTTATAGGAGCAGCGGCCGGGCTCGCGTGCGGGTGACGTGGCGCCAGGTGCCGTCCAGCGTGCGTGCCGTCATGCCGTCGGTACTTCACGGCACTGCGCATCATTAGCGGTTTAAACACTTTCAGCGGCAGTTAATGTTACCGCGTACATTAACTGTTTCTGGAGCTTCCTTCGGAACACAGCAATTTCTTAACGGACCAGTGTTCGGTTTCTGCAGGAGCAGGACTCGTTAGGGGTAAAAAGAAAAAAAAAAAGATCCCATGCTCCGTAGAGAAGGCCCGAGTCGTCTCCGGTTACGTCAGGATGCCTCCGTGATCTCGCTGTCGCCACCAACACCCCTGACGGCGATTGACGCGGCCATGGTTCTGGAAGCAGCACGATGAGGTTGCCATTTCGGACAAAGATTTGGGAGGCCATGGAACAGAGAAGAGAACAGACTGATCGGTGGTGAGGGGCTGTGGGTCTTTGCATGGCGGGCCCGGCGTGCAGCCCGGAGCATTCATTTCACCACGGAGATAGGCATTTCACCCGGCGTATCTTTGCAGTAAAGCAGCCGCGTCAATGATGGCGGTCGGAGGCGGAGAAGAACTCCGGCGGCGATCCGCGCGACACCTGCACCCCGCTCTTGCTTCTCCGCCGGAGGATCCTTGACGCCGAAAAGGACCAGCAGGGCCAGGGCCACGGCGCATCAGCGTGAGCTGATGCGTTCATGGATGGAACGTTCGTGCCGTCGTGCGTAGCTTGAGCCTCAAGGCTGTCTGCACCATCCATCATTCGCGGCGAGCTCTGCTCCCCACTCTTTCGGCCGCCGGCCAGCCGGCCGCCCCGCGACCATCTGCTTAGGAGGCATGGTAGATCTCTAGGACTCTAGTTCGTTGTCAGTTGTCACCGAACACCGACAGAGAAGATGGAGTCGATCTGTACATCACCGACCGACAGGCGAGTTTTTTTTTTTTTGTTGAGAAAACCGACAGGCGAGCTTGTTCATCATCCCGGCTGCATGGGCCAGTTCTGGGAAGAGGCGACATATATGGCCCAATTGAACCATCCTAACACAGCCCAGTTAAGACTTCCAAGCGCATGGCCAACTGAATCGGAAGCCACGCTCAGCCCATCTATAGCCGAACGCTAGCTGATGCCCACGTACCACCACCCTCCAAGAAGAATATGGACAAATGGGCCGGCCTGATTGGAAGCCTTGTAGAGCCCAGATCTGCCTGCCACTTCTCGCTGGCAACAAAAACTGCAGCGTCCCGTCCCATTGGCACTGACCTGAACCTGACCACTACACGATACTAGAATCATAACGATGCTGTCAACCTGTCGTCGACCAGCGAGCTAGCTGCTGCTGCGCTAGTTCACCTCGCCGCGATGGCGCCCAACCACCGGCTCCGCCTCCGCCTCCGCCTCGCCGTGGGTCTTCTTCATCTTCTGCTTCTCCCCGCGGCTTCCCGCGCCAGGGACACCATCGCGCCGGGCCAGCCGCTCCGGGGCAACGACACGCTCGTCTCGTCGGGCACCGGCAGCTTCGCGCTCGGCTTCTTCTCCCCGCCGGGCTCCAACAACACCTACGTCGGCGTCTGGTACGCCAAGCTGCCCGTCCGCACCGTCGTCTGGGTCGCCAACCGCGCCGATCCGGTCCGCGGCGCCGCCGGCGCCACGCTCTCCGTGTCGTCCACCGGCTGCGCGCTCGCCGTCGCGGACGCCAACGGCACCGTGGTGTGGTCGGCGTCCCCGCCGGCCGACGCCGCGGAGGGCACGTGCGAGGCGCGGATCCAGGACGACGGCAACCTGGTGGTGTCGGACCAGCGCGGGCGCGTGGCGTGGCAGGGGTTCGACCACCCCACCGACACGCTCCTCCCGGGGATGCGGCTCGGGGTGGACTTCGCGGCGGGGAAGAACATGACGCTGACGGCGTGGGCGAGCCCCTCCGACCCGTCGCCGAGCCCCGTCGTGGCGGCGATGGACACGTCGGGCGACCCGGAGGTGTTCATCTGGAACGGGCCCACCAAGGTGTGGCGGTCGGGCCCCTGGGACGGCGTGCAGTTCACGGGCGTGCCGGACACCGTCACCTACAAGTCCCTGGGCTTCAGCTTCCGCTTCGTCAACGACGGCCGGGAGGCCACCTACAGCTTCCACGTCCGGGACGCGAGCATCGTGTCGCGGCTGGCGCTCAACAGCACGGGCGCCGGCGGCGGGCTGCTGCAGCGGTGGACGTGGCTGGACGCCGCCCGCGCGTGGAACCTCTACTGGTACGCGCCCAAGGACCAGTGCGACGCCGTGTCGCCGTGCGGGCCCAACGGGGTGTGCGACCCCAACGCGGTGCCGCCCTGCTCCTGCCTCCGCGGCTTCGTGCCGCGGTCGCCGGCGACGTGGGCGCTCCGGGACGGGCGGGATGGCTGCGTCCGGACCACGCCGCTGGACTGCGCCAACCGCACCGACGGCTTCGCGGTGCTCCCGCAAGCCAAGGTGCCCGACACGACGCAGGCGGTGGTGGACTTCAACGCCAGCCTGGAGCAGTGCCGGCAGCGGTGCCTGAGGAACTGCTCCTGCACGGCGTACGCCAGCGCCAACCTCACCGGCGAGCCAGGCCGCCGCGGCTGCGTCACGTGGACCGGCGGCCTCGGCGACCTCCGCGTGTACCCGGGCTTCGGACAGGACCTCTACTTCCGGCTCGCCGCCGCCGACCTCGGTACGTTGCGCATCTCCATCCATCACCTCGTCTCTCTGTACGTACACGTGCACAATCTTAGGTCCTCTTTGGCGTCATAAAAAAAACTTATTTTATTCCGTCCTCCCGTGCGATGATGCATTTGGTTGGTGAAAAACTTAGTTCCAGCTAATTCACTCATGCTATACCAACTAAAAAAAGACTATATATATAACCTCGTTAGCAGCACTGATCTAGCCTACTCCCTCCGTAAAAAAAATGCAACTCTCGCTTTCCGAGAAGTCAATCAATTTCAAGTTTGAACAAATTGATTCAAATTTTTTTTAATATTTGTATCTTCAAATAGATTTAGTATGAAAATATATTACATGACAAATCTAATGATACATATAGTTAATACTATTTTGTATAAATTTGGTCAAATTCGATGTTTGACTCCTCAGAAAATGAGAGTTGCATTTTTTTTGAGATGGAAGATGGAGGGAGTATGCTTTAGTTTCTTCAATAATTCCAGCATGTGTAGTTCATCCCATCAAACAGTAACCCATGGAGCCCACCCCACCCCCACCCGTACCCTATGTGAGCTCCCAATAATTTTACGGTGCTGGCAGCAGTGCCTGAGGAACTGATCCTACACGGCTTACGCCGGTGCCAACCTCACCGGCGAGCCAGCCTGGGCTAGCTGCTGCTGCGCTAGTTCACTTAGCCGCGATGGTGCCCAACCCCCCACCCCAACAAGCCCCCCAAAAAATTTTACAGTGCCGACAGCAATGCTTGAGGAGCTGCTCCTGCATGGCAGCGCCAATCGTTTAGTAGTGACTCTTTAATTTGTTTCTCTGGTGCCTCGTACTAGTACCTCAATGTCTTGGGAGACCTAGCAGCAAGTAGTTGGGCGGCGGCAGAAACGATGACGAGCTGCTAGTACCACTGCCGCATTTCTCTATCGCATGTGACACCGAAGTCGCCGCTGGCGGCCCCAGCCGCACCACATCGAGGCGGCCTCCTCTTGTAGTTGAGAAGAGGCTGATCAGAAGGAATCTGGAGACGAGGAGGATGCTGGCATCACGTTGTCACCCTCCACCTCCACATCCACGAGGACAACCGGCGGCCGCCGAGGGCGGCAAAGCAATTTATGATTTCATGTCTCCAGAAATATAGCGCTCTTAATATGATGAATATTGTTGACACAAATATGAAACTATCTACGAAGAGTCATATATTGCAAGCAGAGCTTTTGTCTTTTCAGCCTAACAACATTGCGCTGCATGGGGGATCTTTTATGTTATCAACCTAACGGGAACCCCCATTCGGGGCATGCTACCCGTAAATTAGGCTATGTGCGGTCGATTTCCACCTCGCTCTCCTTTTGGCTCCGCCACACCAGGTGCCAGCTAACTGGTGTGTTTGATCCCAGCCCACGTCAGCTGAGCTGACGTATATTTGGTCCACGCACCCTACCAAAGTTTGGACACATTTATTTTTTTAAAAAAACTGAACTGGTGGTGAAGTTTGTTTGAAAAAAACTACGAATCGCAAAAAGTTGTGAAACTTTTTTTGAACAACAAAGTGGAGAAAAGAAAAAAACAATCTTTCCAACATTGCAAAGGAAAAAAAATCAATAATTGAAGGTATGAAAAAACATTTTTAAAAGGGGATAAAATTTGGAAACAAAATTTTGGTAGAGAAAATTATGATCAAAATTCCAAAGAATAAAAAATGTTGGAGAAAAATTTGGAAAGAAAAAAAATGCAGAACAAAAATTATAGAGAACAATCGGAAACAAAATTTATTCACGTACCTAAATAAAAAAGCGAGACGGGATGTGGAACATGCTGGGCCGCTGGGGAAAGAGAAAATTGAAAAAGTAAATTAAATGTTGGGGGACCCACCATGTGGGATGGGGTTACGCGGCTGTGGGTCAGACCATGGTCGGAACACGTGCGATCGGCCGTGCCCGTGAGTTCGGAAACCTCCGGTTGACTGTAAAACCACGATCCCCCGGTCCTGGTACGAGTAATAGATGTATTCTTTATTTTCACAATCAAAAAGTACAAGAACTGAAATGCAAAAACCCATTACACTGTACCGGGGCAGCGGGCTTTTTGCGTCATCGCGGATGTAGAACCAGTTGGCATGCCAGCCCTGGTTTGAATCCTTGAGGCGTAGCCGCTACTAAGAAAGGTCACTCCTCAGCTGAATGTTCACTCCGCGACAAGGGCAAACTCGGCGTCGCTTCCCTTCACCTTCTTACCGCAGATGTTGAAGACCCGCCGGAACAAGCCGGCGTTCGTGGCGATGCCGAGGAAGCTCTCGCACACCACCACAAATCCTGCCAACTGCAACAACGAGTTGGGCGTGAGATGCTGCAGTTGCATGTTCAACTCGTGGAGAAGACCGCGGAGGAAGGGCGACGCTGGGATCCCGAAGCCTCGTTCATGGAAATCCACAAACAAGACCGCCTCCCCAGGCTTTGGCGCTGGCTCACGCTCGCCGTAGGCAGTGCGCCACCCTAGCCCCGACACATTCTTGGGTGGAAGGATGCCTCGCACGACAAGGCTCTGCAGTTTCCCCTCCGTCACGGTGGATGTGACCCAGGAGTATATCTTGCGGAGGCGAGGAGGACGACGCGAAGCAACAGCGGCAACAACTACTATATGGCGGAGCGCGAGGCCAGTCACGTAAAATCAACTCACTCTCTCTACCCTTTCCTCTTCCTCCTTCAGCCTAATGGGAGGGGGGCACATGCCCCCACCCCCCACGTCCTCCAACAAACAACCCGCGGCCGTCTGATCAATTGATGCCTTCTTTATTTCTAGAAGTACGGTGTTATAAATACACCGAAAGGCACTAGAACTGAAATGCAAAAACCCATTGCACTATACCGGGGCTGCGGGCTCTTAGCGTCGTCGCGAATGTAGAACCAGTTGGCATGCCAGCCCTGGTTTGAATACTTGAGGCGCAGCCGTGGGTAGTACTTAGAGAAGCCGCTCCTCAACTGAATGTTCACCCCGCCGACAGTGAGCTCGTCGTCGCTTCCCTTCACCTTCTTGCCGTGGATGTCGATAACCCGCCGGAACATGCCGACATGGCGTTTGCGGTGATGCCAAGGAAGTCCTTGCACACCACCATGAATCCCATTTATGATTTCATGTCTCCAGAAATATAGCGCTCTTAATATGATGAATATTGTTGACACAAATATGAAACTATCTACAAAGAGTCATATATTGCAAGTAGAGCTTTTGTCTTTTCAGCCTAACAACATTGCGCTGCATGGGGGATCTTTTATGTTATCAACCTAACGGGAACCCCCATTCGGGGCATGCTACCCGTAAATTAGGCTATGTGCGGTCGATTTCCACCTCGCTCTCCTTTTGGCTCCGCCACACCAGGTGCCAGCTAACTGGTGTGTTTGATCCCAGCCCATGTCAGCTGAGCTGACGTATATTTGGTCCACGCACCCTACCAAAGTTTGGACACATTTATTTTTTTTAAAAAACTGAACTGGTGGTGAAGTTTGATTGAAAAAAAATATGAATCGCAAAAAGTTGTGAAATCTTTTTTTGAACAACAAAGTGGAGAAAAGAAAAAAACAATCTTTCCAACATTGCAAAGGAAAAAAACTCAATAATTGAAGGTATGAAAAAACATTTTTAAAAGGGGATAAAATTTGGAAACAAAATTTTGGTAGAGAAAATTATGATCAAAATTCCAAAGAATAAAAAATGTTGGAGAAAAATTTGGAAAGAAAAAAATTGCAGAACAAAAATTATAGAGAACAATCGGAAACAAAATTTATTCACGTACCTAAATAAAAAAGCGAGACGGGATGTGGAACATGCTGGGCCGCTGGGGAAAGAGAAAATTGAAAAAGTAAATTAAATGTTGGGGGACCCACCATGTGGGATGGGGTTATGCGGCTGTGGGTCAGACCATGGTCGGAACACGTGCGATCGGCCGTGGCCCGTGAGTTCGGAAACCTCCGGTTGACTGTAAAATTAGGATCCCCCGGTCCTCGTATGAGTAATGAATACATTCTTTATTTTCACAACCAAAAAGCACAGGAACTGAAATGCAAAAACCCATTACACTGTACCGGGGCAGCGGGCTCTCTGCGTCATCGCGGATGTAGAACCAGTTGGCATGCCAGCCCTGGTTTGAATCCTTGAGGCGCAACCGCTGAGTAGTACTAAGAAAGGTCACTCCTCAGCTGAATGTTCACTCCGCGACAAGGGCAAACTCGGCGTCGCTTCCCTTCACCTTCTTACTGCAGATGTCGAAGACCCGCCGGAACAAACCGGCGTTCGTGGCGATGCCGAGGAAGTTCTCGCACACCACCACAAATCCTGCCAACTGCAACAATGAGTTGAGCGCGAGATGTTGCAGCTGGATGTTCAACTTGTGGAGAAGACTGTGGAGGAAGGGCGACGCTGGGATCCCGAAGCCTCGTTCATGGAAATCCAAAAACAAGACCGCCTCCCCGAGCTTTGGCGCTGGCTCACGCTCGCCGTAGGCAGTGCGCCACCCTAGCCCTGACACATTCTTGGGTGGAAGGATGCCTCGCACGACGAGGCTCTGCAGTTTCCCCTCCGTCATGGTGGATGTGACCCAGGAGTTCATCTTGCGGAGGCGAGGAGGACGATGCGAAGCAACAGCGGCAACAGCTACTATATGGCGGAGCGCGAGGCCAGTCACGTAAAATCAACTCACTCTCTCTACCCTTTCCTCTTCCTCCTTCAGCCTAATGGGAGGGGGGCACATGCCCCCACCCCCCGCGTCCTCCAACAGACAACCCGCGACCGTCTGATCAATTGATGCCTTCTTTATTTCTAGAAGTACGGTGTTATAAATACACCGAAAAGCACTAGAACTGAAATGCAAAAACCCATTGCACTATACCGGGGCTGCGGGCTCTTGGCGTCGTCGCGGATGAAGAACCAGTTGGCATGCCAACCCTGGTTTGAATACTTGAGGCGCAGCCGCGGGTAGTACTTAGAGAAGCCGCTCCTCAGTTGAATGTTCACCCCGCCGACAGCGAGCTCGTCGTCGCTTCCCTTCACCTTCTTGCCGTGGATGTCGATAACCCGCCGGAACATGCCGACGTGGCGTTTGCGGCGATGCCAAGGAAGTCCTCGCACACCACCATGAATCCTGCTAATTGCAATAGCGAGTTGGGCGGAAGATGCTGCAGCTGGATGTTCCACTCGTGGAGAAGACCGTGGAGGAAGGGCGACGCTGGGATCCCGAAGCCCTTTTCGTCGAAATTCACGAACGAGACCGCTTCCCCAGGCTTCAGCTCCGGCTAACAATTGTCGTGGGTAGCGCGCCACCCCGGCCCCACCGCATTCTTGGGTGGAAGGATGCCTCGTTCGACGAGGCACTGCAGTTTCCTCTCTGTCAAGGTGGATGCGACCCGAAAGCTCATATTGCGGAGGCAAGGAGGACGACATGAAGTAGCAGCAGCAACTACTATATGACGAAGCGTGAGGACAGTCACGCAAACTCAACTCACTCTCTCTTTCCTTTCCTCTTCCTCCTTCTTCAGCCTAATTGGGGGGGGGGGGGTTGTGCCCCCCTCCCTCCAACAAACGACCCACAACCATTAGGATGGCAACGGGGTGGGGCGGGGCCGGGGGAGTTTCCCCCGGCCCCGCCCCAATCCCCGAACTCTCATCCCCGCCCCGACCCCGAAACACTAATCGGGGGAGAAACTTGCCAAGTCCCCGTTCCCGTCGGGTCCCCAAACCCTGACGGGTCCCCATGGGGATCAAACACCCATCAAATGAATCGCATAATAGAAGTACAAAACAATGAATCAGAACCTAATAACAAGAGACACAGATTCAAGCACAAGATATTGTCACAGATCGAGCACAAGTGCATAAGACCACAAGTTAACAGATGGAGCACAAGGCCACAAGCGGCTAGATCGAGTAAGTCACAAGCTAACAGATCCAACACAAGACCATCAGGCATGCAAGCTTGTGGCAGATGAAGCGCACCGCTCACTACTAATACATGGCCAACATATGGGGATGCAGATTTGCAAGACTATTTGAGAATAGCAGCGACGGATGTGGTTCTTCCTGGCCGGGCTGGAGTCTTGAACGGAGCAGCCAATAGCGTCGGCAACTTGGCTTCTTTACTGGCGGAGAGACACCTCCAACGTCCACCTTCGAGTCGCGTCTCGCTCGAGGCACCGCACACTCGTCTGGTTGGGGTGGCGGCCGCCGCTCGCCTGCAGCTGCAGCTGTGGGAGCCAAGGAACGCGAATAGATGTTAGGGTTTGAGATGTGTTGTTTATATACTCTAGGGATCAGACTGCTGGTACGTGCGTGTTTAATGGGCCACGAGCATTTCGGGGATCCGTGGGCCTCCATGGGGGAGAACTAATCTCCGGCCCCGCCCCGTTATTGCTTCGGGGCCCCGCCCCGCTTCCCCGTGGGGGAAATTCAGTCCCCATCCCCGCCCTGTTCGGGTCGGGTCCCCGCGGGGATCCGCCTCTGTCGGGGAAATTGCCATCCTGACGCGGCCGTTCGATGAATTGATGTCTTCTTTGTTTGTAGAAGTATAGTGCAATGAATACACCGAAAAGCACTAGAACTGAAATGCAAAAATTATTGCACTGTACCGCGACAGCGGGCTCTTGGCATCATCGCAGATGTAGAACCAGTTGGCATGCCAGCCCTGGTCTAAATCCTTGAGGCGCAACCGCGGGTAGTACTAAGAAAGGCCACTCCTCGGCTGAATGTTCACCCCGCCGACAAGGGCGAACTCGGCGTAGCTTCCCTTCACCTTCTTACCGTGGACGAATCCCGTCAGCTGCAACAACGAATTGGGTGTGAGATGCTGCAGCTAGATGTTCAACTCGTGGAGAAGACCTCGGAGGAAGGACGATGTCGGGATCCCGAAGCCTCGTTCATGGAAGTCCACGAACGAGACTGCCTCCCGAGGCTTTGGCGTTGGCTCACACTCGCCGTAGGCAGCGCGCCACCCTAGCTCCGACGCATTCTTAGGTGGAAGGATGCCTCGCACATCGAGGCTATGCAGATTCCCATCTGTCACGGTGGATGCGACACAGGAGTTCATCTTGCGGAAGCGACGAGGATGACGCGAAGCAGCAGTGGCAACAACTACTATATGGCGAAGCGCGGGGCCAATCACGTAAAATCAACTCACTCTATCTACCTTTCCTCTTCCTCCTCCTTCAGCCTAATGGGAGGGGGGGCACATGCCCCCACCCCCCGCGTCCTCCAACAAACGACCCGCGGCCGTCTGATCAATTGATATCTTCTTTCTTTCTAGAAGTAGAATGTTATAAATACACCGAAAAACACTAGATCTAAAATGCAAAAATCCATTGCAGTGTACCGGAGCAGCGGGCTCTTGGCGTCATCGCGAATGTAGAACCAGTTGGCATGCCAACCCTGGTTTGAATTCTTGAGGCGCATCCACGGGGAGTACTGAGAGAAGCCGCTCCTCAGCTGAATGTTCACCCCGCTGACAGGGGAAACCTCGACGTCGCTTCCCTTCACCTTCTTGCCGCGGATGTCGATAACCGCCAGAACATGGCAGCGTGGCGTTTACGGTGATACCGAGGAAGCCCTCGCACACCACCACAAATCCCGCTAAATGCAATAGTGAGTTGGGTAGGAGATGCTGCAGCTGGATGTTCAACTCGTGGAGAAGACCGCGGAAGAAGGGCGACGCCGGGATCCCGAAGCCCTTTTCTTGGAAATCCACAAACGTGACCGCCTCCCCAGGCTTCAGCTCCGGCTAACAATTGTCGTAGGCGGCACGCCACCCCGACCCCACCGCATTCTTGGGTGGAAGGACACCTCGCTCGATGAGGCTCTGCAGTTTCCCCTCTGTCACGGTGGATGCAACCCAGAAGCTCATCTTGTGGAGGCAAGGAGGACGACACGAAGCAGCAACAACAACTACTATATGACGAAGCGCGAGGACAGTCACACAGACTCAACTCACTCTCTCTTCCCTTTCCTCGTCCTCCTTCTTCAGCCTAATAAGGGGCACAAGCCCCCTCTCCCCCTCCCCCGTCCTCCAACAAACGACCCAAGGCTGTCTGATCAATTAATGCCTTCTTTGTTTGTAGAAGTACAGTGCAATGAATACACCGAAAAGCACTAGAACTGAAATGCAAAAACCCATTGCACTGTACTGGGGCAGCGGGCTCTTAGCGTCGTCGCAAAAGTAGAACCAGTTGGCATGCCTGCCCTGGTTTGAATCCTTGAGGCGTAGCCGTTGGTAGTACTTAGAGAAGCCGCTCCTCAGCTGAATGTTCACGCCGCCGACAGGGGCGAACTTGGCGTCACTTCCCTTCACCTTCTTGCTGTGGATGTCGAAGACCTGCTGGAACAACCGCCATTTGCGGTGATGCCGAGGAAGCCCTCACACACCACCACGAATTGTGCTAAATGCAATAGTGAGTTGGGCGGGAGATGTTGCAGCTGGATGTTCAACTCGTGAAGAATACCCCGGAGGAAGGGCGACATCGGCACCGGCTAACAATCGTCGTAGGCGGTGCGCCACCCCGGCCCCACCGCATTCTTGGGCGGAAGGACACCTCGCTCGATGAGGCTCAGTTTTCCCTCCGTCACGGTGGATGCGACCAGGATCTTGCGGAGGCGAGGAGGACGGCACCAAGCAGCAGCAACAGCAACTACTATATGGCAGAGCGCGAGGTCACTCACGCAGAATCAACTCACTCTCTCTTCCCTTTCCTCTTCCTCCTTCTCTCTCGATGGCAAGAGACAAAGGCAAGAAGCGGCGACAAGAGGCAAAAGCGGGAGGCAGCTCACCTTTATTCACTTTATCATATACTTTCTCAAAATCATGTCCCGTCATCATGTCACCAACTCGTCAACCAACACACAGCACCGGCCGGCAGGCCGGAGCCCTAGATAGCTAGGTGACGTGCCTCCTCCCTCCCCTAGCGCTTTCTTTCCCTATGGACACCGACCCATAGCTAGCTATAGCTCGTTCTCTCTTTACACAGTACGTCGTCCTCGTTCTCTCCACCAGTTGCCACCCAGCAGCTCGATCGCCGCTCGCGGCGCGCTTGCCCATCCGGCGCTGATGAGGGTCGGCGGCGCCGGAGATGGCCGTGCCGGGGCACACCGCCATTCCATCATCGTCCCCCAGTCTAAGCAAATATCCCGGCGACAAGAAATAAGATCACAAGGACGAGCTGTTGATGAGGCTTCATTGTTCGTTGTAGACCGAGATGAGGGTTTTCATCCGCGCACAGGCACGTTTTATACAGTAAACTAGGTTCCTTGCCCCGTCGTCGATCGCAACGAACGAATAGCTTCACGCCGAGGGTAAAGGTATTATTCTTTCTACCGTACCCTAAATAACCAGCTGATAGAGGCCTATGAACAGATTTGACGAGACGATGGTCTTTGAACATTTTGGGTAATAAAGCGTAAAGCCACGTCTCCCCCTCTCGCTGAAAGTAATTGCAGTACATGTAATGTATCATCAATTTCATATAGTTCCTCAGTCACGCGGGTGGCACCGGTACCATGTATCGTGCTGCATGGGGGGATCTTTTGTGTTTTCAGCCTAATGGGGGTAGGGGGCTCAGCATCACCCCCCTCCTCCAACAATTTTCAGCCATGTGCGAAGAAGAGGGATAAGAGACAAGAAAAAGAGAGGAGGGAGGAGAAGGGGAAAATAAGCCCCCTATGTGTTCGGATCCTAGATCCGCTCTTGGCATCAACGTATAGGTAGATAGATCCGTGTCTTCCCTCCTCTTCAGTTCGTGTTACTGTCATTGAGAAGCATATTCTCTGCCATCTAACATTGACCATATCCTCTGCCATCGACATTGACTAATGTCAGATGACAGTAGTAACCTGCATTCGTGGATCTTAGCCATACTAAGGCCTCCTTCAGCGGCCATACTAAGGCCTCCTTCAGCGGTTGCCGCTAGCACCGGCAACTTCGCCAGCCAGCACAGTAGCAGCAATGTCTGGGAACGCGTGCGTGTGAGGGGCAGAGCCCTCTCGCTAGGCGGCGACTGCAGCGCTAGCGTGGATATTTCTCCACCGCTGTTGACGCTGACGGGTAGAATGAGAGCACGACCTGCCAAAGAAATCGACGTACACCGAGCGATCGAGCAGGGTACAAGTTGAACTTGGCCACCTGAATCAGATCAGGTTCCAATTCCCAGCGCGATAGCGTTTAGGCAGGTCTCCAGGTCTTTCAGATGCTCTAGGCGCGTCTAGCAATTCCATCCCCCACGGTGTCGCCTGATGCTGCAGCCCAACGAACGCAGGGGGATCAGGATCGGATAGGCACATGACTGGTGACTCAACGTTGATGAGATGAAATAGATTCCATTCCAAGCAACTCTCGCCCTCTTGGGAAGACCTTTTATCCTGGTGCCTGTCATGATCAAGCAGACACATGATTGACTTCGACGAAGCTAAACAGCACGTCAGTTTCAGTTCATAGTGGTGTGCTGCTGGTAGCTGCTGAAAGACTGTTCCAGCATCATCTTCCTCCCAGGTCCCAGCCCTTCACACGATTCTTCCTTTGCGCCAGGAAGATACCAGCACGATGTTTCCGTGTTGCTGCAGCGCAAATCACCGACGGCACATCGTCTCATAAAAGCCCCCTGTTTTTTCCGGTATAGGAACCTGATGGTGTGGTGCACGAGTACAAAATTGGCAACAGCAGCGATGGTGACCAGTTGGTAGGGTTTTCTTGGGCACCATTGATGAACAATAATGAGACACTGAGAACAATGGATCGACAGCAACGCAGCGTCGGACCAACTAGTCAACAATGTCCAGGTCGAGTGCATGTGGATCAGTGGGTGTGGTCCTGGATTGTGGATGTAGATGTGGTTTTCACATGAGGTTGGTGTGCGGTGAACTGGCAGGGCATGAGGAATGCATGGAGAGTTGTTTTGACTTTTGACTCTTATCTTCTCTCTAGGGGTTCAATCAAACAAAGAGAACCGCCAAAAGCAACGCAGGAAGGAGGAAATGGCCTTACAGGCTACAGCTATGGGGATAGCTGACTAACTACTAAGGCTCTACTTTTACTAGATACATATATGCATTATATTCAGCTAGAAGAGAGACAAAAAAATTAGTGAAATTTGCATGTTCCGTGACTGAATAAAAATGTGATAGATTGGTAAAATGGTAAGCCTGAAATATCTCCTCCTTTGTTTGCTGCAAAACTGCAGCTACAAAACTTGAGAAATTGCAACCTTGCTAGTGAACAATGAAACTCGTACGGAGGACGTTGAGCTGTCCGCAACAAACAAAAAGGTGCTGCAATTAAGTCCTGGAAACACATGTATGACCCATGTTCAACAGAAATTAAATCATCAGATGACTTAGCTGAGCATGGATGGACATACCCAGAATAGGTAATTTATCCATGGGATAATAGTTTGCTCCGAAACCTCACACAGAATCTGCTTCAATACCAAACAATAATCATCATACCAGGACTAGTGGTTACCATCACAAAGGGCGCTGTTTCCTTTACAAGTAACAGGTAGAAAGTGGTACCCAATTCCAAAGTGCACACTAGGTTCTGTCGTGTGTGGTAGGGCAGTGCTGTTTCTGTGGTCAAGATGGTGCTGCTGTCCCCTCTGCTTTCTAGCACCATCACATGATTTAAAGGCTGGCCACAGGTAAATTTCTCTGCCTCCTTCCTGCTGAATTGTTGGTACTGTGTATGGAAACCAAGCATTAACTGCAGATCGATCACTCCCTAGTTGCATGGGCATTGCAGCATCTGCTTGACTGTTTCCACTATTAGTGCCATTATGTATGGATAAATCCTTCTCACAATCGGTAAATTTTTTCATTGGCATGCCACTTGGTGCACCACAAGGAACTGGATCCATTCCATCAGTTAGTACCGGCATACCATCGTGCTGATAATTTGCTTGAGAAGGACATCATTGGACCAGGGCATGCCAACAGCGATAACTTTCGTTTTCTCTTTTTTTTTAGACCGAAGACCATTACGGCCCTGCTTTAATTGAAAGCAAAGATTGTTTATTGCTGGGGTTACCAGATTTATATTATTATGTACACTATTTCAAAGCCCAAGTCTGTGATCAAACTTAACTTTTTTACGATTTCTTGTGCAGCTTCAGTAACCAAGTCAAAGAAGAAGGTCAATGTTGTGGTTGCAACTGTTGTCAGCATAACTGCACTGGCAATTCTTCTAGCAATTGCGGTGTTCATCTGGAGAGCAAAGAAGACAAAAGCAAGAAAACCAGGTGACATACAATCACTACGGACTGTTGACCTCCCGTAAAGGGACATCAAATGCGTATTTTGAAGTACAAATGTAAAAAAAAAAGACAAAATAAGTGACACCTTGTTGGCTGGTGCATTTCTAACTTTTGCATTTCTATAGGAGCAGGCACATGGAGAGCTGGTTCGTGCAGTATGGAGGGGAGTGAAGGAAAGAATCATGGGGATGATCTGGAGCTGCCACTGTATGATTATGAGACAATAGCAAAAGCCACAGAGGGTTTCTCAATTGAGAACAAGCTCGGTGAAGGTGGTTTTGGGCCTGTGTACAAGGTACAAATCTCAACCAAAATGATAGGTGTAGTGCAGATACATCATAAATTTTGGAAACAACTCGAAGTGGCACCAGGATGGCTCAACTCCTGACTAAATTTTACATCACCAGCAAGAACAGAAATTTCAAGCATTTCCAAATTGAATGTTCTTCCATGTAACGATGTATTAAATTACATCACTGATAGTTCCTGAGAAGTAAAAATGTTTCAATTTTTTAATGAAAGGATTATAGGCTTACTCTCACTTCATGTCTGATTGGAAATGCATGAATTCATAACTACAGGGTAAACTTGAGGATGGACAAGAAATAGCTGTTAAAACACTTTCAAGAACATCAACACAGGGTCTTGAGGAATTCAAGAATGAGGTTTTGTTGATAGCTAAACTCCAGCATCGGAATCTTGTTCGACTGATTGGGTGTAGCATTTCTGGACCAGAAAAGATACTTATATATGAATTCATGGAAAACAAAAGCTTGGACTACTTTCTATTTGGTATGCCCTTAACCTTTCTTAGCAACGAATTTCCAAATCTATCAAGGAACAAATAACAGCCTATCTTTGTTACCAGACACAGCCAAGAGCAAGCTACTTGACTGGCAAACACGATACCGTATAATCGAGGAAATCGCCCGAGGCTTACTGTATCTTCACCAGGACTCGAGATATAGAATCATCCACAGAGACCTGAAGACAAGCAATATTCTTCTGGACAAGGAGATGACTCCTAAAATTTCAGACTTCGGCATGGCTAGAATGTTTGGCAGTGACGACGCAGAAATCAATACTCTCAGAGTGGTTGGCACATAGTAAGTAGTAACTCAGAGTTTTGACAGACATGCCAGTCATCTAATATTGATGGTGCAATGTAATATCCTAATCATGATGATATTTACATGGCTTTCTACAGCGGTTATATGGCCCCGGAGTACGCAATGGATGGAGTGTTCTCGGTGAAATCAGATGTATTCAGCTTTGGAGTAATAATACTGGAAATCATTGCTGGTAAAAGGAACCGAGGTGTCTACAGCTACTCTGGCCACCTCAACCTTCTAGCACATGTGAGCTTCCATCCGGTAACTATTTAAATAATTACTGAATTTCACTTTGTATCAATTTAATAACTTTCTGAATGTTTACCAGGCCTGGAGCTTACTGAATGAGGGGAAGGGCCTAGAATTAGTCGACGAAAATCTGAATGGCTCCTTCGACTCAGATGAAGTGCATAAATGCCTCAAGGTAGGGCTTCTGTGTGTGCAAGAGAACCCCGACGACCGTCCCCTGATGTCCCAGGTGCTGATGATGTTGGCCAGCACTGACATTGCCTCGTTGCCGACTCTGAAGCAGCCAGGCTTCGCTGCAAGGACAGCTTCTGCTGTCGAAGACACGTCGTGGGGCAAGCCTGACTGCAGCATTGTGGACAGCATGACCATCACCATGGTTGAGGGTCGGTAGAAGGCTGTGCCTCCTACTTATCATAGCACGAGATGTATATCGTAGAGTACTAGAGTGGAGTGGCGTTTATTGGCTCTTCTGTTATCTTGTTTGGCGAATGCAGAAATGCAGGGGGGTTATAGTTTTGTGGGTTGTGGTTGTTTACTTTTAGGATCGAATAGTGTGTAAAAGATATACAATTCATCCTAATACTGAAAAAAAAACATCTAGAGATTGCAGAGCAAAATGAATGGGTTGGCAGATTGAGACCTCACGTCGCATTGCAGGCGGCCGGCGCCAAGAGCCCAAGAGCCTTCTCCGACCCGTTTAGTTCTGAACGGTCTCTTCCCCTCTGTACTTGAATTCTAGGTTTCAGTAGTGGAGGTCGTGGCCGTAAAGGGCGACGGTCCGGGCGGCGGCGAGACAGGCGTTGCTCCCCGGCGCGCTGAGGCTGAACTGCTTGCCGGTTGCCGCAATCTGGCGGCGGGGGGCCGAGCAAGGTCGTCGTCGCCGGCTGAAATGTGTCAAGGCCAGCCCACAAATCGCAAGAGCTGGAAGGGACCACCAAACACAATCTGAAAGATAAGGCCCACGAATTCCCAAGAGCATAGTCCGCCGACGCGGGCTTTATAAAACGAATGGGCTTTATCTTTCACTGCTCGATCCTCCACCGAAGCCGAATATCGGGCCACTGACGCTGAAGTCAATACGGCCCAAGAATGCCCCGGTGAGGAACAAACACATTTTTATCCATCTATCTAAACACACTCCAGGATCATTTAAGGTCTTATTTGGATCCTCTAACTAATAGTTAGTTAATCTAAAAAAACTAATAGTTAGCTAGCTAAATTTAGGTATAATAAATCCAAACAGATCAGCTAATGGACTAGCTAATGATATTCCAGCTAATTGAAATAGTATTATCTTATTAGGTGGTTGACCCAACTATTCCCAACTTAAAAACGTTAAAAGACCGTATTATCCTTAAGCCTTCTATTAAATTTCCCAATATAGGGGTAGCATTATCTATTAATGCTAATAATTAGCGATTAGTTGGTGGATTCAAATACACCCAGCTAATAGGTAGTTAGGTAATCTTTAGCTAACTCAAATAGACTTATTATCGATTAGCTAGTTAATCACTGGTTGGGGAGGATCCGAACAGGATCTAAGAAGGGGTGAATGTAGAGTTTACATTAGTTTGTAACACAGGATGACAAAATTCAAACTTCGTCATTCCCGCTACTATATTGCCTAATTGCTGTGCACCTAACCCACCTTTTTTTTTTGATAGTCTAACCCACCTTTTTGGAACACTTTGACCTTCAAAGAAACCGAGGAAAATATATTGCGCTAAATATTCATGCTGATACATGTGTTAGACATGTTTCGTCTCCTATAATCACGCACGGGCACAAACTTAATTTATTTATAATTTTGCAAGAGCTCGGGGAGCCGATTCACAGAACCAAAACATTTGCTTGCCCCCTCGTTCACGTAAGAATAAAGAAAGACTACCTGTTTGTGACCACCAGATAACTTGCGAATATTTTAGGAACCCTATGCTTGCTGATGCTGCGGGGCACTGCCGCAAACAAAGAACAAATTTTACACACTATACTTATTTATTTATAGGAGAACACAGTTTACTTTTATATATATGCACATAGATGTGGCTTCAAATGAGAAACTGATTTTGATCTAAATTTAGTTTTAATCCAAAATTGTGCTCAGGCAAACGTATAAGAGTATGAGCCGTATGAGCCTCCTGACCAAAACGGGATCGATGAACTTTCGGAAAACCTTGGCAGAACCTCAAGAAATATCTAAGAGCTTGTTTGGCAGAGCTCCGGCTCCTTTAAAAATAGCTCCGGCTCCAGCTCCTCGGGTGGAGCGGCTTCTCTGATGGAGAAAATGCTATTTTAAAAAATATTTAGCAAAACGGCTTCACATGTTGGATTGATGTTGTAAAATATCATTGTGCTTCCTGGGCTAGAAGGAAGGAGCGGCGGTGGCGGCGTCGCTGGCCCGTCGTGAGGTCGTGATCACTGGCGGCAGCTCCGTCGGGGAGGAGCCCTCCCGCCGTGAGATCGTCATCAACGTTACTAGCGCCGAGGCCTGCCAAGTCGTCGTCAACGTCACCAGCCCTGAGGGCCAGGGCAGTGGGACGATTGCCCCGGGCACCCAAAAGTCAGACCCCATCAGCGAGGTATGCCATATGCACAACAGCGCAAGTAGAAGTTATGCATGATGCTTCCTAAGGCTCCAAGTCCCCGGATGGGGCTGAATGGCTGATATATAGGTCGAGATGCTCTATTTTTTTTAAGAAAAGCTATGAGTAAAATGCATCGTCGGTTCTTAAACTTAACTTAGGATGCTATTCAGATCCCTAATCTTTAAAATATACGTTCAGATCTTTAAACACTAGTAGGAACCAAGTTCGAGGACCGTCATTCCTTTGCGGATGCTATTAAGGCCCCCAAGCTCGGACAAATACATATTCAGGTTCCTGAACTTGCTATCTGTGTCATCCGTCTAGGTACAAAATCTTAAAAAATGACACTTTCATTTCTAATGTGACTACAAACATGGCATGGCGCATGCTTCGTCGTCCTCCTCTCCATGGAACCATCCTCCATTCACCGAGCTAGATATGATAGATGTCCGTTTCTCTTTCGTACTAGGGCGTCGTTGTGACGGAGGCGCCGGACTACGTGCTCCACGCGGTGGCAGCCGCCGGCGACAGCGATCGCCACCTCAAGTGCGCAAGCGAGATCCACGGCAAGGCCAGCCACCTGCTGACGACGGCGGCGCCCAGAAGCACGGGGGACACGCCACTGCACTGCGCCGCCAGGGCCGGGAACACCCGGATGGTCACCCGCCTCATGGAGCTCGCCGGACGCGGCGAGAAGGCGAGGGATCTCGCGAGGATGCGGAACAGGCGCGGGGAGACGGCCCTGCACGAGGCCGTCCGCTTCGCCCACCTGGAGATGGTGGACGCGCTGACGAGCGAGGACGGCGGGGGCCCCGAGCTCGCCCACGTAGACGCGGAGGACGGCACCTCGCCGCTGTACCTCGCCTGCTCCCTGGGCCACTGTAAGATTGTCCGGAAGCTTCTGGAGAAAGGTTACAAGGATCATCCATCCTACTCCGGCCCGCATGGACAGAATGTCCTGCACGCTGCCGTCCTCCAAAACAAGAAAGGTTTCTTTTTTTTTTTACTACTAACACACACGTACGGTTGCTAACTCCCTGCTTACTGCATGCTATGTGTTTCAACTAACTAACCGTGCGTGTGCGTGCGCAGACATGACAGCGTCACTGCTACACTGGAAACCGGACCTTGCCAGGCAAAAGGACGACATGGATGGCAGCACACCGCTGCACTTCGCCGCATCAGCGCCGGACATCTCCCTCCAGTTCACCCTCTTCGTTTTCTCCGCGAGCAGCTGGAGTACTACTCCATGGGCTTCTACTTCCTGCCTCCGAGTTGCCTGACGAGGATCTTCGAGCGGGCGAAGCTCCCGCTCCCCCAAGCTGCTGGCAGCCGACCCGACCTCGGCGTTCCGGCCGGACAACCACGGGTGCTTCCCGGTGCACGTCGCCGCGTCGGCGGACAGCATGGTGCCTCTCATCATCCTGCTCACGAGGTACCCTTCCTGCGCCGGGCTGCGCGACCCCGACGGGCGGGCCTTCCTCCACATCGCGGTGCAGAAGAAGAGGCTCAACGTCGTGCGGTTCGTGTGCCGGTGGTGGGGGCGGCCCTACTCCAAGTCTGTGGTGAACGTGTAGGACAAGAACGGGGACACCGCCTTGCACATAGCCGTCCGTGACGGGGAGCTGGACATGGCCAGATAGCTCATCGGGAACAGGCATGCTCAGATAAACCTGCAGAACAACGCAGGGAGAACGTTCTCCCATGGATCTCGCCAACGGGGGAGTTAAATCCGGATTTTACTTCGGCCTGGTACGTCTCTCTCTCTCCCTCTCTCCCTCTCTCTCTCCCCCCCTCTCTCTCTCATCCTATATATATATGGATGAAGATGAATGGAAAATCATGCATGCAGACGGCACGTCGTAGGATTCTCAGCATGCTAAACTTCGTCGATGCCGCGAGTGGCAACCGCCGGCGGGATCGGATACCGGAGTACAACCGCCGTCTAGATGAGGAAACAGAATCCGCAAAGATCAAGGATTTCGCACAGATCGTGGGCATCGGCTCCGTGCTCGTCGCTACGGCTACTTTCACGGCAGCTCTGACCATGCCCGGGGGCGTGTGGAGCCCCGGGGACGCCGCGGGCAAGAAGCCGCTGGCCCTGGCCGGGACGCCGGTGCTTACCGGCTCGTACGCCTTCGAGGGCTTCGTGATCTCCAACACGCAGGCGTTCATCTGCTCCACCCTCGCCACCTTCAGCCTCGTCTACTGCGGGGTCGCCGCCGTCGACATCCAGAAGCGGATCGAGCTGGTGTCCTTCTCCCTGGCGCTGCTGCTCTGCTCGGCGCGGAGCTTCAGCGCCGCCTTCGCCTTCGCTCTCTACCTGCCGCTCGCCACCGTGGAGCACGGGACGGCCATCGCGTCCTGCGTCATGACGTCTCTCGCGCTGCTCGACGGGCTCTGGTTCCTCACGGCGAGCTTCAACGACATGTCAGCATTTCTTAAGAGGAAAACAGAAGCGACGCTGCTGGAATTAGGGATTGGGTTCCTGTTCAACATGATATATCTCTTCTGGCCCTACCTCGTGATCGCCGGTTTCTTGTCGTATGAGTTCATGAAGAGGGCAGGTGGCCCCATCACTGAAGCTAGCCTCTCCATGCAGCAAGACGAGGAAATTGATCCCTTCCAGATTATTTCCGGTTGAATTGAATTTCTTAGTATCTATATGATTTTTTTTTCTGCATATATAATCCTGGCTTGGTATCTATAGGTTGGTTAGGAAGAGGAAATTAAAGCTCCGTCATCCATCCCACTGATTCAAAACACGGGGTAAGATTTGTATTCATATTGTACCAATTGTATGGGAGTTGGGTGTGTTACAAAAACACTCCGCAAAATTGTTGCCGTGAGCCGTCCTCGGCAACTATGACACGGTATATGCTCTGACGGCAAACAGCTCTTTGCCAAGTGTCTTTTGTCGGGCACTCGGCAAAGCCTTCGCGGAGTGCCGGGACGGCCCTCAGCAAAAAAAAGCGTCGCCCCCACGACGGACTGACGGTCGTTCGCCGTTAACGGCGGCTTTGCCGAGTGCCTCCTCAACGGCACTAGGCAAACTTTGAAATCTTTACCGAGTGCCCCATCAAACACACTCGGCATAATATGCACATTTTTCCGAGTGCCTTGGGCAATACACTTGGCAAAATTTAAATTTTTGCCGAGTGCCCACACGGCAAACCATGCACAGGCACGCCCAGGTGAGGGCTATTTTCCGAGTGCTATGGTCATCGCACTCGGCAAATGCCTTGTTTGCCAAGTGCGGCACACGGTAAACATGCTTATTTATTTCTATTCTATTTCTTTGGTCACGTATATGGTACCCCCTCAAATAAACATTGCAGACATCATATTTATATCACAATAAGCATCACATTAAGCGTCACAAGCAATTCATATTGTCACAAACAATCCACAAATTCAAATAAGCTAGTGTCGTTCATCCACAAACCACAAATAATCCACAAGTGCAAATGCAATCTAGTCCATACAACACAAGCTCATACAATTATTCCACAACTACAAACCGTCACTGAGGTGGCCACTGCGGCCACTGCGAGTCTGCCATGCCATGTGCATCATTCGATCCCGCTGATTGATTCTGCATAAAAGATTCATTTATGAGATAAGATTTAAAGGTAATAACAGACAAACTAAATCATTCACACTCACAGGAGTGCCATCCTCTCGCCAAGACTTTGCATCCACTGAAACATCTGCTCCATCTTCTGTCCCTCGGCTTGCCACTCGGCCTCCATCCTCTGCCGATTGACCTCCATCCTCCTCTCAATCTCCCAGCAAGTGATGTGCGTCTCCTCCCACTCGAGGTCGCACCACCTGTTCACCATAACTGCCCAGCACCGTCTATCCAAGGCAAACCACCACGGAGGCACCTACACGTTACCAAGTATATGACGTATAAGAAGATCAAAATAAGCGTACTTAATATCAGAACAAATTATTATTAATGTTCTATATTTACCTGCAGATATTGTCCCCGGGTCAGCTTCATATTCAGGTGTCTTGCCTCAGCTTTGCTGACCTTCACTTTAAGAATTTGAGCGATGTATGTTACAATGGCCTGGATGCGTGCCTCGTAGTGCATGTCCTTCACGAGCTTATAACAAGCTTTGTGCGTCTGTTGAGCCGCCCTATCCTCATATCCTGCCGAGTGTTTTGGGGGCACGTGCTGTTGCCGCCAAGTGTTTTGGGGCAGGCTCTCGGCAAATGATGGTTTTGCCGAGTGCCCTCTTCACAGCACTCGGCAAAGCATTTCTTTATCGAGTGTGTGTTATTTGCCGTGTGTTTTTTTGCTACACATACGAAATTGGCTGTTTGCCGAGTGCCCGATGGATTGCACTCGGCAAAGTCCTGAGCACTTGGCAAATGGCCGGTTTCCCGTAGCGTGTACTACTAGTATAAAAAATGGGACTTTTATTTGTAAAACAAGTCATTTTTCTTTGCATGTACGTCTAATGTTGTTGTTTATACAACTATCTAATGTTTTCTATCTTTTGGTTTGTATATAATCTATCTATTATATTATTTAGGGAGTATTAAAATAAGTCACCACGTTCGCCGAGGGGGTCTAGAAATTTCCACATTAATCTAAAAAAGAGAAGGATTTAGACTGTTGGATTTTAAGAAGATCTCTCAAGAGTCCATATAAGATTAATAAATAACTAATTTTGGATTTAAAATTAAGAAAAAATAGGACATGATCAAAGAGTTCATGTGGAATATGATTAATAAATAGCTAATTTCAAATTTAAAAATTAAAGAAAATTAGGATATGATCAAAGAGTCCATGTCGAATACGATAAGTAAATAGCTAAATTCGGATTTAAAAAATTAAGAAAAATTAGGACATGATCAAAGAGTCCACACCGAATATGATAAGTGTTGGATTTGCACTCCGGCAAGTCTGCCAATGGTAGCCCCAAGCAGTAGATTTGTAGGCGGGGTGGATCGGAGAGAGCCCATGAACTTGATGGTAACACAAAGACGTAGAGGTTTAGACAGGTTCGGGCCGCATGGAGCGTAACACCCTACGTCCTGTGTTCGGGGGTTTGTATTAGGGTTTGTGGTATGAGCTGAATGAGATGCCTCACGGCCCCCTTATATATCCGAGTAGCCGTGGGTTACAAGTTAGGGTAAATCTGCTCGGGTTTGTTACAAGGAATCTGATCAGTTAAGATACACCAGATCATGCCTATCCGGTCCGACCTAGATCCTGACCCCGGGGGATCTTGCCCATCGTCCAGCCGAGTGCTTGTACGCCGGGTCGTTTATGCGGAGTCGTTAAGCCGGGTAGCCGTCTCCACTCGGCAGGGAGGTACCTTAGTCTACCTCCGTCAAGCCCCCGAGCGCCGAGTCGCCGAATAGAGCCTTGACCGAGCAATGAGGCCAGTTGGTGATCAAATAATGATCCTTTCATCCTCGGGCTCTTGCCGCAACATGACTTCAGTAGACTCCTTCCTTCATGTTTTTTCCTCAACGGGATGCGCCCCTGGGCACACCCGTTGGGTGTAGCCCCCGAGCCTCGGAACGTATCGCAGAGGCGTTTCGAGGGTCAAAAAGGAAACAACCTCTTAAGCCCTTCAGTCCTAGTCGTCTTCCAGCATCCACCTTTCAGTCAGAGCAGCCGGCGGAGTCACGGAGACACGCCGAGTCGAATAGCGGCGCCCAGCCCCCGAGCAGGGTCGCTGGCGGAGTCACGGAGACACGCCGAGATGGATAGTCGCGCCCAGCCCCCGAGCAGGGTCGCTGGCGGAGTCACGGAGACACGCCGAGTCGAATAGCGGCGCCCATCCCTGAGAAGGGTCCCTGGCGGAGTCACGGAGACATGCCGAGTCGAATAGAGGCGCCCAGCCGCCGAGCAGGGTCGCTGGCGGAGTCACGGAGACACGCCGAGTCAAATAGCGGCGTCCAGCCCTCGAGCAGGGTCGGTGGCGGAGTCACGGAGACACGCCGAGTTGAAAGCGGCGCCCAGCCCCCGAGCAGGGCCGCTGGCGGAGTCACGGAGACACGCCCAGTCGAATAGCGGCGCCCAACCCCCGAGCAGGGCCGCTGGCGGAGTCACAGAGACATGCCCAGTCGAATAGCGGCGCCCAGCCATCGAGCAGGGTTGCTGGTGAAATCACGGAGACACGCCGAGTCGAATAGCGACGCCCAGCTCCCGAGCAGGGTTCCCGGCGGAGTCACGGAGACACGCCGAGTCAAATAGCGGCGCCCAGCCCCCAAACAGGGTGACTAGCGGAGACACGCCGAGTCGAATAGCGGTGCCGAACCCCCAAGCAGGCTCACTGGCGGAGTCATGGAAACACGCCGAGTGGAATAGCGGAGCCCAGCTCCCGAGCAGGGTCGCTGGCGGAGTCACGGAGACACACCGAGTGGAATAGCGGCGCCCAGCCCCCGAGCAGGGTCGCTGGCGGATTCACGGAGACACGCCGAGTCGAATAGCGGCTCCCAGCCCCCGAGCAGGGTCGCTGGTGGAATCACGGAGACACGCCGAGTCGAATAGCGGTGCCCATCCCCCGAGCAGGATCGCAGGCGGAGTCACGAAGACACGCCGAGTCGGATAGCGACGCCCAGCCCCCGAGCAGGGTCGCTGGCGAAGTCATGGAGACACGCCGAGTCGAATAGCGGCGCCCGGCCCCCGAGCAGGATCCCTGGCAGAGTCACGGAGACACGCCGAGTCGAATAGCGGTGCCCAGCCCCCAAGCAGGGTCGCTGGCGGAGTCACGGAGACACGCTGAGTCGAATAGCGTCCCCCAGCCCCCGAGTTGGGTCGCTGGCGAAGTCACGGAGACACGCCGAGTCGAATAGCGGCGCCCATCCCCTAAGAAGGATCGCAGGCAGAGTCACGAAGACACGCCGAGTCGAATAGCGACGCCCAGCCCCCGAGCAGGGTCGCTGTCAGAGTCATGAAGACACACCGAGTCGAATAGCGGCGCCCATCCCCCGAGCAGGGTCGCTGGCAGACTCATGGAGACACGCCGAGTCGAATAGCGCCGCCCGGCCCCCGAGCAGGGTCACTGGCGGAGTCACGGAGACATGCCGAGTCGAATAGCGTCCCCCAGCCCCCGAGCAGGGTCGCTAGCGGAGTCATGGAGACACGCCGACTCGCATAGCGGCGCCCAACCCCCGACCAGGGTCCCTGGCAGAGTCACGAAGACACACCGAGTCGAATAGCGGCGCCCAGCCCCCGAGCAGGGTCGCTGGCGGAGTCACGGAGATATGCCGAGTCGAATAGGATCCCCCAGCCCCCGAGCTGGGTCGCTGGCGGAGTCACGGAGACTACTCGGGTGGAATAGCAGCGCCCAGCTCCCGAGCAGGGCTGCTGGCGGAGTCACAGAGACACGCCGAGTCGAATAGCAGCGCCCAGCCCCCGAGCAGGGTTGCTGGCGGAGTCACGGAGACACGCCGAGATGGATAGCCGCACCTAGCCCCCGAGCAGGGTTGCTGGCGGAGTCACGGAGACAGGCCGAGTCGAATAGCGGCGCCAATCCCCGAGCAGGATCGCTGGCGAAGTCACGGAGACACGCCGAGTCGGATAGCGACGCCCAACCCCCAAGCAGGGTCGCTGGCGGAGTCTTGGAGACACGCCGAGTCGAATAGCGGTGCCCAGCCCCCGAGCAGGGTCCCTAGAAGAGTCACGAAGACACGACGAGTCGAATAGCGGCGCCCAGCCCCCGAGCAGGGCCGCTGGCGGAGTCACAGAAACACGCCGCGTCGAATAGCGGCGCCCAGCCCCCGAGCAGGGTCGCTGGCGGAGTCACGGAGACACGCCGAGATGGATAGCCGCGCCCAGCCCCCGAGCAAGGTCGCCGGCGGAGTCACGGAGACATGCCGAGTCGAATAGCGGCGCCCATCCCCGAGCAGGGTCCCTGGCGGAGTCACGGAGACATGCCGAGTCGAATAGAGGCGCCCAGCCCCTGAGCAGGGTCGTTGGTGGAGTCACGGAGACACGTCGAGTCAAATAGCGGCGCCCAGCCCCCGATCAGGGTCGGTGGCGGAGTCACGGAGACACGCCGAGTTGAATAGCGGCGCCCAGCCCCCGAGCAGGGTCGCTGGCGGAGTCACGGAGACACGCCCAGTCGAATAGCGGCGCCCAGCCCTCGAGCAGGGTCGCTGGTGAAGTCACGGAGGCACGCCGAGTCGAATAGCGGCGCCCAGCTCCCGAGCAGGGTTCCCGGCGGAGTCACGGAGACACGCCGAGTCAAACAGCGGCGCCCAGCCCCCAAACAGGGTCACTGGCGGAGACACGCCGAGTCGAATAGCAGCGCTCAACCCCCAAGAAGGCTCACTGGAGGAGTCATGGAAACACGCCGAGTTGAATAGCGGAGCCCAGCTCCCGAGCAGGGTCGCTGGCGGAGTCACGGAGACACGCCGAGTGGAATAGCGGCGCCCAGCCCCCAAGCAGGGTCGCTGGCGGATTCACGGAGACACCCCGAGTCGAATAACGGCTCCCAGCCCCCGAGCAGGGTCGCTGGTGGAGTCACGGAGACACGCCGAGTCGAATAGCGGCGCCCATCCCCCGAGCAGGATCGCAGGCGGAGTCACGAAGACACGCCGAGTCGGATAGCGACGCCCAGCCCCCTAACAGGGTCGCTGGCAAAGTTATGGAGACACGCCGAGTCGAATAGCGGCGCCCGGCCCCCGAGCAGGGTCCCTGGCAGAGTCACGGAGACACGCCGAGTCGAATAGCGGAGTCCAGCCCCCAAGCAGGGTCGCTGGCGGAGTCACGGAGACACGCCGAGTCGAATAGCGTCCCCCAGCCCCCGAGCTGGGTCGCTGGCGGAATCACGGAGACACGCCGAGTCGAATAGCGGCACCCATCCCCCGAGAAGGATCGCAGGCGGAGTCACGAAGACACGCCGAGTCGGATAGCGACGCCCAGCCCCCGAGCAGGGTCGCTGGCGGAGTCATGAAGACATGACAAGTTGAATAGCAGCGCCCAGCCCCCGAGCAGGGTCCCTGGCAGAGTCACGGAGACACGCCGAGTCGAATAGTGGCGCCCGGCCCCCGAGCAGGTCGCTGGCGGAGTCACAGAGACACGCCGAGTCGAATAGCATCCCCCAGCCCCCGAGCTGGGTCGCTGGCGGAGTCACGGAGACTAGTCGGGTGGAATAGCGGCGCCCAGCCCCCAAGCAGGGCCGCTGGCGGAGTCACAGAGACACGCCGAGTCGAATAGCGGCGCCTAGCCCCCAGCAGGGTCGCTGGCGGAGTCACGGAGACATGCCGCGATGGATAGCCGCGCCCAGCCCTCGTGCAGGGTCGCTGGCGGAGTCACGGAGACACGCCGAGTCGAATAGTGGCGCCCAACCCCCAAGCAGGCTCACTGGCAGAGTCACGGAGACACGCCGAGTTGAATAGCGGCATCCAGCCCCTGAGCAGGGTCGCTGGCGGAGTCACGGAGACATGCCGCGATGGATAGCCGCGCCCAGCCCTCGTGCAGGGTCGCTGGCGGAGTCACGGAGACACGCCGAGTCGAATAGTGGCGCCCAACCCCCAAGCAGGCTCACTGGCAGAGTCACGGAGACACGCCGAGTTGAATAGCGGCATCCAGCCCCCGAGCAGGGTCGCTGGCGGAGTCACGGAGACCCGCCGAGTGGAATAGCGGCGCCCAGCCCCCGAGCAGGACTGCTGGCGGAGTCACGGAGACACGCCCAATCGAATAGCGGCGCCCAGCCCCCGAGCAGGGTCGCTGGCGGAGTCACGGAGACACGCCGAGTCGAATAGCAGCGCCCAACCTCCAAGCAGGTTCGCTGGCGGAGTCATGGAGACACGCCGAGTCGAATAGCGGCGCCCAGCCCCCAGGGTCGCTGGCGGAGTAATGGAAACACGCCGAGTTGAATAGCAGCGCCCAACCCCCGAGCTGGGTCGCTGGCGGAGTAACGGAGACACGCCGAGTGGAATAGCGGCGCCCAGCCCCCGAACAGGACCGCTGGCGGAGTCACGGAGACACACCGAGTCGAATAGCGGCGCCCAGAACCCGAGCAGGATCGCTGGCGGAGTCATGAAGACACGCCGAGTCGAATAGCGGCGCCCAGCCCCCGAGCTGGGTTCCTGGCGATGTCACGGAGACACGCTGAGTCGAATAGGGGCGCCCAGCCCCCGAGCAGGGTCGCTGGCGGAGTCACGGAGACACGCCGAGATGGATAGCCGCGCCCAGCCCCCGAGCAGGGTCGCTGGCGGAGTCACGGAGACACGCCGAGTCGAATAGCGGCGCCCAACCCTCGAGTTGGGTCCCTGGCGGAGTCACGGAGACACGCCGAGTGGAATAGCGGCGCCCAGCCCCCGAGCAGGGTCAATGGAGGAGTCACGGAGACGCACCGAGTCCTTTGGCACCACCTGATAGAAAAGAATATACCAATCCAACGGTCAGATCCAATCCGATCCGAAAATCCTGGGATCTGTTCCGATTTTTTGAACAACTGCACAGCCTATCCTTCGAGGCCGCCTTCCCTTTTACTGCCGTTGTCAAATCATTTGTTACCGTTTCCCCCTCTGCCTCAGGGAGAGGAAGGGACGCTCTCGGAGCCGATTCAAATTTCAAAAGAAGGGAGAAGCCGAATGACCCGTTAGGGTTGCAGCCGATATAAAAATGATCGGCTCGGCGTGACCTTATCTCTTTGTGCCCTTTCGTCTCTACCGCCACCGAGTCTTCTAGATCTCTCCAGCGTCCTCTCAAGCACTCGCCGCCAAAGCGTTCCACCGCCCCTTCGCCCGCTTCCACTTGCCTCGCGCTCAAATGGCCGGCGAAATCCCAGGAGTAGCAGCCGCCGCCGCCGCTGCGCCACCAGCCCCGTAGCTGGCCTGGTCCCCGAGCACGCTGACCGACGCCGACATAGAGGTGCTCGTGGCGCAGGGCCTGCTGCCAGAGAAGGCAATCTCCGGCTGGCGGAGCTGCTTTGGAAGGCGTTTCCCTCGGAGGACCGGACAGAGACGGTCGTCTTTCGGTCCTTCTACAAGAAGGGGTTTGGCCTGCTGTCAGGGCCGTTCTTCTGGGGGCTGCTTCACTACTACGGGTTGGAGGTGACGCACCTCAAGCCCAACTCCTTCGCACAGATCACAACCTTCATCCATCTATGCGAGGGGTTCTTGGGGATCGCGCGCCACTTCAATTTGTGGAGAGCCCTCTATCTTCTGCGGGCGTATCCGAACAAGGATACACCGGATGTGGTCGGCGGCGCCGCCTTCTCGCACCGCCATGGCGGGAAGTACCCGGAGGCTGTCTTCAAGGACAGCAACAAAAGATGGGCGGAGGAGTTGTTCGTGGTGGCGAACCTTGCTCCAGGCCTTCCGCCGCGCACCGGCCTCCTGCCAGTCCTGAACGCCAAGTGGGAGGAGAAGCCCACCGAGGAGGAGATGGTGGAGGTGAAGGTGCTGCTGGCCGAGCTGCAGAAGCTCAAGGCCGAGTAGTTGAACGACGCCGCGGCGGTGCCGTCATTCGCGAAGCGGCTGACCCAGCCGATCCAGGAGCGGGTCCACCCCGGGTACGGGTACTCGGGCCGCGAGGACCCGACTCGCGGGCAGAACCGCAAGGTCTCGCGTAGCGAGGCGCACAAGCGGGTCACGCTCATCGTGAGATGGGAGGTCCGCGACAAGGGCTGCCCGAAGGCGTGTTGCCTGAAGCGGCCCACCACCGAGGTATGTAGTCTGCTTGTAGAGTTGTTTTGCTTCCCGTCGAGTGGTTTTGGTCCGAGTAGTTTTCCACCGAGTCGTTTTACCGTCGAGTCACCCGTTGGGTTGTAACACCGCTCGGCTTCTTACAGGAAAAAATTGTGTCATTCTGGTGCCCTGCGCCTCTGCCAGAGGGGCAGCAGAGCAAGGATGTTAATCCATCCGCCGGGCTTGCATTGCCGACGGCGGACGTTGGATTTTTCTCATCCGACACCTCCATCGGGAGCGAGTCGTACAACGTTGTTGAAGTATCAGGGCCGGCGGCTGGTGTCGGCTCCACTAAGAAGAAGCAACGCCCCACCCGCAAGGTGGCCGCGTCGAAGGCCCAGCGGGGTGGAGTGGCACCGCGAGGCCGGAGCTCGACCCTTCCGGGCGCAAGCAGGGTGGTGACAGAGGCCGTAGCGGAGAAGGCCGACCTCACCAACCCCAAGCCGGAGGAGGAAAACCAGGAGGAGGACCGGGGGCGGCCAGCGAGGTCGCCCACGCGGGTGGCGAAGTCATTGCCCTCCGCCGTGCTGCTGGATTGGGAGGTGAGTTTTCCAACCTCTTGCACTTCTCAATTTGACTCCTTTTAATGCTCGGTTCCGATTCTGAGTTGATGAGTCGAATTGTAGGAGGGCGTCGCTTTGCGGCGCCAAGCACAAGGCGGATTATTCCACGAGTGAGGCCATTTTGACTGAGGTGGCCAAGGGGGAGGCGTCCCCATTGGAGCGGTCGCTAGCTCGCCCTCGACTGATCAAGGAGGTGGCTGCCAAGGCTAAGGGAGAGGGGGCGGCGTTAGAGCCGCCACAGGGGGATGGTGTCGCGCCCCTGGAGGTTGCGCCGGGAGACGTGACCAAGGGAGGGGTCATGGAGGACCCTGCCGATCCAAACGCGGGGCCCCGGGTCATCGTCCCCGCACTCGCTGCTGCCCAGGGCCGCCTGAGGAGAAGGCTCCTGGGGAGAAGGCCGTGGTGACCAAGGAGGCGCTGATCGAGGCCGCCTAGCGCGCGACCGAGGCTACCGAGGTGACTCCTTGGAGTTTGCCTTTAGCTGCGTGGGCATGCTGCTTGACACGCTTTGTTTGTGCAGGCTTTGGCCGACCTGAGTCGGCGAGCATTGAGTCAGCTCGAGGTGAGAGATGGGTTGGCGGGCCGAATCCTCCAGCTAGAGGAGGAGCTGCGGGCGCTGAAGCGTCACCACTCCGAGGCCTTGAAGAAGCAGTCGGCGAAGCTAAAAGGTTTGGCTTTTTAGTTGTTGTTGTGTTTGGCTGCCCGACTTGCCACATGGGGCTGACGCCTGGAGTTGTGCAGAGCTGAAGAAGGCCAACGAGACGATGGCCCGGGAGCTCAAGGTTGTCGTAGCGGCAAACGAGGAGCTGCACCTGTTGAGGGAGGACGCTGAAGGCCGGGAGTCCCTCACGGAGCAGAAACTCCGGCGTGAGAAGCAACGCTACCAAGGTAACTGCCCTTGTTCTTTGAAGATTACCTGTTCTGCCGAGTCGCTCGTACTGATACGAGTATCTTTTGCAGAGATGGAGTCTCATTTGGCCAATGCCCGGGCAGACCTCGACCAGCTGATGTCCAAGATTGATGTCGTGCTGGTCGCGTTCGAGCCGGAGGGGGTCACCTTGGCAGAGGAGGCGGTGCAGCGCCTCGACGGTGCGCGGGAGCGCCTCAAGGCCTTCGTCAGGAAGACTGCCAAGGACTCGGTGCGGTTCGCGATAGCCCTCGTGAAGTCCCACAACCCTGAAGCGGACCTGGATACCGTGGGTGAGCGTGTTGCGGAGGACTGCACCGACGCCGAGTGGGACGTGAACTTCCCCGCTGTTGGACCCCTCGCCGAGCGCATCATGGGCCAAGTGAACATGTGAGAAATCGTTAGTAGGGCAGAAACATTATGGGGCCGTGTGTTGGCCAAAAACAATGTTTATTTTGCTTGTAATTAAGTGTTGCTTTCATTAAGTTCCGCAGTCGAGTAGTTTTCTGATTTTGCCGAGTGGTTAGGATACCAACTCTGTGATGTGCCCTAGCCCATTGTGATAGGCGTAGGTGACACAGAGTAGTTCCAGGACACACCGGGTTGCGATCAGTTTACCACCCAGATAGGTTAGTTTTTTGACGCGGAAGATACTGGCGCGAGTTGGCATGGCCGAGTCGCAGCCCCCGAGCGTGTTGGACGAGTCGGAAAGGGCTATACCAGGTCGTTCTTCAGGCGCGAAAAAATAGAGTATAGAAAGACAAAAAGTGATGAAATGTTCTTATTATTATTTAGAAAGGTTGGAGTATATAGCTGCAAGCTCCTCTCACGGGTAGAAGCGCCGAAGGTGTTCGATGTTCCATGGATTGCCTACGTCCGTGCCATCTTCTCTCTGCAGGCAATAGGTGCCAGGGGCCACGACTGCGCTTACGATGGGGAAGACAACTTGTGTGCACCGGTAGTAGACTAGATGCGACGCAGGACAATGTCACCTATGTTGAAGTCTCGCTCCTACATGTTTCGGTTGTGGTAGCGCTTGAGCTGTTGTTCATAACGTGCGTGCTGCAGGGCAGCTGTGATGCGGTGTTCCTCAACTAGCTAGATGTCATGGCGCCGAGTCGTCTCTGCTTCGCCTTCCTCATAGTTTTGGATGCGCAGGGCACCAAAAGTTATGTCACTCGGGAGGCCGGCCTCCGAGCCATACACTAGGAAGAAGGGGGAGTAGCCGGTGGCCCGGCTCTTTTGGGTGCGTAAGCCCCAAACAACTTGTGGTACTTCTTGGATCCACTTGGAACCGAACTTCTCGAGTAGGTCGAAGATACGCGCCTTGAGCCCGTGGAGGATCATACCATTGGCGTGTTCCACTTGGCCGTTGCACCTTGGGTGAGCCACGGAGGCATAGTAGACATCGATGCAATTTCCCAGGCAGTGGTCCTAGAACAGGCTTTCGGTGAGTGAAGTGCCCAGGTCAGTGATGATCCGTTTGGGCACACCGAACCTGTGGGAGATTTCCTGGATGAACTCAACCGCCTTGAGTGTCCTGGTCGCCGCGACTGATTTGACTTCGATCCATTTGGTGAATTTATCGATGGCCACAAATATGTGGTTGTAACCACCAACAGCCGTCTTGAGAGGTCCAACCGAGTCGAGCCCCCAGCAGGTGAAGGGCCGAGAAGGAGGAATCGTTCGCAGGGCCTGAGCCAGAACGTGCTGCTGCTTGGCGAAGAATTGGCACCCTAGGCACCTTTTGACGATATCGTGGGAATCAACGAGTGCCTTGGGCCAGTAAAAACCGGACCTGAATGCTTTGCCCACCATGGTGGAGGCGCCTGCATGGTTGCCGTAGATGCCCAAGTGAATGTCGTGGAGTAGAGCGACTCCTTCGCTCTGAGCGATGCACTTGGACAGCGTCCCTGAGGAGGCCGAGTGCTTGAACAAGTGGTGCCGATGAGTGCGTAGCTGGCGGCTCATCGCGAGAGCTTCTCATGTTCTTTTCTGTCGGGGGAGGACTTGTTGTTGACGAGGAAGTCGATGATGGGAGAGCGCCAGTTGGAGTCGATCACCAGCACCTCTTGGCCCTGAGCAGGCACGAAGTCTGGCCTAGTGGAGGGTGGTTCCTCGATCTCGACTGTGGGTCATCTCAGGGCTTGGACGAAGACTCCGACCGGTACAAGGGCACGACTGGAGCCGAGCTTGGAGAGGACATCGGCCTCGACGTTGTAGTCTCTGATGACGTGGTGGAACCCCAACCCGTAGAAACTGGCTTCCAATTTTTGTATCTCCTTGCAGTAGGCGTCCATCTTCTCCTTTGTGCAGTCCTTGTATTTGTTGACTTGTTGGATAACAAGGAGTCTCCGTAGGCGAGGAGGCGCTTGATGCCGAGCGAAGCAGCGATCTGGAGACCGTGGATAAGGGCTTCATACTCAGTAGCATTGTTAGTTGCCTTGAAAAGTAACTGGAGGACGTACTTGAGTTGTTCGCCTTTTGGGGAAATGAGTAGAACTCCAACGCGGGCTCCGTCGAGGTTGAGGGCACCTTCGAAGTACATCTTCCAGTGCTCGGGTCGTTCCTCGGGTGGTGGGTCTTGTATCTCTGTCCACTCGGCCACAAAATCAGCCAGGGCTTGAGACTTGATCATGGACCGAGGGGAGAACTACAGGTTGAGCACGCCCAACTCGACGGACCACTTGACGACTCGGCCGTTAGCATCACGGTTGTAGAGGATGTCGCCGAGGGGGAATGAAGAAATGACTCTCATGCTGTGTGCTTGGGAATAATACCGCAACTTCCTGGACGTGATGAGGACTGCATACAGAAGCTTCTAGACCTGAGGGTAGTGCACCTTGCACTCGCCGAGTACCTCGCTGACGAAGTAAACGTGTCGCTGCACCTTGTAAACGTGACATGGCTCATCTCACTCAACAACCAGGACGGTACTGACCACATGAGTGGTTGCGGCTGTGTAGAGGAGGAGCTCCTCATCGGGCTCTAGAGCCGTGAGGACCGGTGGGTTGGTAAGAAATTCCTTGAGCTCCTGGAAGGCTCTAGTAGTGTCGTCGTTCCATACGAATTTGTCTGCTTTGTGAAGCAGCTTGAAGAAATGGGGTCCCTTGTCACTGAGTCGACCGATGAATCGACTCAGGGCCGCCATGAATCCGGTCAACTTCATCACGTCCTTCTTGCACCGAGGGGGCTTCATTCTTCTGATGGCGTTGACCTTGGTTGGGTTGGCTTTGATGCCTCGGTTACTGACTATGAAGCTGAGTAACTTTCCTGAGGGGACACCGAAGACACACTTGCATGAGTTCAGCTTCCATTTGAATTTCCTGAGATTTTCAAATGTTTCGACTAGATCTGCTATGAACTGATCATAGGACCTAGTTTTAACCACTACGTCGTCGACGTATGCTTCGATGTTGCGCCAGATCTGCCCCTGGAGGCATCTCTGGAAGGCTTTCTGATACGTAGCACCCGCATTTTTAAGGCCAAACGTCATGGTGTTATAGCGGTATGCCCCGAAGGGTGTGATGAACGAGGTCTTCTCTTGATCCGACTCCTTAAGGGCGATCCGATGGTACTCGGAGTAGCAATCAAGAAACAAGAGGAGGACGCACCCGGCCGTAGAGTCAACGACCTGGTCGATGCGAGGAAGAGAGAAGGGATCTTTACGGCAATGCTTGTTGAGATCCGTGTAGTCAACACACATTCTCCATTCACCATTTTGCTTTTTGACAAGGACTGGGTTTGTTCGGGGTGTGTGACTTCACGAATGAATCCTACGGCTAGGAGCCGAGTAACTTCTACCCTAATAGCCTCCTTCCAATCTTGAGCGAAGCGCCGAAGTCGCTGCTTGACAGTTTGAGCCTATTCATCGAGATCCAAGGAGTGCTCGGCCTCCTCCCTCGGAACGCCTGGCATGTCAAAGGACTTCCATGCGAAGATGTCCCAATTGGCGCAGAGGAAGGAGGTGAGCGCGTCTTCCTATGCTTTGTCGAGGTCCGCCCCGATGAGGGTGGTCTTGTTGGATCGTTATCCCTGAGGAGGATGGTTTTCGTCGTGCAGCTGGGCTGCAGCTGTGACTCGGTGGCTTGAGTCATTTGCCGGGATGGGGATGTCCTCTGGAGGCATCACCTTTGCGGACCCGGCAATCATGACGGCGTTCTTGGTCCACTCCAGTGCCTCCAAGATGTTTATGTTCTCGGTCTCGTAGGAGTGGGAAGCCTGCAGGTCACCGTAGATGGAGAGCACATCGTTGGGAGCCGACATCTTGAGGACAAGATACGTGTGGTGCGGAATGGCCATGAACCTGTGAGGGTGGGCCTCCCTAGGATGGCGTGGTATGACGTCTCGAAGGAAGCCACCTCGAAGTGGATATGCTCCGTTCTGTAGTTCTCCCAGGTGCCGAAGGTGACTGGGAGAGTAACTTGGCCAATCGGGGTCGAGCCTGAGTCGGGGATGATGCCGTCGAAGGCCTCCTGGGTAGGAACCAAGGAGGTCATGTCGTACCCCATGGTCTCCAGCGTCTTGGAGAAGATGATGTTGAGGCCACTGCCTCCATCAACGAGCACCTTGGAGAGCCGCACCTGGCTGACCACCGGGCTGACCACGAGTGGATAGGAGCTAGGGCTGGATAGGTGTATTCAGTGGTCGCGCCGATAGAAGGTGATCGCAACCTCGGACCAGCGCAAGGGTTCGACCGGGTGTTGGAACACGGAGTTAACCTCGCGTTGATCAAGCTTGAGGCGACGTCGGCATCTTGGGGACCTGGAGCCGCCATAGATGAAGTTGACCGCCCGGTCCGCCTCCTTGAAGTCCGCTGGGGACTTGTCGCCTTGGTTGTCCTGGTCTCGCCTGGGCGAGTCGTTCCGGCGTCCTCGACCCTTGGAGGTTTTGGAGCTGCCGGGCTTGTGGCGGTCGTCGTAGCGAGGACGCTTGGGGTCGTCTTGGGCCACGCTATTGTGGAGTGCGTGACACTCCCGCGCCGTGTGGTTGGAGTCCTTGTGCCAGGGGCACTTGTCGTCGAGGAGTCGATCCAGCTCCATTATGTTGAGGGAGGTGCGCTGTCAGGGTCAATCTGCAACTGCGATGATGTTGTCGGGGCCGCGCTTGCGCTCCTATTGCTTGGACGACTTGGGTCGGTTGTTGTGCTTGCCGGAGTTGTGGCGAGGTGGTCGACCGTCAGGTCGTTGGCGATCGTCGTGTCGCTGCTTGGGCCGGTCGTTGGAGTGACGCCGGTCCTTGTGGTGATGGTGCGCCTTCTCAGCATCCTCCATGTCGGCGTGCTTGTTGACGACGACCATCATCTCGGAGACAGTTTTGGGGTTGCTCTCAAACATCTTGCACCAAAGCTCAATGTTGTATAGCCCTTGGTGGAAGTAGTGGATGACGTCTCTGTCATCAACATCCGTAATCATGTTATGGTTGGTGAAGTACCTCTTAGTGTAGTCGCGCAGGGATTTGTTGGGTTGCTGAGTGACGCTGCCCAGATCCCATCTGGTTTTGGGACCCGGGCATGTAGCCTGGAAGTGGTTGACGAAGGCGGTGCAGAGGTCCTGCCAGCTGTTGATGGAGCCAGGGCGAAGTCCCTCGAGCCAGTTGAGAGCCTGGCGACTCATCATGACTGGAAAGTAGGCCGCTATGATGTCGTTGTTGTCGCTCACCGCCCGGACGGCGATGTTGTAGGTGCGCAGCCACGTCTTGGGGTCGGAGTCATCGTCGAACTTGTCAATGCCGACTGGCTTGAACGTAGAGGGCCACGAGACTCCGCGGAGTTGGTTGGAGAAGGCGGAGAAGCCGTCGAGGTCCCCAGTGACGTCGTCGTCGAGGTTGATCGAAGCCTGCTGGGGTCGATGTGGACGTTGGTCGGCGTTGCCGTGGCGAGCCCAACCTCCTCGGTTAGTACCGGGTGGGCCATACTCCTTTTCATACTTGCGGCAACGCTCCCGCTCGGCCTCATCGCGTTCGCGGTGTCGATCATTGATGATGGGCCAAACGTCACGGTTGCGGAGGTTGGAGCGGATGTCCGGCTAGTTGACCTCGTTGCCGTCATGGTGACGGGCTGTAGAGTGGCGAAAACTACTAGACTGGGCTCACAGAGCCGAGTAGTCCTTCCTCAAGCGTTGGACCTGAGCTGCACCCACATGCAAATGAGTCCAAGCGCGTTCGAGCTCGGGTGAGTGAGGTAGAGTCTCCAGTACCTCGAATGCGGCGGCCAGGTTGGCAGATGGGGTGGCAAAGACGTTCTGGCCATTGCACTCGAGGATGAATTCGTCGTCGAGGTTCCGCGGGGTCGCTGGCGCACATCGGGGTGGAACCCGCGGGTTGCGACCCTCAGCGTTGCAGAGATCTTCTTCAGCTTTGTCGGTGGTGGCCTCGTTGTTGCATTCTTGGCGGTTCTGGTTACGTTGGAGTCATTGAAGCTTGGTCTCATCGTCTTCTCCTTCGACAGAAGCTTCGTCGGAGGAAACGACAGAGATCTCCCGCCGATCCGGAGAACTCACAGGGTTGGGTGGGAGGGTGAAGACAAACTCCTGGTAGCCAGCTTGTGGTCCTGGGACCATGTCAGATCCAATCTAGTCAACGTTGGGTTGACTTAGGTCGGAAAGGCGCAGCTTCTCCATCGAAGATCGGATCTGGTCCAAAAAGACAGAGGAGCTGGAACGGAGTCCGAACGAGACCTGAGGGGCCGGGTCGCAAGGAAGGCGGAGTGCCGACTCTGCCAGCCCAATGCACTCAGCGAGGGAGGCATCAACTCGGTCTAGGCCCGCAAGGATATCGTCGATGTTGATGTGCGCGCGACGGGTCGTCGCGAGGGGTTTTGGGCCTCATCCTGGATGGACAGGTCCTCCACCTGGTGTAGCACTGAGCTAGAGAAGGTCAGATCGGATCTGGAACCCTGAAGGCTTTCTGTCTCGGAGACAAATGAACTTGGCGATGAGCTCCTGGTATCGGACATCTCGGGGAGGGTTCCAAAGATGATGGAGTGGCCGGCGGCGGCCTGGATCTGGAGCGTCACTTGCACGGAGAAGAAGATGCCGGAGTTGGATGCCATCAAGTTCGCCAAGAGGACCCTGCAGATCCCCCTACCTGGCGCGCCAACTATCGGGTTTGCACTCCGGCAAGTCTACCAAGGGTAGCCCCATGTAGTAGATTTGTAGGCGGGGTGGACCGGAGAGAGCCCGTGAACTTGATGGTAACACAAAGACGCAGATGTTTAGACAGGTTCGGGCCGCACGGAGCGTAACACCCTATGTCCTGTGTTCGGGGGTTTGTATTAGGGTTTGTGGTATGAGATGAATGAGATGCCCTTCCTATGGGTCCCCCTACAGCCCCCTTATATATCCGAGTAGTTGTGGGTTACAAGTTAGGGTAAATCTGCTCGGGTTTGTTTCAAGAAATCTGATCGTTTAAGATACACCAGATCATGCTTATTCGGTCCGACCTAGATCCTGACCTCGAGGGATCATGCCCATCGTCCAGCTGAGTGCCTGTACGCCGTGTCGTTTATGCGGAGTCGTTCAGCCGGGAAGCCATCTCCACTCGGCAGGGAGGTACCTCGGTCTACCTCCGTCAATAAGTAAATAACTAAATTTGGATTTAAAAAATTAAGTCATCACGTTCGTCGAGAGGGTCTAGAAATTCCCACATTAATCTAAAAAAGAGAAGGATTTAGACCGTTGGATTTTATGAAGATCTAACGGTCTAAAATAACTCAAGAGTCCATATCAGATTAATAAATAACTAAGTTCGAATTTAAAATTAAGAAAAAAAGAACATGATCAAAGAGTCCATACCGAATGCGATTAATAAATAGCTAATTTCGAATTTAAAAATTAAAGAAATTTAGGACATTATCAAAGAGTCCGTGCTGAATACGATAAGTAGCTAAATTCGGATTTAAAAAATTAAGAAAAATTAGGACATGATCAAACAGTCCATACCGAATATGATAAGTAAATAGCTAAATTCAGATTTAAAAAATTAAAAAAAATTAGGACATGATCAAAAAGTCCATGCCAAAGACGATAAGTAAATAGCTAAATTCGGATTTAAAAAATTAAGAAGAAATTAATAACTAGCTAATTTCAAATTACAAATTAAGAAAAATTAGGACATGATCAAAGAGTCCATGCCGAATATGATTAATAAATAGCTAATTTTGGATTTTAAATTAAAAAAAATTAGGACATGATCAAAGAGTCCATGCCGATTATGATAAGTAAATAGCTAAATTCAGATTTACAAATTAAGGAAAATTAGCCCTTGATCAAAGAGTGCATGCCGAATACGATAAGTAAATAGATAAATCTGGATTTAAAAAATTAAGAAAAACTAATAAATAGCTAATTTCGAATTTAAAAATTAAGAAAAATTAGAACATGATCAAAGAGTTCGTGCCGAATACGATTAATAAATAGCTAATTTTGGATTTAAAAATTAAGAAAAATTAGGACATGATCAAAGAGTCCATGCAGAATACGATTAATAAATAGCTAATTTTAGATTTAAAATTTAGAAAAATTAGGAAATGACCAAAGAGTTCATGCCGAATACGATAAGTAAATAGCTAAATACGGATTTTAAAATTAAGAAAAATTTGGTCATGATCAAAGAGTCGATGCCGAATATAATAAGTAAATAGCAAAATTTAGATTTAAAAATTAAGAAAAAATAATAAATAGTTAATTTAGAATTTAAAAATTATGAAAAATTAGGACATGATCTAAGAGACCATGCCGAATTCGATTAATAAATAGCTAATTTCAGATTTAAAAATAAGGAAAATTAGGACATGATCAAAGAGTCCATACCGAATACGATAAGTAAATAGCTAAATTCGGATTTAAAAATTAAGAAAAACTAGGCAATGATCAAAGAGTCCATGCCGAATACGATAAGTAAATAGCTAAATTCGGATTTCAAAAATTAAGAAAAATTAGGACATGATCGAAAAGTCCATGCCGAATATGATAAGTAAATAACAAACTTCAGAATTAGAAAAAAAGGAAATTGGGACTCAACCAAAGAGTCCATGTCAAATACAATTAGTACATTGGTAAATTCAGAATTACAAAAATAAAAAAATTAGTATTAACACTTGATAAAAAGATTTGTTATTAGAAAAATAGCTAAATTCGATATTGAAAGGTGTGTTTCGTTATGAAAGAGTGCCAAAATACTATATCGTGTATTGTCTGTATATATTTGTAAACGTGTTTACGTGAACATAAGTTGTTATGATGTTTGACTAAATATTTAGATGTTTAACCATAATAATGTATGAGGCATGCGGTGAAGCTACATCTGATGTATTTTGTAAAGCACTGGAATTTAAACCGTTGGATTTTATAAAGATCTAACGGTCTAAAATAACTCAAGATTCCATATCAAATATGATTAATAGATAGCTAATTTTGGATATAAAAATTAAGAAAAATTAGGACATGATCAAAGAGTTCATGCCGGGTATAGTTAATAAATAGCTAATTTCGAATTTAAAAATTAAAAAAAATAGGACATGATGAAAGAGTCCATGCCGAATACGATAAGTAAATAACTAAATTGGGATTTAAAAATTAAAAAAGTTAGAACATGATCAAAGAGTCGATGCTGAATACGATAAGTAAATAGCTAAATTTGGATTTAAAATTTAAAGGATAATTAGGATATGATCAAAAAGTCCATGCTGAATACGATAAGTAAATAACAAAATTCAAAATTAAAAAGATAAGGAAATTAGAACTTAACACAAGTAGTCCATGTCGAACACAATTAGTAGATTGGTAAATTTAGAATTATAAAAATAAAAAAGATTAGTATTAACACTTGATAAAAAGATTTATTTAGCAAAATAGCTAAATTCCAAACTTAAAGGTTTGTTTTCATTATTAGAGAGTGCCAAATTACTGTATCGTGTATTGCCTGTATATATTTGTAAACATGTTTACGTGAACTTAAGTTGTTATGATGTTTGAATACATATTTAGATGTTTAACCATAATAATGTATGAGGCATGCGGTGAAGCTACATATGATGTATTCTGTAAAGTACTGATGATTATATCATGTTTACATGTTTCCCTTTCGTTTTCTTTTTGTCAATGAAAAGATGAATCTTTAAACAATCTGGTATCATAAAAGCTAACAAAGAAAAATGTTATCTGCACGTTGTTAACAGAAAAAGTCATTGTATTACTGAGTTTCTAATGAAGGAAGTCTCGGATGAGACATGCAAATTCTTTTAGCTTTAGAAATTCTCACGTTAATATATAAAAGAGAAGACTACACTGTTGAATTTCATAAAAATTGAACAGTCCAAAGTCTAGACTAACCCAAGAAGTCCATGTCAAATATGACTAATTGATATATATAAATTCAAAATTTTAAAAATAACGTAATCAGCCATGAGAGAGAGAGACCTATGCCTTAGAAATTAGCATACTATAGCGGCTGAGACTAATTTTCAAATTTAAATGATAACTAAGAAAAGATGCATCACGTAGTGAGTACCAATGTGATATAGAAAAAAACAACACGAAAGTTAATATTTGCAATGCTCACCCATACATTTCATGTTGCAAGTAGTGTTCAAAAAGAGGGAATGACACGCATTGTTTGGTAAAACTCCTTGAGAGCAGAAGTAGGAGAAAGGAGACAAGCACAAAGGAGATGATTATACCTCGCCACCTGTAATTGTGAATTTGTATACCCTATGCATGGTTCGTGTCGGGAAAAAGGTGAAGCAATGCATGAAAATATAGAAGCATGTACGCATGGAGCTATAGCAAATATAGATGGGAAACAGAAAAAAGAAAGAAGATTATTTATTTTTGTTGGTATACACTGAATCACTCACCCACGTCTTCTTCTAAAAATCTAAGGATAATTTATCATGTATGATATTTAAAACTCATAAAAAAGTTTGCATCTCAAGTAAAAGTTTAAAAATATATTCATATAAAAGAAGTAAATCTTTATATTAATTTTGAGAAAAATATATGTTTTTAATAAGCTATTTCCATTTCTTCTAAATTTTCATTCCAAAAAGGAGAATATGATTGATGAAAAAAGACGTATAGATTAGATGAAAAGAATATAGATGATATCTAGGCCATCTAGAAAATTATTTCTAATAATATCATTAGAAAACAAACTATTAACATCCAATTTTTAAAATAAAAAATATAAAAAACTAGGTACTCGCGCTATTTGTGCGGGCCACCTTGCTAGTTATATTTTATTGAATAATCTCAGACGAATATTAGCTTGAATGATATCCTTAGTATGTGGGTCGCCGGAAAATTGTTCGTTGTAGGATTTCTTTTGTTTATAGAACTTCTATGTACTGTAACACCCTAGTTCCCTAGCTATGGTTTAGCCATTCGTCGAAAGCGTAATATTTAGGAAAATGTCCATTTACTATGCTAACTAGTTCACTTTATCCAGTTTACTAGCAAATACTCATCCCAGGCAGCAAGTGAATACTCCTCCCGTGGAAGTAACACAGCTAGAGGACTTCGTATATGTACCGGTCACCAACTCCAGGTTAGTACCGGACTGGTACAGCTAGGCTGGTACGCCATTTAGCACCGGCCAAAACATTCAGTAGTAAAGGAGCCGGTAATCCAAAAAATAAAGAAAAAAATAGGCGAATAGCGAAATGTGCACGTGCACACTATGGGATTCGAACTCATAACCTCTAGTCTATCCCACCTACAGATCACATGTGATTAGATGGAAAGTATTTTCTTTTTAAGGTACCCGTGGAGGACCATTTAGTACCGGACCAAATCGGCCGATACTAAATGATGTATTTCGTACCGGTCCAAACATCAGCCGGTACTAAAATCCGACATTTAGTATCGGTTGGAGCCATCGTCCGGTACTAAATAGCTTCCCAGGTACTATTTTTTATGACCGATACTAAATTCATGCGTTAGTACCCGCTCAAAATGCAGCCGGTACTACCGTTCGGAACGAATGTGAAGTTTTCAAGCAGTGTAAACCGCCTCTGAAAACAGTTCCATTTTCTTTCTAAAAGATATTTTTACATCTTTTAAATTAAGTTGATTTTGACAATAAAATATTTTATATAGATACGTCACCCGCCCATGCCCACAAATTTATAGAAGGCTTAATATTTTACAAATTTGCCAACGGAGAGGGATTACTCCTTGCGGTTGAAAAGGGTATCTTGGTTGGTTAGATTTCTTGCGGTGAAACTTCATCTAGGTTTGAGTATAAGAGCATCTCCAACAACCTATCTAAAAATGAATAGCTAAAATCCCGATTTAGCTATTATGTAAAATAAAATGACTAGCTAAAAGGTGATGAAATCCAACAGCTTCTATAAATGGAGCTTTTATCCGATTCCCCCCGACGACCCCTTTGCCCCGAGTGCCGCCCCCAGCTGCCCCTGCCCCGAGACGCCGGCGGCGGCTCCAGCTCCTCATGCCCGCATCCTTGCCACCCCCTCGTGCTGCTTCAGTCCCCGCCCCCTCACGCTTCTTCCTCAGCCCCCTTGCGACCTCTTGGCCACGACCACGAGCCACGCGGGCCGCCGTCAGTCGCGCATCCGGTGAACTCCGATCCGATGGCCGCTGACGGAGAGCCCGCAGAGGGCTCGCCCCCACCCCCCCCCCCCCCCCCCCGCCTCTTGCGCCGAGGGTTGCACCCTCCTCCGTCCCTTGTCATTCGTCTCTGCCATCTCCGACGTGCGGGAAGAGCTGGGGTGCCCCGAGCTGCCCGAGCTGCCTCAGCCCCCTCGCGACCTCTTGGCCACGACCATGAGAGCTCCTGCACCGTCAGGCGCTGGCCATGGCCAGGGGCGATAGCGGAGTGCGCGGGAGTGAGTGGCGACGGCCGCGGTGCCACGCAGCAAGGGGATGGGGAGCGCGCGGTTGACGCACGGCGGGCCCGAGCTGTCGCCGGCGGAGGAGGCACTACTATTTCAATGTTGGATAACTTACTTGTCGATAAAAAAATATTTATACTATGTTTACTTGCCAATCTCAAGATATGCCGAGCCGAAAAAAATATTGTGTTTTGCTATACTTTGTTAAAATCATCATTTTACCACCAGTTGACTATATTTTTTTAAACGAACCAGACAGAAGAGCTGCCGATTATACTAAAAATAGGTCCAGAGAATGGACAGAACAATAAACAACACCTCTGGCTGGTTGGATTGGGATATCAACCGCGCCGCACCACTCATCGCACTACTCAAACTCGAAATACCTCAGTCATGCCTCACAACGTCATTACTTCACCGTAGCTCTTCAAACACCACCACAATCGCCACCGGCACCTCACTAGCATCATCCACTGTCACTCCACAAACACGACGTCCGGCGTCCGGCGTCTGCACCACCACCAATATTTTTTCTATATTTAGAAAAGAAAGAAACCATCAAGAAAAAGAAAAAGAAGGAACACCCTGCCACAGCCAGCTGGAAGAAGCCGAACCAAGCAGGGAATGGCGCCATCGACGCTAGCCCGAGGAGGAACAGGTTTTCACCGGCATTTAGGCTCTCAATTAAATCTGAACGAGACCTGTGATGTCTCTACACCTTTGTGTGTTCTCCCTGGCTATATATTCACTCCTGCTTTTACCTCAACACGCACAACACGCACATGGCGAGAGATGCTTCCTAATCTGCTGCCTTTGGAGTTTGGGTACGTTGGGTTTCCGTTCCCGATTGTCTAGTGTCTATCTCCACTGGGACGGCGTGCTTAAATGCCTCAAAAGTGTGTGTGGGGGGGGGGGGGTGGGGGGGGCTGTCTATCTCCACTGGGACGGCGTGCTTAAATGCCTCAAAAGTGTGTGTGAGGGGGGGGGGGGGGAGCGCGAGGATGGCGCGGGCGGCCGGCCGCGGCGGGGAGAGAAGGTTGGAGAGAGAGAAAGCTAGAATTTGGAGTGGATCCAAGGGTTGTAATTTTTGCACAAATCTTAACACTGAAAGATGTCGAAACTAAAATCTATCGGAACATGGATAAGAGGAATTCCGGTGCGAGATCCAACGTCAGCCTACGAGGCCCAACTCTGAAGGCCCGGCCCTTTAAATCGCCGCCGAAAGGCTTTATTTGCTTCCATTGGGCCTCTTAGGCGCGCGGCCCATTGTGGTATCGCGGAAGGCGAACCGCAAAAGTTTTTGGTTCGTTTTTCTCAAAAAAAAAGAAGTTTTTGGTTCGTAGTAGCAGTACTAGCATCATCCAACTGGCGCATCTCCTAGTGTTCAAGTAAGAATAGAGAAAGACCCGTATGCCTATCTATAGGCACCACCATGAGAATTTGGTCCTGTCAATCTGTCACTGTCTCTGTCGGGCTCATCACCGGACGCAACGAACATATTTTTATGCAGAAAGAAGAAAGAAGAATCCAGAGATAAAATTATGGCCATACGCAATGCATAGCGGCTTTACGCGGCAGCCAACTATATATATGCAAGCTGCTGCTGTCGTCCACGATCGCCCGGCAGCTGCATGCGCAAGTGCTGCGATGGAGCCAACAAAGTCATCCAGCATGGCGCCGCGGAAGGAGTCGAGCGAGCTGGCCGCGCGTCGGACCAGCATGATGCTCATGGCTGCGAGCACGGGCGACTGCCACCAGCTGTGGCGGGGAGAGATCCTGGCGGCGGCGGCGGCGGCTCATCACGAAATCGCCATCGACGTCGGCAGCGACGGCCAGGGGGACGGTGAATCCGCCGCGCTGGTGGAGGCCCGTCTCACGGAGGAGACGGGCGGCTCCTCCGCGCTGCACGTGGTGGCGGCCGCCGGGGACGGCGAGCGCTACCTGGAGAGTGCCCGCGTGATCTGCGGCAGGGCCAGGCGCCTCCTGGACCAGCCCGACCGCAACGGCGACACGCCGCTGCACTGCGCCGCCCGGGCCGGGAACGCCAGGATGGTCGCGCAGCTCGTCGGCCTCGCCGGAGGCGAGGACGAGGTGAGGGCTCTGGTGCGCGCGCGGAACCGGCGGGGGGAGACGGCCCTGCACGAGGCCGTCCGCTTCGGCGGCACGGAGATGGTCCGGGCGCTGATGGACGGGGACAGGGGGCTCGCCGGCGTGGTCGCGGACGATGGCACCACGCCGCTCTACCTCGCCAGCTCGTTGGGCCGCGAAAAGATCGCTCGCGAGCTGCATCAAAAGGGAGACGGGCTGTCCTTCTCCGGCCCGGATGGACAAAATGCCTTGCATGCCGCTGTCATCCACCATAGAGGTGAACCATATCCTTTTTTTTGTTGGAGTAGTATCTACATAATGGTCATAGTTTTTTTAACTGTTATATACGCAAAACGTTCAAATACAACCATATAAACACATGCACACACCATACTTATTAAATGAAATTTTGAGTATTATTCACCTGTATAAGTTCTAGATTACGAAATTAATAAAGTTCTATACAAATGAATTTGGTAGTTTTATTTTCATCATCCGCTTCATACATTTTATTTTTCAAAATAGACATTCATGAAGAAATTTGAAACGCATGTTTCCCATGTGTAAATAGTTTATTGACTAAGTAAGAACTGGGATCTCCAAGCCATCACAAAGTTCTACACCCTCACCCCACACCACAACTAATAAATACATATAAGTTGATTATGGCTTTTTCAGTCGAACTTTTCCTAATTTGATAATCAGTATAGAAAGAAAAGAAGGTGAAACAATATCAGTTGATCTTAGTAGACGCAATGTATTACAACTGCAGGTATAGCAAAGTTGCTGCTGGAGTGGAACAAGGACCTTGTCAGCCAGAGAGACATCAACGGGAGCACGCCGATGCACTTCGCCGCATCCGCAGCAGACCCCGCGTTCTTCCAATTTACAAACTTCGTTTTCACCACGAGCAACTTCGAGAGCCATTTCCTGGGCTCCTATCTCCTACCTCAGAGGTGCCTGACGAGATTCTACGAGTGGAGGGAGCTCCCGTTCCCCCTGCTGCTCAACGCCGAGCCGTCGCTAGCGTTCCAGCCGGACGTCGACGGGTCGTACCCGGTGCACGTCGCCGCGTCGGCGGAGAGCATGGTGGCCATCATCGTCCTGCTCACGAGGTACCCCGGCTGCGCCGGCCTGCGCGACGCCAGGGGCCGGACCTTCCTCCACGTCGCCGTCGAGAGGAAGCGGTTCCACGTCGTCAAGTTCGTGTGCCACTGCTCGCGATCTTTCAAGCCGATGCTCAACGCGCAGGACGAGGACGGGAACACCGCCCTGCACCTGGCCATCAACCAGGGGGAGCTGGACATCTTCAGGTGCCTCATCAGGAACCGCAATGTCAAGATAAATCTGCAGAATAACCAGGGGAACACTCCCATGGATCTCGCCCTGGGGAAAGTCCGCTCTGGATTTTACTTCGGATTGGTAATTAGAAGAGGAAAAAAACCACTAATGTTTGCGTTAACCACGATTGATTTGAGAATGAGAAGTAACTTTTTTGCTGATTCTTGCTTGCTGCAGACTGCACCTCGGAGGATACTTGGCATGCTGACCTTCGCGAATGCTCAGGCTTCCAGTGGCAACCGCCGTCGCGATCAGATGGAGGAGTACAATCCAAGTCTGAACGAGGAGGAGGAATCGAGCAAGATAAAAGACTTCGCGCAGATCGTGGGCATCGGCTCCGTGCTCGTCGCGACGGCAACGTTCGCGGCGGCTATAACCATACCCGGGGGCGTCTGGACCCCCGGCGACGTGGCGGGGGCCAAGCAGTCCGGCCTCGCCGCGCCGCCACCCGCCGGGACGCCGGTGCTCACCGGGAAGTACGCCTTCGACGGGTTCGTGGTCTCCAACACGGTGGCGTTCATCTGCTCCACCCTGGCCACCTTCAGCCTCGTCTACTGCGGGGTCGCCGCCGTCGACATCCAGCGGCGGTTCGAGCTGGTGTCCTTCTCCCTGGCGCTGCTGCTCTGCGCGGCGCGGAGCTTCTGCGCCGCCTTCGCCTTCTCCCTCTACCTGCTGCTGTCCCCGGTGGAGAAGGGGACCGCCATCGCGGCCTGCGTGATGACGTCGCTCGCGCTGCTCGACGGGCTCTGGTTCCTGATCACGAGCTTCCATGACACGACGGCCCTCCTCAGCAGAAGAACTAAGCTGACGTTCCTGAAGCTCGGTACCGGATTCGTGGCCAACATCATATATCTCTTCTGGCCCTACCTCGTGATCTTCGGTTATATGTCCATCGATGATCTAAAAAACCTAGGAGACTTTTAAGTTTGAACTAAGTTGAACTCTCTACGTACTTTTGCAAGCAAGAGGATCAGAGGAATTGACTTAAAAAGATGGCCTAGATAAGAAGAACTTTGCAATTGGAGTATATATGTGCAAAATTGTACAATGATAAGAGTTGTTGTGCTATCTTTCATCATCCTTATTTGGTTCATGGAATTTGTAAGCATCCGTTGTATTATTAAAACAACTATATATGTTACATGTAATTTAAAGGATGGTTATTTTCTTCACATGCATCCTGAGCGGAAGGCAGGCCGAAGCAGGATCTAGTCGCAGGATCCGGCGCCGTCGGCAAGTACTCACATGGGGGCGACGGCGACGGGAGGAGGGATTGATGGCAACGGCGATGGAGGAGCGGAACGGCGTCGGGAACGGAATCAATCTAATCTCGAGCTGGGGGCGACGCCTGGAAACAGAAACAACCGCGGGGGCATGCATCGGGTGTGGGGGTGGGGTTTGGCAAGAAAAGCCGAAAGACCGGCGTGGGAGTAAAACCGGTGCTGGTTCGATCGGTGGGCGCGAGGGGGGCGGGTGGCGGTGAAAATCGATGCTGTTTCGGCGCGCCAGGCGCGGGCGCGCCGGGGGCGGGGACGCTTGGTGGGTGTCAGCTCGGATACGGAATACTATTCTGTACCAGGGTACTGAATAGTGCTACTAATATAATATAATATATTGTAGTATGTATAGTAGTAGAGTCGTATGGCATACATATAAAGTTATAGTAAAGCATGCAGATAAATAGAAAAACATCTCGCAGTAATAACATCCTCTCAAATAATTATACTTTATTCTTATAGAATCTCTCTATTTTGAGATGCATAGAATAGCATAATAATTAATAAGGTAGAGTTGAGCTGATATGATGCTCCGGACTGCGGGTCGATTACAGGAACAACGGCGGAGGGTATTTGGGATTGCGAGTATTGCAGTTGGCCCTGCAGGCATCCATCGTGCGGTAACAGTTATATGGCTCTACAGTCATGCAACAATAGCACGATTGATTATTTTCACACACTTCTGGCGAACAAAATTCCAGTTCGACCTTTCCGGCCACATCATCTAAGGTTAAGGCTATGGAAGTGGAATCGACCGCGGTCGCATCATCACCTCCGCTGCTTGCAACCTCAGGAAGCCCTGGACGATGACGTGCTGCTGGTGAAAACATGGATAATTGTAGTTAGATCATGCAGGCTATACAAAGAGCTACGCTATATATATTATCGATCTAGCACACACACACATATGTATATCTGGCACGAGACATGCATGATTGTGATTTAGTACACTTACATTGTGCTGGCGATACAAAGAGCACGACGAAAAAGAACACGGCAAACACATGCACGGAGCCTCCGCAACTCATCCTGGCCCTCATATTGGATCCTCTGAACTGCAGCGACGTATTAGAAATCGATCAGCTTATCGAATTATAAGCAAGAATCTGCAATGCTCGATATAATAATTTGTATATATTGCATGGGTTTTTATAGGGCACATGATCGAGGTAGTGACGTACAATGGAGATAAATAACGTTTCCAATTTTGATTTCTTTTGCCATGTGCGGCGCCCATAATTTTTTTCCGATCTGCTGGATACTAGTCCAATTTTTAGCCACCGTGATATTTTTCCCCTACTTTATTCTTGCACTAGGAAACTATGATTGTTGTTGTAGGATCGAAATAGGCGACCAAAGGGGATGATTGGGAGGATTTAAAAAATTCTCTTCGATCCGAGAATAAAACTAACAAGCATCAGAGACCACAAGGAAGTAGCTAATCATGTGAGATTGTGAAGTAAACAAATTGCAAAGCAGAACCAGCTGTTGGGCTCACTGTGGTCTCTCGCTGTCACTGTTCTGGGCTGCCTGCTCCTGCTCTCAGAAGTATACGGTCTTGCTGCCTCTTGGGCCACGTGCAGCTGCTGTTGGGCTCGGTTGGACTGGCGCTGGCGTGCGCGCCCCAACTGGGCTGCCTACCCACGCCTGCTGGCCGCGCGTGCGTGCAGTGCAGCTGGCCGCCGCCGCGCTGGGGCGCCGCGGGTGAGCCGGAACAGAGGGAAAAGGTAGAGAAAGCAAGAACACTGCCAAAACTTGAATCTCAAATTGCTTCCTCAAAACCTAACGGATTCGAATCAAATTTCAGCCATAGATCCGCGACCTCAAGGGCTAATACAGATCTAACAAAAGAATCACAAAACAATTAAGTAACCATCACCGAAAATCATCTGAAAATGGGGAAACTAAAAAACGCTCGGGATGCACACATGAGGCATGAGATGTGAAAAGGAAGAATTAGACATTCAAAAGATCATGTTTGAACAAATAATCTAGCTAGAAACCTCCCACTTTTAGATGGAACTAGAAACCAAGAGCAATCACCTTTTCCAAGAGATACCCACAAATCATCCAAGCCGTGTATATATGGTCCATGGCCACCACTAAGAAATATTTATACACTAATAGCTACGATAGATGTCCACGCAAAGGCAACATAGTTCATCTTTCGTAGAAGCATCAGACGGGCATGCCATCTTCATGACTTTGCTTCGTCTCGACGTAAATTTCATGACGGTGCCACGTGCCCTCCTTCTCCATTTTCCAGCGCACCGAATCGCGCCTCCGATTTTAAGGCTCAAACTGAGAACCAGCCCCCAAACATCCAAAACGTCCATCTCCGCTTGGCCGCTACACGACCCTCTTGATGTTGATGCGTGTCCGGCCTCCGCCAAATCTTTAACATCTCTGTCCCGCTTGACTCGACCACGTACATATACTCTTCCTCTTCCGTGCACCATTTGGATCGCCCATAATTTCGTTCGGACTCCTCAAGTATCTTAATCCAAGCCTGCTCGCGTCCATCCTTCACCGTCTTTAGACCATCGGCATGAATCTTTAACTTGATATTGACAACATTCGGCTCGACTTGTTCGGGCTGGTAAAGGCTGGAGTTGTTTCAGCCAGCCGCAGCCACCTACCAGCCGTAATGTGACCAGCCGAACTGCATGCCGACGACCATCACGTCGCATTCTGCATCTACACATCACAAACCAAAAGATACACCAAATGTACACAGCGCTGTCAATCACTATCTAAGAGTAATCATCGTTGGTCCTCAGCTTTTTTTTCCCGCCATGGGCAAAGCCCGAATTTCATTACTAATGGTAACGAAATTACAGTGTTCGGATCATTGGTCCTCAGCTATAAGCCCCAATTTCATATCATGTAAATCATATCGGAATTTCTCGTGGCCTTCAAAATTAGGAGAGCTAATCTCTCCCAATTCGCATCCTGAAGCTGAATGCTTGTTTGCTCAAACTACGGAGAGGGGGCGCAGCAGCAGCAAGATCCAATGCATATCGAGCGACAAGTAAAGCGCAGGCGGTCGGCAGCCACGTGCACGTCGCCACCGTCCAATCCCCAATGCAACATCATCATTTACTCACTAACAAACCACGCTCATCAGAGTCCACTCCCCTGCTCGCTGTCTCCGCAAATCCGCGTCATTTGCAGCCAAAACCCTCGCCGTCTCTCTCGCCTCCCCTGTCCTCTCCCGTCCCCGTCGCCCTCCCCGTGACCAGATCGAGCGCAGGTCCGACTCGATTCGATTCGAGCCGCCGCGACCGGAAGGAATCTCTCGGGCCAGAGGAGGAGCCCCCTGTAGGCGAATCGGCGATGGCGACCCACCCGGCCTCCCCGACCGCCGGCGCCGGCTCCGGCGACAGGTCGCCGTCCGGGCCCCCGCCGGTGCGCCTGTCCGCGGCGCAGGCGGTGGCGGCGATCCAGCCCACCTCGCCGCGGTACTTCTTCTCCTCGCTGGCCGCGGCCTCCGCCGCGGCGTTCTCCCCGCACCGCCGCATCGGCATCGCCGTCGACCTCTCCGACGTCCGCCTTCGCCGTCAAGTGGGCCGTCCAGAACTACCTCCGCCCCGGGGACGCCGTCGTGCTGCTGCACGTCCGCCCCACCTCCGTGCTCCACGGCGCCGACTGGGGCTCCATCCCGGTCTCCGTCGACGACGACCCCGACGCCGACATCGCCGAGGGCGCGGCGCGCGCCGCGGCCTCCGAGGAGGCCAAGAAGAAGCGAGAGGAGGACTTCGACGCCTTCACCTCCACCAAGGCGCAGGACCTCGCGCAGCCGCTCGTCGTCGCGCAGACCCCATTCAAGATCCACATCGTCAAGGACCACGACATGAAGGAGCGCCTCTGCCTCGAGGCCGAGCGCCTCGGCCTGTCCGCCTTGATCATGGGCAGCCGCGGCTTCGGCGCCTCGCGCAGGGTTGGGAAAGGGAGGCTCGGGAGCGTCAGTGACTACTGCGTGCACCACTGCGTCTGCCCCGTGGTGGTTGTGCGCTACCCGGATGATGCTGCGGGAGCTGCTGGTGGCGACGCCTTCGGGGATGAGCTGCGCACGGTGCCCGAAAATGAGCCTGTGCAGAAAGGTACGATGTGGCAATACTAACTATACATTCACGCCTATACAAATACCTATTTCTGGTGCTATTACATGTGTCCGTGCTCGTCAACTTAATCATCATGTGAGTTCACTTTTGAGTTTATATCACATATTTAGACCATGAAGATGCGTGCACTCTTATTTTAATTAGGAACCAAGGAGACGACCGAAAGGAAAACGGATTCGCGCAGGCTGAATTCGGACTGCAGAACAATACCAACTTGTGACGGTCACCACGGTTGCATATGGACTCGGATTGGGACTTTCAAGTACTTCGTGAAAAGCTTATAAAGTCTTCTTTCCAACGGATACGGCATCAATTCTATCTCTGCTCGGAGTCGGTCACAATCGTCGATTTTTTGCCGACACCTTTTCTGCTCACGGTGCTGTGTCGCCTTATTTTGGCCCAATGAACCGTGTATCAAGTTGAGTCCATTACGGACGCGTCCTAGGGTTGGAGTACGACCCCAGCACCCCTGTGGTCGTCCTCCCACGTCCTTATACCCCTTAGCCGCCACCAAGAACACTTGGATTTTTGTTTAGATCAAGTTTAGCCTTTGCTACTTGCTTGTGAGCGCGCGTGCTGGATCAGCTGCCCGTCTTCTTATCTTCGGAACCCCACATCATTGCAGATTGAGTTTGAATCCTAGTATATTCAGTACTTGTTTATTTGTTCTTGCTGGTTCTTCGATTGCTTGCAGGACGAGTGCCCTAGTGACTGGTTGTCGCGCTCCACAAGATCGCGGCAACCACTGGAGGTGGTGTATCGGTTAGGTGGTGTATCGGTTGCTAAGGCGCAGCGTTCTTGGAAGGCTGTAGTCAGGCCGTGAACGTCGCCTCCATCCTCAAATCAAGTTATCCCCCGCCTCTCATCGAAAGATTGGGAACAAACCCTAGCGGGTTCACATCAAGATCCGTCCCTTTGCTTAATCTTCCACGCGTTCCATTTTTGCCCATTAGTTTTCTATGAAGTAGCTAATGGAATAATTTGGGATTGGAGTGAATCAATTGCATTGACAAGTAGAAATGACAGGTAGAGGATCAGTTGCAAACTAGAGCATTGCATCTAAGAATAACGCTAGTTAGTAAGAAAGCCTAATCTACATTGGTTTGCTTTTGTCTTCATATTTTGTTAGATAGAAGTACCAGCCCGAATAACCAACGTTAATGTGTTTCTGGCCGATACTGGCAATGGAGTATACTGATGGTAAGGAGAGGGCATTGCATTAGAAGCGTTGAACTAATCCAGCAAGAAAGTTCCCCTAGAATGTTGGACACTTATTTTGTTGATATGGGGATGCGAGTACCCAGTCTGAGTATCTGCCCTTGTCGCATAGTTTTCCAGTAGAGGTGTAACTTTCTCATTTTGACTTGACAACAAGTTCAAGAAAAAACAATTAACCGACAACTATAACATAGGCGTTGTGATGTTTATAGGAAGAAAAAAAATCATAGCCCGGTAGAATTTCCTTATAACAAAAATGATCACCTATATAACTGTGAACATTGTGTGTGAAATTATGTCAATAATGTTCTTTCTTTATCGACATTTGTTTCAATATATGATTGATTTGTAGTTCTGTATATGTTTTAGGACAGAAAAAATGCTAATAATTGCATGATTGAGTATTGGTTTTATGTTTACATCAAAATGTACAATAGCCATGTTTATATATGATGCGAAAAGGGAATTGGCAAGTACTGGATTGCAAGTGTGATAATGAGCATTAACATAGAATGTACACAAAGTGAATGTTATCCTGCTCATTGCTTGCATAGTTGTTGAATGGCTATGAAAAATGTTGGCTGCTTGACATCTCTAGCCACCGTTTATTTTTCTTTTGTTCACTTTATCCCTTAGAAAATTATTATCAAAACTGATTTTTCTAGAACATTGTGAGGAAGAATGAAATGATATACTGCATTATTGGCATGTAAAGTTTAGCTCATTGGGACAGAAAAGCACAGCTAGATATCTTTGTTTTAATTGCCTGCATACCATTGTATTATGGAACCCTTGAAGAAGCTAAATTCTGCAATGAGTACATGCTTATAAGTTTGCAAAAGCTTGTCTGCTATTTGGAAGAAGCTTGAGGCTTATGTGATTAAGTAGCTTATTTTCCTGATAGATTTACTTATATGGTAAGTCTAATCTATAGCGAGCTAGTCCTGAGATATTGAGCTGGAGCTGTGGCTCTGCTCCACCATCCCAATGTCAGGCAAGCGCAATAGGTGGATTCATGCTAAAACATGATGGATTGAAGCTCTGTGTATTATTATGTGCATTCTTTTAACTTGGCAGATGAATATGTTCAACTCTTGAATTCAGCCTTCCGAGATATTCCAAAGAAGGCTTATTTTAGCTTCAAAAATAATAGCTGCACTATGCACATTATTGTCTTTTGTTTGCCGTTAGATCTTTTACGATTCAGATCATATTATGTTTTCTCATTTACTAAAAATTTGCATTCCTAAGGCTCCATGCCCACCATTTCAGCAAACACTTCGCCTCGCAGCTTCAGTTGTGTAGGTTGTATTATTTGATCTTTGCAGTTACTGAACAAATGTTGGAGTAATTGATGTACCAGCCAAGACGCATAAGCATGAAAACATCTACATGCAGCATCTCTAGTCCCACATGAAAGTGAAATTGCCGACTTGACTAACCTCAGTGCTATCTTTCACATGTATCACGTCAGACATTCAAGTTTAGAGTGAACATGTACATTAAGAACCTACTGACACGCAAGAAACTGTTTCCTTTAATGCTAAATCCTATAATTCAGCATGGATACCAGAAAACAAAAGTTGTCCCAACTCCCAAACACAAAATGTTGTCACTCATATTCTGCATCCTGCTACAGCATGCTCTATGTTTCGTCAGTTCCAGTTTCATCAGCATTGTAAAAACTGCACCTTAGCATTTTCAGTAGAACTATTTCCAGCTCATGTTTCTTCTTTCCTTGCTTTTCCTAGTTAAGCCATTGGCAGCATATTATATGCTTGGACCACACCTTGATGTTTTCCTCGTCTGTTCGCAGAGAAATGAGGGAAGAGCAGGGCACCTGGCTACGAGAGGGAGAAAGAGGAGGCCTTCACGTCGGCAGCCCTTGTGTAACATGAGTGTCCATAGCTCCTGTGGCCACCCACCCATGCTCCTCTGCACCTTTGCGTTTGTACCAACCAGAAACTGTAGATCGTGGACGAGTCCCCCGCTGTTTTTTTTCTTCGTGACATGTTTCGTGTGTGCTAGTAAAATGAAAGACTGTTGCTGCATGCGTGGGTCGCTGCTGTGTGCTTCTGCCCGTAGTAACCTGTTTCTGATTGGCTCTCTACGCCACCAGCTCATTTGGTTGCATAGTATGTTCAGGAAGGCAAATGGAGTAGAACGCGGTGACACGCAGTGACGCAGATGGATATGTGCTGCGGTCAGTTCCCGTGGTGCGGCACATTTTGGCTTCGACGACACACATGGACTAAGCAACTCGACACCTGCTACTACTTCACCGGGTACGCCAACGTCACGGTGGCCGGGGTCGCCGTGAAAAAAAGTTCAGCGGCGACGCGCCGAGCAACTCGCCCATGGGACCCCTACAGACGAGTAGATGACGTTCTACGGGCGACCGTTCGACATACCCCCATCGACGCTCATGTCCATGTCCGCTCATGGACTCTGGCGGTACATGACTGAAATACCGCATGTACGCAGCGTAGTAGCAATTTAATGATCTTACAAAGCATCGTGCATCTTCACTTCCAAATTATAGACCGTTTTAGTTTTTTAGCTTCATAGTTTTTACTATATGCCAAAATATAAACCACATCTTAGAAAAATCAAAATGATCTACAACGTAGAAGTTATGGAGTAAATTTTGAGAATGCTACTTAGTTACTTTCCCTTTCAAATGCAATGCGCTGCATAGTTAGTTAACCTTCTCGTACTATTTGTGCATTGGATATGTAATCACATATGAAGCATTTTACTAGTCAAGAGTGAAGGTCTCATTTGTAGGAGCAGCAAGGGATGTGGCCTTGTGTATTTACCTGCTATTGTTGTTTTTTAATTTTTTTTGGCATATTCTTGTCCTTTAACATTCATCTGAGATGGTTGGAGATAGGAGCGGAACTAGGGGGGCTCAAACCCCCTACCTCCTCAAGATCAATGGATATCCCTCTAAACCTCCCTCTCCATTTTTATGAAGAAAGAATGAAGAAGGGGTAGGAACCCTCTCTTCATGTAATCGCTGGATTCACCACTGGATGCGGAGTAAAATTTGGCCCTCCAAAACAACGAAGTAATTTGGCTCGGCTCCCTTATCATATGCCATCCCAGAAGCTAAACCAAGTAAAATTGATTTCTCATTACAAATGAGTATAGCTATGCATTACAAATGAGTATCATACAAATTCTGCACATTAGCATTGCATCACGAGCCAGGTCTTGACAGTCGCCGCTAGTTGGCTCTAGCTAGATCCTAGGTATGTAATGTGGCCGTCTCGGAGGTTGGAAGTAAGACGGTGGCGGCGGAGAGGACGAAGCATTCTGTATTTCATGTACATCGGGCTCGGCTTGCTCTTAGACTTGCGAACACACGGAATAAAAAGATTCCACCGGGGATGAGTCACCCTCCACATTGATGTCGTGGAGCACGACCCGCGACCGTCTGATCAATTGATACCTTTTTTGTCTCCAGAAGAACAATGTTGTTAATGCGTCGAAAAGCACTCGAACTAAGATGCAAAAACCCACTGCACAAAAAAGCCCCACTTTGATTTTTGTGCCTTTGTCTTTGGATCTGTCGTGATTCATATAGACCTTTTTGTGATCATTCATACATTGGTCATCTTGTGTCACATTATTAGTCGGACGACTGTCAACATAAAGATCCGAGATTGAGAATTAATCAACATTCATAATAAATAAACGAAAGTTAAGGAAAACTAAAGGCATGATCTCAATAGAGGAGGTAAACAAATATTCTGCCCTATCTACCATCAAGAGCAGGGGCGGATTAGGGGGGGCAGCCCCCCTACCTTCCCAAGATTAATAGATACCTCCCTAACTCCTCCGTTTTTGGAAGAAAGAATGAAGGAAAAGGGGGAGAAAGAAGAAGAGAAAGGAGATGAGCGCTCTCTTCATATTGTTAGCTGAATTCACCATTGGTTGGAGAGGAATTTGGTGCTCGAAAGAGAAGGGGATCCACCCAATCCTGTTCCAGACATGGGTTGTTTTCCAAAAGCGGCCCCGCATCCAGGGAGAGAGAGGGCGATGGAGCGTGGCGTGGCCTCGTGAGCAGAGGTCGTTGGTCGGCCGGGCGCCACGCGGAGAGAGTAGGAGGGAAAAGTGTTGGCAGGGTGGCGCTGCGGTCCAACGCGTCAGCGGCCGCAGGTGGTGACGGACGGCGTGGCGAAAGGGAAATGTGTCGTTGCGCTATTGTCTAGCACAACCACTGTGCCAGAGGCAGCTGCATGGTGAAGAAGAAAGGAAGGGACAGGCAGCATCGGCAGAGGGCGGGGGGGTCCAAGCAAGGCGCGGGCGGTTGCTTTGTGGGGCCGTCTAGGTGCGGTCGTGGCTCTCGCCTGCGGTAGCATTGGTGGTGCGGCATAGCGGAACAGCGACTCGGCGGCGAGGCAGCGCAGAGAGATGGGCAGGCGGTGGCGGCACGCATGCGGTCAACTGGGGAGAGGGGCTCGACGTCTCGCGTCCGGGGTTCAGCCATCTCGGCGGCTGTACGGGTGTGTCCGGGAACGGGCAAAAGCGGCGGTAGGGTGGGCATGCGGGACTGGACCAGGCTGGATCCAGCCGCCGTTGAGTCGAAACAGCTGCCTAAATTACCATCCTTCCCTTGCACCGGCCCCCTCAAAATCCAAATCAGCAAGGCCACCACCAAATGTCTCGCTAAAACCCTGGGCTCGCTTTCTCGCTCCCTCGCTGCTGGAAGCCAAGCACATCGAGCCCCAATAGCGACATCGTGGGTGAACCTCCGTCGCGTCCTCCGCATAGGCTTCGTCCTAAGGCGACGTGGGCACATGGAAGTGTATTTGGCCATTAAATGAGTTTTGGTGTTGATGACATGTATAATTAAGAAGATAATGAGATTATCAAGTTTTGAATAGGTTATGATGCAACCAAATATAAAATACGCGTAAAAAGATGTCAAATTACTTCATAGACGGTGATGGAGCTCAAAAGAAGATCTTTATTAATTTTCTCTTTTGAATTTGAGTATAGGAAACACCGTACTATTAAGAGGGATGCAAAAAGATGATCTGGAGATGTTATAGTGCTTGCTTGAGATGCTAACAATCAAGAGAGACATAAAGCACTCACTTGAGCTCTTAACTCTGCAAAATCAGCAGGGGTCGAAAGTTCCGACAAGGGGTTCTCGGCCAAAAATAATAAAAGGGTCGGAAGTTCTCACCAGTACCTTTTCTGCACAGCAACGGCTACTTTTTGGGGCTCGGGTATAAATACCCCTTCAGCCCCTCCTTCATTCGTTGATGACCTAACACGAACACAACACCTCTTTAAGCTTCCAAAACACTTCCCCAATCCCTCCAAGAGCTAATTCTTGATTTGATTTGAGCTCTGGCTTGGGTGAGTGAGAGATTGAGGTGTGTGACTTGTTCTAGAAAGTGAGAAGGCAGCCCACTTCATCTCAAGAATACTTGAAGCATCTCCATCGATTCGATTCGCGTTTGTTACTCTTGAAACTTGCTTCTAGACAGTTTTGTGTCGCCCGTGGAGCGTCCTCTCGTGTCTGTGCGCCCCGGGAAGTTTGTATTACCCTAATTCTTTGTGGATTTGATAGTAAGTGACTCAATCCTCCTTGGTGGTTGATTGAGTGAGGTAAAGGGTCAAGTGGAAGATCTGGCTCTTTGTGAGCTTCTCAACGGAGACGTAGCTTCTTTTGTGAAAGTGAACTTCAGGAACAAATCGCTTGTCTCTTATTTATATTGTTCATATCTAGTTCTTGTTAACCTAGAGCTTATTTTATCCCAATCTACGTTCTCGTGTTGTTATGTTTGAAAGTTCACTTTCAGAAGGTTCCTAGCATCCCTACGTAACTTTTGATTCAGCCAGATTCTTCAGTTTCGAGCTTAATTTTGAATCTCGCTTTAGAACATTCTTGTTTGTCGGAAGTTCCAATACAGTGTTAGGAGTTCCGACCCATCGGAACTTCCTACATGGGATCGGAAGTTCCGATAGGTTTAATTTATGCGAAGATATTTCAGATTTTATAGGTTTGTCTATTCACCCTCCTTTAAGCATCACCAAGATCCTTTCAGCGTAGAGGAGGAGGAGCGTGCTAAGCGTGACGCAGATGGCGACGCGCAGGCGGAGCACCCGGACAATGTCCCCATGCTCGCGGTCGTGTGCCCATCGGACCCCAACTCGGTCTACTTTGCCCTCTAGCAACACATCTTCGGCATCAATGTTCCCACGCACAGAGTCATGCACGACGAGGCTTATGTGCTGGTGAATGTTTCAGAGCCGCCGCTACCAGCGTTCATGGCTTGGGAGCTGCCACCAATTGACGATGAAGCAAAACCCGCCAACGCTGTCGGTACCCTCTCTTCTGAATCAGGAGAAGATGCATGAGGAGCTCAAGAACGTGAAGAGGAAGCTCGACGCTGCCATGGTACATCTCTAGTTGGGCGCTGTGCTAATCTTGCCCAATACAGGTATGCATCTGGGCAATTTTATTTTTTATTCGTGTTTCGGACGAGATCGGGAGATCGTTCCTGGCTTCTTTTGGTTTTGAACCACGTTGGTGGTTGATGACAGTTGAAAATCACAATGCATATTTGAGAAGGTTCTAAAAAAATTTAAAAATGGTAAGAGAGAGAGAGAGGAGTTGACATGCTTATGGTAAGATAAGATTTTTCCAGAATTAGATATTTTGCATAGTTGGATAAGGATGAGAAAAGTTTTAGAGTTAGAAATCTTGTAAAGAAGAGTATGGAAGTTGTCATATGGAAACACCACAACACCTATGAGCACCTATAAATAGAGGTGCTCCCCTCCCCTCTTATCATATCATGGCATGGTAGCCATGTAGTGTAGTTGTGTTATAATGGTGTAGCCATATAAAAAGGACAAGAGTGGTTTACTGCACTAAATTATAGTAAAAAAGAGTTGAGTTCTTTTTATATAGAGTTGGTCTCCCATGTTGGTGTCTAGGTGAAGTTGTCCTCAGTATAGTGTGGGTACAGGGTTCATAAAAGAAGTGGTATTATATTATTTTATTACCACTTCTCGGAAATGAGTGTTAATGTTAGAGACACCGATTTCTCAATAATAACTTTTCAACAGGCACTCGAGCACCAGAGCATCACCATGGAGTTACTATTGTTGATGTATGGTCAGATGGTTTGTTAGAGGCTTTCCACTAGCTCTTGTAGCATTTCCTGAACAAAGATTATGAATGGATGATCGGGATCGACATAGAGTTTTGCCTCTGTGATTCCCCATCTGTCCTAGGACTAAAATGATTTTCGCCAATGAGGCGTACGCATAGATGTGCATGAGTGTTGTTGGTGGGACCTAGTCTAGGTCGGTTTTGCTCTCACGTATATATAGGTAAGTGTACCAGTTCAACGTTCATTTTGACACAAGGACCAAAAGCGAGAACATTGCAAAGTTGGCTTTTTGAGGAAGTCGGGCTTGGATCTAATTTCCCATGCCACCCGAGGAATCCTGCTTGAGGAGTTCATCAATAAGCTCAGAGTCTCCGATATACTGAACAATGATAGAGTTACATGGCTGGCCTACCAAGGATTTGCAGATTTTGGCTATGTCATTTAAGGTTTAACGGGGTTCAAGCTCTACCTTTGGTCCAGTAATTACTGTAATTCTTCCCAAGCATTTATGATCCGAAGACATTTCATGAGTTGGGATTCCGCTGTGAGAAGTCAAAGTAAGGTGATGCTAATTTTGCAGCTATGGCAAATAGTTTAAGAGCAAAGAGAACGGGGACGACGCATAATGTCGGCTCTGACGCTCTTTTGACGCTCCGTTGCTTCAATCGGATTGTGGGGCTCGAACTTCCATTTAGAGTAATCTCAAGGCTTAAAGGGATCCTATTCAGAATTGTGGACGCATCTAATGATCCTGTAATGTATGACCCTGATGTGATAGTGGTGGCCGTGCATCCTTCCAACCTGCGGAACAAAACAAAGATTATACACAAAATCTTTCCTATTTTCGGAGTCATATGTGTTGAGCTTACCTTCGGCAAGATGCCATTGAGATTGGACCATTACGAGACAACTCGTGCGGATGTGGTGCTTGCAAGCAGTGCACGTATCCAGATCACCATAGCTGACACTCACGGTTGGCCACCACCTCATGCCGAGGTTAGGGCCTTCAACCTAAACAATGAGGCTACAAGTGTTGTCGGATCCCCCACCCCCACGGAGGAGCTCATAGTCAACCACACCATGCTTGCAGAGGTGCTGACTGGGGTGGGAGCTATCTTAAATCCAGCTATGACATGAGTGTCCTCTAGAAATGGCATCTTCCTATACCCAGGTGCACGAATGCTTTTTGCACCTGACGAGCAAGACTCAGATCTCGGTGCAGATAACCAAACAACATGAAGCTGCATGCCGCGGGCCTAGACAGGCTTCGACCAGCCAACCAATCGCCCCTAAGATACTTGCACCAACCATTACGTACATCAATCAAATACAACTCAAACTTTCAAGCATCACTTTATCACTCAATAGCAAACAAACTCTGTGACCACACAAATAATACGGTAAAGAGAACACCAAGTCAAAAGTGAATATCAAGATTCACATGGAAAACCTCTTGTGGGGGAAAAAGCATAGGCCCCGATAAGAAATTCGCTATGTAATGAAGAAATATACGAGGTGGGAGCCAACAAATAAGGGAAGTCTGCAAATCCCCCACAAATCACTCATTTTTGTTACCTGCAAAAAAAAATCTCTCACTTTTGGTGGATTTAGTGGATCAAGCACTCACCTCACTCTGTAAATGTAACCCTAGCTCTCACTTGCTCTCAAAACAATAATGATGAGTTCTCTATGAGAAGGGGATAATGCCCCTTATTACAATTGATTAAATGAGAACTCGAAAACTTATTAGTCATGTAATATGTCCGATTTTACATGATCTAAAAGGTTAGATGAGCATCAAATGATGTCAATATGGAGCCACTACATCACAAAAGCCTACACATAATGGTCGAGTCCCCGCGTACTTCAACCCCCCCCCCCCCCCCCTTCCCCCCTCCTGCCTCCTGTAGTCCGTTCCGAGGGCTATTAGCCACATACGTGACTGCGAGAGAGAGCGTTGCAGAAGGCTCCTTCCACCTCCACCGCCGTTGGCCGCGCGGGTGGGCTGGCCGCGCTCCCCAACCTCTGTCGCCCCCCGCCAGTTCCGGCGCCTCCTCTACCGACGCTAACTCAACCCTTGTCCTCGACACCAGCCTTCTTCTTGCCCCCACCGCCGGCCACCGCGCACCTGGGGTCAGGGGCGGAGGACCCGGTATGGCGAGGTATGGCGCTCATCATACCTTGATTCCTCCACGAATACATGTGCTTTCACCTTTGATGGCTGGCAAGGCTCATGACTGCAGCTATTTTGCGCTTCTGTGTTTCTTATCTGAGTCTAGAGGAAGGAAGAAGATGTAGTATATTGGATTACACCATACCTCAGTTTGATTTCATCCTCTGCCACTGCCTGGGGTCTAGCCCGGCCCGACCCGGGTGGCACTCCCGAGCCACCTCGCCTCCGCTGCCGGCCGAACCGTCACCACCCCCGGACCGTCGCCGCTCACGACCTCCCTTCTAGAGCCACCGGCCATCAGAAGTCTGGCAACCCGAAACTCTAACCCCGAAGCCTGGCAACCCAAAACTCTAATCCTGCCACCTCAACCGCTCCCCCCACCTCCTACACCTAGCCAGCGGCCGCTCCATCTCCTCCTCCCCTCCCCTACCTCAGCGACGCAACGAGCGGCGGCGGCGGGCCGGCGGCAGTGGGCTGTAGATGGATCTTATGTGACGTGTCCGCACGCAGTAGCGCATGACCCCTAACATTCGCGGTCCGTTCCTAGAGTCGCCGGTCATGCAAATACGGGGTCGTCTCACTGTCGTCAAAATTGCCCTCATTCAAATACATATTTTATGTTTCCATACATCTCTGGTAACAAACCGGACGGGCTCCACGCTCGCGCAGCGTGGCTACGTCACCGGAAAATCTGTGCCCCGTACTATCCTGATCGACCGCCCTTTGTTGTTGCGTGATTGAGCATATTCGCTCCGCGTCCGCGCGACGCCACCGTGCCCGCGCGACGTCTTCTGCCGCTATCGCGTAAGCCTTTTCCGGTGCGACGCGTGGGTTTTTACCGTTGCGTTGTCGCTGTCCCGTGGTGACTCGGTGCGGTGGCTCGCGGCTGTTGCATTCTCGGCCCGACGCGTGGATTTTCGATTCTGCGGTGGCGGCTCCTCACGACGACTCCGCGCGCGAGCTGGCGCTCGTTCCAGAATAACCTCTACTCGGTTCCGATTCACTCTTCCTCTTCTCCTGTTCGTTCCCTTCTGGGGTAAGTTTCCGGTGCCTTGGTTGCTTTCCTCATCTTTTTGGTTGTCGCTTGCGCTGGAGGTTCGGTTTGTTGCTTGTTGTTGCGCCTCTGCTTTTCGATTCTCTCTGCGGTTTTCGCATCTTCTGTTTGTTTCGTCGCTTCCTCTTCTCTGCCTGTTCGAGTTTTAGTTCACTGTCATTTTCGTGCGACGTTGTTTCGCGCTTGTTCTTTTCGTCATGCTCTAGGTCGGTGGCAACATCTTCTTTTCGCCGGTTTGTTCTTTTTGATTCCTGTCTATGCGCCGCCTTGTTCTTCCTTTCGCTTTTCCATGCACCGTTGTGGCATCATGGGGCGCCCTATGTCAGCTTACCTTTCAATTTTGTAGGATTCGTGTTGACTTGGAAACGGATTCCTGGACTGTGCACGTCGTCCACCTTGCCCTCTGCTTGTTCGCTGTGGCAGACGTAAGTTGCTATTTAACCTTACTCTCATAGTGCCATTTAGTTCCACCTTTGCAACAACGGCTAGGTTCTTTTGTCTATAATGTTGCGCAGGGCATGCGGCGCGGCTGTTTCCGCTGCCTGCTTCGGTCTCGCTTGAACGGAGATTAGTCCTTGCATGCTAGCTCGCCGTTTGTCCCTGCAGCAGTAGTTCCTGCAGAGTTATTTCATCTGTTTCGCACTTCTTAGTTTTGATGACGTGCTGCTCTCATTCGTTAAATGTTTTTATTAGGAACTCTGTTGACGAATTCAACTGACACGCCTGCTTGTTGTTGCGCGCCCACTTCACGGTGAGTGCGAGTTCTCTGCCTCCCAGATTGTGCATGCGTTGTTGCTTGCAGTGCTATGTATAGTTGCTTAGTTTCATGATCGCTATGTCTGTTTATGTTGGGCGGTCCTTGTGCTGCCAGGTAGCTGTGTTAAATTCGTTATTTGATACGTACTTGCGGTTGCCTGTTGTTTGTAGCTCAAACATCTATTAGGTCCTCTTTCACAACATTTGAGATAGAGAAATTCACAACATTTCAGATAGAGAAAACTCAACTCCTTTTGTACTGACCACGGCTGCTGCTCAGATTTCTCACACGCCTTTGCTGCACGCACCTACGTTTCCGTCCAATGTTGTTAGAGGATGGCTGACAATTTGCGTTTGATATTTTCTTTTGCCGTTTTTCTTGGTTCTGTCCTTGTTTAGCCTGCAGCCTTGTCTGCATCGTGAGTTATATTTTGCAGTTCCTCCTGTACGCTTATTGGTGCCTGATCTTTTGCTTACTTGATTACTTACTGATTTTTAGTTCTTGCACATTTCAACATTATTTTGAGAAATTTGCTTGCTAAGAAAGCTTTTACCTCCCAAACTTTTTCCAAAATAAAACAGGAAGAGGAGAGGCACATTACCATGTTCGTCGTGGGTGTTAGCTACATTTCTTTGCTGCATTCTGTAGCAAACCGGTGCTCGTTGCCATATGTGTCCACTGTCCGTGAGATTACTGAGGGTAGTACTGTGCTTTATGGGATAGAAATAGAATTGCCTAACAAATCTATTTTCACGGCCAAAACGAATGTTCTTCTGGGCATATGCCCAGCCAAATGCAATATCAGGTTACGAAAAAGCTGCTTTACAGGCAGTTCGTTGCTTACAATCCATATATGGATTTGTGGTAGCTGATTATAGCTTCGAAGGAATGGTTGTTTACAGAAAATTTGTTGAAGCGATTCTCACTGCCACACCAGCACAAATGCCTTCTGATTTTTTTATTCAAGGGAGCACAACGCCATGTAGTTCTTCTCATAATAGTCAACATGCTCCTGAAATGCTGCCTTTTATGCAGCATGTCTCAGCTAGTAACAATTCTATGTAATTTTTCATGTACTTAAATTTTCTTTTCGGTTTCTTTCTCTCAGCCAGCGATGCACACTACGATCACTGGCTGTTGTATTGTAACATTATACACTATTTTCGTACCTTACAGAAATGTTTGGTTGATTCAGTTGCATGTGATTCGATTCTTTCTTCTTGGGCTCTTCCTCTGCGATCGCGTGTTCTAGCGGACAGCTATTTGGCTTCGTTGTTTATTGTGGGCAGCTGTAAATGCCTTCCTCCCCTCTTGTGCTCCCTTTGCATGGTTTAGCTAATTAACCGATTGATGTTTCATGGGTAAATATATTTAAGGTTTCAACTATGTTAATTGCATTCTAACTTATTTCTTGTCAGCCTTAGACCTTGCATAGCAGCATCGGCACGAAACTTGGTGTCCTACAGCAAATAAACCCAATGCCGACCGCAGCAGCTAGCTCTTGTACGTTTCTGACTCACATTGGTTACTGCTTGATAGGTAGTAGCTGCCTGTTACCTAAACACCTCGTCTATTAACCTTTTCTTGCTCTTCTGCACTCCATGTAGCTTCTGCAGTGCCATCTCTTACGCGAGCCCGTAGACGAAGACAAGAATGTGCGTTCTATTTACCTTGTTACTTGGTAGCATGGTACGGCTATTGACGATAGACACGATTTGTTTTTACTACATATGCTGCAGGGTGTTACGTACCCTCTGCTTCTGATCCCGCTGAGCAGCGCCGTAAGCGCATGAAGCGCTTACAAGAAAAACGATTGGCTTCTTCAGGTGCTCTGCGTTTAGTTATTTCTCGTTCAGCGCCCATTAGCAGCCATAGTACGGGCAGTAAATTATGACACACCGCTGTTATTTACGGTATTAGGAAGAAGTATACCTCTTTGCCCTGATCCTTTGGGGTGCGGCCATTTTGATCAGGACTACGTGAATGCGCTTAAAGGTATGTTGCGTTAGTGATTTGATTCGATATTATTTGTGTTCAGACGTCCTAGTGTCTGATGCGCCAAATTTTCTTTGTCCCGTTTTCTGACGGATAATATTCCTCATCCTTGCTTCAATATTGGCCTCCTATCTATTGCAATCCTGCCTTATAATGTGCACAAACCTGTTGAGCCAGCCTCTTATTCAAACCGGTCATACTATGGCCCTCCTGAGTACGAATGCCCATATTGTCATGCAATTTTCTGGTTCCAAGAGCGTATTAAATCTGAGTCATCAGCACGGCATAACAGAGCTGTTTATAACAATTGTTGTAGAAGTGGAAAAATTATTATTCCTGCATTTCGTGAACGACCTGAACCGTTGGCTTCCCTTGCAACATTCAGTGGAAACACTACCTCAAAACAATTTATGAAAAATATAAGACAATACAGCTGTTTGTTTGCATTTACATCTATGGGTGCAAATATTGATCACTCTATTAACGACGGCCAAGGACCACCTGTTTTTAAAATAAACGGTCAGGTGCACCACCGAATTGGATCATTACTCCCTCTAGATGGTACTCCTCCAAAGTTCATTCAATTATATATTTATGACACTACAAACGAGATCAAAAACAGAATGAATGCTTTAGCCTCCAATAGTGCTGTACCTGATGGTCTAGATGCAAACATAGTTGAAAATTTAGACCACAATCCTTTTGTTCAAACATTTAGGTTTGCTCGAGATAGATTGGCTGACCCTGGAAATGAAGAATTTGTTATCAGAATAGTTGGAGCCAGAGAAGGAGACACTGCCCAGTGCAACCTGCCTACTACTGATGAGCTCGCTATGCTTGTTGTTGGCGATTTTTCACTTGATACTTTCAAGAGAGACATTATCATACAGACACATCCTGGAAATCTACGTCACATATCACCGTTGCACCCTGCTTTTATGGCACTTCAGTACCCTCTGCTTTTCCCTTATGGAGAACGAGGATTTCAGGTAGGTGTGTTATACAGCGGTGATAGTTCGTCAACCCGTAGAGCCCGTGTGAAAGTGACCATGCAAGATTACTACCGTTTTCAAATTCATTACAGAAACAATCAGCCTAATCCCTTTTTATGCTACGGTCCTTTATCAAGTCAAATAAAAGTGGATGCTCAAGCTGCTATCGACGAGAACAGGTTGTGGTACATAATTGAAAACCAAGCTAAATTTCGTGTTGAAAACCTCCGGGGTATAGCTGACGCAGTAGGTCGTGGTTGTATTGACGGTGCTGAGATGGGAAAGCTAACCGTTCTACCGGCATCCCATACTGGTGGCAGACGATACATGATTCAAAATTATCATGATGCTATGGCTATTTGTAGAGTTTATGGGCCGCCTGATTTTTTTACTACTTTCACTTGCAATTCGAAGTGGCAAGAAATAACTGAAGGCATCCTAGAACCTGGCCAAGAAATAACTGAAGGCATCCTAGAACCTGGCCAAAAGAGTACTGATAGAGCTGATATAGTAGTTAGAGTGTACAACATGAAGCTTGAAGAAATGCTCCATGATATTAAAAGTGGCAGCGCCTTCAGACCGTTAATGCAGATTAGATTGCTTGTCGTGCCTTGGCATAGTTATTTGTTCCTTTTTTTCGATACCTTACACTTCTTCAGCTTCTTCCTTCAACAGTTTTGCACACTGTAGAATTTTAAAAGCGTGGCCTTCCTCATGCGCATATCATCTTGTGGCTTGCTGCTGACACCATGCATCCTACATCAGAATTTATTGATTCTTGTATCAGCGCTGAAATACCAGATCCCAAAAAAGATCCTTGGTATGCCTTGGTTGTGGAATATATGATGCACGGCCCCAGCGGACCATTGAAACCCGATTGTCCGTGTATGAAAGATGGCAAATGCACAAAAGGTTTTCCAAAAACGTTTCAAGAAAACACAGTTATTGATGATCAAGGTTTTGCAACGTATAACCGACCCAACAACGGTAGATATATCATGAAAGGAGGACTAAAACTAGACAACCGTTGGGTTGTTCCATACAATATGTACCTACTCAAAAAATTCCAAGCTCATATAAATGTTGAATGGTGCAATAAGGGCATATTTATTAAATACTTATTCAAATATGTGACTAAAGACCTGATTGTGCTAAAATATATGTTCAGCGCCTGCGTAATGGTGAAGAACCCTCTCATGACGCTGAAACTGGCACAAGAAATGAAGTTAAAGAGTATCTAGATTGTCGTGAACAAGATGCATGCTGGCGAATTTTTGGTTTTGATATTCATAGACACTTTCCGCCCGTCCAAAGGCTCTATGTACACCTCCCAAATGAAAATAGCATAGTGTATCCAGAAGATGCTAACATGGCTGAGATAGTGACGGAAGAATTCTTGCGAAGAACTACGTTAACACAATGGTTCATTGCAAATGCAAACTATATATGCTACTGCGAGACCACTAACTTATTGTGATTCCCATCCAAATGGCATTGGGATGAAACATCTAGAAATTGGGAGCCTAGAAAAACAGGATATAAGATTGGGCGCCTTTATTATGTGCACCCCTCTGTTGAAGAGCGATATTATTTAAGGATGTCATTAATGATAGTAAAAGGCGTTGTCTCTTATGAAGATATTCGAACATGGAATGGTACTATTCTGCCAACATTTAAAGCAGCATGTAGTGCTCGTGGCCGCCTCGGTGATGATAGAGAATGGTTCAGTGCTTTTGATGAAGCTGTACCATGGGCCACCTCTCCGCAAGTTAAGACAACTTTTTGTCACAATGCTTCTATACTGTGAGGTAAATGATGAGTATGCTTTCTTTAAAAAATTTGGAAATCCTTGACAGATGATATTCAATACCAGTTTAGAAATATTACAAGGAATTCTACATACGAGCTGCCAGAAAATAAGCTTAAAGATTACTTGCTAGATGATCTTGAAATTTTATTTGCTAGAAATGGTTCTCGGATGAGAGACTACAATTTACCACAGAGAACAACTTCGTCGCAGCAAGTACACGGTGACCGTCTAATTCAGGAAGAGCTAGAGTATGACATTAATCACTTACTCTGCGAATTAGAGGAGCACGTATCTTCTCTAAATGCTGATCAGGCACACGCTTTCCAAGCTATAACACAAGCAGTTTCTGATGGAAAGGCTGGGTTCTTTTTCGTATCTGGGTATGGAGGTACTGGAAAAACTTATTTATGGAATGCTATAGTTACATTTGTTCGGGCCCAGCAAAAGATTGTTTTGACAGTTGCTTCATCGGGAGTGGCTTCGTTGCTACTGCCTGGGGGTCGAACTGCTCACTCGCGATTTAAGATACCTTGTGATCTAGAAGATGGAGTACGCGATATTAAACGAGGTCCAATGCTTGCCGAGCTGATCTTGGAAACTTCTTTGGTTATCTGGGATGAAGCACTCATGACTCGTAGAAAAGCTTTTGAAACACTGGACAGAACATTCCGTGATATCTTGGCAATTCATTCAGAAGGAGCATTGGACAAACCATTCGGTGGAAAGGTAGTTGTCCTTGGCGGCGACCTTAGACAAATATTGCCTGTCATCGAAGGTGGCTCAAGAGAGCAAATAGTAAACGCCGCAATTGTTAATTCGCCTTTATGGCAGCACGTTCAGATTCTGCACTTGAATCAAAATATGAGATTAGCATCGCTTGGTTTAGACTCAATTGCTCACGCCGAGATGGTCTCATTTGGTAAATGGATTCTAGCTATTGGTGAAGGCAAACTTGAGGCCACAACACTGGATGGTGAATCAGAGGCTACTTGGATTACTATACCTGATGAATTTCTACTTTGCCCTTCAGAAAATACAATACAGTGTATCGTAGAGAGCATATATGTAGATCTTGAAACAAACTATTCCAATGCTTCATATCTTAGAGCACGTGCAAATCTGACACCCACAAATGATACTGCTGATTTAATCAACTCTCATGTTCTATCTATAATACCTTCTGAAGAAAAACAATATCTACGTTGTGACAAGATTAGCAAGACTCCAGGAACACGAGTCATATGACCTTTTATACCCTGTTGAATTCTTAAATTCTCTAAATGGAAATAATTTTCCACAACATGATCTAAGGTTGAAAAAAGGAGTTCCTGTTATGCTTCTCCGAAATTTAAGTCAATCTGATGGGTTATGCAACGGGACTAGACTAATAGTATCAGAACTAGGAGAAACTATTATAAAGGCTTGTATTATGACTGGAACACATGCAGGTAAAAGTGTGTTCATTCCACGCATCACTCTTTCTTTGAAAAATACAAAATTACCGTTTGTGTTGGAAAGGAGGCAATATCCAATTAAAGTTTGCTATGCTATGACAATTAACAAAAGCCAAGGTCAGACTTTAGAAATAGTTGGAATTTACTTGAGGACCCCCGTGTTCAGCCACGGCCAACTATATGTTGATGTGTCTCGTGTTACTTCAAAAAAGGGTTTAAAAATTCTTATAGAGGATGATCATGGCCAGTGCACTAACAAAACAAGAAACATTGTCTACAAAGAAATTTTATCTGCGACGAATGAACAACCCATTGTCCAAAGAATTAATCTTCTGTAGTTTCCTTTCTTTCTTATCATGTAAACAGATGACAATAAATAAATGTATGCACACTGTTGTTGTGTTCGTCTATAATACTTAGTTATGAGTATCTGTGTTACATTACTGCTATATGCTTAGGTTTACTTTTCGATGCCATATTTTCACTATGCTGCTCAGAAGAAGAGTGATTCCATCGTGTCGTCACCTACAATAATTTAGTTTCAATAGCCTCAAATTCACCACAATATTATCTTCAGGATAAATATTTAAGCACGGTTTCGATTTAGTTTCCTATGATATCCTTGTCTCTGTATTTATTACAGGAGTTCACAATGCCATTCTGTCTTCTTCCTGCTTTGGAACCTCATGAACATTTTGCAATGATCTGTGTGAAAGTAGCAAGGAAATGGGAATACAGAGGCCCTGCTGATGATGGCCAAGTTATGCATATCGATCTCGTCATTGCAGATCAGGAGGTAAAAAAATCATTCAACTCTTGAACTACTACATCTTGTTGCGATTGCTATTCTTACTCGCCGATTCACTATTTGTATTTCAACACAGTTCCATACAGATTTTATAACCAACACCTGCTACAGAAGTACCTACACTGCATTATGGACGCTTTCTTTTTGCAGGGAAATGCAAGTAGGGAAATGCAATGTATGCTGAAATTCCGCATGACGTAATAGACAATTTCGACGCACAGATTCAAGAGGGTGAAATCTATGTTATCAGCCGTTTTAGAGTCACAAATGCTAAGAATTACTTCAGAGCTGTTGAAGGCCGCTACATGATTGAATTCACGTATCACACAAGAGTTGCGGTTGCAAGAGACCCTCCCATTGGTTTCCCAAAATATGTGTACAATTTGACTCCTTTTCATCACTTGCCCGATCTTGTTGGAGACTCCAGCAGGTTTTTAGGTCAGTGCTAATCTTATTGCTAATAATACTTTGTAATAGCAGAAATTGTCACGAAATGTCACTATCTATCTTTATTACAAAACATTAGTGACCGAGCTAAATTTTTCCCTTCCCTTCATGAGTAGACGTTCTTGGCATGGTCACTGAAGTAGGCGAAGTTGAGCAAGTACAGGCCCCTTCTAATCAGAATCCAATCCTGACAAGGAAGCTTATTTTAAGGGATGCACGGTAATGCTTACTTCTTTTAACTGCTTCAACTAGATCTATATTTTCTGAACTTTACATGTATGGCCCATTAATTCAATTATATGGGATCAGCAACATTGAGATGCATATGACTCTATGGGGCCAGCGAGCGACTAATTTCGACATCGATGAGCTCTGTCGCATCAACGATGGAAAAGCAGTGCCAGTTCTTTTCGTCGGTTGCCTTGTAAAAACTTTCCGAGGTCAAATGCATACGACCGACTCTTCTTATTCATATCTCTACCTTACCATGCACAGGCACTTATTCAGTACATATTATTACAGCTAGAACATACATTACGCTGATCCTTTTATTTCTTTTTGATTTATTACTAAACAGGACAAGACTACATTAGTGGCAGTTCAGCCAGCAAATGGTACTTCAATCCCGACACTCCGGAAATTGCAGAATTCTCCAATAGGTATGCAGTTATTTTAGGTATGCAGTTATTTTAACTTCAGTTCATAGATTCTTGTGTCTATGCAGGCTGTTTGCTTACACAACCTTGTTCAGACTTAGGAATGAAAGGATAAGTGTCAACCATTTGCAACCACCTCTACATCGACTTCCACAGGCACAGTCTATGGTGCGTCAAGAAAATAGATACCTTGCTGACCTGCAGAGGATAGATCCATATGGATTCCCAGTGAGTTATTTGTGCTTTCAATATGAAGCACAAAATAGTTCATTTCCCTCTTAAATTCCTAGTTCTTATCTACTTCTATTCATAACACAACGCTTCAAAATTATGCATACACAGCCAAACGGTTGCTTGTGCACGGTGACCATCGCCAGGCTCGTTGCAGATGTGCCTTGGTGGTTCCCATCGTGCACTAAATGCAACAAAGCATGCACTCCAGAAGGAAACACTTTCAGATGCTATCGATGCAACTACTCAAACTACAGATACAAGTAAGGAGGTCAAATTTTTCTTTATCCTCTTACCAAGACCTCTATCAGCACATATTAAATACACTTATACCAATTTCATTAACCTTTCTGTGCAGATATAAGCTTGTTTTTATCGCAACCGATGGCACTGCAGAGGCAGAAATGATATGCTTCGGCCCTGTTGCTCAGCGCCTTATTGGGAAACCTGTTGACCTTATGATGAGAACTGTTAGGCGTGATGAGGATTTTCCACCCGACATTGCAGGAATAGTTTCTCAGAAATTCACATTTGCAATCACAATGACCAATCAGAGTTACTACACACGCGCGAAGAAATATACGGTCAATTCAACAATCACTTTGGTATGGACGCCAACGGGTTATTCCTCGCATCCCTCCACCTGCTCCTGCTGAACGCCCAAGGAACACCCAAGCGACACTACATCTGGTACATCTGAAACCTTGGACCAGCGTTCTCTAACCATTGGCTCTGAATTACCCTCACAGCATCAGGTATTTCCCTCTGCAGAAACCAAATGTTGGCACCTGCGAAATTTAAAACGACTTCTCCTCCTTTGTCTGCAGACTTCCCCAACAAGTCCAACTGTTGGAACTTCATCCAAAGAAGCACCACTTTTGTGAGTAGCATATCCTACACAACATTTACTGTTATGTCGTGATGTTACCTAATTCTGTTCTGCTTTGTAATTTATGCTTTCCAGCGAACCGAAAGACACTACACCTTCCGAAACAGCTAGGAAAAGGCTCACCTACGATGACAAAAGCGATGATGACGTAGCTGTATACTTACCATCTATGCTTCTTTAGAACAGTAATTCATACTTGCAACTCATGCAAACAATCTTCACTGCACTAGCATTTTACTGTCAATTGACATAACCTCGACACTGACTTTGCACTACGACCTACTGTATCAGGAACTAGACCATGACCTGCCCAAACGATCAAGGACTGCCAAGAGCAAAGCCATTGCTGAAACATCCAAACGAACTACATCAGATGATACGTCTCCCAAAAGGTCATACATGTACTGTAGTTGCATCGGTTTGAACCGTTTATGCCACGTATAGGATCCTTAACTTTTTGCCTCCTTCAACCTGTGCTTATAAATTTAACTTCAGGGCTCCTCACGAAAGCTCGAAATCACTGGAGACCAAAATCAGCGACCCAAAGGTGCTTCGCTCCCAGAAAAATAAGTAACCGGTTAGTTGCCTAACCTGTTACTAATTGGATGCGCCAATAGTTTCACAGTATATCTGTTCACCAAAAAACATGCACTTCCAAATTTCTAAGCTTTGTTGAATTCTATGTGCAGATGAAAGACTTCTCTTTTGGCACCTCGTACTACACGCGGCCTGAAAAATTATTACTACAACTATATGCCTCCTGGTGTCAAGAAGTCGCTTTTCGAATCAAGGCAGCTACCCCAGCTATATTGACAGCGCCTTGTTGGAGCCTATAAGCTCTAATGTAAATATTCTCTGCGACTTCTGGGGATACAAATAAGCGTGCGTTGATGCAGAAAGAACTATCCTGCCAAGGATACAGCGTTTCTGCCTACTTATTATGCACTGATAATGTAGCATGTACTGAACATGTGTACCACCTGCTACTGAACCGATACTACTATATGTAATATATTTCGCTTTCATAGCTATCTTTACAATTTCAACCATTACACCACAGATTTCGCTACTAATTGCGCACTGATGGCTCCATGTGACCCATAAACTTATATTCTGCACCAAGTCAAGAGCATCTACACACATCGATAACATCTAAAATCTACCAAACACTACGCTGACCCAGTAAAAAAGGAAGTACACAAAATAGCTGCAAATCATTTCTACAGCGCGTACTCAATCGGTAAACAAATTCAGAAGTCGATTGCTTCGACCCACGAAGAATTGCGTGTTGCAGCAGTTCTGTTTTAATTTCACTTAGGCCCAAAAGAGACCACGGCCCACAATACGTGTGGTGTCAGTAACGAAAAACACGTTATTGCATACTCCATTGACACGTGCCTTTCATGGCGCTGCCTCAGCAGCCGCGTGCCATCTTCGCCTCCCTCCGCTAGAAACCACAAATTGTTATAGAAGATGAAAGTGGCCAAACCAGTAATATAACTAAGAACATAGTGTATGAAGAGGTCCTTTCTGCTATTAAGCAGATTTCTGTATGATAATATGTACTGTTGTGAATGACAACGACCAAACGAGGAAAAACGTAAAATTGAGACACAAGATTTAACGTGGAAAACTCTCCCAATGCGGAAGGTAAAAACCACGGGCGCCAGCCAGCAAACATTTCTCACTAATTTCAAGAGTCGGGTTACAACGCCGTATGGCGGCTTAATCAAAGTGGAAACCCTAACACAGGGTATATGTACCGTACCGCTTCGCTCCGGCCCAAGCCTCCGGCGACGGGCCTCCGCTCGCTTCGTCAGAAGTCGGCCAATAATGATGTGGACTGAATTTGGAACATATTCAATAAACTTCACCTTGCGACAAATTCATCTTGTAGCATAAATCAACACCTTTATCCTGAACATAGCAAAGAAACAAAAAACTGCTGGCGCCAAATAGCCTCTTGGGCTAATCCATCAAGCCAACTAAGCTTGAGCAAAGCTCAAACTTAGCAACAGGAACTGGCTTTGTCATCATATCAGCAGGATTATCATGAGTACTAATCTTGCATACCTTTAGCTTACCTTCCTCGATCACATCACGAACAAAATGATACTTGATGTCAATATGTTTTGTTCTCTCATGAAACATCTGATCTTTCGTAAGGTAAATGGCACTTTGACTGTCACAGTACAAATTAATGCAAGAATCAACTCCACACAGCTCAGCATACAAACCTTTCAGCCAAATCAATTCCTTGCATGCTTCACAAACAGCCATGTACTCTGCTTCAGTAGTAGACAAAGCAACAACAGACTGTAAAGTAGCCCTCCAACTCACAGCACAACTGCCAATAGTGAACACATAACTAGTGAGAGATCTCCTCCTGTCCAAATCAGCAGCATAATCTGAATCCACATAACCCATAAGTCCCTTATCAGTCCTTCCAAACTTCAAACAAGAATCTGTTGTGCCTTTAAGATACCTGAAAATCCATTGAACTGCCCTCCAATGTTCTTTACCAGGATTAGACATGTATCTACTAACCAAACTCATAGCATAAGCTAAATCTGGGCGAGAGCAAACCATGGCATACATCAAAGACCCAACGGCACTAGAATAAGGAACTTTTGACATGTATTCAATATATTAATCTGAACTAGGACACTGAGCAGCTGACAATTTAAAGTGAGGTGCAATAGGAGTACTAAATGACTTTGCATTATGCATGTTGAAACGCTGAAGAACTTTCTTAATATAATTTTGCTGACTAAGAAATAACAAACCAGATTTTCTGACTCTAATAATTTCCATACCGAGTATTTTCTTAGCAGCACCAAGATCCTTCATATCAAATTCACTACTCAACAATTTCTTCAATTTAGTGATTTCAACTTTGCTCTTGGCAGCAATCAGCATATCATCAACATACAACAGCAAATATATAGGTGATCCATTAACATGCTTAATGTAAACACAACTATCAAATTTTGACCTCTTAAAACCGTGCGACAACATGAATGAATCAAACCTTTTATTCTACTGACGAGGGGACTGCTTCAAACCATACAAGGACCTCTTCAATTTGCAAACAAATTTCTCCTTGCCAGGCACTATGAACCCTTCCGGTTGGTCCATATATATATCCTCCTCAAGCTCTCCATGCAAAAACGCGGTCTTCAATCTAACTGCTCAAGCTCAAGATCATGTGAAGCAACGATACTGAAGAAAGTACGAATAGAACTGTGCTTTACCACTGGAGAGAAAACATCATTATAGTAAACACCCGGAATTTGACTATAGCCTTTTGCTACTAAACTTGCCTTAAACTTTGGAGTCTCGCTTGGAGATAAACCCTCCTTTCTCTTGAAGATCCATTTGCAACGAACGGTCTTCTTTTTCTCAGGCAAGGGCACAACCTCCCATGTGCAATTCTTCTCGAGAGACTGCATCTCCTCATGCATAGCCGAGATCCACTTCTCACGATCATCACAATCAATAGCTTCAGTATAAGTTGCTGGCTCATGAGTATTCTCCACCTGTTCAGCACAACTCAAAGCATAAGAAGTCAAATTACATTCTTCAATAAGGCGAGCTAGAGGTCCACAACTCCTCTTTGATCTGCGATGAGCAATAGGCAATTCCTCCTCTGGCTGCAAAACAGGAGGTGAGTGCTGAACATCATCATGAGCATCATCATCAACAACTTCATTATCATGATCATCAACTGGCTCCAACTGCGTGGCTACCTCATCATCCACATGCTCCACCTGCACGCTCATATGCCGCAGCTCTTTTTCAGAATTATCTGGAACATGATCTGAGGATAAACTGTCATTAAACATCACAGATTCATTGAAAACAACACTCCTGCTCATAAAAGTCTTTCCTGTTTCGGGATTCCACAATTTATATCCTTTAACTCCCGAACCATAACCAAGAAAAAGACATTTAATAGCTCTAGGCTCTAGTTTTCCATTATCAACATGTGCATGAGCAGTGCAGCCAAAAACCCTCGACTGTGAATAATCAGCAGGTGAACTGGACCATACCTCAATGGGAGTTTTCTTATTAAGAGGAATAGAAGGAAACCTGTTTATCAAGTAACATGCAGTATTAGCAGCTTCAGCCCAAAAACGTTTGCTCATCCTAGCATTGGACAGCATGCAACGAGCCTTTGATACGATGGTCCTGTTCATACGCTCAGCCACACCATTTTGCTGCGGAGTGTGAGGTATGGTGCGGTGCCTAACAATGCCTTCTTGCCTGCAATAATCATTAAAAGCATCCGAACAGAACTCTCCACCATTATCAGTACGAAGCAATTTTACTTTCCTTTCAGTTTGCCTTTCTATCATCACTTTCCAATTCTTAAAAGCATCAAAGGTGTCATCTTTATTTTTCAGAAAATATGGCCAAACTTTTCTAGAGTAATCATCAATAATTGTAAGCATGTAACGAGCACCACCAAGAGAAGGCTTACGGGAGGGACCCCATAAATCAGCATGTACATAATCGAGAGTACCTTTGGTGGTATGAACTGAGGTGTTGAATTTTACCCTTTTATGCTTCCCAAAAGTACAATGCTCACAGAACTTCATGTTACTCGAAGTGCAGCCATCAAGAAGGTTTCTCTTCATCAATTCTGCCATGCCAAGTTTGCTCATATGTCCCAAACGCATATGCCAGAGGTTAGTCTTACTAAGTTCATCATTAGTAACAGCAGCAGCAGCGGAAACAGAACCATGTAATGTACTTCCTCTGAGAACATATAACTTTGCAGAATTCATATCACCTTTCAAACAAATGAGAGAACCTTTTGATACCTTTAGAACTCCACCTGAACCGGAGTAATGGAACCCTTCTGCATCAAGCGTGCTGAGCGAGATGAGATTTCTGGACATCCCTGGTATGTACCTCATATTCTTCAGCGTGCGTGTCATGCTATCATGTGTCTTGATCTTAACAGAGCCGATGCCCACAATATCAAATGGGTTATCATCTCCCATACGCACAACATCTCCTTTCTGCACAGGCTTATAGGAACTAAACCAATCTCTGTTAGTGCAGATATGAAATGAACATGCTGAATCAAGTACCCATTCATCATGACCAGAAACACAGCCAGCAAAAACAACCAGACAATCTCCAGAATCAGAATTATTAGCAGCCGTAACAACAGAAGCCTTACCATCAGGATTGTTTTTTCTTTGCTCCTTTTTCTTGAGCTTTATATAATCCTCAATAAAATGGGTGTTCTTCTTGCAATACTTACAGAACTTTTTAGGCAGTTTGAACTTTGAACGGCTCTTGTCACGATTATTGCCATCATTGGAGGATCTATGCTCAGGTCTGCCTCTCACATGTAATGCTTCGCCCTTAGAGGACGATGACCCGTCAGACTGCACCATACCTTTCATCTTCTCTCTGGATTGGAGCGCCTCATAAACTTCCGCAAGGGTTAGTTCATCACGGCTCAAAAGTATGGTGTCACGAAAATTAGTATACGAATTTGGCAATGAACATAACAGTAAAAGACCTAAGTCCTCATCATCATACTTTACCTCCATCGACACTAGGTCGGCAACGATCTCCTTGAACACGGATATGTGACTCATCACCGCATCCCCCTCCTTCATCTTGAGAGTGAACAACTTCATCTTCATATGCATCTTACTGGTAAGATCCTTGGACATACAGATCGATTCCAGTTTCAACCAGAGTTCTGCAGCAGTCTTTTCCTGCAGCACCTCTTGCAAAATATCATTGTGCAGATGAAGCTGAATTAGAGAAAGAGCCTTACGATCCTTTCGGACTTCCTCCGGAGTCCAATCTGCCTTGGACTTCTTCCCGAAACCTTCCAGCGCCTCATCATAATCATCTTTCTGCGCCAAAAGAGCCCGCATCTTGACCTGCCATAGCGAGAACCTCGTCTTGTAATCCAGCAGTGGTAGATCAACCTTCATCGACGTCGTCATGGAACCCTAATCTGGCTCTGGTACCACTTGTTGTGAATGACGACGATCAAACGAGGAAGAACGCAAAATCAAACCACAGTGAGACACAAGATTTAACGTGGAAAACCCTCCCAATGCGGAAGGTAAAAACCACGGGCGCCAGCCAGCAAACACTTCTCACTAATTTCAAGAGTCGGGTTACAACGCCGTATGGCGGCTTAATCAAAGTGGAAACCCTAACACAGGGTATATGTACCGTACCGCTTCGCTCCGGCCCAAGCCTCCGGCGACGGGCCTCCGCTTCGCTTCATCAGAAGTCGGCCAATAATAATGTGGACTGAATTTGGAACATATTCAACATGTACAATATTTATTATACAACTAAATTATGTCCATATACGTACCAATGAACCAGAACAAAGTGACATCATTTGTTGACCAAGCAAAGCACAGCAAGGTATTTGAAATTAACTTCGAAGTTGACAGACTTGCGCACCAACTGAAACTCTGAATTTCAGTTTAACACGACCTATTCAAAGAAATTTTTGGAAGGGTTAGAGGCAAAATAAACCAGGGTTCCTCAAACAAAAGTTGTAGTGAATTGTTAAATCTACAACTTTGCTTTTTGGAGATTTTGAAGTTCAGTGGAAGAACTTGGAGAAAAATGCAATGCAAGTTTCAGGTTCAGAAACAATGAGCCTTAACTCAATGTAAACAGTAAACTTCAGAGCATTTTTTGACCATGCTAGAGGCTGAACCAAGGGAAGTGCATAACATGAAAAAATTAGATGGATGGACCTTCTACAGCTTCTAATGGGAATGTGAGGGTGCCTGATCTTCCGTTAGGAGGATAACTATCGATTGGTCGATAACACGACACAAGCGATCCGGCTTCCGATCAACAAGACCCGAGCCCGCAATCGAAGCACCACGTCGTCTTTTGGTTATCAACCGTGCGCTGCCCGGTTGACCTCGCCACGAAGGCTAATCCTTGCCTGCAAATCGAAGAACACAAGCAAGAACAAAGAAAAACACAACAAGATTGCTGAAAACAGATTAAACTCACGAAGTGGGGTCTCACAAACCGATGAACGGCGACTGTTCTATGACAGATTGAATCTAAGCAAAACTCAAACCCTAACTTATGTGACTCTACTGAATATAGAGTGTTTAGGAGCATGCAAGACCCCTGGACGCACCCCTAATGGGCTCCAACACGATACACGGGCCAACGGCCCAAAAGACGGCGGCGCAGCACCCCAACAGATTCTGGACGTCCACTTGTTTCGACGATTCCCATTGACTCAGACATGATAATGAGGTGGGACTGGTGCCATTGGATAGCTTATATCTTTAGCTTTCCATACATATATAGAACGTTGAATTTGGACTCCGTATGCGACCTAGGCGTCAGTTTTAGTGCACACTGCTCCTAGACTCCGAGGCAGACTCGAACTCGGGATGGTGTGGGCCTCCGGCTTGACTTGGACGCCCCGTCTGATCTTCTCCTCCTCCAAGTTCTCCTCCAAATATTTTCTGGCCCTCTCCAATATTTCTAAGTACAATAATATCATTAGGTAACATATTATTCTCATAATTACTAAATGTACATAGGAACGAGCTCACCTCTTGATTTAAGCGACGTGCACGAGCTCTAGTTATTGGTCCTTACATATCCATGTGAGGAGTGTTGTTTGTATCCAAAGGAGTGATGTCCTCATCAACTTCTATTTTAGCTGATTTTGATGTTTGGTTGAAGTTTCGAAACATAATTAGATTTGTATCCAACAGGTTTGGGGCAACTTATATGCTGAAACTTGCATGAACCTAATTTGTTTGAGGTGGATTTCGAAGAGGTTAGAAATGGAATTCGAATTCGTGCCTGAAACAAAAACTATAGACCGATATCAAACCTACAAATTTTATGTTGGGAGATTGTGAAATTTACATGTGAATTTTGGAGAAACAGAAACTAGAACATGCTGGTTTTAAAGGAGCTCGAAGCAATTCAGACATGAACAGTGCATGTTCGTTCTTATCTTTTCCCCCAAACCGCCAGATCAATTTCGTGCCCAAATTCAATGAATCCACGTGGGATTCAGGGGTGAGGTTCACCAACATATAAACCCAAATGCCAAGTGCATTTCAATGCCCAGGTTAACCTTTTTACGCGAAGCGAGGACGAAAGTATCAGCGGGGTTGGTGCGAGTACGTATTTTACTCAACGTGTGATTAGGGCCGAGCCATACTTCGGGGCATTACAATAACCGTCACTGCCACGTTACTCCCGTTAATTTATCTGAACCTTAATTATTTGTGAGATTTAGGCTTCAAGTTCTTGCCGTCGTCATGAAGTAAACCAGATGTTTTTTACTATATCGCATATACCTATCACCACTCTGTAGAAGGATCCACATCAAGCCACGTTTCACTTCATTTTACCCAGCAACAACACGTATTTTGAAGTTTTATGAAACGCTGACACATAGCACGCACACATGACCGAGAAGTCTATATATAGACATAATGTGTGCTTCAGGATACACATAAAAACAACTGAAGCTTCTTTGCAATCGGAGCGTAGTTTACAATCAAGTGGAGTGAAGCTATGGCTGCAACCGACGCTGAAGCAAAGGCCCCAGTGTTCATTAGAAGGGTGAGTAAAGCAACAACTATAACCCTTTTAAACACCTTTTCCTATGCTCCTAACAGTAGCAGCAGCTATCTTGATTACTAGCAATTTCTATCCCACTTACTAATCATACATGTACTTGAATATAACAGAATCCTGTCGCTGTGCATATAGATAAGAAACAGATTTTCCAGGCAGCTGCAGCAAGAATGAAACTATCCATCACACAGGAAATAGCTATAGAAATTCAACGTAATGACTTCGTCGGGAAAATAGTTGTGCTAGGGATTAATGGCAACAACCTATGTGCAACTGCAATAAAAGAATTTTATGGGCAATTCAAAAGTAATGCTTAAGAAGCAGTCCAAAGCGCTTACACCTAAGCACTCAAATTTCTTGTCGACAAAAGAATTGCGATAATTGATGACTTCAACTATGCAACCCTTGAAACAACAAAAGCACAGCTGTTTTCTTCTGAAACATTTTTTATATTCTCTAAAAATAGCGAAGACATGATGGAAAGTGAATTAAACTTTAAAATAGAAGGGTATAAAAAAATAAATGAAATGCTGACCACAACTTGCACGGAGATCTCAGGTTTCTTACCTTTAGCAATGGATCGTTACAAAGGGCAATGGGATAACGAAGAAAAACTTAGAATCACTTACAATGGTACTCCTTCACCAACTGATTCGCTAAGCAAAGCAGCTTGCTTGTTAGCGAAAATACACAAAGCAATTCGATTCCATGGTCAAGAACCTATTCAAGGAGAGCACAAAGGATACAGAATTCGCAAGAGGAAGGCAGAAGCTTCAAGCAGTACTTCAGAAATAGCTTAAGTAGTAGACACGCATTGTGCTTATACGCCAATGCAGCTACCTAGCTTGCAAGTCTTAGAATCAATACGTCTGTACTTAGAAGCTCTAGTGTGTACTTTGTCCTCTATGTAATATATAAATATGCATGTGTATATTTATGTGTGTATATATGTAAATGTGTGTGTATATGTATGCATGCCTGCGCTGTACATACACACATCCATCTACGTAAGTATGTATATATATGTGTGTGTGTATACATACGTACGTATACATCATGCTGGCATAAAAAGCCCATTTACATTACAACCAGCAGCCCATTAATTCAGCAAGAATCTAGACCACAAACAGAATAAACCACGCACCACATAAAAATTATTTAATTTAGCCAAATGCTGACCATATTAAAGATGTGCACAGATAATACATATTGCTTTAGCCCTCTGCTTTGCCTGTGAACGCTACAAATATTCCCTTAAAAAAAACCATGTCTATTCACAGCAGGTCGGTACAGAGCACAGCCCATAGCCCACGAACCAAAAACTATGCCGCAACCCAACAAGATGCTAATCCAAACCAACAGCTGCTGCCCTTTATTGACTCTAGGAAAAAAAACACGGCTCACAGTATGTGTACCTTCCTCACCAAGAGACGTGTTGCCAACTACTCAGCTAACACGTGCCATTCTCAACGACGCGTCAGCACCTGCGTATTGCGCTCACCTCTCTCTCAGTAACCAGTAGAAGACTCTGCCTCTTCGTTTCCACTAGCATTCATCCTCTTCGCCTCTGCTTCCCAAGGTGATTCCATGGCTCGCTCCCCCTCCCTCCGCCGGAACCGACGATTCTTGCTTCTTTCTTCTCACTCCTCCGCTATCTTATCGAATCCCTAAAGTCAATTAGCTTCTTGCTGTTCACATCTGAATAAAGTACTTAGTGCATTTTTACTGATATTTTTTAATATTTCCGTGAGACTCCGACTCATTAGCACGAAACTTTGATTTCAATTTTTGCAATCACATAATCGCAGCATTATTTGATTTTAATTCTTTGTTTCGACTACGCGGACAAAAGGGAAAAACTGCGGAACTTACCTGCGTGACACTACACCCTTTTGGTAAGTTTTATCTGGTTGCTTTCTCCTTTCCAATAGATAAGATGACTATACGCTTACGCAGCTAGTGACGAACACTCCGACTAAATAATTTCAGATCTCCAGAAGAAAACGCTATCCTATGGTAAAGAATTTCTCTACAAATTTACATATACCACCAATTACTGTTTACTCACACCCTTTATTTGCTATGAAAGGCTGCAAGTCATAACCAACGAACCTCTATTCTTGATATCTATCTAGTTATTGAGAGGAAATGTGGTTCGTCAAATAAACCAGCTGAAATATCATGCTTCCCACCAGACTTTATTCTGTACTTTCCTGATGCATGCCAGAAACAAACTGTGTTAGCCCACAAGACTAGAGAAGGACCGAACTTTAGCTTTGCTCTTGGACAAACAAATACCGTTCTGAAGTAACAGAATGGAACACACATGTATCACTGCAAATCAAAGGTATACCTCCTCAGCTTTTCTTCTACGATTGCCTAAAGCCTCTCCTTCATCCATACTGCGCCATCACGACATCTGAATTCGATAAAAACACTGGCGTATGCAAAGTGGATGCCTACACAAAAAACATGCAATCCATCCCCACAAACCAACACTTAGGCATTTCTTATCATCGCCTCGACGGCGTCAGTACGCACACATTTCCCATAACTATCAGCACAACACCCTACATTCAGCCAGAACAGAACCCTTCGTCAGAATGGGCACAACAACCTTCAGCAGATGTCGATCTTAATGACTACTCAAGTCATTATGACCCAGGTAAGTAACTTCTTCCTTTGAAAAAAATACACAACTTTTTCCCCTTTTAGTATTCCAAAATAAAATCAAATTAGCTACACCTAAATACTAATTTCCAACACCAGCGTTATATGAAGACCCAGATATGGTTGCCCAAGTTGATTATGAGATAATGAAAGGTACAGTAACTGTAGAACAAGTGTTTCCCTTACTCTAATATTGTGTACTCATTTTTTCACATCTATATTTTCTCTCTTTAACAGCTCAAAAAGAATATGAGGATTGGCTTGCTAGCCCACCCAACGCAACCATCGATCACTCAGAATGCAGTTCATCAGATGCCACCAACATTCATGGTGACTACTATGTATATGGTATGCAAGATAGCCAACTCTTACATATTTATAATTGTTTGCTTCACATCTTCCACATCACTATAGATGACATTCTCATCAACCTAAATCTAAGCAGATTCCGACCGTGAGCCTGCAGAATGGAAACACAAATGTTGAATAACAAAGTAGCAAAATTCATCCACCGCTTACTCAGGTACACTCCCGGACAATCACAGCCTCTAAGTTTACTCGCAAGAAATTAAGATTCAAGCAAAGAAAAAAATAAAATACTTACTTGCCTCTGCAGCCCATCAACCAGCAGATTGCAAGACCGACCAACAATTTGCTTGCTACGGAACATCCTCCAACAGCACAGGCCGACAAAATCGAAATTGTAGCTTATAATCCCGTGTACCCGTATGTAATATATGTACATCTACGACAGTTTAGTTGAACCAACTAGATTTCCTGTTGTAATATATTCGGTACTATTTTCGTACTTCCACTTCCATTAGAACCACTTTCTAAATTCTGTGATTATCCGCGCGCATAGGCGCGCGCAAAGCAGTAGTGATAATAGATTCGCCAGCATTTCAGAAAAAAATTAAAAGAACGGCAAGTACTACCAAAGTCTCTAATAAAATCCAAAAGTCCCACAAGAGCAAACCAAAAGATCTAGAATATTATAGCATAGCACGCGACGACCGATTGAAGCAACAACACAAGCTAAAACCCTACGCCGCCGAGCAGGTACAGCGATCGATCGGCGCCCCTACAGCCTCAGAGACAGGTCGAGCTGCGGTGCGGTGCGGCCGACGGTGGCGGCGCCGTACGGGGAGGAGAAGGGCGCCGCGAGCTCCGAGTCGCCGCGGACGGATACCCGGCTGCCCCCGCCTGTGTGCTGCGCACTCGCCGCCGGGAAGAACTCGATCTCCCGCACCTCCTTCTTCGCCGGCTCCTCGGCCGCCGCCGGCGCTCCGCCCTTCCTCTCCAGGGCCAAGAACGTGTCTGCCTGCGCAGGGCGTACATCACAACTGTGTGAAGTTTTCACAAGCAGGCAAAAAAGACAGTATTGCGCGCACGAGCAGACGAGTTGGGCTAATAAACGAGCAATTGCATTGTTGATAAACGCTGGTACCTGGCGAGCGGTGGCCATGGCCGCGGCGAGATCGTAGATGGAGTAGTCTGGCATGCCGTTGGTGTTGGAGCCGGCGTTTGGAGACGCAGGAGGCGTCGGTGCCAGTGCTCCTCTCTCTGCCAAGGTCCTCATCCTCTGTGGAAGCGTCAAGAGAATCGAAGATGCACGGCAAGGGAGACCACAAGATTAGTACTTGTTAAGCACTCAAGATAAGGGATTGCATGAAGGCATGGTCAGGGGGGAATTCGGAAGGCTACTAGCTTAATTACCCTGCAGCAGATGTCGCAGCGGTGTCCGGTGTGGAGGCAGCACGAGGAGGAGGACGCAGCGGGACGCCAGATGGTGTTTTGGCTTGAAGGGTGCTCTGGTGCCGGCAGCAGCTGGGGCTGGTGGTCGGCGCCACCGCCGGAGCCATTTCCCGCCGGGGGGAAGCCCCCCATGCGGCCCCACCGGTCCCTGAAGTACTGTTGCTCCGGCGCCACGAGCGGGGCCCTCTGGCAGCTGGCCGCCGCGGGCTCGTGGAGGAAGCAGACGGGAGCGGGACCTGGCAGCGGCGGAGGCGCCGGGGCCAGCAGCTGCGAGCAGTAGCGCGCGCCGGCGGCGGAGTCGAACGCCGAGGGCGGCATCTGCAGGTGGTGGTAGTGGAGCAGCGGGTGTCCCCGCGCGGCGGCGGCGGCGTCCGCGACCAGCTCGCGCAGCGGGTCGCCCCCGCAGCGGAGCCGCTCGAGCTCCGCGACGCCGAGCCCGCGCTGCGGCGGCTTCTTGGCCCCGCCGCCGCCCGCGCCCGCCTGCTGCTGTTGCTGCTGCTTCCCGGACGCGGGCGAGTTCCGCCGCATCCGCGGCCGCGCCACGGCCCCTGCCCCGAGCTCCGGCGAGACCACGGCCGTGTCCCCCGCCGCCGTCTCCGGACCGCGCGAGCCGAAGACCGCGGCGGCGTCGGAGTCGGAGGCCGCGGCGGAGGCGGCCTGCGTGTCCCCCCAGAAGAAGTAGGGCTTGGTCGCCATGGGAGGAGGAAAGGCGAGGGAGGGGCTTGTGGCGCTAGTTGCGTGGGCGCGGCGCGGCGGCTGCGGTGCGTGTCGTGGGCTCGTGGCGAGACAAGAGGAGAGTTGTCTCCTCCTGGGGGGTGCTGCACTTTATAGCGGGAGGAAGAAGTCAAGAAGGGGAGACAGGTGTAGTCTTGGTCCTCTGACAGGTGGGGCCGCGCGTAGCATCCCAGAGATGTATAGTAGTACAGTACTAGTGTAGTATCATGTACAAGCGGCATACCGCATACACGTACATTATACGGTCTGCACAAAATGCATGCAGTATGCGTACTGTATGTCATTGACATGCCTGGCAAGTGGACCAGGCACTCTGGCCGCGTTTGTCATTTACCTATCCTCTGGATCCAATCTTAGCCGTCCGTTTGCATTTCACTTCTTGTCTGTCACCCAGCACGTACATCCAGACCCTTCCGTGATCTTGCAGTGATTCACCATCGCTTCGGTTTTCATCAGAGGGGGGGGGGGGGGGGGGGGGGGGGGGTGGGAATCACCAGATGTAACAAAACATCGGCATGGCAACGTGCACAACAAAATCCATGGATGCGTAGCTGCAGTATCTTTGACCTGAAGCGAGGGGGGGCCAGGCAGGTGACGCTGCATATTGCGCTCATCATCGTGTCCCGGCTGCACCACGCCGCAGTGCTGTGCTGCAGCAGATCACGAGCCGGGTGCAGAAGGTTCAGGCCTGCAGGCCCGGCTTGTGCCTCCTGTGTGCATGCAAGCACACACCACCAGATTTTGGATGGGACATCATGGCACGGATCACGCGTCTCCGGAGAGTATCTGGTAGGCGCTGTGCTCTCCAGATTAGATGCTGCGCTAAAAGATTGATCTGTATTTTCTCTCTCTCTTTCGCTTGTTTTCTAGCAGTCCATTTCCTTTTGTTTTTTTTTTTTGGTTCCAGTTAAGTTAAGAAAACTAGTGAAAAAGGACCGATGGAAAGAAGGTTGCATTGCCCAGTGCGCAGACCAGCAGCTGATGTTCATTTAAGAGGAGAGGATCTGCTTCAGCGACTGCTTGATGCCTTGTTCCCATATGCAGCCATGCAGCCACTGTACTTGACCGTCTGCTCATTTGGATCCTACCTTGCAGAGAATGATTGGGGTGGGTCTACATGGAACATCTTTTTTTTTTGTTACAAAGAATCATCAAGAAAGAGAGGGGCATCATAACCTAGCAGCCTTCGTCCTCAGTAGTCAGTAGTAGTCAGTACAAAGATGCCGCCCACCCAGCGTCTCTTTTCTACTATTGCAGCCGCAGGCATATCTTGCAATAAGTTGCAGGAGTAATCAGGTCAGGACATGGATACCTGCTTCATTTGAAGAATTTGGATCTCAAATTTACATTGCCCAGATGATGTAGCGTACGGATGACAAGATCGAACTAGTAGGTAGGTCCATCAACCATCATGGAACACAGGAATGCATGCACGAAGCTACCGTCCGCTTTGCAAGCCGTAGGCGTGTTGAATCTGGCGGTAGGAGGAGGGCGTTGGCGCATTGCAAATCGAAAGGGGTGCCCCTTTTGCACTTGCACCTCGCCGCAGTGGGAGGCCAGGCCAGGCCAGGCCAGGCCACATAGCTCGGCTTTCCTCCTCCCCTAGAGCTAGAGTCCCCGGCCTGCACTGCCCGGGCTTGGAAAAGCAAACGGTAGCCGCCCCCCAAAAGAGAACCTCCTGCCACTGCAAGAGTGCCAGATGGTTAAAGCAAAAGCACTGCGCTGGCTTGAACTGCCACTGGCACAGGCGGCACTGCCTGACACGCTGCCACAGCCGGCCCCCGCGCCCGGCCGGCCGGCCAGCCTCTCTGCTGGCACCCGCTCGCAAATGCAACCTCCCTGGAGCGGGAGGAGGACGGGAGGACCACACCGAGGGGAGGAGCAAGGGCCAGGAGCAGGGGGCCCCTATGACCGTGCTGGAACGGGGAGGGGCCAGGGCCGGCTTTAGGCGCCGGCCACGCGGGCGCAGGAGGCCCCAAAGGAGAAAACGATGCTGGCGCTGGGCCACTGGCCACAGGATCACGCACAGATCAGTGTGTCTCGAGAAGATCGGGTGCATCTCGACTGGGATCCGCGCCGCATCCAGCCCGCGGCGCCATCAATACTTGCCCCGCGCGCCTGGAGTGGCGTGGCGGTGCCCTCTCCCCTCCCATGCCCTGCCCGGCGCGCCGCGCCGCGGCACCGGCACCGCTGCTGGGTCGGCTAGCGGCAGCGGCCAGCGGCCGCAGGTGCGTGCCGGCGCCGGTGCCGCGCGGGTGCACGCGTTGGTCAGCGGCCGTACGAAACGCGCGTCCGTGGGCGGCTCGGCGCCTGGCACTGGGTCTCGGGGATCGATGCAGATGCTGCTCATCGGCGCATCATCGGTCTGCGGCATGATGGTCCCCTCTGCCGCGGGGAAAAGAAGAGAAAGGCTGCTCCTGTCCTGAGAAGAGATGGGAGGCGTCGGGAAAGTCCCGTGTCCCGTGTCCGTGGCAACGCAGAAGCATTGCGTCTGCTTGCGAACTTGCGGTTCGGTTGCAATGCGCAAGGTTCACCTTCGTGCTTGGTCGGATCGCGCTCTCTCCCTCTCCCTTTCTCCCTGTCAGAAAAACCGTGGTCTTGGAGAAAGAAACAGAATTTTGAATTCGGAGCAGGCGGAGCGGAGGCGACAGCGCAGCATTGACTGGGGTTGGAATCAGAGGCGCGGTGAAGGGAGGGAGAGCACATTGACTGTTGAACCGGAAAAGGCAGCCGTAGCGTCGATAAATCCAGCCCCAGTTCTTTTTTTTTAAAAAAAAATACAGCACCAGACTGAAATTGTGGGTGCAGGCAGCGTGGCAGCGGGGGCCTAGCCGCTGAACCAGGTTTGGGGGCCCTGACGTCTACGCGCACGCCGGCCTGCCGAGACGGCGACGGTGATATGATATCTCCCGTCTGCTCAACGTCAATGGCGCGGATCGGTGTCGATGCGATAGTTACTGCTCCGGCGGCCAGAATGGCATGCAGGCAGCTGATCCAGGCGCAGTGGCGCAGGAGATCCCCTTTCCGGAAGAAGAAACCGTCCCCGTCCCGCCCAGGGAGCAGGGAGACAGCTCGCACACCGGCGCCACCGCGTCGCGGCCCGGGCGGAGATCACATGCAGAATTTAAAGGTGGCTTGATACGCCCTCAGCTTTTATGGCGGGCTCGAAGATTTCTGCCGGGGCCCGAAATCGTTGTGTTTGGGCTTCGCAGCAGGCTGCTGCTTCGGGCTCTCTTTGCCGAGGCTAGTTCATTCACGGCGTTTTCTTCACTCCCGACCTCGTCCGTAGACCGTACTTACTTGGCCCGGTACCTCGTCGGTTTACTATTTTTCGAACAACCTCGTCAGTTTACTACTCACCATTCCTGCCTCCTCCACCTGTATGTAATGTAATGTAACTCCTGCACGTTACAGCACAGACTTGATGCCTCGCTCGCTCGTTCTGGGCTAACCATTATTATATATAACACACACAAATAAAAGGGCGCATCCATCCACCGTCCGACACCAACGCCACCACAAGCTGCACGGTCGCACACATGGCAACAGCAAGGGCAGACCACCGCGCCGTCGTGGCGGCGGTCCTTCTCGCCGTGGCCGCGGCCCTCGGTGCGGGCTCCGCGGCGGCGGCGGCGGCGGCGGCGGCGGCGGGGGCGACGACGGGCGGCGCTGCTCGGGTGCCGCTGCCGCTGGCCGTCAGGGTGCACTGCACCGGGCTGCACGTCGTGAGGCCCGGCGAGACGTGCGCCTCGGTGGCGCGCGCCGCGGGGCTGACCGCCGGGCAGTTCACGCTGCTCAACCCGAACGTCACCTGCGCCGCGATGTTCCGCGGCCAGTGGGTCTGCGTCCGCGGCTCGGCCATCGGCGGCTGACCGCCGCCCGCCGCGTGAACTGAGCGTGTGTACAATAAATGTTTCTGTATATATGCTGTCTGGAAGACTTGACTGCCTGAGACCGTGCCATCCTCGATGTCAGCCACGCGGTGATCACGACACGAGAAGAACACGTGCCGCCGCGAATGCGATCTTATCCTGCTCCGCCGCCGGACGGGCGCCGAGGCTGGCCACTCGTACGATGCGAGATCGCTCGCGGTGTACGCGACGGCGACGCACGCGAGCGCGAAACGTTTAGGGGACGCGGCGCGGTAGATTCTTGCTCGCGCTAGGCTCCACGCAGGACAAGAATTTTCAACTTTCCATTGCATTTCCTGGGTATATACAGATACAATCCCTACAAACTTATGCATGATATAAGCAGGATGGATATGCATATGCTACCCTCATCTAGTAGGTCAATCAGTTAGGAAGAAATTGGTGCTGTTGTCTAGCAACAGAAAAAACTTTTACAATAATGGCAGCACAACCTTGGAGCATCGAGCGCGTAACAAATCTCCCCACTCCACTAAAACTTTATCCTTCGTCGGAATATATACCACTGCTCTCACCCTCCATAAGCAGGTTGTGAAAGGAAGGTGGAATTGGAGGGATTTCAGTGTCCACAACGCCTTCCAGCATGCGAACAACCTGCCCTATCGATGGCCTGTCGTTCTTGTCGTCCTGGATGCACCAACAGGCAACTCTGCAGGTGATGTCAACCTCCTTTACATTAGCATTCCCTTCCAGCCTATCATCCAGTAAGCACATGACATTCCCTTCGTTCACTTGGGCGGCTGCATAAAGAGGGAAATACCGATGATCTCCGAATCTCAATCTCTTCGTTGTCCTTCTCCCCGAGACTATCTCGAGAAGCACGATGCCGAAACTATAAACATCTGCCTTTTTAGTGATAGCCTGTCCAGATATCCACTCCGGTGCGAGGTATCCTATGGTTCCTCGGATGGTGGTCAACGCAGAGTTGAATTCACGGCCAAGAAGCTTTGCCATGCCAAAGTCTGAGATTTTAACGCAGAATTCCTCATCAAGTAGTATGTTCTCAGGCTTGATATCACAATGTATGATGCAGTCCTCACATCCTTCATGAAGATAGGCTAGACCCTTTGCGATACCGAGTGCGATTCGGTAGCGGACATCCCAATTCAAAAGACTAGACCTTTCTGAAAAGAGGTGTGAATCCAAAGAACCATTAGGCATATACTCATAGACCAGCAACCTCATGTCCCCTTTAACACAAAATCCCAGAAGGCGGACAAGGTTGGTGTGTTTGATCACCCCAACTGTCTGCACTTCTGCTCTGAATTGCTTATCTGCGTGCCCACGGCCTTTGAGACTCTTCACAGCGATAGCGGTTGATTCTGGTCCTGGCATTGTTCCCCTGAAAACACTACCGAAACCTCCCTCGCCAAGTTTATCAGAGAAACTCCTTGTAGCTTTCTTGATTTGCCCATAAGAGTAGAAAACAAGAGAACCCTCTACTTCAAACTTTCTGCAAGCAAATAAATCTCTCCTGTATCTCCATAGAAACGCCGGTATCAATATCACAGAAGCCAATGCTATAAATCCTGTCACCGACAATAAAATAGCAGCTCTTGTGTGTGGACCATTTTTGGCCCGGAGCTTGGAACCCCAACGAACATAAACCTTGCTGTATGGAGGTCTAGAAGCAAAACTCATGTTGTACAGCTTATCGTACCATAGCTTGCATCCGGAGTCATACACATATGCAACACAGTAACAATTGCTGAAGCAGGCTTGTTTACAATCTTCATCACTTTCTGCTAAATCATCCTGAGGGTCATAAGGGAGCCCCTGGAGCTTGTCTGTCAGGATAAACGAGTCATCATGTTCAGTCTGGCCATTCGCCTCGCAGCTCAGTGGAAGAGATCTCGAGCAACCGGTGACAAAGTATCCAAGCCCCCACTCAACTGGATACGAAGGCTCAAATCCATCGAGGCAATCGCATTTGCCATTGCTTGTGCAAGCACCAAACGAACCACAGAAGAAGCCGCTGGATTTGCAATCTGAAGGGAAGGTCCAACGAGCCACCCAACCACTTTTGTTTGCTGATGCAGAATCCTCTGACCACCGCATCAAGCTGACTTGCCCCAGATGGAGCTGCAAGAATTCAATCACATTTGGGTTTGGACGATTCAGCACCAGTGAGCTGCCGTTGTCTTGAGATGTCACCATCCAATCCGGGAAGGTCCCCAGAATATCGAGCCCATCGGTGGTGAGCACGAACCCGTTCCTGTTCCTCCTGCTCTGATCGACGCTGATGCTGCCATTGTGCGGGTAGTGCTCGTACGTCATGGAGATGTTGCTCCCGGTGTCCCTGTCGAGCCCGAGCCTCGCGCCGGGTAGCAGTGAGTCGCCGGGGTAATCGAAGCTCTGCCACAAGATCCGAGAGGAGTTGGCCTGATCCCTCACCACAAGATTGCCGTTGTCGAGGAGCACCGCGGCGGCGGCGGGCGGCGAGGGGCCGGCCGCAGCCCCGCTCGAACACCAGAGGGTAGCCCCGGCCTCCTTGATGCACAGGCTGCCGCTGAAGACCTCGAGCGCCGAAGCGGAAAGGTCGGTGATTGGGACCCTGTTCCCTACCCAGAACTTGGGGCTGGTGCTCGGCATCTTCTTGAATCGGACGCCAAGGAAGAAGTGGATGTTGTCGCCCGGGGAGAAGAAGCCCAGCTCGAACTCGCCGTTCTTGGAGACCAGCGTCTCGTTCCCGGAGATGCCGTCACCGGGGACGATGTTGTCTCCGGCGAAGGCAGCGACGGCGAAGAATGCGCAACCAAGCAGGAGGACAAGGGGGGAGGTGGCCAGCGCGCGCTCGCGAGGCCGGGACAGCGTGAAGACGCGCTTCACAGCCCCCATTGGCGAGCGTCACTAGCAGGGGAACGAGCACGCAAGCTGAGAACAAGATGAATCAGCAATGCGATTATGCGAAACAGATTGAGGTGAGCTAGTGATTGGTAGGCTGTATAAAGTGCTAGCCACGGGTAGAATTGCCATCCCAAGTCCAGGAACCGTCACCGCACTCCGTCTTTGACCAAGAGAAAGACTTCACCGCTGGATCTCCTACCAGGCCACCAACCTTGCGCAGTCGTCCCGTAAACTTTATGTCATTGCCATCAGAAGTGGAGGCAATTGGACTCGTGCGTAAATGCGTGCCTGGCCTAGCATATAACTACAAACTACTATTGTTCGGTGGAGGAAAGTCAGTGGACAAAAAACGTGAGAAATGTCTGCAAACCAGATGTGACTATTTATTTATTTATTTTGGGTAGGTATTGACCAAATTGTTCGAAAGCTATAAAGCTCTTGCAAGTTGAGAAACACGCAGCAGCTTTTTAAAAAAGAATGAAGAACTTGGACAAAGACAAACCTGTCAAAGGACCATGCATATTTATCCATCCACCTTGAAAGCAACTGAACTCGCTTCTCTAGGCCCCTTTTCTTCGTTGGGCCCCTCGCCCAACAAGACCGCCTCAGATAGGTTATAGAAGTCCAACCTATCCTTTTGCTTACATGGAATAAAGAGAAGGTGAAGAGAGAATGTGCACTATCTCTTCTTCAAGAACTAGATCATAGAGAAGAAGTGGGCAGCCCACTTTATTAATGAGAGAGAGGTTGTAGGATCACGATGCTTTGAACAATGTGCTACAAGGCAAACCAATGGAGGAGTAATTCTTTTGCTATCTCTTATATGAGGTGGACAAGGTTAGAGCTAGTGCACTAGCTCAACCATTGGAGGCGGCATTAGCCGTCACTGTAGGTGACAAGGAACAAAATATCAGCTGCAGGATTTGGCGCTGACGCTCACAGGAGAAGAACCTAGTCACGACTGCTTTCAGCTCAACCATTGGAGGTAGTTTTGGCCCAGCTGGGTGCGCTTGCGGCGATTTCGTGCATGGATGAAAAAAAATACAAACAATGATGACATCACCTAAATGCATGCAATCCGAAACTCAAAAATGCTAAAGTCTCAAACGGAGCATTAAAATAAAATTCTGATTGCACCATTAAATTTCTTATGTCAAATCAAGAACTTCAAAACAAGATCCAACCCGCTTAGGTTCGGACAAACTTTTTAAAAAATATTTTTAATATAAAATATTAATTTTGATTACTGCGCATAAATACTTGAACTACCAGAACAAATAATTATTTCATGTGAACAAAAAATTTGAATAACGAACAAATGATTATAAATAGTAAATTATTGCTACGTGATATTCATATATACAATTCTACAAGCGCACATGACGAACACAATTATATGCACCGAACAAATTATATTAACTCGCAGAATAAATTACAGGAGCTCACGGAACAAAGATGTGTACACTCCAAACAAATTATATGAACCTACGGAACAAAATAAGTATGCATTTTGAACAAAATTATACAGACTCACTGAACAAAAATTGATAAACCTAGAACAACTTATATGAACTTAGAGGACAAAAAATTGTAGACATCGAACAAATTGCAAGAACTTACAGAATAAACGAATACTCCTACAAAATTGTAAAAAATGGTATAAGATGCAAAGGAAAAGATCATTAGATTGGAAACAAGGAGAAACTACAAATTACAATATAGGGGCACGACAAGTTAATGCGCAAAGGAAAAATAATTAAGCATCAAACTATATAGCATAGAATAATCTAAAGTATTCGGTCGCAAACATAGAACTATTCTTATTGATGAACAATATATATCCGCATGGTGAAATTCAAGATCGACATTTCCCGCGCGTCGAGTCCACCCGGGCAGGGAGACAGCTCGCGAGAAACCTAGCGTCTCCCCTGCCCGAGATCACATGCCGAAATTCAAGGTGGCTTGAAGCTTGATACGCCGAATACACGACACGTCGAATGTACATGGACGTGCGGCTCGCAGACCTCAGCTTTTATGGTGGGCTCGAAGATTTCTGTCGGGGGCTGAATTTTTTGTGTTCGGGCTTCGCAGCAGGCCGCTGCGTTGGGCTCTCTTTGCCGAGGCTAGTTCATTCAGGACGTTTTCTTTCGAGTAAATTTCTTCTCTCAGTGCCAAAAAAAATTCGGATTGTCCTCAGTGCCACGAGAGTTCTAACTTTTGCCCTCAGTGCCATTTCCATCCATGAAGTGTTAAAGGGTTGTTAAGTAGCAACGAAAAAGACCAAATTACCCCCAACCTCCTCTCCCTTCCGCGTGGGCCCACATGTCTGCTCCTCCTTCAACCTCCAGCTGCACAGGTCTCCTTCGCACTGGCCGGTCGGTCGGCAAACCCGCCACTGGCGAGGTCTCCCGGCGACGAGAGCGGCACGAAAAGCTTCACCACAATCCTGCGCATCGATTCCCCTAACTCGCTGCTCGGATTGGGGCTCGGGCGACGGCTCGCGGCGGCGCCAAGGAGGAGCTCGCCGGCCGGCTAGACGGCGGGGAATTGGTGGCACACATCTAGCCTAAAGGGGCAGACCACCGCGCCGTCGTCCTTTGCGGCGGTCCTTCTCGTCGTGTACGCGACGGCGACGCGCACGTGCGCACACGGACGGACGGACGCGGCGCGGTAGATTCTTGCTCGCGCTAGGCTCCACGCACGCTGTAGCTGCTGCTAGACGAGCCAACAAGACGACTAGACGAGCGAAGCTGCTGAGAAAGTTCCGGCCACGACCCACTCTCCGTCACAGCGACAGATCAGGGGCATCGATCGGCAGAGGAAGTGAAATCCAAGCGCCCATCTGCTGCATTCAGAGCGGAATCGCGTCGGGACACTGATCGAGTACAAACACGTCGATTCCCGTACGGTGGCTCGTCGTTTTCCGGGGCCGGTACGAACACGTCGATTCCCCACAGCCATATATCCAGCGATGGCCCTGTTTCTTCTTTCTTTCTTTCTAAGGAGCATGTGATGTGGTGTCTCGCATTTTAAAATGTTTCTGGTGGCATCGTCATCCATCGCTCCGCGATCGTTTCTGGTGCAGGCAGGGAGGATTTCTTGTCTTGGAAAAAAAAAACATTACTACTCTAGCTAGTTAATTAGGCGCTGCATTTGGAGATTAGCGAGTCTCCTAGCGACACATGTGCCGATCTCTCCCGCGGCATGTTGTTAGATAATATAAAGATTACCGGTTTAGATAGGATCTCCGATAATGCGGCTTCCTCACAATATCACATACAAATGCAAACTAGCTTACTGGCCTCATTCTGGTCTCCCTCGCTCTCCATTCTTTTTTTAATTTCCTAATGAATTGTGATCAGCAGCTCATCCGCGAACAATCATGGCACCTGCTAAAAGCTACCGGCCGGCGAATAGTTTATTCTTGAGGTTTGATATATCAAATTTTGGTAATACTGATCCGCGAACAATCATGCACGCCGTCGCTGCTGCTCCGATCCCATTATTGCGTTCCGAAGTACACAGTACAGCACGCTAATGCAAGACGTACGCCCTTTTATATATTATTCGGAACAAGAAAATATATTCCTTTTGCAGATAGGGATATTCCTCTTCGAAACAATTATGCGTTCCATCGCTGTGCTCTTTGAATTTCTCCACCAGAAAGACACTACTATTGTTAGTTGTTGGATCCTACGCAATCACAATGACCCCCTCCCACTACAGTGAACTGAGCTAGATTGCATGTTGTCATAACATCATATTTATTTGGAAAAAGTCTATTTTACTCTCTCACCGATTCAATTTGTCCACTTAACCTCCTGAGCAAAATTTAGGCTCGATTTACTCCCCCGAACAATTCCAATTGATCCAATAATCTACCCTTAATAATATTTCTCTTTTTTATTCCCTACATACGAATTGAATTTTAAGTTTAAATTTAGTGAGTGGATAGAGAACATGATGCCTTATGCTAAAAAAATACACTAAGAATTTTTCATGATTATTTTCATAGGTTAGAAGTTCTTAATATGGAATTGATCATAGAGGTACAATTCTGCATGAAAAATATTCATGAAAAATTCATACTGTATTTTTCTAGCATAATGCATCATAATATAAGTCACGTTGCAAAATTTGAATCTAAAATTTCATTTGTACATGAAGAAATAAAAAAGAGAAATCTTAGTAAGGGGTAGATTGGACCAATTGAAATAGTTTGGGAAGTAAATTGAGCTAGATATTGTTTAGAGAGTTAAGCGGGCAAAGTGGATTGGTGAGGGGAGTAAAATAAACTTTTTTCTATATTCAGTCTAGAAAATCTACTTCCTACATGGATCCTAACTTAGACAAAGGGTCAACGCAGCTTATGAAGAAGCCAGACGCTAATGAAGCGCAAACATTCAAGAAGATCTTTGGTTCCCAGCACGGAATTTCCGGGCACCAAACGGCGTAAAGCGTTCAGTTGGGGCCCGGCCCTCCTGTTTCCCTTGCACAAGAATTTTGACAAAGTTTTACTTCATCCACACCCGTCAGGTAGCATCTATATGTAGATTAAAGATATCTATGGTCTTAACCCTGTACTGGATCCTGCCTCGCTTGTTTAGGCAAAAGATTTTTCTTCCCAACCCAAGAGAAGCTGAATGAGATATTTATATCTTGAAAATAAGTGACTGCTATTTTGGATTCGAAGTAGCATGCAGCTAAACACATGTTACAAGTTACTACCTCCATCCCAAACTACAATTCGTTTTGATTTTTCTAAATACATACATATTTTACTATGCATTATATGTACTTATATCTAGATATATAGTAAAAATTATGTATATAAAAACTAAAATGAATTTTAGGACTTTCAAGTGGAGGGCAGTTCGGTCATTTCAGTTGTATAGTACACAGTACACACCGCCCGCCGTCAGCCTATCATAAGCTATCCCTCCGTCCACCTCACTTCTTGGCGAGTCACGACACGACCTTCGCTGCTCCCACTGCTTGCAGGCTGATGTCCTCTGCTGGTTCGGCATCATTGCATCAAGAGCCAGCTCGCCGGAGCGGCCAACAGCTGCACCGCCGCCATGTCAAGCGATCTCTCCGAGCGCTCGTCGCCTTCCTCCTCCACAACGTCGCCTTCCGGTGACGCGCGGCGGAGTGGATCTGGAGACCAAGTGCAGCAGGCGACGCCGCAGCAGGGACCGGCGAACAACGCCGGCGGCAGGAGCCGCCGGGGTCGGCAGCATCGCCGCGTGCTGCCGTGGCGCCTGGGCCTCGACGGGCTCGGCGCGGCGTGGGCGCTGGACCCGCGGGCGAGGTGGGTCCGGGAGTGGAACCGCGCCTACCTCCTGGCCTGCGCGGCGGGGCTCATGGTGGACCCGTTCTTCCTGTACACCGTGTCCGTGAGCGGCCCGCTGATGTGCCTCTTCCTCGACGGCTGGCTGGCCGCCGCGGTCACCGCGCTGCGCTGCGCCGTGGACGCCATGCACGTGTGGAACGTCGCGACGCAGCTCCGCCTGTGGCGCGACGCGGCGCGGAAAAAGCGCGCGGTGGACGGCGGCTCGGGCGACGAGGAGCAGCAGGCGGTGGCCGCGGAGGAGGAGGACGAGGAGGAGGAGGGCGCCGAGGCCGCGCGCAAGCTCCCGGCGGACGCCAGGTCCAAGAAGGCCTTGATGCTGGACTTCTTCGTCATCCTCCCCGTGATGCAGGTGCGCACTATAGTCAATGTTCATACCCCTTCTTTTTAGACTTAAGACTACCATCTGAGTTAAGAAGCGATCCCGGTCTATTTACCAGTTTGCCGATGCCATCATGCTATCTCCAACATATTTTTTTAAAAAAAATGTAGGGTATTTTGACGATTGATGATATAGGGTAAGTATGCGTACTATATTTCGTAAAAAAAAAGATAGATCACATGTGGCACTGCTCAGTGATATGCTTTTGGTCTAGTTAGGCTATTAGTATGTTCGTTTTGCTGAGGCAAAAAGTGCATGATTTATATCTCTTTATTGCAGTCAAACTCCAGTTGCTTTAAGTGCTTATTAAGTTTGTTGGTCCACAACTCACACAGTACTCTGCATTAGGTACTAAACGGAAGTGATTATTTTCTTCTCTCAATAATAGGGAGTGTCATGAATTTATAATCTACACATAGTTTGATCTGTTGTCATTCTAAAGTACTTAGGAATGGCACGTGCGATACACCTACTGATCCTTGACTCGTTTTGCAGAGCTCATCTCTACTAAGCACTGATCACCTATAACTCCCTTCAATGAAAAGATTTGAAATATATATTTTTTTGAAAAAATGATCAACATAATTTTTGTGCACAAAGTCGAATTTGGAACTTTTCTAGGCATGGATCACCTGGCTATGGTTAACATAGCTAGAAGTATCTTAATCATGGCCATTTAGATGGCCGACAGTTAGTGTGTGTTTTTTAATTATCCCAAATATCGCTAAGAGTACTCCTAGTGTAAATTGGGCATTTCCCGATGATGAAAACAAAACTCAACGATAAAAACATTACAGACTAGAAATATATATCCAACAGGCAGATTTAACAATGTATTGTTGGTCGCATAAAAATATAAGTTTCAGCGAAATTTAGAGATCGATCGATCTCCATTCAGTTGTTTTTTTAATATATATATATAACAAGCAGACAGAATGGAGAAGCTCAGAAGCAGAAGAATAATTGAATAGGACATCCACTAGAAATATATATCCAACAGCCTTTTTCTTCTATGGCCCGTGGCCCATGCGTCATAATTGCAAGATTGATCTTACCCAAATCGTTGTCGGTTGTGACACGCACAGGGCGCAGCTTGGAGCTTTCCAAGTTGCATCACCTTGTCCGAAATGTTCTCCGCCAGAAAGGAACGGTGCCGTTGCACTGATCTCACGTCGCTAGCACTGCACCGGCGGACTGGCGCGGCGACGTGATCGGCCGCCCAGTCTGCACAGATCGGCTTCTGCTTGCCTCGACGCGCATTATTTTGGTCCTGCGCCTCCCCGTGGGCCGTGTCGTCGTGTGCTGATTGGAGGATGGCGGCAGGTGGTGGTGTGGGTGGCGGCGCCGGCGATGATCCGCGCGGGGCTGACGACGCCGGTGATGACGGTGCTGCTGCTGGCGTTCCTGCTCGAGTACCTGCCCAAGATCTGCCACGCGGTGCGCTTCCTCCGCCGGATGCAGGGCCAGTCCGGCTACGTCTTCGGCACCATCTGGTGGGGCATCGCGCTCAACCTCATGGCCTACTTCGTCGCCGCCCACGTACGTCGTCACTCCTCGCTCTTGGTTACTGAACCGCACATGCTGCTGCTGCTGCAGCAGCAGCATCGGATGCCTGCTGCTGATTGATAACTGAACGTGCCGGTGCTGAACCGACGTGCAGGCCGTGGGCGCGTGCTGGTACCTGCTCGGGGTCCAGCGGGCCAGCAAGTGCCTCAAGGAGCAGTGCCGGCTCCAGGCGGCCGGGTGCGCGCGCGGCGCGGTGGCCTGCGCCGCGCCGCTCTACTACGGCGGCGCCGCCCCCGCCAGCGCCGGCGCCGGCGACAGGCTCGCGTGGGTCCGGAACGCGCAGGCCCGGGGCACGTGCCTCGCCAGTGGCGACAGCTACCAGTACGGCGCGTACAAGTGGACGGTGATGCTGGTGGCGAACCCGAGCCGGCTGGAGCGGGTGCTGCTCCCCATCTTCTGGGGCCTCATGACGCTGAGCACGTTCGGCAACCTGGAGAGCACGACGGAGTGGCTGGAGATCGTGTTCAACATCGTGACCATCACGGGCGGCCTGGTCCTGGTCACCATGCTCATCGGCAACATCAAGGTGTTCCTGAACGCGACCACCTCCCGGAAGCAGGCGATGCACACGCGGCTCCGCGCCGTGGAGTGGTGGATGCGGCGCAAGAACCTGCCGCGGGGCGTCCGGCAGCGGGTGCGCCAGTTCGAGCGGCAGCGGTGGGCCGCCACGCGCGGCGTGGACGAGTGCCAGATCGTGCGCGACCTCCCCGAGGGCCTCCGCCGCGACATCAAGTACCACCTGTGCCTGGACCTCGTCCGCCAGGTGCCGTTCTTCCAGCACATGGACGACCTCGTCCTCGAGAACATCTGCGACCGGGTCAAGTCCCTCATCTTCCCCAAGGGAGAGACCGTAAGTCGTCGTCAGTCGATCTCGGTGTTTTTTTTTTCCTCCAGGCAGCAATGGAGTCGATCTGACTGAATGGCGGCCGCCGTGCTGATTAATTACAGATCGTGAGGGAGGGTGACGTGGTGCAGCGGATGCTGTTCATCGTGCGGGGCCACCTGCGGTGCAGCCAGGCGCTGCGGAACGGCGCGACGAGCAGCTGCACGCTGGGGCCGGGCAACTTCAGCGGCGACGAGCTGCTGTCGTGGTGCCTGCGGCGGCCTTTCCGGGAGCGGCTCCCGACGGCGTCGGCGACGCTGGTGACGCTGGAGAGCACGGAGGCGTTCGGGCTGGACGCCGCCGACGTCAAGTACGTGACGCGGCACTTCCGGTACACCTTCGCCAACGACGCGGTGCGGCGCAGCGCGCGGTACTACTCGCCCGGGTGGCGCACCTGGGCCGCCGTCGCCGTGCAGCTGGCGTGGCGGCGGTACAAGCACCGCAAGACGCTGGCGTCGCTCTCCTTCATCCGCCCGCGGCGGCCGCTGTCGCGGTGCGCGTCGCTCGGGGAGGAGAAGCTCCGGCTCTACACCGCCATCCTCACCTCGCCCAAGCCCAACCAGGACGACGACTTCTAGGCCAGGCCTGGCGGCGTCCGAGCCTTCGAGGTTCCCAGCGTCATGCAATAAATCAATAAAACACGAGGCTGAATGGTACATGCATGTCATCTACTAGCACTGATGAACGAGACGTGTCTAGGCTATCAACCTATCCTCATCAGCTACTACTCGAGACTGGCGACGAGTTCAGATGCTATTGGGCTCATCAACAAGTCACTGGGAGAGGGCAAGTTCACCGTGAAATTCTGTAAAAGTACGGGTGTGGGGACGTCGGTTGCTACTGCTGCAAGATCCAAAGCCAAGCCTCTCTGCTAAGAGCAGATATTATAAGATGAGGTAGACGGGTTGTAAAAAATTGCCACATCAGATTTGTGATGAATTAGAGAAAAGATAAGAGAAAAGAAGCGGGCTGCTGGTTTACCGCCGGCTAATATACATGTTCCTAAAATTTTTATGAGAGAACAAGGTGAGCCAGATATCAATAATTTGGTCCACATCTATAGCTACACTACTATATGAGTAGCTTTTTAGTTGGCTGTATATGATGTGGCAAAAATATACAGTCCACTCCCTTTGTCCAAAAAAGAATGCAACTCTTACTTTCCGAGAAGTCAAACAATTTCTAAGTTTTGACTAAATTTATAAAAAATACTAACATTTATGGCTCTAAATAAATTTAGTATAAGTATATATTTTCTAATTAATCTAATAATATTTATTTTGTAATATAAATATTAATATTATTTTATATAAATTTAATTAAATTTAAAATTATTTGACTCCTCGGAAGATAAGAGTTACATCCTTTTACAGGGACGAGGAGTATACTCTAAGTACCCAACAGTTGAGAAAGGCCGTCAGGTTGTCAACCACTGCAGATGACGATGGAAGGTCGGCCATCAAACGCTACCTCTTTCTTTTTTTTAAAACAAAAAGAGAGGCTGCATGCACGCTCTTAGGATCTTCGTCATCGAGCTAATAATGCAATGAAACGTAATAGTATACGTTTCGTCGGCTTATTTTTTTATCCACTTCAGCTGCCATTTTACATTATGATTCTGCTGCTCTAGCATACTCATGAACAATAAGGTCCTTACTAAGTTGATGTGTTTTCACATTGCTTCTTTTCTTCCAGGTACTACTAGTACCCGCCAACCTGCACTAGATCTTGCTCCGAACATTTGCATTTGGGTTCTAGTTTGAGTCGGTTCCTCCTCCCGCACTCTATCCTCGCGGTCCGAAGCCGGATTAGCTAATTTCGCCGGACTGACTACCTACACGAAGTAATTTTGCATTCTTCTTCTTCTTCCTCCTTTTTCTCAAATGCCACTCATCATGTTCAGCTAATTTCGCAAGCGAGTTAGCGAGCAGCAGGTTCCCGCGGCCAAAAATGCCGGGCACGTCTGAAGCCTGAGCCGGTGAATCCGCGCCCGGTGGCGTGGCACCACGCCTTTGTTGCTGTGGGGCACCGGAATCGCGTGCTCCCGCGGCCCCGGGGCCCGGCTCACCCACGCGGCCGCGCCACGCCCGTCCATCCATCCCGCGGTTAAACCCCTCTCCTCTCCTCTCTCTCTCTCTCTCTGCAGTGACTCGTCTCCTCTCGCTTTCCCCTCCACCGACCAGACGAGAGAGCCCCAGACACCGCGGCGCAAAACCCCACCTCGCTCCCCATCGCCATCGGAATCTCCAGCCAGCGCCTCGCCTCCCGCCGCCGGTCCGCCCGCCGCAGCAGCCGGCGCTCCCGAGTCCCGTCCCGGTAAGCCCCGCTTTCCACCATCCCTCTTACCTCGCTCGGCTCTGCGGACGGCGGCCTGGCCTGGCCCGGCCCTGTCCTCCGGTACCTTGCGCCCATCGCACGGGTGAGCTTTGCGTGCAGATGCGATTTCACACAATCAGTTGGCTGGCTGGCTTCTGCTTGCTGGACATGCGGGTTTACGCGGTCGATTCAGCTGGGGAGCTTGATAGTGAAGTGAACCGCTTTGGGGCTGTTGGTTAAGCGTTAGCGTCGTTTTGTAATGGCCCTTTCCAGATTTGCTCGGTGCACTACTCTGAAAGCGCGTCGGACGCTTTCCCGCGGCACGCGGTGTAAGAGCGCGTCAACCTTTTGGCAGTGTTTGCCCAGATTTGCTAGCTGTCCTAGTCATTTTGCCATCACGCACGGATGGATACTCCGTTCAGAAAACAAGCATTCTTGTTTTTTTCCTCCTTTCATTTTTGTATGTATTTGTCGGCACTGGCAAGTGTTTATTTTAAAAGCAGAAAGCAAAAATAGAGACGTAGCAGTGTAGCACCCAAGTGTGAACTAGTCAAGCATAGTCTAATGTTATTTTAGTCATAATCGCCGGATGATGTTGTCTTGGACAGAAATTAGCATGCCTTTTTTATAATAGCTCTTGCGTAATGCATGCCACGGAGGACCACGCATCAATTGTGACAGACGTGCTTTTCTTAGCTCTTCCATTTTCTGTCATTATTTGCACCAGCAAGCACAAGGGAGCTTTTTTATTTGAGTTGTCCTGATACTGCCATACTTACAACGACCTCTAATGACTCTGTTCAGCTCATACTTCTCCCATCATGTGTGGAGTTTGAATGGTGGTTCCATTTCTGCTGGGGATGTGAATTACTTGGAAGGGAGAAGGATTTTCATTCTAGCCATACCAAATGGAGTGTCCAAGTTCAACTAGTTCCCAAGGGCATCATGTGAATGGAAAGTAGAGCATCGATCCCCCTGGTCCTGCCATCGTGAAGAATGGACCGAGACACCGTCCCCTGACTCCAATGAGACGATGCCGTGGAGTATTATGTTTGGTGGTTATGCTATTAACAGCATTCATGATGATGGTTTACCTGTCCCCGATAACTACTTTCCTCGTACGGTTGTTTAGCGTGCACTACAGCAGAAAGTCAACATGTTTTCTGTTTGGTATGTGGTTAGCATTGTGGCCCTTTTTGTTTGAGAAGGTTAACAAGACCAGGTTTATTTTCTCTGGTGAAAGTGTGCCCCCAAAAGGGCGTGTGCTGTTGTTTGCTAACCACAGGACTGAGGTTGATTGGATGTACTTGTGGGATTTTGCACTGAGGAAAGGCCGTTTGCAGTGTATCAAGTATATGCTTAAGAAAAGCTTGATGAAGTTGCCTGTTTTTAACTGGTCATTTCACCTTATTGAGTTTATCCCGGTAGAGCGCAAGTGGGAGATTGATGAGCCAATCATCCGAAGGAGGCTATCAGAATTTAAGAATCCCAGGGATCCCCTTTGGCTGGCAGTTTTTCCTGAAGGCACTGATTATACGTAAGGCCCCGTCCCATTCACTTTATTGCCACACGTCTGCCTAAATAACTGGCACAATTCGATTCTCTATATTTTTCAGTCATTCACCTTTTATGAATTTCTCCTATTTGTAACACAAGTTGCCTAGACTCCAGGCTTGGTGTTCTCCAAAATTGATTTTATTTATTCTAGATGCATGTACACTGTCTAGAACTCTAGATACATGCTATTTTTTCCGTTGTATGTACAACAACATACTTCATCTGTTGGAATCTTCTGTACTTTACTTTATGCCTGCCTTTTTATCTACATATATACATAACATTCTACATCTGTGAGAATCTGCTGTGATCTATGCCTGCCTTTTTTTTAATCTATTTGGATGCTAACTAGTGCTAATATTAATGTCTCAGTGAGAAGAAATGTATCAGAAGTCAAGAGTATGCAGTAGAGCATGGTTTGCCTATTCTGAAAAATGTACTCCTTCCAAAGACAAAGGGATTCAATTGCTGTTTGCAAGAGCTGAGGAGTTCTATAGATGCTGGTAACTGCTCATACTTTCCTTTTGAAATTTTACTTCGTTATTGTAGCATTAGCAAACGACTATTTTGAAAAGCTGTGTCCTGAACTGAATGTTAGCATCTGTTCATTCATTAGAAGTTTATATCTTACTCTGGACTGTGGACTCTTCTGGCCAAGTGGCCAGTTCAATTCACTAATAGTTGGACCAGCTGGCTGCTTTGCCTGAAAACTCTATTCATGGAAGTTGCAAAGCAAAAATCCAAATATTGTAATAGTTTTGCACTATCCTAGAAATGTTACTGTAGTGCATGAAGCCAAGAAGCCATGTTGCAAATGGCATTTTACTGTCAAACGTATTAATGTAGTAAGTTATAGGTATACCATTGACGTGGTGAACTGCAGGACTTTTTGGTAGTGATATACTTTCAACTGGTTTGAGTGTGAATATTTTGCTACATTTTGCTACCAAGACTCACCCATTTGGTTGCATGACTTGTACTTTGCTGATTGATGCAGTTTATGATATCACAATCGCATATAAACATCGGCTACCGACTTTTCTGGACAACATTTATGGCACCGATCCTTCCGAAGTCCACATCCATATCAACAGCATCCACGTCTCTGACATACCGACATCAGAAGACGAAGTGGCTGCCTGGTTGATCGAGCGGTTCCGACTGAAGGACGAGCTCCTGTCCAATTTCTCGAAACTAGGCCACTTCCCGAATGAAGGGACTGAAGGGGATCTGTCAACACTCAAGTGCCTTGTGAATTTCACAGCGGTGGTCACTGGTACGGGCATCCTCACGTACCTGACCCTGTTCTCGTCCGTGTGGTTCAAGGTTTTCGTAGTGTCTAGCTGTGTGTTTCTTACGGTCACGACCTGCTACTCTATACATCTGCCCCAGCTGATAGGTTCCCCTGAGGTGAGCACCCGTGCGAAGGTGGCTTGATTGTAACTTTTGTTGTAACTGAAGGCTGGATGGCACAGCTCGTAACCGCCACGCTCGGAGTGTATGTGCATATGTGTTCAACGTGTATCTGTTACTGGGAACATTGTGTTTGGTTCGGCTGTTGGGAGTATTCTTGCCTGACCTTTGGTTCAGCAGTTCGGCTTTATTGTCGTGTTGCAGCCTTGCAGTGGCAATTTGCAACGGCTATGAACTCGCGGTGATTCTCACGACATGTCTGAAGTATTTCTGGTTGGTCTGTGCTTCGTGAGTTGGTTCTGCTCGCGCTCATCTTGTACCTCGCCGTTCCAACTTACTCTGACGGCTTGAATGGGGTAAATAAACCTGGGCGCCACAAGAATTTTGCATGTCCGAACGATGACACTGGAAATGCAATAGCAGGACACAGTCCGTTCGGGGGGTGGGTTGTATCGCGTGCTGCCGCCATTCACTGTTCCATCTCGCGACGTGCAAAAGCCCTTTGCTAATTTTCTAGCTAAAGTGAATTTGACGAGGGCATTCCACGAGAGATTGATTGACAGATCTAGATAGGCATCGAGGTCGTTGTAGTATAGTGGTGAGTATTCCCGCCTGTCACGCGGGTGACCCGGGTTCGATCCCCGGCAACGGCGATTTTTTTGTTTTGTTTTTTGGCTGGCTAATCGTGTCTAACACACAACATCACGCACAGTACACAAGCCGCTTTCTTTCGAGTTCTAGAAATCTAGAAACTCCTTATATGTACACAGTACACAACCATGTTATGTTTCTACCAATAATATTCCGGATTCAAAGCTTAATTCCGTTTATGCTCACTTCAGTATCCGGAAGCCATTTCCACTGCTTGGACGGAACAAGACAACCGTACCTTTTTCTTTTGACAAAATAAGATAACCATAGTTATTATTAATAATAACAAACACCCGATCTCATCCCTCTTAAGTAACTCTTCAAAAGTACGGGAAGTATGTTAGGAACTTTTTTTTATAGGTATACTAAAAACCAATCAATTAAAACGGAGGAATAGCGAGGATCTCCCTCGAACGAAAGTCATTTTTGGAGAGCCTGCAATTCCAGGTCTGTGGCACTGTAACTCTTTTACAAAAAAGCAATCAACAAGAAGTTCACCCACACCACCACTCGTCTGTTACTAGCTACTCACGTCACAATTTATCATGTACACACAAACACTAAACGTACCATGTGCCTACTCCTGTTCCGGTTTTCACACAACTCATCTGTTCCGGTCACGCTACCCAGGTACTATATGCATCGTCAATCTATATACACTTGCCAAAAGATGCCCACCCAGTTTCAGCTTCTTCTGAGTTCTGACATATATGATGAGGCTGCAGCTACGGACCCGTATAGCCTGCGGCAAAACTAGCGCTCAACTGAAGGGCAGAAGAACCGATATTGATGAGTGTTGATATTGTGTTGGATCTTGCGGAGATATCATTCGACATCCTTGACTTCAGCCTCTACGTCCTTGACTTCAGCCTCGACGTCCACGATTGTTCCAGAAGGGGCCGTTCCTACATGCAGAAACACAAAGTGTGGTTACTGATGAAGTGATGATAGCCAGTCAGATTGCAGAAAGCTCATTGACAAGTGACTTAGAAGAAATTCAATAAGGTTTGTTTTTTTATTCATGATGTTTACTAAGCATAGCCAGTCAGCGGTCACTTTGGATGGCTCAAATGCAAGCAAAGAAAAATATGAAGAAGAAAACAGAATCATCTGGGACCTCTCATGCCGCGATTGAAGAACTCATTGAACACTTGTCTATTTGTAGCAGTAGCACCCCTTCCAGATGAAAATCTAGCAGATTCTCTAACAAATTTTTTGCCCTGAACTGCATCATGTACAAGGATCTATTAGTTCCAACTCATGTTCCACACAGATAAGCGTAATAAAGATGCTAAACAAAGACAATTCCACAATTCTCCATTCTATCTTAGCTGAGATAGCATAAATTGGCAGAGAAGTGATTGATGCCATCACCAGAGAGTGTCATTTGTCTTTTCAATTGCAAATTTATAATACATACAAAAGTGATGACTATGAATGTTTCAACCAGTTCAACACAACTCTGTTGTCATATCATATGTACAGATAACAGATGTTCAACCATAGGTTCTATGTGATTTTCTAGTAGCAGCATCACTAATATGATTATGCAGAAACATGCGCGTTCAAGAAGCAGTTCTTCTATGTCATAAAAACACAGAGAAAAAGTTTAACAATTCAACAGTAAGCAGGAAATAGAACCAAAAAATATTGCATACCAGAGAAAGGCTGAGTGCAATAAGGACAGAGTTGTGGTCCATCTTTCAAAGCTGACCTACAAGAAAAATTAAGCTAATCAGATTTCACCTTAAGTACAAATCTGCTATAGAAGTTTTTATAGTTCTGTTTATGCTCACTTCAATATCTGGAAGCTTTTTCCACAGTTTGGACACTGCCAACAAAAGAAACAGAATATGAATTAGGGCACATTAACAGAATTGCGCACACAGACAGCAGAGTTTCTTCTTCCAGTTTGGGATAGGAATAAAAGATGCTAATTGGTATTTCAACCTACCACCTTTCCCTAAGGAACTTTAAGCAATGTTTTAGAAGTAGGGAGGATTATGCAGAAACCTTTTCCACAAGTGCATAGAAGTTGATCACTAAAAAGAAAAAAAAATCGTTGAATGCCAAATTTATGGGGAGACTTACATCGTCCTGGAGTATATCTTGTCCTGCCAAGAAGAAAAATGCACCCAGAGCCAGAATAGGCAGCAGTATTGTGAGGAGCTGTTTTCACAAGAGATGTAAACATCCAAAAATATTGTCAATTTAACCAATTAGAATCATAAAATAAAAGAAAGATCTGAAGAATAAATGAACTTTTGTGGTATTTAAAAGCCATATTTTAGTCATATCAATGTTATTGAGAAGAGCCAATCCTTTTTGTGATATGCAAACCGCTAGCCTAAACTTATCAATGTTACTAGCGCAATGGAGTAAGCTAATTCAAGGCTTCAGATGTCCTCATATCCAATCTCTAGGTTCTATGGAGTCCAAATGCTCCATATTTCCACGAGTCAATGTCGCAGTGCAGAATTATGGACTAGCAGGTCAATAGCAGCACATCTTAGCTCTACTAAACAACAATACTTGGAGATAGGAAATTTGAGGTCAACTATCTATTACACACGCACTGGAAAACCATGGCGCAGAATCGCAACACATTCTTGGATGTCAATACCAGGTATCAATTTTAGCTGAGCTGACATTTGCTTCGAACCGCCAGCCATCGAAGAAGGAACTAAAAAGTCTATTACAATTTAGTGCCATTAATCCAGATGTTCTCATCGAAATAAACACTAAGAAAACTAACCAGTTACAACTCATTTCAGCGGCAGCAAGAGAATTCTCGTACCCAGAGGGAGACGATGGCGTCAAGAACCCAGCGGAGCTGGCCGGTCACGGCGAGGTACGTCAAGATGGCGGCGAAGGCGAGGTTCCCCACGACCCGGCTCGTGCCCTTGTCCATGCGCCTCCCGCCGCCGCCAAAGAAGGGGCCTCTCCCGGCCCCGGCGGCGCCAAGTCGCAGCCGCTGTCGCCCCGCCGTTCTCCAAGGCAAGGCCCCGCTTTTCCTTGCGAACTCGGTCCACGCCGACGGCCCCGCCGTGGAACAAGACCCATTTGAGAATCTTGGAGGCAGTTTCCTGAACCTTGGGTAGAGGAAGGCGTGCGAACAGCAGCAGAGCTGGGGAGGAGCGAGAAGAGAAGGCTGGAGCGAGGCCATGGATGCGAAGGGACGCGTGGGGAAGATTCTCTTCAGGAATTATCACTCCGCAACTGTTCTTCTAAATTCAATTTTTTCCCCATTTGAGCTTGATGTTTCCACATTTATGTGGTGGAAACGCAGCAGGGGTTTGCAGCGGGGGAGATGGAGTTGGAACACTGGAACTGGAAGCAACCGGAAAAGAAGTCTCTTCCGCACGCAGTCGTGCTCCAGAATCCAGATACGACGTTCAACTGGATTGAATACCGGACATATAACTGTCAACTCCACATATCTAGTGGATAAATGTTTGCTAGAGATTATTGCTTTGCCAGCTTCTATTTTTCTAAAAGTTTTGGAACATTTCAATTATTCTTCGACAGGAAAAAAAACATTTATCATTTTCATCATAAATATCAATACAAAAATCACAGCATTTATCTTTCCATTTCAGCATAAATAAGATGGGCAACGATATGAGCACGCTAGGCGACAAGCACAGGATATATATTCTAGCACCGTATAAATCCGATGCAGCAAGCTTCATCACACGAAACAACTTTCTCGCATTACAGCAACCTGGTATCTCGATTAAGAATAGACGGGAACACGCATACTGAACATAGCACAAGTTCTATATGAAGAGTCAAAATTACACGGGGGAAGAGTGCCCCGAGTCCGGGTGCCAGATACCTATCTACGATGCCGGCCACCTCGTCCACCACCTCTGCCTGAGGAATGCCGGCCACCGCGCTGCGGCCTTTCGCCACGGAAGGACGAGCTCCCTTGATTAAACTTCCCAGAACTGAACTGGGGAGGTGAATGCTCAGCTCCGTCTCCATGGGGTTGCGCTGGGTTTGTGAATCCTCGTGGGTCATCTGGGAATCCAGGACGAGGTCCCTGTTCCTGCCTATTCCCGGAGGCCATGTGTGGAGGCGGTTGGCCAAAGTTGCCTTGCCCCATAGGCATTTGAGGTGCTGCACCAAACAGGGGATTCCCCGCCGGGGGTCCACCACCAAATGGCAACTGATTTGCGGGCATTCCAGTCTGGGGCATGAATTGCGGGAAGGGCATGGGCATTTGGTTCGGGAAACCGCCGAAGTTCTGGTTCTGCATCTGTTGCTGGAACTGGTTTGCTCCGGCAAGGAGGCTCTGCATGATGCTGGCGGCAAGGGCAGCTCCGTCTACCCCCATGTTCGGATGGGGCGGTGGAGGAAGCCCACCAGGCCAAACCATGTTTGGCTGCTGGGGCAAGAACTGCTGTGCTGGATTGATGAAGCAGCCACCCATCTGATTTGCAAGATGAACTGGTGATGGCATGGCAGGATTCATTGGGCCAGGTGGCAGCATGGTTGGAGCACTCATAGGAGCATTCTGAGGGCCCAATGAGCGTGCCTTATTTTCAGCAACTGCAGGAGCCATGTCTGAGGAGTGAAAACGGGGATGTGACTGCTGACCTGCACCCCGGTTCCTTGGTGGCATGTCCTTTCGGAAGCCGCCACCTCTGGGCTGTGATCTCTTCTTATCGCCAGAATGCTTCTTTGGCTCATGCTGCCTATCAATCTGCCTTTTTGCTTGGCGTAGTGACCTTTTGTACTCGGCCTCCTTCTCATCATCAGAGAATTCAGGTTCATCTTCTTGGCCATCATTGTCTGCGGATGCATCATAACCTTTTGCATACAGCTCCTTCATATTCAGGATGTGATCAGCAAACTCCTCTACAAAAGAGACACTGGTTCCTGCACTGATCCCTGCAGGAACTTCTTCCTCAGAGTTGTACCGCACCAGATAGTACGGATTTTTTACAGGTCCAAACAACTCATCGACAATACCAAGGGGCATCCTGCTTTCTGTTATCCAGAGAATTGAGCCCTCATTCAGGGGATTGTGTTGGACTGATCCTTCAACAATCACTCTCTCACCCATAATCTGGATAGATAGCAGACAGGCAGACAGTCAAAACACTCATAGATAGCATAAATATAGGACTCAATTGACCATTCTATAACAACAATCTCAAACACAACTGACAATACATTACTGAAAATGCTAACAACTACCGAACTCCAAGCACCTACACGCTTCAGATTGCGCTAAATACATTGTTATGTATGATATGTCTCTGCACAAGTGCACATGCACAGACATTAAAAGGAAAAAAAAACGCATCCAACAAGATTCAGTAGAATTCATCTGAATCTCTGGGTGGTCATGAGACAACAGAGGGACTCAGTGTATTCTATCTTAGTTTCTAGCTTTTTGCCTCTCAGGGTGGTCAGGGCACCTCAATGAACAGAAACAGGTCTGGTTACCAACAATTCACACAGCTTAAATTTCATGGTTTTGAAGTAATCACAAATATGCAGGAGGGCTTAAAATCCCACAACTGAGTCATAAACAAAGGATTCAGTACATTATCTTTTGAAAAAAAATTCCTAGTGCTTTTCACCTAAAAATATGAAGTGAACTAGCTTTATTTTCAGCAAATGACAACCATGAGAGGAAACATAAAGATGGTTAGATGTAATCAGAAAAGGAGAATATAGGGTTTTTCCCCAAAACAAAACATTAGGGTATAGCTCCATGGATAAATATAAAACACAAAAGAACCTGCTCAGGAGGTACAAGACTTACAGCTGAGATAATCCCTACTGGAAGAGTCTGATGATGTGGCTCCAACTGTATTTCAATCTTTGGTACTGGAGGAAGGACCTGCAAGGGATATTTATGTTAGAATACACATACAACGAAAAAAAAGGACTGGAAAAGGCAGCTTATGTTCTTTTGTTCATCCTTGTAGCAACGTACTGTTTGTGACAATTGACTTTAGCATTGTAACTACATAGCAATACAGTGGCATGTTGCCACACGGTTTCTACAATTACTACTACAGCCTTATAGACAATACCAGGTATCGGTAAGAATCACAACCATAAACTTACATTCAATACAAAGGATAGGCTTAAGCTATTCAAGAATTTAACCATGTAACACAAATTTCTCTCAACAAGAAACATAATTGTAACTCGTTCACAAATTATTAACACACCACGGCAGCATGAAAAAATATCACTGAAAACGAGTATCAATGAAGATGCAATCACAGGATAGAGCAACTCGATACCTCTGCTTCATGTTTGGATTTGCTGCGGCCCTTCGGTTCCTCATCCTCTCCATCACTCCCAACCATCAATTCACCCTCCTCAAGGAGGGCCTCCAAGCTATTGCCACCAGCACCACCAAGTTTCATGGCTTCCATCTCTTCCTCGTCACTGCTTGACGAGGCTTCACTCGACTCCTCATCCTTCTTGTCCCCCTGCTCTTCATCCTCGCTGCTCGAGGAACCCTCGCTCGACTCCTCCTCCTCCTCCTCGCTACTTTCCAACTCTTCCTCGCTGCTTTCCTGCTCCTCCTTGCCGCCTGACACCGCGGTATTCATCTCAACATCGGCAGGGGTGGCAGCCATCTCCATAGCAACTGCTCCCTCCGAGACATCCTCTTTCACAGCCAAATCACCAATCCCCGACGCCAGAAGCTGATCCGGGGCAAGCAGCACGTCCAGTCCGCCGCCCACCATCTCAGCCTTCTCTCCGATTTCGCCGCCGCAAAAACCTCCGGCCTGGGCGGGCTCCAGCTTCATACCGAACTCACAGCTATTGAGCGCCGCCAAACCATCCGAAACCTTTCCAGCGCTGTCGTCGCAGGTCGTCGTCGTCGGCGCCGGCGCGTGAGGAAGCACCGCCTCCTCGGCGGGTCCGAGGCCCTTGGCCGGACTCCCCAGCTCGCCCGACATGGCCGGGTCGAAGTCCACGAGCCACTCCTCGACGGGGTCAAAGCCGATGCCTGTGTCCGAGTCCGAGGGCGGCGGGCGCGGGGAGGGAGAAGGGGGCTTAGGATGCCGCGCCATGGGTGGGGGAGGCGGCGGCGCTGGGGTTTTGGGGGCGGAGAGGGAGACTTTGCGGTGGCGGCGCCATGGGTTTAGGGTTTTGGGTTGTGGCGGCGGGTATCGATGGATTTTGGAGGCAGGGCCATATGGAGCTAGAGAGGGCTTCTTTCACCTGTTTTTCCCTCTCTTTGCTTTTTCGTCTAGGACGACAGCCTTCATGCGAGCTCTAATGAATTTTAACTACTACGGCCTAGTGGATAATCATACAAATTACTTGTCTAGTTTAGAAAAAGGATACCAATACAGAAGTAAAGCAAAAAAAAAACTGTCCTCGTGCTTTGAAATGTTGTATATACCAATATATGGTTTGACATAAAAAATGGTTTACATTCTGACCTTGATTCGATTAGAAAAATAAATATGGAATTATCTTTTAAATGATTCTATAATCTCGCAAATTTTTGAAATCCGATCTTCGGACTTTTGTCGTGACAATCTTTTAATTTGGATCACTATTTTTGTAAAAATTGTTCGAGTTTCATCTAGGTGGGGTTGGGATCATTTCGAGTCAGTGAACATCAAAGTTAAAATGAAAGCCTCCTTGGAGGTAAAAAAAATAGAATTTGGGGTGATAAAAGGAGTTGAATCGAAAGGAAAATTTACTATGAACGGTGTCACAGGAAGGTTTCCGGACTTCTTTAAACAGATTTTGAAATAAATTTATCCGCAATTTAACAAGGTCTAATATCACCCCTTTTTTTGCAAGTTTTCAATGCATCTCCTTCGCTCTCTTGCTAATGAACATCAACATCCAAGATTCCTAAAATCTCTTGTGTGTTATGAAAAATCCAAATACCGTGTGAGAAAAGGATTCAAGTCCCGACTTTCCACATTCCTGAACGTTAATAGGAGATTACAGCGCCGCGCCGACAAAACATGACGACATAACCGCTGCATTGAAGAAAATTGCTGTACAATCGAGAGCCTGGATAGGCCATCCTGTATCACACAAGGATCGTCTTGGCCAAGAAACACAGCTGCGGCCAGAAATAAACCAAGCGATTTCACTCACATGCAAGCGTATACAAATACATTATATCCTACTATTCCATCAACAAAATCCACTGTTTTGCCTATCAACCACATCTAAACCGGGGCAAGAAATGGAAAGCAACAACGCCCTGATGCATCCATACGAGGATTATCTTACAGAAGAGCAAAAGGAGGATCAGCTGTACGCTTTCCATGATCCAAATGCGTGGACTGCAGCGATGTACAAGACCCCATGCCTCAAATGACACATCCGGTTTCCTTCTATCCCTCAACTGGCTGTAATCAGACCGCCATATGTTCATCAGAAGGCAGAACTTAGAGCACCACGCGCTGCCTCACGTTTCATCTCTGCGGCTTTTCCACTTCCACGGAAGTACATGTATACTTGCTGCATATTGAGCAAAATAATTCAATGATCATGAGATATGAAGAGCATAACAAACTTCCTTACTGAAAAAGGCTACAAGAGAACAAATATCCCTGATTCCCTGGGCTGTAATAGAATGAATGGTTCGTTTGAGTAAAGAATAGATTCAGCCAACCTGAATGACAGCGATGCTCAGAAGCGATTCAAGGCAGAACAAGCCAAATCCAACAAAGTAAAATATCTGCCCAATGGAATAAATAATTGCAAATCAGCACGAGACTAAATAAGTCAGTCATCATATGACTATTCATTGCAGCAGCATTGATAAAGCACGCAGTTTTACAAACAAAAGCTGGCAGAAAGGCTACCTACAAGGCTACAAGTGCTTATGGGAGTCAATAGTACACATTAAGTGCCGAGGGACACAAGACCAATCAAAATGCAAGGATTTTCACTCTATGCAGTTTAACACCATACTACCGTTCCTAGGTGTAACTGAGTATAGCAAGGTCGTATAAGTAAAGTGAGTCCAGATTATACACCTAATAACCCCATATTATCAGGATAAATACTGACATACTTATGAACTTACCCCAACAATAGCACTCTTGCTTATAACATCAATTGCTGGCAAAATTCCACTGATGAACAGCAAAGAAATAGTTAGTACCACAAAAGCATTATATGCACTGTAAACAAATAGAACATAACGAAACAGGTCAAAATCTGATTTGATAACATGAACACTCAAAAGCAGCATTTTACACAGAAATTAGACGACATCGACAGTTACGGTAACCACAATTTATCAATGATGCTAACAACAACCAAACTTTATCAATACTGCTGATAATTCCATTTAAATTGTATGAATTGTTCAGCACTTGTGGCCTAGGGGTTCTTACAAATCAAATGATGCATGTCTTGTCAATTAATGTTGTTGAAGCTTAAGAGCAACATGGTTAACAAGAAATATAGTTACCCGAACTTTAGAAAGGACATTGTTTTAAGTTATATTCTAGTATTTGACACATTCACTTCCAGGAGATAGAATGTGTCTGCATGTGCTTATGCTTAAAATTCGGGGCACCTGTCGTATATCAGCAACGATTCCTTGTGGAGATCAACATCAACAGTTTTGAAGAAGGTAATGAGTGGGTTGATGAACTTAGTTGTTTAAACTCGAGCTTCTACATCTTACACATATTCTTAAATGAAATAACAAATTAACTTTTATGGAGTAAAATTGCTGCTAAGAGAAACAATTATGACTACGGATACATATGGTTCCTCATTCCTCAAAGTTAACTTCCTACAGAACTTACGATAGTTGTGAGTTATGGCATCACAGGAAGTAAAAAACAAGTATACTTTCAGTAGTATAGGACACTTACGCCAAGGATTTTCCTTTAAAAGGGAAAGGAGGAGCCACAGCTGCCCACACACAGAAGATAATATGAATCTGGAAATGGAAGAGTCAGCAAGCCACGCAATAACTTTATGCATTATTAATGCTAAGATGCCACTGTGTAAAATCTTTATTTTATTGTATATCGATATCTTACCATGTAAAACAGAAAAAACCACCCAAACTTCAAAGCACTCTCAGTTCTGAAATAGACATTCAAAAAACAAGATATATGGTCATAAGGAACAATTGAAAAGGTGGAGAGAAAAACGTATTGCCGGGCAGATGTGCATACTCAACCTCATTGCATTATAGAGAGGGCGATACCATAACACATAAGCCCCAGGTGCACCAGATATGAAGTAGATAATGGCAAGCAGCCAGATGATAACACCTTTTTGAAGTAGAGTGATCATATTAGTTTGAAGTGTCAGCAAAGTAATAAGTGCTAATGGAATAAGATATTATGATGTCAATAAGGTACATTTCAACTGTACCTTCCCCTTTAATCCATGCTGTTGTAGTTGCTATGATATTAAAAAAGAGGCATGCTATCAATCCTGCATGAGAAACAAGAACTGGATAAGAGAATCTCTTTTGAGAAATGCTACGCCAAATGAAGGAAAAAGCCACTATCTATCATAATCCTTTTTTTTCTGTAGAATTTATCAGTCCAATCAAATGACCATGATAAATCCTTTATGCAATAAGCAGAGTGGAAACTTATTGCCATCACTCCCGGCTGGAAGTAACACTATTAGTGCATAATATGTAAAAAAACAATGCCATATACTTAAGCCAGAAAGAAAAAGGTGAGGCAGCACAGCACACACTCTGACAAACGATTTTGGGAACTAAGGGTCTAAGAGCTTACCCAAAAAAGACGAAAATGCAAGATACTGCATCCTTTGTAGATGGATAGGTATCTCATTGGAAATGTTGTGGTGGATGAGAGGGAAAAAGGGAGGCCAATTCTTCTCTTCTATCACAATGCCAGCTTCAAAAAAAAGGTGATGATCAACGTTAGTGAAAATATATAGCCAACCAGATTTGTTCATGTTGCTTGGCCACAAACGGTCCAAGCCCATTCAAGTAGGCAATGCAATAAGTGTCCAATCTAATTAGCTTTATGAAAAGGAACAACTTTTTTTAGAGAAAGGCCAAAGTTACATAAAACTACATTAGAAGACATGCAAAGTGGTATTTGCAAAACACCACCTAGAAAAATTAATCTTCTCACCAAATTTCAGAGATAACTGAACATATAAATAGCAGTAAATGCTTCACATAAGTTGAGTGACAGACATCGGTTTCTCATAAATTTCCTCAATAACTTCGTCAATACCTTTCCCGTGAGTTCAAAAATTTATAGCTACAAACGTAAGTACGTAACAAAGTGAAATAAACAGCTATTTCAAAACAGGATGCAATGTACCTCGGGATGCCGCCTCTTCCTTCCTTTTCAATTCCTAGGCCAACAGAGACAAATAAAAAGGAATGATATCAGCATTTTAGAGAAAGATTGATGTACAAGGCAAATAAACAGATGGTACATGGATTCAAAGTTTCAAACACATGGAACACAGCTGAAACAGATAGTTTCCTTCTTTGACTCGAAATTCTCTGATATCTCTATAAAAAATAACAAAAAAACTCAAAAAGAAGATCAGCACACAACACATACAGAGCAACATGGCTCTCTCAAATGAAATCTTTGAGTACTTTGTGGAGAAGAGTGCTTCAGTAAACAATATAAATCATGGAAAAAACAAAACAAATCTCTCAGATGGAATATTTGAGTACTGCCTGGAGTAGGAATGCCTTGATAATACATGGTTTGATTGGATACAAAATATAATGTTTAATAAAGCAGTGCATCAGGTAGCAGACAAATTGCAGATCATAGAATAATTTATGAAACATAACCTTGCATGCTGTGCATGACTTTTATTTTATTCATCACAGCTGCTATAGCTGGCAAAAGGCATAAAAAGCTGAAAAATCTGCAATCATAGGCGCATACCCTTTCTCTTTTGTTTAGCTCAGCTTCCATAGCCTGGAGCTCTTTCTCCTTTTTCTTCAGATCCTAAATGTAGATATCAACATATGTATGATGTGAGGAATCATCAGCAAATAGACTAATCATATAAACATTTAAACAATCAAAACTAACTTGGCATACAGACAGTACAGTGAATGACTTACACGAGCTAGTTCAACAAGAAAAATCTAAAAAAATCATAATGAAGAGTGCATGTACCCAGATACAGCAGGAAGCTCAGTTAACCCTATTTCTTTAGCCCTAGATGGCAAATAGGGTTCTCAAAACTGCAATTAAGTGCAACTGTACAGGGCTCCAGATTCAAGGAGATTGCAAGTACCTTTGTTGAATCAAGAGGAATATCTACATTGTAGAAATCAGCTGGTTCATGCGATAGAGGTGAGAGCCAAGAATTGGTGGCTGGTGGAACACTTCCTCCCTGCAGAATAGTGGAGATTTGGAAGACAAATCAGTTATAGTTACAAAAAAAAACTCCAAATTAGAAGTATCTGAGCAACTGAACTCAGTATCCATATTATTTTTTCTAGCAGATACAACTAACCTGCTACTCAGCATTAAGTAGAAAAATCAACATATAGTACCATAAAATGAAAAACATGTGAAGTAAACTGACTGAAACGAAAGCACCAACTGTTTCAGATCAGTGGGCTGAAGACTTTGTCCATGATTATACTTGTAAGTTAAACTTTGCACTACGAAACAGTCAATAAACATGCGTGATCAAAATTAGCAAGCCATATAAGATTGCACCGGATCAGCAAAATTGGGAGATGCCCACGCATCACAGCATAAGGCCCCCACATCGCCGTACCAAGCAAATGACAGCTAGCTAAATGCAGAACCGCACATCTCACATCCAACCTCGCGGCACGCGGCACAAGCTATTGGTCATCCATCCTAGTTCCTCACAGAGGCACGCACAGATCTAGAGCTAAGCAGCCGCTCCACGAGCAGCCTACACAGGGCACGAGGCTACCAAACTCCAAGCGCGCAAATCTGCATCTCGCCATCGCGTGCCCCTCTAACGCTCGGATCTGGCATACAAGGAATCATGAAGCGGCTGGATCCCAAACGCGAGCGCAGCGGAAGCTGATCGGATCCGATGGGCGGCGCAATGAGATCTACGCGAGTGGAGACGGCGTGGAGTCAGGGTGGCGGAGATGCTGAAGCGAGGAGCACTCACCGCGAAGGGGTTGACGTTGTCGTCGTCGTAGCCGTTGCGGTCGTGCTTCCCCGCCATCGCCGCGCCGCCGCCGCCGCCTCCTCCGGCGTCGGGTGGTGGCCAACCGCTGCTGCGTAGTGGCGTACTGCTGCCTGCCGCGCTGCCTTCGAGTACGCGGAAAGAGAAACGAGGGGGTGCTGTCACCTGCGGAGTTCGTAGTGTATGACAGGTGGGGTCAAGCAAGTTTGTTAGGTGGGACCGGGGATCCAATAGGCCAGACTGGCCGTACGGTGCGGGACCGTGTTGGTGTGGCGTCCCTTTCCCCGTCGCGAGGAAATTTGTTCATGTTTGGGCAGCCCTAGCAAAAATCAAACTGTTTCAGGGGATAATTTTTGTACATGGCCTATTTCTGTATCGAAACAACGGGGTTTTTTTTTACACGATCGAAGCAATGGAGTTGACCAAATCTGTTTTACATAAGGAACTCTTCGCATGGGGATCAATTTAAGAAACGAAAATTGAAAGAGTCATCACTTTGATATCAAAAAGTTGACATCTTAAGCCATATGCTTAATAAACTTTTTGATACATAAGTTCCACTTGATAAGTACGGTACTAGAAACACTTTTTGAGTCCCATCTCTCGGATACATTGTTCCATGAGTGGAGCTAAGGCTTGCCACCAGGGTCAGCTGCGAAATTCCGGTAATCCTATACAAAATTACTGTTCTTTAACGTTAACTCCGTCATGGACTGGTGATGACCCTGGTAGCAGCAATTGCTGTTTTCGCCCCTAATCGTCCAACTAAATAAGCATCTTAAATAATTGATCAAAACACCAGCTCACTCTTTAGGAAGACTTTGTCGTTGACATGCTATAGCAGCTCCGGGAGCTGCCACTGCAATGGAAAATAGTTGATAGTAAGTTATTAGCATCGAGAGAAGGCGCTTCAGCTAAATCCTATATTCCACTATTTAAAACACTAAAAAATTATGTAAGTTGATTACATAACTAGTCCACTGCTCCTTTTTTTACTTACTAGGACCTATTTTTTTTGACTTACTAGGACCTATGTTGAACGGCTCTAGCTAAGAGATCCATATATGTCACATCCGATTTTGAGGACAAAACCGAATGCATTACATATGTGTGCCAGGATCCGTTCTCACACATATGTTGACATAGAAAGTGTAATATATCAAAGATAATGTTCGAAAATATGAACAAAAGGGAAATAATAACATTATTACACTCTGATAGATTATAAGTGTTCCACCAAAAACCTAAACGAAGTCTTCAACGACAGCTTCTTCCACAGGCGATTGACTGGTGAACGCGCCTAGAACTCCTCATAGTCGTTGTAGTTCTTCACTTCAACGTTCTCTTCTGAACAACATTTAGGCAAGGATGAGTACTCTTATGGTTGGTACTTAGCAAGTGGGGAAAAGTATGCAAGACCATCAAGGAAAGGCTAAAGGCTCACAGCGGTTAGCATTTTTAGTTGGTCAAATTTTATTAGCAAGCAGCTATTTAACTAGGTGTAAGTTTATACCATCCCACTTAAGCAAGAAGAAGCCACAAATTAATTAGTCTTTGAGTTCAATTATCATGTGAGGGTCCAAGCCACTCATAACCGTGAGCACGGCTGATATATCAATTTTCACTCTGCAGAGGTTGTACACTTTACCCATAATTCGTGTCTCCCATTTTGCCCGAGGTAGCTAGCCTCTTAAACACTTCCGAGGTGAATAGCAAGGGATTCACTACAAAACCTTTACAAAGACATGCAGAAAACCAATAACCCACTAGAGTTTTGGTAGCGGCGTGAACCATAACCCTCCCTAATGGTCAGCACCTTAGCAAAGGCTGCTGCCCCAATAGGACCGGGCTATACCCCAATCACCGACCCTCTCCTTGCCCTTTCGTAAGGCCATCAGTCAACCACACATCTAATTAATCAGCTAGGGTTAGAGCCATGTGACATTATGGTTGCACTGTTTTCTTGGTGGTTCTCCATGTTCCGTTTAAATAAAGTGGTATTGCAAATAACCAGATACAACAATAAGTATGGATCATGACTAACATTCACAAAAGATTAAGATAACATCATTCCCAAAGTTTAGCAACTAAGAATTTCTACCCAACAAAAGATTAAACCCGGGTGTTCAAGGTTTCAGGGGTAAAAGACTAGGTAAGTCCTTAATAGGCATTCACGTCAAGTTAATGCAATGCAAAAATAGTAAAGTTGTTTATCATACTATTAATGGGACCAAATAGAATATGCAGGGGGAGAAGTCCACTTGCCTTCCTTGCCAAACTTTTGTATCTCTTCCTCGAACCGTTGCTCTTGATTTCCCTCGAAGGACGTGTTGTCTACACGATCACAAGCAAAACATACACAAAATAAGAAACAGTAAAACAAACAGTACCAACAGAGAAAGATAATGTGGTAAAGTTATAGAGCATGATGCAAGGATCGCGTGAGCGCGAGAATCGATGAAATCGGAGTTAGAACGAGAAAGATATGGCTAAAACAAGGTTTAAGGGGCTTATCTGTGAGAATTTTGAACTTCCAGAGGCTAGATTGAAAGAAACTAAGGGCAAGAACAGAATTAAACTAAAGATACAAGGGTTAGATTGAAAAAAGTGAAGGATGGACTGCGGGTTCAATTATATAAAAGATCAGGGGCTAAAATAGAAGAAAAAAGAATTTTCTATAAATACTTTTGAACTGGATGGATTGTGGGTTGAGTTCTTAGAAATAGAAGGGCCTTTATGCAGAAACACCAAGGACCGTTGGGAAGGGGATTTGACTCTGGTCTAGATCTAATCTAGACCGTCAGATCCAGATCGGACTCCGGTCTAGATCTAATCTAGACCGTCGGATCCAGATCGGGCGGTGGAGGATGGACGAGTCGGCTCGGCTCGGCGGCTGTGCGGGCGGGTGGCTCACCTACGGCTTGGCGGCGCTACGGCTCGGCTCCACGGGCGATGGTGCGGCTCAGCTGGCGGCACACGGCGGCGTGCGACGGCGAGCTTCGCCGGACTTGGCCGATCTCGGTTGTCCGAGGGCAGTTTCGGCCGTGGTTTGGCCGAGGAGCGAGCGAGCGAGGAGGGAAACTCGGTGGCGGGGTCGGTACGGCGGTGCGGTGGCCGGAGAGGGTCTCACGACGGCGGGGCGCGGGGGCGGCGCTCCTGCGAGCAATCACCGGTGCAAGAGGGCGAGAGGGAGGTGGAAAAAGGGTCGGTTGTGGTCCTTACCACGACGCGCAGCTCCGGCGGCGGCAAGGTGACGAGGAGGAGTGGTAGAGCGGCGGATCAACGGTGGCAGCGGCGCTACGAGCGGTCGGCACGATGGCGAGCGTGGAGGTGGGAGCGCGAGGGCGATGAAGAGAGAAGCAGGGGCTTGGGCGCACGCTTTATAGGGTGAGGGAGGGAGGAGAAGGGCGGAGGGGCGGCGGCGCTCAAGTAACCGAGGTGGCCATTAAGGCCATGAAGGCGTGGTGGCGGGCGGCCGTTGCAGGCGTGGGAGGAGGGAAGGCAAGGAGGTGGTGGCGGTACTGAGGGCGGCATTGATGGCGAGCCATCAAGGCAGCCGAGTGGAGGGGAGGGCGAGCGGCGCGGGGAGGCGGGAGCGGCCAGGTGGGCGGTGGTGCTGCGCACGGGTGGGGGAAGGAGGCGGCCGGAGGTGGGAGACGCTCCCGACAGGTGGGTCCCACCTGTCGGCGAGAGGGAGAGAGAGCTGGTGAGGGGAGGGAGGAGGTGGGTCGGGCCGGGGTGGGCTGCGCAGGAAAGAAAAAGAGAGCTGGGCTGGGAAGAGGGTGAGAGAGAGAGAGTTTTGTTTATTCAAAAACAAAGTGTTACAATATAGAAATTGAAGTTTGCTTGATGAAATAAAGTGTCTTGGACATACTCTATGTTTAAGTCAACAATAATAATTTAAAAAAGGTTTAACCAAACACCTTACATGTCCACATTGCTCTAATTTCAAGAATTTTTGAAGATATGCATGACATGTTTCTAAAGATCTTGGAGCTAGTGATGTGCCAGTTCTCATATTTTTTACATACTTTGTTGGTAGTACTACAGATTGCAAATCCATTTCACTAATGGACAACTCAAACTGATTAATTTAAGCACACTTCAGAGATAACAAACCCTGGTCGCTAGTAGTGACCGTCCGTCCCTTTTGACTCCCGGTCTCCCACCACACAGCTGCTCTGCTCCTCACACAACTCAAAGCACGACGGAGGGAAACCCAACGCCACACTCCCCTCGACTCTCTCTCCACTGCTTCCCAAACTACCCTTCCTCCCGCTCCAGTGCTCCATAGCACCAAGAAGCACGCGGGAAATGGCTGCCTAGCTCTGCACTCTGCAGGACGCGTGAAGCAGGACAAGGGAGGCAATGGGTTGCTGCGTCAGCAAGAAGTGCGACGAGTCGCCGGGCTCCGCGGGGGAGGCTGCGCGGCGGCGGTCGGAGGCGCGCGACCCGCCGCCGCCTCCACCTGAGGAGGAGACGGTTAAGGAGGTGCTGTCGGAGACCCCAAAGGCCAAGCCGAGGCCCAGGCCGAGGCGCGTGGCCGCGTCGGCGGGGCAAGAGGCGGGGGAGGCCGTGGCCAAGGCGAAGGTCGGCGGTGCTAGGGTGAAGGATAGTGGCGGTGGCAGGGCGCGTCGGGCGGTGGGGCCGGCCCGTTCCGGTCCCTCCGGCGACGAGAAGTCGGAGGTGGCGTCCGAGTCCTCGGCCGCGACCACCGCCACGGGGCCCGAGCGGTCGCCGGCGAAGGCGGCGGCCAGGAGGCGTGCGGCGGCCGTGCCTGGCGAGGGCGCCCGCGGCGCCAGGCGGGACAGGGGCGGCTCTTCCCCTGTCCCAGGTGGTGGTCGCGCTGGTGGCGGCGCCGGCCGCGCGTCGCCCTCGCCGCCGCCCCCGCCGCGGCGGCGCGACACCGGCGAGCGGCCGGGCCGGAGGTCGCCGTCGCCCGCGGCGAAGCGGACGCAGGAGCAGCGCCGCGCGGGCGTGGGTGCCGCCGCCGCGACCCCCGGCACGCAACGCAAGCCGCCCGTCCCGGCGAGGCCGTGCGGCCGCGCGTCGCCGCGGCGCGGGCAGGAGGCGCCCGCGCCTCCCCGGCTCTCGCCGCCGGTGCAGCTACCGGACGCGCCCGCGAGCTCCGCGTCTCCACCGCCGGCGCCGCTGGCGGAGGAGGAGAGTGCCGCAGGCACCGCCGGCGACGGCGAGGGGAAGGAGTCCCTGGACAACCCGCTGGTGGCCATGGAGTGCTTCATCTTCCTGTAGCGCCGCTAATCCGCTGCTGTCAGTTAATTACCCTCCACAGTTAGTTAGTACTCCACCAGGAGTAAAAGTAGGTAGCAGGAGCGTAATTTGGTGAGTAATCTCGTGTGGCAACGTTCCCCTGGGTTGTCTTGTTTTATCCCCCGGGAGAAAAATTACTCCCAGGTTATTTGAGTAGCGCCGTCTGATGCAGATCAGAAGGCTCTGACGTGCTCTTTGTAGCGTGTCATGTTGTTCCAGGGCCCTCCCTGTAATCTGTAGAGTATCTTCACGATCTGTGCCTTGTCTAGCTGTAACATTCGGTTTCTTTTGCAGTATGGAGTGAGCCATTCAGAGCTGGAAAGGTACTTCATTTGCGTTGCTTTACCATTAAATCTAGCAACCACGTCCTTCGCTTAATTTTTTCTGAAAAAGATCTTCACTTTTTAAATCTTTCTTTCAGATAATTTTGCAGTTTTCTTTCGTTCTTTCTTTCTTTCGTGTGTGAGCCAGCCAGCCCAGCCAGGTGGCCGGGCTTCATCACTCCTTTCATGAACCGTGATGTAGATGTTCAGATGTTGTATGGACCATCACGATTTCCTTCCTGTCAATTCAATGGCTCCTCCGCGCGCACGGGCCAGTTCAATAACTCTGCTCATCAACGACGCTGCAGCAGCAAGCAGCTACAGCTGCTACTCTAGTCAGAGGTAGCCAACATAAAGTCCCTCTTGTCATGGCCTATGCAGCCGAATTGCCGATCCGATGCAACGGGGATACCTCGTGCCCGCATATTCAATGGCGCGCCCCAGCTCTGCAGTCGCACCCGAGCACTGCCCCGTTCCTTCAATGCCCAGGCCGCCAAGCGGCCAGGCACCACAAGCGTACGCGTCTACGCGATGCACGGAGAGAGCTGTCGCCACTGCAGTAGTAGAAGCTACCTCGAGTGCTTGTGCTATACCTACACTGCTATTGCTACTGTATTTTTTTTGACATTTTTTTTATGCCAAAGACTCGAAAGCGCCGCTTGATTTTCTGTTTATCACCTGAAGCTTAGGAGCTCGATCTCGATCTCAGTTTAGGTAACGCGTCGCGTCATGCGAGCTCTGCCCATGCTCGGTCGCTAGTTCGCGCGTTCCCTGAGCTGAGACGGCATGGCACCGACACACACAGGGGCGTGGACCGTGGGACGCGCGAAGTGACCCCCGGGCGGGTCACGGTCTCAGGACTCGGGAAGTCACCCGATCACACGGGTTTCGTGCGCGTACGCACCGATCGGGCAGGCAAGGGCGCCCGCACGCGCTGACGGCTTGACGTGCGCGCCTACGCACCCGCACGCGCGGCCGCCTGTCCGCCGCCCGTGCTCCCGGCCAGCCCGCCTCTCTCGTTTTCCTGTTCCCATCGCGCCCAGCACGTCGCCGTTGTGGCCGTAGCGCCCCCCGCGCTGTCCGCCGCTCGTGCCTCCGTCGTAGAGGTTAACCGACCGTGCAGGTGCTAGCCCCGCCGGCGGCAGAACTGATAAATGGCTCGCAACCGGGCGCCGCGCCGTGCGTGCTACTTGGGCCGGTGCACTGGCCTCCACCTATAAGGCCTCCTCCAAAGGGCGACGACGTCGCTAGCTGGGAGAGTTTTTTAATCAATGAACAGTAAAAAAACGGACGAGCAAGCGCTCCGCTCGTCGGCTGCCTCTACCGCTTCCCGATGCACCTCCTCCTCACAGGCGCGTTTCGCCCCGCACCTGCTTGCCCTGTATGCGAATGTGCCGGTGCTGGCTTAGAGCCATTGCTGGCTCTAACCTTTGGACACGCCCTAACGAGAGGTTTTCGCCCAGCCGCTTTCCACTCCACCGCGCGTACGGCGGGGGAAGATCGCGCCGGGCCGGCCGGCGGGGATCTTTTTTATCAGGACCGAAACGGTGGGACGCCGGACGCGGGCGGCGCGGCGCGTCACCAGCCCCGACGCGGCCGGCGTGCGCGCAGGCGCAGCGAGCGCCAGCCAGCCAGCGGGACCGCGCTTTTGCCCGCCCTCGCCCCAGCCTTTTTGCAGCCTGGGGTGACGGGTGCAGGCGCAGGCGCGGCAGCTGCGGCGAGCGCCCCGGTTGCGCCCAGCAGGCAGCAGCAGTGGCAGTTTCTCGATCCAGACGACGCGGGGAAAAGGTCACTCGCGTGCCGACACGCGCGCGGTGACACTGGCCGAGCTCGTCAGGTCCGGCCTTTTGCTCGACGAGCAGCAGCTTTTCCAGCGCTGCAGCTATATACCCTTTTCGATTCTGGGATACCGCGACTCCACTGCCAGTGCGTGCGAGGTCTGCACTGCACACGCAGCAAAAAAAAGATTACGAATGTTGTTGCAGGGCCCCAGCCCAAACCAGGTCCGTATTTCATGCGGGCCAGGCCCACTAACAACCACAGAATTTCGAATACCGAAATGAGTCTTCCCAGTCCAAAACAGAACCACTACAAAGCTAAACCAACCCACGCCGGAGGGCGGTTGGTTCAGTCACTGGTGCAAGGACGATGATGGCAGAACTCGATACCTCCTCGAGTTTATTCTCAGGCACAACTTTGCGAGGAATTTATTCAAGTCAACATAGGTTTCCTTCGAAGTACACGCAAAATTTTTTGATCACTGAACCCAACAAACATAACAAATCCAAACGGATCCTCCGTTTTCTATTGTCAACGGGGTTGACAACCTCTTTTCTAGGAAAGGGTCTTTCGCCACATGCTGTAATCCCGGAGCCAAAATTGTAAGCTATCCTTTATGCGGCTGATGGTGACTCTGCCCACTTGTCCACTACCTCTTTCAATTTGTCGAATCCCTGGAATGAGAGAGATGGGTAAGATAATCGACTAAAAGAAAATGCCAGAGGAAAATAAAGGAAAAGACCAAGACAGCTAGCGCCAAAAGATCATATGCAGAATGAAGATTGCAGCATGCCAACATGTAAGCAGTCAGCTTCAGTAGGGGGAAGCCACTGGTATAGTCGTATAGAGATGGCAACACGCCAACACGTCAGCAGTCAGCTTCACTAGTTTACTGGAAAAATGCACCTAGTTTACTGGAAAAAGCTTGCCACATTGGCACGTTCCAAGTTTCAAACAAACATCGTGCCCCGTTGACTGAAAAGCCTAGCATTCAAGGATCGCGATCCTGCCTTTGTGAAAATGCCAACTGAAACTCACCCTCTGCCCCAGCAAATCAATTAACATAATCAAAATGATGATGGACATGGGCTAAGCATTCCATAGTGCCTATATATTGTTGAAAACACAGTGTTTGTTGCATGGCATAACTCCACCAGCACTTTGGTGCTGTTGTACCATGTGGTTCAAAATACAAAGCTTGGTATATTCCTATCAGTTCAAATAGAACAGAGAGATGCAATATTAGTTAGTATCCACATTAACACAGCCCTTCTCAGCTTCTGATTAATAAGTGAAGATTAAAAGTGCGGGCTGAATACATTAACATAATACTCCCTCCATTCTCATATGATGGGCACATTTTCTCTTGGTTCAATGACCAAGGCAAACAAGTGTGTTTATCATCCCATTTACTCCCGTCATTAGAAGCGTGGTACAGAGTAGAGACGCGCGCTGCATCCCCCACAAGGCTGTTACTCCCATTCCCAAGCGTGGTACGGAGTAGAGACGCGCGCTGCATCCCCCACAAGGCTGTCGTCCGTATATATGCCGATCATACGTGAAAACTTTTCCTTTTGAAATGTGCCCATCATATGAAAATGGAGTACTATAATAGTGACGATCACAAAATCTAGTTGGTTTTCCACTTATTTATCTGGTACTAGTGTTAACAGAAATTTGAGCATCGCATAAGAAATACTACTCTGAGCTCGATCTGACGACCCCCCCCCCCCCCCCAAAAAAAAAAACACTCCAAAGCTTGACACTGGCAGTCCTGAGAGTGAAATCTAAGATTGACCTTCCAAATGGACTGAATTACGAACAGGAACAGTATATGCAGAGAGAAGAATCCACTTACTGTTCGGTTTGTGAAGCTTCCAAACGATTCACCTTCCTGGCGCGTGCTATTCCAATAGGTAAACAGAGGTTCCAAAACCTTCTCAATGTCATCCAGGTTCACTTTATTCATAAATGATTCTGCTAGGGTACTCTGGTTTGGTGTTCCACCCAGCCAGATCTATGGTCACAGTAAAGTAGAGTACAATAAATACTAAAGAAACACTACTAAAAGAGGTAAGTTTTCCAACTGAATGTAAATGATGTGTTATGTCACCATTCTTATTACCTGGTAACTTTTCGGGCCATCACCAACAAAACCAAGCTCTGCCATATATGGCCTAGCACATCCATTAGGGCAACCAGTTATCCTCACAACCACAGACTCTGAATCCTTGATACCAACCTATTAAGCAGATGTAATATGAAATGTCAAGGCTCCATTACATACTGCACATATGCTAAAGTGATTTTCGACAACATAACAGATAAGTACCTTACTGAAAACTGCTCTAATTCGTTTAAGAATTGGTAGGATCCCACGTTCAGCTTCTGTTTGTGCCAAAGGGCACAGTGGCAAGGCAGGGCATGCCATGGCAGTTAAATTCAGGGGGTCCACATCCTTTGGTTCCTATATACGTGAACAACAACTTCAGTTTTATTCCAACAGCATACCACAATGTTGCAGAAATAGTTATATAGAAAGTCATCTTGCTTGCTTATAGCTTTTTAATGGAATTTTCAGTGTGACCAAAGCCTCAGTATATATGAAGTAGTTATAAGAGGAACGATGATATCAATCAGGGCAGCAGAACAAGGAAGGAGAACTGAAAACAATTTATGTAACAAACAAAAAAAATCAGCATTTCAAACCAGTCATATGAAATAGAGAAAGTAAATCTTACCAGCAGGCCAGCTTCAGCAAGAGCTTTAGTGATGGGTTCTCTCCATGTTTGATCGATCCCACATAAAATAAGATTTTGGTTTGGGGTAATACTAACATCCAAATTATACTTCTCAATTATCTCTCGTAGAGTTTTCTTTGCTTGCCCACCAACACGACCATTATCAACATGCACTCCATAGAATAATTTCCCATCACCCTAGCAGACAAAACAGAGGTAACTTAGAGCTCAAGATATAGCTAATTTAGGTACAAAAATGTTGTGACTGAGCAAGCATCTAAGCCAATTAACGAACTTAACAGATTTGCTTCTTATGTAGCACAGAGTAAAGGAAACTAGTACAAGTGTGTCATGTTAAACTAGAAGAATTTAGTGGACAAAATAACCTTTGACATGATCAACTTTTAAATCAACACAAAAGAACCACAACTTATTGGAGCATTATTCCTACAAGGTAACATCAGTATTTTTCTCTTTTCTTCTTTTTGGGAGTTGTGGGTTGTGTAAGAACACATTATCATGAAAAGTACATGACAACAAAAGAATTATAGCGAATTATACCTGTTCCTGCCAGCCAAGGTAGCTGTTAAACTGCCACTCAGGCAATGGACGGAAACTTTCAAACTTCTTCCCATAATATTTTTCAACTTCAGCTCGGAACTTGTCAATTCCCCAACGGTCAATTAAATACTTCATCCTACTGTACTTGCGGTCATCCCTTCTTCCATTTTCTCTCTGAGTGACGACAATGGCCTTTATAGCATATAATATATCTTCTTTTGGAACATAACCCAATGGATCAGCCAGCCGAGGGAATGTAGTTTCCACTCGGTGTGTTCTTCCCATGCCACCACCAACCTGGAAGATAGGGCAAGAGAGACATTATAAAATAAATTAACATGAAACAAAAAAAATGTTATCAAAGGTAGAAATGGATTGCAGAATGTTTTTAGTAGGCCTTACATAGATGTTAAAGCCAACAGGCTCTCCTGCATCATCTGAAACAACAACAACACCGATGTCATTGGTCAGAATATCAACAGAGTTATCACCAGCCGCAGTAACTGCAATCTTGAACTTCCTCGGCAGATACTGGGTGCCATAGATTGGTTCAGGAGAGTCAGGGAAGTTTGTTCCATGTGAGTTGTCATTGCGGGCTTTTGTGACCTCAGGAGGCTCTTCAGCTGACATTATCTTCTCTCCATCCACCCACAGGTCATAATAAGCTCCAGATTGTGGTGTAAGAAGTGCTGCAATGTTCTCTGCTGTCTGTTGAGCAAAAAGGATATCTTTTCTGACATAAGGCGCTGCAGGTGCAAGCACATTCCTATTGAGGTCTCCACAAGCACCCAATGTTGAGCCCATATTCTTTATGACAGTGCTGAGAACAGTCTTCAGGTTTTTCTTAAGAACGCCGTGCAGCTGGAATGTCTGCCTGGTGGTCAAACGGAGTGTCCCAATGCCAAACTCATCAGCAAGTGTATCCATAGCCAAATAAAGCTGGTTCGGAACTTTCCCACAAGGATTCTTTGTCCGGAGCATAAAAGAGTAATTCTTCTGCCCGCGAACATCTCGATCAGTCTGCTGATAGCTTCCATGAAACTTGATCAACTGGACAGCACTCTCGTTAATATTTGGGGCCTCTGAGACCAACTCCTCGTTCAAAGGGTACCGGAGGAAATTGCTCTTTTCCTTGATTATCTCAACCTTGCTTCGCTTCACTTCAGTTGCATCCTTCTTCAGAGGCTGCAGGCACGAGTCACAGGCTCGGGTTCAGAACTCCAGGTAACATAAGTGTTGCTCAATAGCATAGCATTTTGTTACGAACTGAAATAAAAAAGAAGTCCCTAAAAAAATGATTACTACTGCAACAGTTCAAACTTCCAACAAACATTGGAAGGAACAAAATACTACTAATATAAGACATCCTTTTTGGGGAAAAAAGTTAATTACGTTTTCAATTGGAACATTTGGCAGTTGGCACTGAACAGAGTTTATCTGATTGCGCTCACAGGGGCCACCCTCATATAAAACGACAATACTTGAAATAACAACCGATTTAATAAAATTTCTCACTTCCTTACTGGTACTAGAGTTCTTGAGAATCCCCCCTGAAAAAAAAAGAATTCCAGAGAATCACAGTAACAGTCGATAGGCCCGACACTACCACCACTGTACAAATTCACTAACACCGTTAGGTGAACAGTAAATCATGCTCAAGATAAACCCACCAAAAATCCACCCAAAAGCGCAGGCTCGGATCACATTCCGCCGTATAATTTTCAACAGAACATCTCCTAATCCCCTTAAAAAATATAAAAAAACCACGATCCCGTAAAATGGCGCCATTCCAAACGCCCCGGCCCGAGGAATCTCTCCCGAAAAAAAACGCATGAAACCATAGAGACGCGCACTCACCGCTGAGACGGCGCGTATGCTGCCCGACGACGCGCCCCCGCCCGCCGGGGTGGCGGCGGGTGGCGCCACCCGGAGCGGCCTCCCGAGCATCCGCGACCTGGGGAGCTGCGCCGCCGCGCCCCGGAACCCGTGGAACTCGGCGCCCCCGACCGCCGCCGACATCGCCGGTGCCCGGAATAAGCGGTTGGACGGAAGTGCGGCGGCGGAGTGGCGTGGGAGCGAATGATATTTGTTCGTGCGCTGCGGGCGGGCGCTTCGCACGGTCGAGGGGTCGAGACGACGGGTACGGGGCTTTATTGGGGACGGGACGAGAGACCCTGGCCCCACCGGGGTAAGTGGGTGGGGATTATCCTCGTGGACGTGGTCTATGGAAAAGCTTTCAATTTTGCCTGGTAGACTCACTTGTGAACCCACATGTCAGGGATACGTCAGGGCTCCGGTATATGCACGCGGTGCGGGTGTGCGAGCGTGGCGGGGTTGCAGTGGGGAAGACGGGAACGGCAGTGGTCATGCATCCCGCGGTCCACACCTGACGACTGTGCCGGCCACGCGTCGCAAAAGAGAGGAAGACAGGTGGGCCTGGACGTTTCGGCCCCACACGTCAGTGAGATCGCGGGAGCCCGCCCGTTGCCTCGTAGCGTCGGGATTTCGACGAATTTTTTATGTGCTCGCCTCCACCACGGGGCGGCCAAGATGCGCCGCCGCGCAGGTGTGACCGGGGGATGGCCCTGGATTTGTGTGGGTACATTGAACCTGGACGTCTTTTTCGTTGCCAAAAGCTGTATTCCCCTCCTCCTTCCTTGCCCACTCGACTTCCCTATCCCTTTCCGTGCGCAGCCAGCAGCTGCGCACTGTGAAGTGTGAAGGTGAGTGAGGTCAGAAGTGAGATCAGAGGCAGGTATTCCATTGGTGGCACCGTGGACCTGGATCTCGTGTGGCCGCTTGCCTTCTGTTCCCACCGGTGTGACAGGGCTGAGAGCGAGCGGCCTCCCTGGCCTCGTCGCGTGACGCTTTGTTTGCTCGGTCCCTCGGGCTAGGATGAAGGCGCAGCACCGGACAATCTGCAGGTCGTTTTGAGGAAAATTTGGGGGTGGCAGCTTACCGCCAGGAATTCAGAATACCACGGCCGCGGCTGGGTGCGTGCGCGGTGCTGATTTCTCTGTGGTGGCACAAAGCTCCGTGTCCGCACCTTGTTGTTTCCTTTCCTTTTTGCTGGGATGCCTATATTGGCTAGTGGTGTCATTTGTCAAGGCTTCAACGGTCGACGTCACCCTCGTTTTCGCTTTCAGGGAGTGCGCGTCAGAATCTTGGCGAAAGTGAGTAGTACAGATAATCGGTTTTTGTTGGATTTTTGGAGAGAGAGAGAGAGAGAGAGAGAGAGAGAGAGAGCATATAATGATCTGGGCAATGCTTCTTGCACAGCGACAAGGTTGAAACCAGGGTCAAACTCTGGTAGCCTATGAACATTGGTGTCATGGTCAAAGGCATAAAAATGGCACAAAAGGTGAACGGTACATCAGCACATGTCGATGATCATCACTGCTAGATGGGCCATTTCTGAAGATCACAAGACGCCTGGCAGCGCCGCCGCCCTCCCTCTCTGCCTGCCTGCCTGCCTGCCCGGCGGCCCCCTCGCGTCTGGCAGCGGCACTTGGCGGAGCCCACGGCCCGCGTCTGTTAAACTGCGGGCCGAATTCCGGAGCAAAAAAGTTCCCCCTGCGCATCCGGAAACTCATTGGGCCGCCTAGGCCACCGGCGACGTGGATTCTCTCGATCACGATCCGTACAGTATGGGGCCTCGCCTAGCAAATGTATAGAAGCAGGCTGGCAGCCCATGTCTGCTCAGGCTGATGCCCAAGTGGCCAAGTCCATCAGCCCATGAAACCGGACAGCGACACGCTGACAGCTGAAACAGCAACGCACAGACTCCCGCTGGCTATTAACACGCTGTCAAGTCGAGTGAGAGCATAGGCTGTCAGCACTTGGACGCTGGTGTTCCAGCGAGAGAACCACCTAATCGGCTAATCGCCAACAGCTCCGGCCAGCCAGGCTCCCCCCAACCGCCCCCGTAGTTTAAGCCGGCAGCCAATCAATCGCCAGCGCGCGCATCACGCAACACCAGCGAAGCGGCCAACCAACCAGGCCAGGCCGGCCATGCATTTCCGAAAGAAAGGCGGCCGCGGGCGAATCACCGGAGAAATGCCAGCCGGGTTCCAGCCACAACCCTTCGTCTCCAAGGCTCGCCTGCCCCCCTACCAACCCTGCCCCCGCCTTACTGTATATAACAGCCGCCGAAGTTGATCCCTTCTCCTCCATCCGCAAACACAAGCTTCACGCAGAGCCTCTCTCCGCAGCCTCTCGCACGCTTCACTTGCGAACCCGCGTCTCCTCGGGCCTCGATCGATCAGCGTTCCGCGCGGAGCAGGCAGATGGCCGCCACGATGAAGCTCAGGATCCTCGCCGTCGCCGCCGCCGCGTCGTGCCTGGTCGCGACCGCCTCCGCGGCCGAGGGGCCGGCGCCCGCCCCGACGTCCGGCGCCTCCATGGCCGCGCCGGCCGTTTCCGCCGCGTCCCTGACCGCGCTCGTCTTCGGCTACCTCTTCTAAGTGCCGGGGACGGCGTTGCCTGTAGTACCGAATTGTTTCCCTGCTCAGAGATTTCTTCTTCTTGGTGTGTTTGGTCATATTGGTGTGTATGATGAGTATGTAATTACGTGTTCATTTTTTTATATGAATCTTGTAATCTCAGTACATGGACATAAATAGAGAGAGCTGCAGTTTGGTTCTTTTTACACAACAATGTTGACAAAAGCTTACCGGATCAAATCTTAGATTTTCACTGATCTTGCTCCTCTGTTTAAAATGACTCCCTCCCGCAACAATCAACAGCTCATGCAGCACTAGTTGGCGGCAAATGTCTGCCACAAAGAAAGACCCTCTGTTAGGCTGGGCGCATGAAAATCAAATGATTGATCTCTCTAAACTAGAGGTCCTTGGGCCTTGATCAGTACTGGTCTCCTACTCGGAGTATACTACTTTCTTTTGTGTCGTATCGGTGCAGAAGTTGGAATGTTTTTCTTTATCTAAAAAACTAGAGGCACTCGCACAGAGAGGTATATCCGCATATGACCCCTAACTATGCATCGTATTGATGATTTACACACACTGATATGGTTTTTTTTCTTTATTGAAACTAGCAGAACATCACCCAAAGTTGATTACAGGGGTCGTAACATTTGATTCAGATCAAGGCTCACCGTGCATCATACGTCCATGCCTCAATCAATCCATCTGGCAATGCAAGACCATGTGCAGACATCAATATATTGATTGGTTGCCACTGAATATTTATAGCGGCTACTTGGTGGCATAATAAAAATAGACTGCGTATGCATCAGTCAAATACTCAATGCTAGCAAGATTCATGGGGCATTCATATGTGTACACATGCCTGTGGCTGAATAGGCTTCTTATTCCACACGTCCATATATACTCCATAGTAGATTAGTAGCTCACCACTTCTAGTTGCTGGCTATAGGGGAGAATGAGTGGGGGAGGTCATGCATGGAGTCTAGCACGAGGTGAGATCTGTTGTTATGAGTGCGAGGCATCGGAAACGAGAGGTGGTGAAGCCGACCTTCCGTGACATGTTACATCATGCCATCATGGCTGGTTAGGGTGGTAAGGCTAGTTGGTTGGGGGATAGGTAATGACCGTCTCATTGTAGAAAAACCCGTTGTCGAGAGATTCTGGCGAGCTGCCCCAAGTATGGACACCAAGCCACTAACCACTATTTAATGTAGATTATGTTTGACCATGACATCTCGCAAAAAAAATGTTGGACCTTGACATATGAAACTATTCTCTCAATTTTTTTATAAAATAAACATGAATATTTGTGGATGTCAACCTTAACATGTACATTATTTGAACTGTTTTGATTTTTTTTCAGCGTCAATGTACTCGTTATTGACCTACTAGCTACTTTCTGCCTTCCTGGACTCGTGTTGTATCAGTGTATCTGTGCACCTTTGCAGGAATGAATGGATATCTTTTTTTCTTCGGACATTGGCATGCTATAGGTGATGTAGAGAAGCAGATGTAATTAGTCTTTGGTAATAAAGTCTTTTTATGTCCAATGTCTCTTACACAAAAGTTATATTTTTTTAAAAAAAGACAATGGTGGGTCAAATGAGTGGCATTGTGTTCTTCATACATCGACTTTCTAGGTGCTGTGAAAAAAAGTGAAAACATGAATAATGTAATATTCGATAATAAGTCCTTAATTTTTATATGTCAGCATCTCTGTCATAAAAGTTGCTAGTATATTTTTGTAATCAATGTCGGGTGCTCCTGAACCAGATTCATCAAATTCACCGGGCAATAAAGGGATGGACGTGCATTTGCGGTCTGACGCTTCTATATCTGCCCCAAGTAGACCCCAAGTAAAGACAATGACGATTTTAAAAGAAACAACATCTTTTTGTGAGGTTTAAAACATTTAAATTTTAGAAGGAATTGTGAATTATCTAGTGCACGTGAAAGATACACACCATGAGTTCCAGTCCCCCAAGAGAACATGTGCAAAATATCAAAATGTCAGCAGGCACTTAAAAGCAGGTCACTCTCGATCGTTAGATAAATAGACTTTTTGGTTGAGTGATGGACCATTTAGTCATACAACAAAGAACACTCATCTCTGTCACTTTTCCCATATGGCTACCCATATGTGTCATGCGTGGACATCTCACATCTGGCTTCTTCTTCACCTCGTCTAGAGTACCTTAGGCACCTTCAATTGCCAACCATGTTGAGAAAATGCAGAAGTTCTGGAGTTTGACGAGGATGCTAGATGACACAAGAGGCATAAGGATCAAATACATTATGAATGTGAGGCATCAAAAAGCAAAGTCAAAGCATGCATTTCAAGATACCATAAAATGGGACAAGCCTCCATGCAAAGTTGCGGTACTGCAGAGGGATTGTTTCCGATGGGATGTGGAGCATTGTGCATTGGTTCATATAGTAAGGTACCTGAGTGTGAGGCTCAGTGCAGTGAAGGCTCTAAGCAGGAATGTAGAATCTGCCAACTATTTCTTTTTTGCCTCTTTTTTTTTGGTATGCATGAGTATGTAATTATGTGTCCGTTTTTCATATGAAACTTGCTGTAATCAATACATGGGCATATGTAGAGAAAGTTGCGGTTCTTTTAAACTGTTGACAAATAAATGCTAATTGGATCAAGTCTTAGGTTTCGTTGATCTTGTCTCTTTGAGGCAAAGCCCATGAGTGCGTGCATCCTCGTGAAACAATCAACCGATCATACACAACCTGCTGGAAAGAAAGACCCTTTGTTAGGCAGTGCCAACTTGCACAACTTACATGCAGGTCACATTAGACCAGTCTCGGTGCATAGTTTTATGGTATAGTTATTAAGATTGAGAATTAGGTAACTATGTCAGTTTCATCACCATGAAACTCCCTCCTTCTCTCTCCTCACCATATCAGCAAAATTGATGATGTGGCATGGAAGTTAATGCCATGAAACTCTCCATGAAACCTCCATTGAGACTGGTGTTACTGATATGTCTAAACTAGAGACACTTTCATAGATTGGTATATGGTCCATGGCTATGCATCATTGGTGGTTTACACACAGATGTTTTTTCCTTTATTGAAACCAGCAGAGTGTCACCCAAAAAATAGTTACGAGGGTGCTTGACTGGTTGCCTTATAAAATTATATTGATTGGTTGCCAGTTTGCCACTGAATGTAGCAGGTACTTGACGACATGATCATAGACTACGTGTCCTTTAGTGAAATACTCAATTCTTGTAGGTTCGTGCCATTCAATTACTCGTGCATATATGTACACATGGTTGTGGCCGAACATATTTCTTATTGGTCATCATCATGTCCATAGAACCTCACTACTTTTAGTTGCTGGCTACCTGGATAAATGATGGAGAAACACGGGAGTGCGACAAGGTGTCTGGCACGAGATGAGATTTGTGGTGAGTGTGAGGCACTAGAAACATACCCAGAGCACCTTGGCACTTTTAATCGCCAACCACGTTGGAAAAATGTAGAAGTTCTGGAGTTTGACAATAATGCTAGGTGGTGCAAGAGGCTAGAGGCTGAAATACGCTATGAATGCGAGGCATCGGAAATCAAAGGCGAAGAAGGTGTTTCAAGACATGCTCCAGTGCCTCTCAATAATGTAAGGTTACATTGGGAGGTATTACAATCAAGTGCGGTAAGGGTTCTCAATAGGATTTGCTAACCAATAGTTCCTGGAGCCTTGACACGGTATAAGGAGAGATCTGCGTGTTTTTCTCCTCTAGCCCACTAGATGTAGGTGGTGTAGTTTGCCATTGGCATGGTCATTTCTTTGTGAAAAAACCCTGTCTAGGTGAATATAGAACATAACATAAGAAATCATTTTTTTCCGACCATGCCTGAGCATATTTTTCATTAAGAGGAGAAGAGTTTAAGTTACAAAGCGGATTGGTTTCGGAGACATGAAACCAACCCGAAACACCCAAACCGAAACGATTACACTGCTACGATTGCGCGACCTGGAAGTCTACCTAAGACGCGTACAACAGGCTCAAGATGCCTAAACCCTGCCTGGAACCATATCAGAATTTCATCAGTCACCCAAACCAGGACCTTGTCTATCGTTCTAACACAACGATAAAAATTCAAAAGTCATGTTATTCTGTTCTTTCCAGAGCAGCCAGCACGTCAGTACGACCAAGGAGTCAAAGCACTGCCGGTCGTCCTTCTATATATTCTTCCTCGCCGCGCCCCACCAATTAACCAGTCTGCTAACCCGAGCAGAATAGATCGTCACGAAGAAGAAATGCACTGTCACTATATTTCTTAAACACTGTTTTTGTTTCACAACATGCAACCATATACACATAGGAAATACTTTCTTGTAATTCTACATGATTTACATTCATAAATTTGGTAGTCTTAATGATAATCTGCACCATATGTATTGCATATGGGTCTATGGGAGCTAGCCCCCATGCATTGTGTGGGATAGAGAAGGTGTTAGGTACACACCAAATAATTAAAGGATCGGAGGATTGATGAAAACATTGAAGTTGGCACGCCATGGTAGGCAGCTGGACTCCAAGTACATATAATCAGTACCCTGAATAGATAAGCAGCCAACAATAAATGGAGAAATTGTGAAGAGGGTGTGGGGATGGAGGTGGGGGTTGTTCAACCTAGGATTAGGAGGCATCGGTGATTTGGGTTGTGTACAAGGTCTGGGAAGTTTATACCACTGGCTCAACTTGCTCACAAGTCACAAGGGCCTTAGAATTTTTAGGCCGGCTCTAATATAAATGGTATGCTTAGGGGTGGTAACAGATCGTGACCCCGGTGGTCTCTTCACCGTCCAACTTGATCCTTATATATTTTTAGTTTAAGATTGTACAAAATTAGAGCCCCATCTTTAGAAAATTAGGCTAAATTTTAAGGCCCTTTACCACCCCTAGGTATGATCAACGATCAGGGGCGAAGCCAGCCGAGAACGCCGGGGGGGTCAGCTTCATTGCACGTCGAGGTCGACTTCATGGCATGGATTTTTGATGCCAGAGTTGTGGCATGGATTTTTGACGCTGCATTTTCAGCATGGCTGCAGTTGCGGTTTGGCGATTTGGGGCCAACAACCAAGCAGCCTCCAAGCGACAGATAAGAGCAAGGCTAATAGTCCCAACTAGCATGCCGGATCACCATGCTCACCAGGTCGCAGCGCGCGTATTTAATGGGTTGCAGTGAGAGCGCGAGCGTTTCGCCGGCTCATACCGCCCCCCCCCCCCCCCCCCCCCCCCCCCCCCCGGCTGGATCCCAGCCGGCTCCCAGCCCCTTACTAAGTGTAGGAACAAGATATGCGGCAGAGGAAGAGAAAACGAAGAAGAAGAGACTTTGAAGATTTGGGGCAATAATCAAGTTATATTTGAAAGTCTAGAGTAAAGCAAATTTAAAAGAAATCATGAAGTGTAGTTTGCACTGCCTTTCACCAACTGGTTGTTGACGGAAAATGTTGTATTGAAGATTTGGAGCGTGTTAATTTAGGACCTTGTTTATAAAGTGCAGGGATTTTACTGGAATCCAGAAGCGCCCTTCGTTCAAATGGGGAATCACGCAGTGTAGGAAATTTGTCCTGATCATGTGGGATTCCTTTGTTTTTTTATTAAACAAAAACTCAACTCTAATTGGAACTGGAAAAATCCTCACCAGCTGCCCACCAATGGCAGCCTTAATTAGTTATTTAATTCGTATAAAGAATTCACCGTTACCAACCTATACACTTCGCAAGCTCTTAATAGATCATGTGCAAACATGCATCAACCTGTCCATGGCTATCGAGCATACTTGCAGGAAAAAAAACGAGTGCCAATTATTTGGTGAACCATTGAATTCTTGGACAACTCGTGGCAGTTGCTCTAGTACACACGCAAGGCTATGGTTGAACAGGGCTTGTTTGTTGGTCATGTCCATACATATAGCAGCTCACCGCTTTCAGTTGCTAGGTACCGGGAGAGAAAAGGGTAGAGGAATGCAGGAGGGTGACACAAGGTGCTGGGATGTCAGAGGGTGAGATCTGACGTGATGTGAGTGCGAGGCATCGGAAACCTAGCAACTGACATATCCACTGACATCCCCGTCGCCGAGAAAGAGGTGGAAGAACCTTTGTTTCCGATAACCCCGTCGGCCGTCGCCGAGCATCCTGCGCTCATCTCTGCCATATCCACTCGCACGCCGTTGCTTGTCTGGGCAAAGCGATGCAAGATTCATTCTTGTCTGAGAGTGAGAAAACAGAGAGAGATGGAGAGAAGAGGGGGATCTGGAGGACGAGCAGGCATGCCGGCGGGCGGAGTAGCATCAAAATCCAACGGAGTGAAGAATCTAAGAGTGGAGAATGCCGCCCGGGTCGGGGGCGGCCGACGCTCCGTTTTGCGCGCAGCGGAAGATAGGGGCGGGATGAGCGAGATAGCTCGATTCAGGCAGGGTTGGCTCTCTCCGAGGCAGAGGAGCTCAATCCGACGATGCGGGAGGAGCTCGATTTTGTGGTGTCTAACCGGCAAGGTTCGATTGGATGGCGGAGGGCGGCAGGCGGAGGTGCACGAGCTGGACGCCTCCGGCAACGGAGGGCGGAACAGCTCGGAGAACCAGAGTCCAGCATGGCATCCCGGCGGCGGCTCACGTCTCTATCCTCCACCACCATAGGCGGAGCCAGTGGGCTGCACGGGTATAGCCCGGCATACCGTAGGCCGGCCCAGCCCAACAAGAAAAATCCAACCACCCGTCCGCTCCTGTGAGGCCGTGAGCCGTTCGCTCCCTGCTCCCAGACCTAGACCGCCCGCTCTGTCCGCCCCGGCGGCCGGCGACGCTGCTCCCCCAGCGCGCCCCATCCTCGGCCCCGGCCCCCTCCCCCGCCCACTGTCGTGCTCCCGTGCCGGCGGCATCGGGGCCGCTCGATCCAGCGCCGGCCGTCGTCCCTGCCAGCACCATCGGGCCCGCTCGCCTCTCGATCTTGCGCCGTCTGCCATTGTCGCCCCTGCCATCACGATCCTTCGCCGCTCGCCGTCGCGATCCATCGTGTGTCTATCGTGAGTCGTCCGGCATCGGGGGCCCTCGCCGTCGGAATCCAGCGCCAGTCGTGGTTCCAAGCCGCCCACCATCAGGCCCGCTCGCCGTCTCGACCTATCGTCGGACGCCGTCCCGCGTCGTCGTGGTCCTGCACCGCCCGCCGTCGTCGCCCCTGTCGTCACGATCCAGCGCCGGCCGCCATCGCGATCCTGCACCGCCCGCCTGGCATCGGGGCTGCTCGTCGTCACGAACCAGCGCCGGCCGTCGTCCCTGACGGCGACATCGGAGGCCCTCGCCGTCGAGATCCCTCGCTGTCGGATTCCAGCGCCGGTCGTGGTTCCGCGCCGCCCACCATCAGGCTCGCTCGCCATCTCGATCCATCGCTGGATGCCGTCCCGCGCCATCGCGATCCTGCGCCGCCGCCCCCGTCGCCCCTACCGTCACGATCCAGCGGTCTAGCGCCGCCCGCCGTCGTGATCTGTCGAGGACTGCTTGCCGCCGCTGGTAGGACCATTACCTACTACTCAAGGTTTCCACGGTCAGGGTGATTTAACGTTCGCTTGGCTTACTGAAGGTCTCCACATTCCGCTGAGTCCGTCTCAAGAGCTCGTCGCCAAGGAGTTCCACGGCACCGAGTGGAAATTCCATCATATCTATCGAGGTATTACTCCTTTGTTACGATTCTCTTTGGGAAGATGGGTTCCAAAGAGAGACTGTTTAATGGGATTGTTTCAAATGTGCTCACTAGGCCTGCATTTTCAGACTTCAGTAGCGAGTAGTAACTGACCAGATGCCAATTTGGATTTATTTGGATGATTGATAGAACCGAAGTACACTAGATTGCAGGTTACTGTATTTGCATTTGCTTCATTTCAGTCCATACTTATTTCTTCTATCAATATTTTTGGTCTTTCAATTAATAATTATGAAAATAAAAAGGTATGTAAAAATGGTCTTGAGGATCTTTTATTGTCACCTGATCTTAACATACGTAAAGGAAATCCGTTATTCATGAACAACCATACCCCGATGACGTTGTGGAAATTGACAATCCCAATCATCTGATGAGTTTTTGTCTTTTGTTTCTTTGATGAACATGAAGCTTAGCAATGATGAACTGATGATGATGTATTGGTCAATTCCTTATGCATTATGCGATTTGGTTATAGGATTTGTGAACTATGAAGAGGGATGGAGATATTGCTTCTATGTTCAAAAAGCATGTTACAAAGAAACGTGCTTCAGCTTCGTCTCTTATGGTTGAAAAGCAAAATCAAGAGCAAGAGCAACAAGAAGAGAAAGTAATTGAAGAAGTTGCTGGTCCTACTCCTACACCACCTACTCCATCTTTAGAATCAGTTGAAAATATATTGCCAACTCCACCATCACCACCACCGCCATCGCCATCGCCGCCGCCACCACCACCATCGGGTTTTGACGTCGATCACCTTCCACATGATCCAAGTGAAAGGTTGCCTATTGCAAGTTATCATGTTAATGATCAAGATGCAATTAGAAGAGCATATATTCTTAGAGGATTATTCCAACCTTATGCACATGAGTTTCCAAAACGAAAATGTGGAAATAGAGATCGTAACTTCACACGTTTATGGTTTGCCAAATATGATTGGGTTGAATATAGCATCAAGAAAGATTCTGTGTTTTGCTTTTTCTGCTACTTGTTCAAAACAAAGAAATACAAGGGCAAGGGGTCGGATAAATTTATTGTGGATGGTTGGAGAAATTGGAATATAGGAGACAAGTTACTTTTGAAACATTATCGCTCTCAAGCACACAAGGAAGCTCATGAAAAGTACATTGGCTATCTAACTCCTCGTGCAGCTATTGATGATAAAATTGAGAAGTGGAGTGATGAGGAAATAAAGCTTTATAAAATCAGATTGACTTATTCAATAAGATGTATCAAGTTTTTTTTACATCAAGGGTTGGCATTCCGTGGACATGATGAAAGTGAAGAGTCTAGCAACCGAGGGAACTTTATACAATTGTTAAAATTTTTTGCATCAAATAGTGAAGAAGTGAACAAGTTTGTGCTGAACAATACTCCAGGTAATTGCTCATTGACTAGCCCAATGATCCAGAAGCAAATTATTTCATGTTTTGCTATAGAGACTAGAAAGAAAATAATTGAAGAGATTGGTGAAGATCGTTTTGCTATCTTAGCTGATGAGTCAAGTGATGTATCACATAAAGAACAACTAGCCCTTTGCTTACGTTTTGTTGATAAATTGGGAAGGCCACGTGAGCACTTTGTTGGAGTAGTTCATGTAGATAATACTACCTCTTTATCACTTAAGGAAGCAATTGAGTCTGTACTTGTTAGTCATGGCTTGACTCTAACTAGCATTCGAGGTCAGGGATATGATGGGGCTAGCAATATGAAAGGGGATATTAAAGGGCTGAAAACATTGATTATGCAAGAGTCACCTTCTGCTTATTATATCCATTGCTTTGCACATCAACTACAACTAGTTCTTGTTGCTGTTGCTAAGGACAATACTGATTGTGTTTGGTTCTTGGAACAAGTATCCCTCTTGCTGAATATTGTTGGAGTTTCTTGTAAGCGCCATGGGATGCTTCGAAGTTCTAGACTTGAGAGTATAATGAAAGCAATTGAATGTGGTGAACTCAAAACTGGAAGTGGACTAAATCAAGAGATGGGATTGGCTAGGCCTGGTGAGACTCGATGGGACTCTCATTATAGAACCGTGTGCAACATCATTTCTATGTATTCAATAATCCGTGATGTACTCATTACTCTTGGAGAGGATACAACACATAAGGTTGATTGGATAAAAATTCATTTTATGGTTGGAGCATTTGAATCCTTTGATTTTGTGTTCAGTTTGCACTTAATGTTTGTTATTCTTGGATACACAAATGAATTATCTGAGTGTTTGCAAAGGAGAGAGCAAGATATTATTCATGCAATCCAACTTGTTGGTGTGGCAAAAAATAGAATGCAACACTTGAGGTCTCAAGGATGGAATCAATTCCTTCAAAAGGTTACTTTATTTTGCAACAAATATGGTGTCAAAGTTCCTGCTATGGAGGATGATTATGTGCGTTTCGAAAGATCACGACGGTTTGTTCAAATCAAACAAATGATGATCACTTCAGAAGAGAGGTATATATTGGGGTAATTGATAAAATCAGTAATACTTGGTTTGATGAGGTTAATATGGAGTTGCTTTCTTGTATGTCTGTCCTCAACCCTTCTAATTCATTTGCATTATTTGATGCACAGAAGGTACGCCGACTTGCTGAATTCTATCCCAAGGACATTTTTGGATCTGATTTGCTTAAGCTAGAATTGCAACTTGATAATTATATTGATGTCATGAGACAAGATGATAGATTTAGTGTTCTAGAAAACCTTATTGACCTCTCAGTTAAGCTTGTGGAAACAAATAGGCACAAAATTTATGATTTGGTTTACTTGCTTCTCAAAATGGTAATGCTTCTACCAGTGGCGACAGCTAGTGTTGAGAGGGTATTTTCTAGTATGGATTTTGTTAAAAACAAGCGGAGAAATAAAATAAGTGATAGTCTCTTGGATGATTGCCTTGTCACGTTCATTGAGAGATATTTTGGAAGATGTGGATAAAGATGACGTAGCCAAGACTTTTATGATTATTAGAAAACGTAGACTAAAAAATAGTATTATAATCCTATTTGTTATTTAAGTTTGGGTCGTTTATATTCCAAATTATAATTTTGAACTATCTGAATTGTAATTTAATTGTAATTTAAGACTTATTATACCGTTTAGTAGTTGTGTACCGAATTATTGGCTAATTTTTATGAAACTTTACCGAATTGCTATATAAATTTTACCGGTTTGCATATGAATATTTTGATTTGGTATACCCCATGCAAAAATCCTAGCTGCGCCACAGTCCACCGCGGCATGCCGGCCCTCCTCCCTCTTCTCCGGCAGCGGCCCCGGGCCCGGCGGCGCGGGAGACCAGAGTCCACGCGCGAATGGACTTTCTGCTCCCGCCAGCGTTACCTGCTGAAAGAGAAGTTGGGGCCTTGGTTTTGCCGTGGCCGTTGGATGTGGAATAGACGCACGCGATGGAGTGTAGCCAGTCACACGGTGACTCGCTGGGGCGAGGTCACCGAATCTGGGTCCGGCCCCGGCCGCGTCCGACCCAGGCCGGCGCTCCAAGCCCACCCCCGCGTCCCCCATCTCGCACGCCACTCCGTGTCCGCTACCGGCCGAGGCCGCCGCCCCTCGTCCCCGGCAACCGTCCCCCATCCGAGGCCGCCGCCTCCATCCCTGCTCGCCTGCCGCAGCCGAGTTGCCGATTGCGCAGGCGTCGCAGCGCGGTGGCAGGGTTCTGCGCCAACGACTTGCTCTTGGACGAGGTCGCCGTCGTCCCCCCTCCCCTGCCGGCGCGCCGCTTCCCCCTCCCCTGCTGGCGCCGCCAAATCGAGACGCCGGAGAGGGGGCCTTGCCGCCCGTGACCGCCGGAGCGGGAGGAAAGGCCGTGACGCCGGAGTTGGAGGAGCCCGTGACGCCGATCCCCGGAGGAGCTTGCCCGACGCCGACCGGCGCTGCTTGCTCCCAATCCGGATAAGGTAACAAATCCAGTTTTTTTCCCCTAGAAATTTGCTATATCCTGTGCCCGGCCTGGCGTTTGCAGTTGAACTTCCGTTTCGGATTGTTTCTGTCATGTCCTATTAAGGGAGCCACGGGAATCGAATAAGAAACAGTGAGAATGAAAGAATACATGTGTGCTCAGATAATTTCACTCTATAAGTCAGGTCAACAAGCCTTGCTTACTTATTTGTTGAACACATTCTCTTCTATAATTTAGGTTGCCCAGTCAAAATAAGTCAACCAGTTAAAACATGTCTTGCATCAGGTATACTGTGCCTGGCATTCAGGATTTCAGGTGCTAGTTGAAAGCTGTGAGATATGACTCGTTTTGGTTGATTAGGATCAAACTGATTGTTTAGGAGAACTAGCATGCCGAGTTTGGGTTCAATGTATTTTTTAAAGCTCTTGTTCACCTTTTGTTCTGTGGTAGGATGTGCTAGGAGTTCCAAATATCTGGTCCTGTAAATGGGTTTGCTGGAATTATTGGGGGTATTTGCCTTTGTCTCCTTGCTTAGTTGCTTCACCCCTTCATCAGAAGGGGTTTGGTTGACTGGTTCATTGGTTTAGTTTATTCCCATACAGAATTTAAGATGAACTTTAGTGGTAACCGTGATCTGAATAGGGATTGTTGCGATTCTTAGGGATTAGTGTGGTGCCTAGATAAATATGTGCTTGCCAGCTTACAAGTGAATGAATCATGTCTGTATGCATTGGGTTTTTATCCTCCACTTGACTAATGACATCCGTCTACAGGAAAATTTCCAAGGAAGGACATGCGGGATCCATTTGATGCGCCAGTTGATCTCATTAACACGGGCCATAATGGTGGGAATCAACTTTCCAGGGTTAGTGTGGTGCCTGCTAGGGACTATAGTTTACAAAATGGTGATGCCAAATCCTTCGCTTCAAACTCCGACACTCTAATCAGGTCCTTCATTCTCGAGCAAAAATAACTGCTCAAATGTTTTCTTTCATTTTGTTGACTTCTTTGTGAAGCGAGGCTATATCTTGCAGTGGCAGGCATCAACTCCAGGGTGCATCCTTGCAAAAAGACTTAGTTGTGGAGGACCCCAATACCCGTCTTATGGATCCTGAGACCAAGGTAACTGTTCAGAAAAGTTAGAGTTTGCTGGTCCATTCATCTGTGCCAATTCCTTGACCTGCTGATTTTTCCTTTTTGCAGGATCTTTACTTTAGATCACAATCACAAGAGGATGAGATCTTGCTTCTTCGCAAGCAAATTGCAGATGCATCTCTCAAGGTAGGAGGTTAGAAGGGGTTAAACCCCTCAACACTACTTTCTTTTCTTTTTATCACTATCCCTAATTTATAACTGTAGTTAATTTATTGTGTTAGGAGCTGAGATTGCTGAATGAAAAACATATTCTGGAGAGGAGGCTCACAGACTTGAGGATGGTCTCTATGAACCATACATGCCATTTTGCTTTGCGTTCCATTTGTAGAACTATGCATTAATTTAAATCTTACTCTGCTAGGCTGTTGACGAGAAGCAGGAAGAAGCTATATCTGGTGCCTTGAAACAATTGAACCAGAAGAAAAACCATCTTGAGGAAAATATGAGACTGGCAAATGAACTAAAAGTATGGTGTTATTGTACATTTCAAGAATGTATGCTCAAAATCTCTATATGCAATGCCCTGTTTAGCTATTTTATTTCTCATGTGTCATCATTCTTTTAGTTGCATGCCACTCCAAAGGTTGTGATTTAGAAAAAAATGCTTTGTGCTGAATATAATATGTGGTTCCTAACTCCTTGGCCCTACCGATGAGACATCGAGTATATTTTTTTTCCTAAACCACATGCTTTCATGTGGCATTTAAGTAAAATATCACCTCTACTTTTCTGCATTTGGCTACACTTCTGTTTGTCGTTGTCAGCCTCTTTGTATGAATCGATTACATCATATTGTCTTTCTGGGAACTTCTAAACTTACTATGTAATTCTTCTAGGTTGAGGAAGAAGAGCTATACCTTTTCACTTCATCATTGCTTAGCATGCTAGCAGAATACAATGTTCGCCCACCTCAAATAAATGCTTCCACCATTACAACTGGTGCAAAGGTAATTCTTACTGCAGCAACATGTTTGAATTGTCCTTGCTGTGGAGCATTTATTATATTGTGGTCCAAGTCATTCCCTTAATTTCTTCTGTGACAATTATACATAAATGCAGTTTATGTTTATGACGACATGTTTATGATGACACTATCTGGAACTGAGAGTAAACAAAACTTTATTGATCTAACTACTGGTTTACAGAGTCAAAGATTTGTTACAATCTTAACAGTGTCAGTAATTCCGGATGAAATTACAGTCTATTTGAAATTCGGATTTTCACCATGATATCTCTCTCCTCTTTTGCTCAAATGTTACTGGATTCTCTTGTTTGCCGAAAGCTATACCCTACTAATAAGACGTTTTCTATTAGACTTCTTGGCCTGCTTGCACAAACTTACCAAGCAGAATGTACTCTGACACTGTGTGCAACAATTTAGTATGGCTAGCTGCTATATTGTTTTTAATGAGTATTTCTTCTTCATGGCTGGACTTTTGAGTATTCTTTTGTTGCATGGCTAGCTTCAATCATATTCTCTTATCGAATTGAAGTTGTTTCAGGTTTTAGTTAGTAAAAATCTTCATTTTTTTTCTTCATTCCTGCTGTCCTCTAGTGCCATGCTCAGTTCATATTGTTGCTGCAGTATGCTTATCCCAACATTAGTCTTTAAAAATTGGACCTGTTAACTAGCTTCTTTATGTTATTTTTACTCTGTCTAACATGAGGGTGTAACAGTTTCTTTTCGCCACAATTTTCAGCGCTTGTACCAACAGATGTATTGGAAGATCAGATCTTTAAATGTAAGTGTTCACAATTGTGCATCCTTAACATTTTGAAACACTTAAATGTTTGATACTGTTATGTTTTGGGGCTTGGACTTGCAAAGAACATGTGTGTCACATTGGCGCGCCGACTTTTGAAAACTCATGCCGTTCTAGATTTTAAACATGGGTAGTTAACTAGTTATGAATGCCCTTCTTTTGTATTATATTGATCCACTTAATGTGGCTCAAGGAATGCTGGCTCTAAAAATGTAGCCAAACTACTGATATATCTCAATTTGATTTAGTTGATGGGCTACTGTGATCAGCTTATATAAAGGACTAATTTTCCTTTCCATTAAAGTATATGCTAAGTTTCCTGTTTCTTCAGCGTCAAATAGGCCCTAAATTATCTTTAATCATATACAGTTTGGGGTGTTGGGTCCCTTACAAGAACATAATATGTCATCGGTCTCTTTTTAAGAATTTACATAACTCCATTAGGGAGCTGTGTTTTATATATTTGGACTTACACGAGTTTCTTGACATAGCTCTGCAACTTTTGGTCGTTAGTTTACCTGCATAAACTAAGATTGCTAGATAGTTGACATGTTCAAGAGTTTGTTGAGTTGAGCCTTGAAATATTTGGACAGCAGCTTTTTTTCCAATGTGTTAACCCGTTGTATAGCTTATGTATGATATAGTTTTATTGTGTGCTAGTATGCCTCTGCATGAGTTTGTATAGCTGTCTTTTGTTGGACGTTGCTACCACCAGTTTACCTACTGCTAGCATTTTGACATAACTCAAGTTATCCTTTTTGAGAGACTTAGTTGATTATACTGATCCAGGACAGTTTAGGTGATGTGACTCAACCTGTAAACATTTATAATCCCGATCATCAGCAAGCAACTCCGTCGAGAAATGAACCTTCACCCTCTTATAATATGGTAATGTGGTCCTGCACTCAACTTTCCTAACATTGTAAATGTTTCCAACATAACTGGTTAAGTGGTTTTGATTACAGGATGCAAATAGGAACACTCTTCGGTATGCTCAAGGTCCAAGCGATCGACATGCTGAGCAAATCTACCATGGATCCCATTTTCAGCAGTATGCTCAAGATCTGAGTTCTTTTAGAGATTCTGTTATCTAATTAGCATTTATTGCCATCCAGTCTAACCTGTGATCTGCATGAAAATTTCTTGACATCTTTTTCGTGCCGCCCCTTTATTTCAGGGATATTGTAGGTACTACTCCCTCTAATTATTTTGAGGAAAATGTTCGCACTGGAGAAGCAAGAATAGGTGGTGACTCGCAATTGTACAGGCATGACAATCAAGATTACACAGCTGATGGTAAATAAGGAGCTAATTCGATAACTAGAAAATATTCCAAGATCATATCTATTGATGTATTTGCATATTTAATCTAGGTGATCCCTTACCTGGTATTGAGGGGTTTCAAATTGTTGGGGAGCCTAGACTAGGATCTACATTAACAGCATGTGGTTTCCCTACAAATGGTACTACCCTTTGCAATTTCCAGGTATGTTGTTTTCTGACTTCTAATTACGATTCTTTATAATTACTGTTAATGGTTAAATCTTGTGAATCAAACTTTTCATCCCATGATGTTGCTATTCTAGTGGGTTCGCCATCTTGAAAATGGCATCAGGCAGTCTATCGAAGGTAAATAGGGGAATTTGTTCTACATTCTATGATATATTGTTCAGGGACAATTTAATTTTTCTGACTAGTTCTTTATATTTTGAAATTCAGGTGCTACCATGTATGACTATGTGGTTACTGCAGATGATGTTGGCACTCTTCTCGCTGTAGACTGCACGCCTATGGATGATAATGGCCGCCAGGTTATTATCTAAAATATAAAATATTTAAGCAGTTTCTTTAGCTGTAGGTTGCACGTCCATCTATTTTTTTCTGTGTATGCTAGTGGTCAAGTCAATTTTTTTTTTCACTAAACACATTTTGAAGTGTTATCTTTTATACAGGAGGGAGTAGAAACATTATATGACAAAAGTTTCCGCTCTCTCATTTCTATGTCAATAATAATATGTGCTAATTGTACATTTGGAAGACGTCGTCTACTGGTTTTCTTCTTACTATGTTGAGAATGCCATGCTTAATTTGTGGATGATAGGAGTGTACTTGAACTTTTTTCCTTATACACATGTTCAATATGCAATCATGTGCACCACTGATACATGAGCTGATGAACATCTGTCTGATACCGGGCAGTTTTGAATTTAATTCCACCTACAGTACTATTATCCTAGTGTAATAAGTCTCCTTTCTTTGTAGGGGGATTTGGTGACGGAATTTGCTAACAATGGGAATAAGATAACCTGTGGTGAGTTTTTTACTGCAATTTTGCTGCATTTTTTGATTGCTGATCTCATGGGTTACAACATTGTAATGCTTCCATTTAATATAATTGGATTAACTTATTGGAACTTATATATTCTCATGCCATACTTTAAAAAAACTGTAGGAAATATAACACATTGCTAGAGTTTCCTCTAAAAAAAATGTTTTCGAAAAAATTAGACATTTGCTATGTAATAATGAGTTCTGTTGGCAAAAGCTGAAAGGGCATCTTTACCTACATTAATCAATTATTAATAAAAAATTGATCCTGTTACAACCTTGAACTAAGGAAAATCATCTATAGATAGCATTTGTGGTTTAATAAAAAATTGATCCTGTTACAACCTTGAACTAAGGAAAATCATCTATAGATAGCATTTGTGGTTTTGATTTTTTGGATCCCTTGCTATTCTTGTGTCCCAAGGTAGGGCTGTCGTGCTATTGCTTCAGAAAAATAGAAAATGACACGGTAATTTCGATTTTTTTCTGTGCATTTTATCTTGATATTTCAATTTAAATATTTATGGTAATGTAGTGAGCACAAGTTTGTTGATAAACTAATTTGCTGAGAAATCGAGTTACAGTTACCTGAAGGACAGGTCACGCAGTTGTTTCTGAAACATAATTCCAAATTTTCGACTCTGAGCATGGCTTTAACAACTTGAACAAAAAGGCACAAATGTGCTGTCATAATAGTGTTTCTACTTGCTTCCTTACCTATTAGATGACATTTTAAAATTGTTATATCACCATGACGGCTTTAAAATTTGAATGATGCGTATTTTGCCATGACCATGATGTATATCCTTCATGGTGCTGTTGCTAAAGCCTAAAACCCTGAGGTTCAATGTGCTGTGCACCCTGTCTCCAAAGCACCCCCCAACTCTCCCCAACTCTCCGTTAGCCTTAGTTGCATTTCAGCACCATCTTTTGTAATTTGTTTCCTACAATTGAACTTCCATTTTACATCTGCAGATCCAGAGATGCAGAGCCATATTGAAGCATGTAGCTCGAGTGGGAGAGCTGACTTTGAAGTTTATGTCCTGGTATGTCTTAAAATGCTTATTTACCCCATGGTCCCCATCAATATGTCTATGCTAATCAGCAGTTAGCATGATGCTGCCCTCTGAGGATAACAAGATTTTCACTTAGAAGGCATCTTCTCCAAGAAACTTTATCATAGTATCAAGCATTATATTGTTGCTAACATAGTTGTAAACGTGTACTCCTATGTGTGCTTCTTACTACCGCAATTTGTCTTTGATGACTATTGAGTTTGTACTTGAAGACATATATCCTGTATTCTTTGTCCTTTTTTTTTCTGGGAACCTGAAGGCTGATTTGATCTCTTTACAGTGTAAGGATGACAGCTTTGTTCTTTGCTTATTTTATTGTTTGGTTTATGTAGTTGGTGTCTGGATGTGTCCTTTTTCCCTGTGCAGAATAGGTTAGGCATCCTACTGCTGAAGAAAAATAGTTGGGCAGTAGTATTTGGATATTGTGATCTTGTCTGGAAACGTAACCGTAGCAGCCTCCTTTTTTGGAGCTGTTCAGTCAGGACTTTCAGTTCATTCTGGGCACCTCCTGTACTCCTGTCCAAGCAGCCGTCTGGTGCTGCTAGCTGAACAATCATCGTTTAATACCGTTGCGTCATGCGTATTTTCTACTAAAAGTTTGATTGAACAATATCTATGCGCTGAGGCTGATTTCTACCTTTTGTGCAGCAGGCATATTCTCCTGAGGAATGGGAACTGGCTACATTGGTGCTTACACGACCTAGCTATCAGATTAAGTTCAAACATACTGGTGAAGTTATAATTGATGAGAAGTACTCACCAAATCTACAGGTATATTTTCCATGTGATATTGGCCATTTTAGTAATTATGAATTTACAGTAACTATTTGATTCATCGAACACGTTTATTGATTGTCCTATATTCAATTTGTCCTTGCAGACAAAAATTCCGAATGGGCGCACTACTCAATTTGTTCTAGTAAGTTCTACAGGTGCAAATCTACCGTTTAACACACAGGGACTATCAGAGCCAAACAATGAGGACCATGATGTTAGGTACCGTCACCGTACCTTATCAACGTTCTCTATGGCACATTTTCTTTTTCATGTTTGCAAAGCAAATAAAAATCATGTATCTGATTATCTAACTCCGATGTAGGTTACGTGACCTAATTGTATTAGTCATGAGAACTTTCCAGAAAAAGGTATCCCTTTCATATGGCACTTCTGATCTTAAACTTCATCTGGTTAGATTATGTGGTTACTTGTTTCCTTTTGTTTGATTTTCATGGTTGACAGGCTCTAGATGCTAAAAGGAAAGGCAAGGCTTAGAATCCATGTAGATGTGTTACAAATGATTCTACGTAGAGGATTTTCCTTCTTCTGATTGTTTTGTGCAATATTCAATATTTTTTTGTTCTCGAGGTGAAATGAGCTGTCGATTGTAGCAGACATTTCAAGAGTTACCCGGTGGTGTGAGGGCACATAAACGATTAGAGGAATCTGGTGTCAGTTCTTGATCCTACTAGGAGTAAACAGTAAATTCAAGTCACGGCACTGCGGTCTTTGTAAAATTTGGTGCAGCCAATGCTGCATATAAACTTATGAAGGTTTACGCTGCAGCTTGTGGAGATAACTTTCTTTATGGCTGCTGATTTTGTTTATCATGCTGCAACTTGCTTCAAGTCACGAAGAATCCAATGCGCAATGTTCATCATATGGACTCCCAATATGCCTTCTGTTAAGCACATTGCCAATTCCGATTTGTTTTTTTAGGGATAATTCATGGAGACCAAGCACATTGCCAATTCCGATTTAACGAGCATGGAAACTATCGGTTCTGATGTTCTACTTGCTGATATCCAGCCCGATAAGGTTATCAGTGACCTATCAGCAAAAATCTGCACAAGATCCATATAGTTTGACAGTCCTTGGCGCCTAGGGTTCTTAGGTGACTTGTGGTGGATTTTGGTGGCATAGGGGTCCTGTAATTCTTCTTTCACCTTCATGCCTGATCAGGTCACACTGAGATCAGACCTGAAGTCGATGTCCCAACCCTCTTTCGTGTCCACATTGAGATCTATCTGTATTGATATCTTGTTTTCCCTATGCCACCACCGAGTTTTCTCAGTCTGGCCAGAGATCTAGGTTGAGGGAAGCTGGAGCCGGTAGAGGAGGTTGAGGGAAGATGGAGCCGGTGGAGATGAATAGATGATGAAGTGCATTCAGCTATTGGAGGCGGAGACAAAAGGCATCAAGATGCAAGGTTCGGCTAGGGCAAAGGCGACCAGTCCACAAGTGTTGCCGTGTTGGGGAAGGTGATGGCGGAAAGATTGGTCAATGCAGATGGTCTAGCTCAGGGGAAGATATTGTTTCCAATCAAAAGTGTTGGGTGCTAGAATCTAAGAGAGAACTATTTTCTCTTCACGCTCCATCAGCACTTAGGAAAGAGAAGGGCGTTGGAGGACGTACCATGGATGTTTGAGAAGGATCTGGTAGTATATATATAGCTTGTCTATGAATAACCACGATATTGCTAAAATTCCACGATATATAAAATAGTCGCTTTAGCTTCTCCAGCAGGTCAAAACTCAAATCTGAGCTGAAAGCTTGCAGCACATCTCCTTTGGTTATGGTGTGGGGAGGACAGAGAAAGTGAGGTCGTATCCGTGACGAGGATGTCGATGTGCTATCGTCATACAGGTGGGAGTGAAGGATGGTGGCCAAGGTCTATTTGCTGAGCGTAGGATGCATCGGGAGTGCTAGGCGGACGTGAAGGCTTTGATGAGCTTGAGCTTTGCACAAGAAAGAAGCCAGGTGTTTTGAATTGCTGCGTATGTGCTGGTGCTCAAGAAAGAAACGATATTGCTAAAAAAGAAGTTCTTGCAAACCCACGATAGGCTCAGCTGCTGAAGAATGTGCTGGTGCTCTAGTGAGGATGCATTTGCTTAATTGGTCGGCTCTAGTCCTCGTACTACTAGTTTTTGGTTTGGTTTGCAAGAACCTTTTTGTTAGTCGCTGTGTTTCAAGTGAACTAAGCTGACGTGTGAAATGCTCATAAAGATCCAAGATTCCAATCATGTGATGATTTATGATTGAAAATGACTATTGCATGGTATCAAGGCCATTCATCGAGTATCAAACAAGTTTTAATACTAGATTCTTCCATAAAGAAATGTGTATTCTTTCATGCTCCAGATCGGCTTTCAAAACAGATGTGGGAAGTTGGAGTCGTTCGCTTCTTCTTGCTCAGCAACCGCCTACCGCATGGGCAGGATGGAGGGGGCTGGCTGATTTACGGTTGCCCGTAAATTACCTTCGTACGGTCGATTTCCGACAAGTGTTTTCTTCCGCACTCCTGTTCTTCCACGTATTTCTGTCCGTTCAGGTTCAACTTTCCCTTTCCACCTTCAGAGCTTGTGCCCGGTCCCTACCATCCCCCACTCCGCTGTCCATTTCAGATCAGGTAGACTAGCTTCGGTCTGTGCTTCATTCTCATTTAAAGACACCCACATCCAAATATCCAGTTCATTGCAAGCCACCAATTAATCACCGGTCACACATGTACCTTTTCTCTTTCCCTTTTATAAGAAACTATACACACAAAAAGTTACGTACAAACATTTACATACATAAAATTTAATCAAATCACAAAAAAGATTGTAGAAAGAGAAAAATTATATAAAAAGTTACAAAAAAAACCGTGACAAAAAAAATTAAAAAAAGTTTGGGAAAAAAATGTGAAACAATATTTTGGTGAATTTTAAAAAAACTGAATCACAAGTTTAGGAGAAAAATTTGAAAAACAAAAATTAAGAATAAATTTGTGAGAAAAGAAATTCGGAAACAAAAATTAAGAAGCAAAAAAATTAGAAGAAAAAATTTAAAATTTGGGAGACATTTTTTTTAAAAAAACAACTTTTGGAAAAAAAATTAGAAGTAAAAATTTTGGAAGCAAAACTTAATATGTAGTTTAGGAGGCAAATTTCAAAAACAAAACTTTTGAAAAACAAAAAACAAATAAAATGGAAGAAAGAAGAGGAAACAAAAATTTTGCTGGGCCACCTCAGAGCCGCGCTCCTCGAGCCAGCGCAGTACTACCCTGCTCTCGCCGAGTCACCAGCCGTGCCGGATGTAGGCAGGGAAGAGAAAATGGAAAAGGGAAGGGGAAAAGAAATGGTAGCCAGATTATTGGGGTGGAACAGGCAGCTATTGTAGACCGCGGCACATGCTCCGCGCGTCGACCGCTGCGAGCTTTCCGCGCGGTCGATCGCAAAAGCAGGATTGGGAGGATGGAGGGTTGTGAGGAACTCTGACGGCAGAATGGTGGCCAAATTGGCGCTGAGTGGCACCGCCACATTCCTAATTAAACTTAAGGTGTTGCACAGCCTGGACCTTCTCAAATCTCATGTTACCATGAATTTTTCGAAGTACATGTACTGTTCTAAGTTCCTTGACTTTGCTATCGTCAAGAAGACACCAAAGCAGTAGGCAACCAGCTATCCACGAATAAGATAATGAAACGATGCTGTTCTTTCGTAATCAAATAGAAGATAAATGTAAAACTGGGTGTAACGGTTATTATGGTTGGTGAAATGTTTCATTTCAGTGTACTTGATGCTCCTGCATGCATCCATAAATAACTCCTTGAGCACCTCCCTGGTGAACATTCAGCAGAAGATACTCAATAAAAACCTGCCCACCTCCATAGATTAGTTAAATGAGATTGTTCCGTGGGAAACCAGCATGCCCAAGCTCGTGATCGCTCCATGCTGTATAGGTCAGCTGATTTTAGCCAACGGAGTTCATTTATCCATGTGGAGGAAGGTTCACAGGGTCATACATAAAACTGTGCCAGTCTGATCACTCCATGTTGCTTTGGGAAATCGTGATTCTGGACGCAATGCTCATTCTGGAGGCCGGTCCTTCGAATTTGAAGATCACCGGCATCAACACAGGACTACTAAATATGATTTGGCAAAGAATTCTTGGGAAGCTCTGGCAGTTGCAGAAAGCAATTTATAGTGGCACGAAATGGATGTCAGAGTTCTGAATGGGGGGATCAGACAATAGTTGGGATGCGCTGTTTATAAATGGTCCGACGAAGTAGCCTGTGGCCAAACTAAACCGAGTCACTTTCAGTTTGTGCAACCATGTTACTGCTTCATCTTTCGCCGCATACTAGCAGAACCAACACCCAGATTAAGCTGCTAAGGGGTGGACGGCAAGTGGTGATTGTGGCACGATGGCGATAAGGTCGGTCGGCTTGGTGAAAATGGGATGCATCAGGAGTAACGATTGAAGAATGACAGACCCCTGTTGGGCCAGTAACCAACATGTAACCGTCTTGCATCAGCTTTTGCTAGTCGGTGACTACCGAAATGTCCATTGTACAAGGCAAGCCGTCGTTACTGCAGACACGAGAAGATTCGTGAAGCCTTTCACCAGGTTCCAGGTGCGCATAGAGGTAGAATTGCGTACGTGTATTTATAGGGATGAGTGTGCGTGCGTGTTATGAGCGTCTGCATCTGTAATGTGTTTCTCAAAAAAGTTCCACGTTGCTATTGGTTTGCCAACTGCGCCCATGCAAAAAATAACTAAATAACCAACATGTTACATGTGGACAAAAATACATAAATGAGTTTATCGTAGTCTGAGAAATAGTATCTCTAGTATTTTTCGAGTTATCAAAAACATTGAGAGATTGGTTGTAACAAGTTCTAAATTCTAAAACATGGCGTGGCACAAGGTTGATTCACTCTCTGCATCTACATAGAGTTGAACATGCTCTGCACCATGTTAGGAGGAGAGTCTTGTGCCTATGCGTTTGTTGATCCTGACGTTTGTAAGAAAAATGGTCCTATTAGGCCATATTGTGATTTTGGTGATTGAGTGACAACATGATAAATGGGATTAACGAGTTTGTAAGCTCAAGATTGTAAGATTTTTAGGTTCTATGGATGGAGTCCAAACCATCTCCAAGATAGTCCAAATCGTCTCCAAGACACAATAGATGCAGTGAAAATGCAGAGACGATTTGGACGAGTGGCAGAAACAGTCAACGGGTCGGTTGAATCGACGGCATCAAATTTGCATGGATCGGTGCAATTTGGATTAGTATGTTGCTCAAGTCAGAAACATCTCTTCACGGCCGGTTGAACCGACGGGTCAGTTTCTGCTGAGTCGGTGCAATGTCAGTATCATCAGAGAGCATGTGAAGATCACTCAGAGAAGTTCTTCACGGTCGGTTAAACCGACACTAAGGCAGCCTGGCTCTGGATTACTCTTCACAGTCGGTTAAATCCACGAGGCGTCGGTACAAGCGTCGGTGCAATGATGCAAGCAAGATTCTGAAGTCAGGCGTCCAACGGCTAGCTCAAAGATGTGTGCGACCGGTTAAACCGACATATGTGGTCGGTTGAACCGACGCTATGTGCAGAAAAGGCAAAACAGCTAGTACGGCTACTTTGAGTGGGTAGCCTATATATTTGCCTCACTCCGGGTCATTTGAGGTTGCTAGAGCTCGGGAGAAACCCTAAACACATTGAAGAACACCTCCAAACCACCCAAGAGCATATTGATCACATTCTTAGGTTAGCACAAGCTTTGTGAGACTTAGTGCTAGGATTAGCTCTTGTAAAGAGTGAGAGAAGTAAGGTGTGAACCTTGTGTGCTGGTTTTTGAAGTGAACCACAAGTGTATCTCGGTGTGCCGGACCCTTGGAGCATTGGTGGCTCGCCGGCAAGTCTTCGACCCTCCGGCTTGGTGTAAAGTGGCGACGACGGCTTTATGCGGGGGACGTGGAGACCCACTTCCTTGGTGGAGAAGCTCCCTAGTGAAAAGCGGGATCAAGGTGACCGTGGTGACTTGACATAGCCTTAGTGGCAAGTCAAGAAGAGTCCCGGAAGAGACTTGGTTGCCGGGAAGCAATACTGTTTGTGAATGCTTCAACAACGTAGATGTAGGAATGGCTTTATGCCTAACCGAACCATGGGATAAATCTTCGTGTCGAGAGTTTGCTTCCTCTCATCCCCTCTCTTAAGATTCCGCATCTATAACTTGCAATCTTTGTGTGCCTTTACTTTCATAGAGTAGCATCTTGATAGGATTGGCTATAGGTTGCAAAACTCTTTGGGATAGGAGTTTCACACTAGGAGAACCATAGTTGCACATCTAGATAGCACGATCTAGTTTAAATTTTGTGCAAAATTAGTTGGAGCTAAGATTTTAAGTTTGCCTAATTCACCCATTCCCCCTCTTAGGCTACGAGCACCGATTCCTTTCCACGTGATTGTCCTGTTCAGTGTGTTAACATGCGGCTGTCGTTAAGGAAACAAGCTCTTTATTACGCTGGTGCCCCTTTAGGATCAGATGATGCTTAGAATCCTTTTTAAACCATGGGGTAATTGTGTTTTGGCTGAGAAAGGGTAAATAATTATTGTGTCAGATATATGGTGAGGAATCGGAGGTTCTGCTAACTCAGTGCAACTACTAGTACATCTCAGTTATATATAACTTCCTTCATTTTCTCCGCACATGTATTGAAAAGGTAAATAATTATTGTGTCAGATATATATAGCATCCTTCATTTTCCTAAACTTAAGGTGTTGCATGTATTGTTCTAAGTTCCTTCACGTTGCTATCATCAAGAAGGCACAAAAGCAGTAGGCAACCAGCCATCCACTGATAAGGTAATGAAACGATGCTGTTGTTTCATAATCAAATATCTTTCTGCCTTGTCTTGATTTACATAGAAGATAAATGTAAAACTGGGTGTAACGTTTATTACTACAGTTGGTGAAATATTCATTTCAGTATACTCGATGCTCGTACATGCATCCATAAATAACTCCTTGAGCATCTCCCTGGTGAACATTCAGCAGAAGACACTCAATAAAAACTTGCCCACCTCCATAGTTTATTAGCTGATGGAGAACTCGAACAAGAATGGGGGAGGATGAGGGCAATGGTCATGTTGAGTGACATCATGTGGCAATTGAGCATCCATGTCCTGTAGGAACGGGATTCGTCGGGAACTAGAACAAAAGACCATTCGTTCGATGACGCTCACTTGGGATGTCCTAGAAAAGGGCTGCAAGACCTTGTTTCTGCCGAGAGTGAGAACGCCAAGAGGGAGCAATGCAATTCGGCCAAGGGAATGCAATATGGAAGGAAGATGGACAAAACACCACATGAATGTTTTATACGCAAGTACGTTGTTTTTTCCCCTAAAGCCATTTTTGACGATTATTCATGGGCTAGTTTCCCAATTCTTCTCAAAGTGAATGCTCACAAACTATTCTAGAAAACAATTTCGGCTAACAGAAGTAGATCAATAAATTAAATGAGATTGTTGCGTGGGAAACCAGCATGCCCAAGCTCGATTCAGATGATAGGCGGGCTATTGGATATATAGCTTTTGGTGGACATCACTACTCATAAATAGCTGCCTTGGCTCCTCTTTGATCAGTCGAACAAAAGCTCGCCACCTCCTCTGATATAGAGAAAAGCTAAATAACATCGATCTAGATTTCTGTTGACGCCATGGTGACCTGCTGAACAAGAATTGGGGAGAGGATGAGAGAGCAGCAGCGTCAACATCAAAGGACATCCGGTGGCAACCGAGAACATCGATGGATGCCCTGTGGAAACTGGGAACGGGAGACATAGGGAAATAGAACTGGAAGCAAACATGCACAAGCTGTTCAAGTCAACCATGTCGTGCGGAGGCGAAGGGCGCGCAGGCGTGGCGGGGTCGCAAGCGAGGCCCATCGGCACGGATTGAAGCTCCATCAACTTGTTGTACAGCGAGGCTAGGCGAGGCCAAGCCACGAGCTGCATGAAGTGCGTGTGCATCCACGAGGAGAACCATCGGCCATCACCGCGCGGTCCGCAGCCACGCTGCCTGACTTCACTCGCTCCGCCGCCAGCGGGCGACGAAAGGCGGTGGCCATAGCGGCCTGACGATAGGGCTTCGCACACCCCTGTGGGCCTGTACGCTATTGGATCAAAACCGGCGGCAGGGTGTTGCCTAGCACCGTCCCTTTGTTTCTGAGGCCCGAAAAGAGAAGGCAATGGCGGCCGCCGGCGGCGGCGGCGAGCTGCCACCGCACTACGCGACGCGGCGTTTTCTTTCGACGATTGGGACGACGCGTGCCTCCACCTTCGACTAAGCGGCTCGTCCAAATCCTTCGTCACCATTAGTCCATTGCCGGTCTCGACGTCGTGGCACTGGTTGATGCACGAGAGGGTGTTGGATGTTTCTCTAGCCGTGTCTTCAGTTCGCTGTCTCCAGTTCAACAGAATGGGAATTGTCGTTTACTCTCAAATTTTGTCGAAGAAGATGGATGAGCTCCTTACCAAAGCTGAGTTCCAATGGTGGTCAACCCTAAGTGATGAGTGATTAACAACGTCATGTGAATTTGATGTCTCTTGGCTCATGATGTGCAGGCACAGGATGCGACGTGACGGTTAGCGGATGCGGTGAAAGGCGGTGAAGGATGAACGCGAGTAGGCTTGGACCGAGAGACCGGAGAAGTCCGGGTTGAGTCATGGGCGATCCACGTGATGCACTGAAGAGCAAGAGTACATCGACGGATGGAGATGGCGACGGCCAAGTCGAGCGTGAAGGCGATGACAAATCAAGTAGGCGGCTTGTGCGGCGGGAGCGCGAAAGACTTGAAGGCATCAAGGCTCGGCGGGAGATCGTACACGTGTCATCATCGAGGCGGTCGCGTGGCGACCAAGCGGAGATGGACGGTTTGGGTGGTTTGGGCCTCAAAACCACCGTGCAGGCGAGTTTTCCAGTTTGGGTCTCAAAATTGGGGGCGCATCCGGTGCGGTCGGATTGACGGAGTGGAGAACGCGTGGCGCCATCGCGAAGCTTGCGTCGAGGCGGAGCAAAATTGTGAAGGCGACACGTCCGTCCGATGGCTCTACGAAAAGTTGGACCATTTTACCCCTGCGTGGGCATGTATCTCAGTTATTAGGCAGAGGTATTTTCATCTTTAGGCGATGACCATTAATAGAGGGGTATGGCTAGTTGCCATTCCAACCCTTAAAACCCTAGATCATTTAGCCATCTTATTTTTTCATTTTTGGATTAGAGTTTGTGTGGAGATTTTTGAGATGGGAAGTGAGACCCGAATCCTCACCTTGTCCTCCGGGATTCATCACTTATTGTGATTTTCGTGCGTCCTTTTGTCTCCTGCGTTTTTCTTTTTTGGTATTTTTGGGTGAATTTTGGATGAATTTTCGATCTTGATGTTTACTCCATCTTTTCGCAATTCCTTCTAGGATCTGCTGGGTCCAGTAGTTGCGCATCCATGGCCGAAATTTCGCTTGGATTCATGAAGTTTCGAGCGAGAAATTTGGGCTTGAAGTTCTAGGGTTTTTGTTCTTTGTTCTTGCCCTTTCCCCTCTTTCTCCTTCTCTTTGTGTGCAGGTAAATTCGGAGAAAGGAGCGCACGCGAGGGGCGAGGTGGCGCAGTACTGCACCCAGGCTCGGCGTGCTTGCGCCGTGCGTGCTGTGGCGGCAGCGGCCCGCACAGGCAGAAACCGGCGGCGGCGGCGGCGACCTGCGCCCGGGCGCTAGGGTCAGCAACCGCGGGGCAGCAGGCGCTGGCCAGCAGGCCGCCCAGTGTGAGGCGACAGCCCAACTCGCAGCAGCCTGACCCGCGGAGCTGGTGGCCCGGTCCGGCTGCAGGGCGTGCGGCAGGCTCAGCACCAGCCAGCGCACGGCCCACGAGAGGCACCCAGCACACAGTCACACGGGGGCGTGGAGCAGGCCACACGCAGCAGCTTGCAGGCCGGACGCTCGGGTGCAGGCTACCAGCAGCGGCAGGCCGGCAACACAGGTGGCCCGTGAGCTCATCATTTGCAAGTGTCGCTATCTTGCTACAGTGAATCATCTATTGACTCATTTATTTAATCGTTACTTGCATGCTCTGATCGATCTTTGGTGTAGTTTGATTAGCCCTCTGTTTAAATGATTCCGAGCTCATTTGTTCAATCTAGTTGATTAGCTCGTGTTCTTTCTATGACCCTTAGTAATGTGCATGCTTAGTCAAGTTCTTGTTTTGCTAATCACTGCTAGATCTTTATATGTTTTGTGATCGAGGTTAATTAGTTCTAATCTTTTTAGTGAGACTTATGATCGGCTCTTTGTTAAACTGTGCTTTCGCTTGGTTTCAGCTTTGCTAATTATTGTTGAATCATCACATGCTTGATCGAGTGAAGTTTTATCAATAGCTTCGCTCGAGTTAATCGCTTTACATTAGCTTCCGCTTCTGTCGTGCTTTCGGCGTTTGGATTAATCGTTGCTTCCGCTTTACGCCGAGCTTTGCGAACCGTTCCTAGGGTGAGCTTGTCACTAGTTGACTCGTGTCATCCTGACGGTGTGCGGTGGAGTGACAATCAAGATATAGATCTTGATTCTCGGATTGACGAGAATTTTTAAAGGTTCCCATTCACTCCCCCCTCTCTCATCGCCCATTTCGATCCTTCAAAAGCGACAAATTTTTTCCATATCCATATAAAACAAGGTGAAAGTACAGAGCTGGCTGATGCGCGAGAGGGTGTTGGACGTTTCTGCAGACGTGTCTTCAGGTCACCGTCTCCAGTCCAAGTTATTAATCATGGATATGGAATTATGGTTTACTCCCAAATTTTGTTGGAGAAGATGGATGGGCTCCTTACCAAAGCGACACATTTCTTCCATATGCATGAAACAATTCAGGAAAAAAGTACAGAACGCTTTTGATGCTAGAAATGCAGATTATTCGTTGTTTTGGTCAGCTGATATTAGCCAACAGAGTTTATTTATCCATGTGGAGGAAGGTTCTCAGGGCCATACATAAAACTGTGCCAGTCTGATCACTCCATGTTGCTTTTGGGAAATCATGATCTTGGACGCGGTGTGCTCATTCTGGAGGCCGGCAAGGCATCAACATCAGGACTCCTAAATATGATTTGGCAAAGAATTGTTGGGAAGCTCTAGCAGTTGCAGAAAGCAATTTATAGTGCCACGAAATGGATGTCAGAGTTCTGAATGGGGGGGGGGGGGGGGGGGGGGGGATCAGACAATAGTTGGGATGCACTGTTTATAAATGGTCTAATGAAGTGGGCTGTGGCCAAACTAAACCGAGTCACTTTCAGTTTGTGCAACCATGTTACTGCTTCATTTTTCGCCGCATACTAGCTAAGCCAACACCCAAATTAAGCTGCTAAGGGGTGGACGGCAAGTGGTGCTTGTGGCATGATGGCGATAAGGTCGGTCGGCTTGGTGAAAATGGGATGCATCAGGAGTAACGATTGAAGAATGGCAAACCCCAGCTGCTCCGAAAGGCCACCTAGGACGTTGATTCTTGCTGGTATATGACAAGGAAGAAAAGCTGCATGCTCATCGGTCGTCACAGCGGCACCCTCCATACATGTCTAGTAGAAGCAGGACCTCAATTGGCACGGCTGACGCTTGAACTGGCCCAGCTGGGATGGGATAAGAGGCCCCACTCAGCCTCCATACACTTACCACAGACTAGTCCCGTCGCTGAATTCTTTTGCTAGCTTATTCGTTCTCAACTAGCTGTGCTCTCCAAGAGGATGGGACCTGTAATAAAATGAATCGTAATCCTAAACCTGTGCAAGGAATATATGCTGGTTACAAAACTTACTAGAAAATGATGTTAAATGATAAATCATTATTACCTTTGTTAAAAAAATAATGACTTAGCTGTCAGAAAAGGCCTAGCTTACATGGAACTATATTTTTCTTTCACATTTTAAGTTTTTTTTCAAACATAAAGTTCAATGCCTCCAAAAAAATTCATCATCTCCTTGTGATAAAATCATTGTTTCTCGTACTAGAATTTCTTGACAACATTGGCAGACAAACAATATAACCATGGCTATGCGCCCCCTGGTTAATTTACACGCTAATATAAGAAAAAAGGAAGTCTGCATAAACTTGCGTAGCATGCTGTGCAATAAAGGCATTAAAGATTGTTATATAGAAAAGCTGCTAATTGCTTTGGTCTCTGCTCTCTGGTCTGGATATATACTAGCAGAAGCTTGCCTAGCTCCTGCTAAGTCTACAGGGAACTCTGTCGGTCAGTAGCTAGGACCTGATGAAGAGGTAGAAATGGCAACATCGGGCGGTGATGACATGGCGCTATGGGCAGCCTTGGGAGTGGGATGCAAGGGGAATGTGAGTTGTTCCGCTTCATGACATACTTGCGGTGCCCTCGCTACAAGATTTGTCAGAGTTGCTGAGAAGTCTTGTCTTGTTCAGTCGCCGACGGTCATCCATTGCTCAAGGGCTAAGGCAGCCGTCGTTAGTGCAGACACGAGAAGATTTGTGAAGGCTTTCACCAGGTTCCCCGTTGCTATTGGTCTGCCAACCGCGCCCATGCAAAAAATAATCATGTAACCAACTTGTTACATGTTTCAGAGTACTGGACAAAAATACATAAATGAGTTTATCGTAGCATGAGAAGTAGTATCTCTAGTATTTTTTTGAGTTATCAGAAACATTGCAAGATTGGTTGTAACGAGTTCTAAAACATGGCGTGGCACAAGGTTGATTCACTCTCTGCATCTACATAGAGTTGAACATGCATGGTCTGCACCATACAGTATGTATCTGGATATAGCCCAACGCATGATAGCAAAATATAGATGGTATACTACAGTAGATCTTATTAATAGCTGCTTGCGCACACTAGTAATACAAAAAGTGTGATACACAGAGTGTGGTTTTGGTTGGTGAAGCACTAAGGCACCAGTTATTTGTCAAGTAGTCATAGGTTTTTGGCCTGATAATTAAAATAGCTAGTTTCAACATGAAGCCTGTATTAATATGCATGTACCACGCTTGTGTCCACTACTACGACAAATGCTACCGGCCGGTAGCTATAGAAGTGTGCCGATCAACTCCGTCTTTCTTATAATGCCAGGTGACATGAAGGAGGTTTGTGCGGAGGTTGCATGTCGAGGCCGCATGGCAACAGCTATTGGCTAATGCTTGGGAGTGGGATGCACGGGGAATGAGAGCTCGACTCTAAGTTCTTCTGCTACTAGCTTCGGCGTGATTGCACGGGATGGTAGATCCAAAAGAGCGTTCTCTGGTTCTACACCACCTTCCAATCAAGGGATGGTAGATTCAAGGCGCCACTCTAGCTCAAGGAAGGATCATCGGTCTGAGTAGTCCACACGCGTATGATATCCACCCACCGTCTGGGCTGGCCGCGATCCCGTAGTCACTCGATGCGCTTGAGAGAGAGCTCCTCCACACCCTCTCACGTAGGTGCAATTTGGATAAACCAAAGAACCAGCAGCTACTGGCAGCAGCTCTCAACCCGCATGGCAGGGTGAAGCTCGCGCCCCCTTCTTCTAGCTAGGATATGAGGCGATCTACTTTGCATCGTTGCCGCACCATATGGGGGGTACAAGTACAAGCGCTGAATGATAATTATTGTAATAGCAATGCAGTCCATCTCTTTTTCTCTCTCTTGCCACCATTCTGAAAGAGTTCATATAACATCTCAGAATTCAGTGCCGTTCCCACCTAGAAGTCTTATGTCCTTACTTTTCTTTTGCCGTGTCACTATTTTCTCCAATGGTCTAGCTAACCCTACGTAATCATTGGTGAACGATTACTTACTAATAGGTAGCCCCTCAGTTTTTAGATATGTGTAAAGGAACTATTTCCATTTTTAGATATATGGCATCTAGAACAGCTAATTAGATTAATAGCTTATCCTAATATCATATACTTGAAATCTGATGGAGTAATAATTAATAGCCACTCGATCAAGAGAATTAGCTTCTACTCCCTCCATTCCAAATTATAATTCGTTTAACTTTTTTAACACCAAGTTTGACCACTCGTCTTATTCGAAAAATTTATGCAAACATAGTCAAATTTAAGTCATTCTTGAAGAACTTTTATTAATAAAGCAAACCACAATAAAAGAAGTGATATTTTGCATAAATTTTTAAATAAGACGATTGGTCAAATTTGGAGTCAAAAAGTCAAACAAATTATAATTTAGAGCGCAGGAAGTATTAATTTGGGAGTAGTACTACGAAATTTCACCTTTTTTAAAGAACATGAAGTCAGAGAGTAAGATATCTCTCTATATTCTTCAGTGTACCTATAGCTAGCTCCTCCAGGTTTGTTTAATGAGGAAAAGGAACGAATAACTAAGAAAAATTTGATTGTTTCAGAGACTGTCGATCGACTAAGAATTCCCAGTACTTTTTGCGAATAGCTGGCTGCCATCAATATTTTGAACTTTGTTAAATAATTTACTATATCTTAGTATAATGGTACTAGCTGTGTGATCGATTCAGTTGTTAACTCCTCTTACTGATGGTACTCGATACATTCATTGCTGGTCAGAAGTGAGGCACACTCGAGTCTGATCGAGTTACTCCCCACCTTCAGACAGCTGCATCACATAAATATAGTTGAATTGGCTTCTCCATATATATGTGTAACTTTGTGCAAAATTAAATCAGCTGCCGTCTGTGGTCTGTCTGTCTCTTTGAGATGCAATGCAAGAACAGTCGGGAAGGGAGAAGGGCAACGATGACATCAAAGGGCACCAACGAATCAGTAATGCTCAGAATGGGATGCGTTGGGAACTCGTGTTGCAGGTTCAGAGTGACGAGTTGTTGGAAGGGGGTTGATTTGGATGGGAGAGGGCCGGAAGGGGATCAATTACAGCTAGAACGGTGATATTTTGGTATGGAACTGACGGTAATGGCATTGAGGGGAATGTAATTTTTATATAATGATATTTAAGGGAAGTATTAAATTTTAGTGTCACACAAGGATACCGATCAATTTTTAATGGCATATAAAAAATTTGCTCTAGATAGCTTATGTGTTTTAGTTATACAACTTTATTTGTGAAAGACCATCATCCAAACCATTTTCAGCGGTCAACTTGTATATATTCCTTTGACAAATACAGGATTGGTGAGTACGGCCCCGCTATAAAATGAATAAGGACATCAGTTAAAAAAAATCTAGCGTACACACAATCGGTGGTTGATCTCCTCTTTAACTCTTTCACGAATATATGCTAGCTCGTGCTAAAAAAAAAGATAAACAGTTTTCCGGGTCGGCTGTATTATTGATAATGTGGAAGTGTGTGGTCACCCCGTGCAGCGTGCAGACAACGAATTGCCTTAGCTATAAATAGCAGACTTCTCCGTATGGCTGGAACACCAGTAATAATACAAACTGTTAGGCTTGCCCGACCTGTTCATTTGGCTGTTGAGAAAAGAATTTGGAGAGTAAAATACACTTCCGGTCCTTAAACTTGTTAGGGTGCGTCATTCCGGTCACTAAACTTATAAAACCAGAAATTCAGATCCTTAAACTTGTCAGGGTGTATCATACCAGTCCCTAAACTTAGAAAATCAGATTCCGGGTCCACGCAATAATTAAAAGTGGTTTCGAACCATATTTTTAGTTCCAAAACAAATCCAACAAATAATAGATATAGTTTTTAAACCATAAAATATCTCTAAGCTCCAAAATTCTCCAAAAATTCCAAAAAAATACTAGAGATACATCGGAACATGGGAGCCTAAATAAAATAATCAGAGCTTATGAGATCCGGACAGTCAGACAGATCAGCTAGACACACAAGGAAGCCGGTCGTTGTCTCCTGTCATCCTCTATTACAGAAATGTTGTTCATTAGCCCTAAAAGGCTAAACAGAGGCCACACGCTGTTACAGAAACTGTTTGTGTTAACGATATGTTTCCAAATCTGAAACACTCACATGCAGAGATCAGCTAGGCCTGCTCAAATATGAAAAATTGCACTTGGACTTACTCTATGGTCAACGGACGTTGCATTGTAACCAGTGCCCGTATAGTCTAAGAGGGGAGGGGTGAATCAAACAAACGTAAAATCTTAATCAATGGATTCAACTATTTTGCACAAAATATAGATTAGATCATGCTATCTAAATGTGCAACTATAATTCAACTAGTGTTTGCATCCATCCATAAAAAGTTTTGCAACCTAATGCATGTCCTTGCACGAACTGCCCGGAGAAAATTAAGGCATACGCTGGACAAGACCCAATCTCAACGCCACCAATTTGGTCCATCTATCCATTCCAATTCTCACACTGCTCATTACCCCTCCCATTGATCTCACACTGTTCGTTACTCCGAAAGTGGTTAGATGTTCATTATCCTGAAAGAGGTTAGACGCAACTACGCAAATCGTCTGCGGTGATGAAACGTTATCCTGACCTGAAACATACTCACATGCACAGAGGAACTAGGCATGCTAATAAAATATGAAATATTGGTCCTCCGAAAATGGTGTTTACCGGCTTCTGGTTGTGCTGCTTCTGCCGGTCTGCATGCCAGGGCTTCGACTGCGACCAGTGATTGGACCTAGCCTTCTTGTCTTGGTTCATGGCTTCGGTTCTCCTTCGGCGGCTTTTGTCAGACTTGCAATAGTCTTGCATGATGTCAAAAACTTCTCCTATGGTGCGTGGTTTGCACCTTTCAAGGTACTCACAGCACGGTCCAATCCGATGCCCGTTGATTTTTTCTTCGATGACCGTTAGATCCACCACGTTCGGAGCCTTCGCTCCCATCTTGATGATGCGTTGCATGTACTCTTGCAGTGTCTCCTTTTCGCCTTGCTTCCAGTTGTGGAAATCACAGGACTCCTCCACCTTGAGACCTCGGAAACTGGTCTGCAGCTTCGACTAGGTTCCACGAGTAGATGTGTCCCTTCGGTATGCTCGCATACCATACCACTGTTGTGCAGCACCTTTTACTGCCATGATGAAAGCTTTGGCCTTTACCGCCGAACCCCCTCCGTTTGACTCAACAGTTTCTTCATATCTCAGTAAGAACTCCCTCGGATGTGTCTCCCCATCATACTGCAGCAAGATCACCGCATTGAACCGGTGCGGCCAGGCCACCTCCTCGAGCTCAATGGACTGTGGAGACCACTGCTCCTCGCGTTGCCTTGTTCTCCTATAGCACTCATCCCTTCAGCGCCTGTACTCTTCATCATAATCTTCATCTGGACCATCTTCCATGTGAATAGTCCTCTCCTTCCTAGTTACCTCCGATCGCACACGATGTTGTGGGTGCCTTCGGTCAGTTTCTGAGGTTTCCGTGTCAGGTGAATCTTCTCCTTCAGGACAGTGAGCCAACTCTATCAACCTCTTCTTCTCTTGAATCTTCTGATGTATCAGCCGACAACGCATCTCCTCTTCTTGCAGCTGCTGGTACCACCTCATAACTTCATCTTATGTGCCTTCGGGTTGCTTACCTTTCGCTCTTCTCTGCATGTGGGATGTCGAAGGCGACGCTGAACGAGCTACCCTTCGCGCATTCTCAGTCACCTCGGCCATTCTAGCCTCGATCCTTCAGTACGCCACGATGTCCTCCGCCGGCACTCCCATCTCCTCGAGCTGGACCTCGAACTGCCCACTCGCCACTTCTTCTACCTCACCTTCTTCTTGACTTGCATGGTTCTGATCCAGCGAAACGACGAGGGCTTGACTATCGCTCACAGGCCTTGCCGAAGTGCCGGTCGCCGCCTTCTTCTTCTGAGCCATGTGGTGTACTAGGACGAACCACGGTTGACGCCAAAATTGTTGGTGGAGAGTACCCTTCTGAGTGAAAGAGCACCAACAGCACAAAGAAATCGCCAAGACTCGACTCAAAACTGAAAACCCTTTGAAACGAATAGGAATGAACAGGAATAATACCTTTACTCAACAGGGATCAATCGTCCCATCATATACAGTTAGACGGGTATTTATAGGGGGCTATTCAACTGCGCCTTGATACATTACACCTTTTTACCCCTCAACTGCTACATTCCCAGAATATTCCCGGATCAAATGGTCATTTTCCTCCATTCGTCTGCTTTACATCTCATCACGACACGTGTATTGCCTAGCTGGTGCTCCTTCTGGACCGAGGATTTCGCTCCAGCCCATCGAGCCACGTTCCCTCGCGTTGCTGGACTTTGCTTCTTGCCAGGACTTCGCTTCACGGGGCTTCGTCTCGCGGGCCTTCGCTTCGCTTGACTTCGGTAGGGTCTGAATGTGGCATCCCCAACACGAAGTCTGAACTGTAGATACACTAATGCGATTCTCACAAGTCACAACTCAGCTACCACCGCATCCTGGATCATCACCTAGCCCCTGCACAGTTCAAGCCAGTAAACATCATCTCATCTTCGCCTGACAAACCCAGGTTATGTATAGGCAAACGGGCCTATAATGCTGTATCAGAGACAGAGGATGCTGAATAGCTTAACCAACACCACCAGGTAGTCAGGAACCATCAAAATGGCTGACGAACTGAAGCAACTAGCAGCCGTCATGCAGGTAGGGCGGCGGTGCTTGCTATGAACAGCAGCGCATATATTATAACAGTTTTTGTTTTGAACTGCAGTATGAACAAATAAATGTAAATCGAGGGAGCAGTACATTTAAATCAATAAATCATTAGATAGACATTACGAGGGATGCCAGGAACAAGAGAGAAAATGTGCATACAGAAAAATTTAAAACTAAATCATAACACATACAAACATGGTTCAACCAAAACATTTTAGCCCACACAAGTTCACTAGTACATAATAAAGTACCGGTATCTGCATACTGCAAGCAACATAATCCAGATAGTTGTGTTACACATAATTTTCATAAATCAACTCAAGAAGTTCAATCTCCAATGTCTGCATCCAGATTCTTTGTACCATGTTTCAACAAACAGGTTGACGCTTCTTTGTCCTAGCCAGTTCTTCACATGCACCTCAGATGGTTTACCCTGTTCAGTTTGTTTGATAGCTACTTTTCAGCTTGCTTCAGTGCTCCGCTTCTACCTGCATCAAAGCAAATAGCTCATGTTTTGAATGAGAAAAAATTCTCTACAGCAAGAATTATTATTTTTATCCAACAAGAAGTCTCATGTTTTTCAGTAACTAGCACAAAAAATAGAAAGAAACATAAAAACAAGAATAAATCATGCATGTTTGTTTTGGTCAAATATAATATTCTTGAAGTGAAAACCCGGAGGAACTTAGTTTCTGTCATAAACGCAACTCAATACCATGTCCAATAAGAATGCATTTAGTTCCCTGCAGATGGATTTTTTTCTGAAATAATAGTATATTAATAGAAAATTGTGAAAATACTCCAGATGCTAAAATAGAAAAATTGCAAATCTAGCATGTTGTCGGTCACTCAAGGAGTCAAGGGCCGATAGGAATACTATCGGCAGTCCAGCAGCTCACAAGCCTACGTGGCAGTATGTGGCAATGACATGCAGCTATTTCAATAGCTGATATCACATATCGGCCCTGTGAAAGCTGATAGGCCTAATCGGCTATCCCACAGCCGAGTAGCTGCAGCATGCACCCATTAAATATATCGATCGTTTCATGCTGTGCCTGCTAAATATTTTCACTTCATTAGCCTAGTATTTAATTAGAATTCAGATAAAGATACTTGCCCATACAGCAGGGCAGTTATTGGGATTAAACATGGTATTAACTGTTGGCAGGCTACCTGTGCATGCTGCATGCATGCGTACTGTGTATATGGTATATGCATGCGCTTGAAAACTATTCGTGCATGCTGCAAGAAATTCTCGGGTGCATGGTGATGCAATTAAGAACTACATGGAAATGCATTACAGTAACAAGCAAAACATAGGGAAAGTGGTCTACCCCCTCTGGACGGGGCCTATTCCCAGGTGCGACTGGGATACCATGTATCACAGAAGCGCGGGGGCTGGGCCGGCGGCCAACAAGTATTTGAACAGCCCGCAGCCTCTTCGACTAGAAGAAATTGTTCCATTGAAACAAATTATTCCAATAATTATTTCATCGGAAAAAATATTCCGTTGAAAAAAAATAAAATGTTCCTCAAAAATGAAAAAATATTTTATTAGAATAAAATATTCCATTGAAACAAAAAACTGAAAAAATATTTTGTTGGAACTTCTGGGAGAAAAAAAAGAAAAAATATAAATTGGACCGCCAAACCACCAGTGGGCCACCCCTTCCGGGAGAAAAAAATAAAAAAAAAATAAATTAAACCGTAAAACACCAGTGGGCCGCCCCCCGGGCCACCGGAGCGCTGTGACCGCGCGCGGGGGCCTTCTGCGACGCGCGCTCGCACCCGTGCACGCGGCCCATAACATTTGCGCCCTGGCCGTCAAGTCCTCCTCCATGACCATAGCTGACATGGAAGGCTACGTGGACAATCTGTCGGCTATTATGTAACCGATATGCTTCTGTCGGCTGCTGAATGCCCGAAAGCTACCATATCGGCTACCCAGAAGCTGATGAACTATTAAATTTACAATTTTCGGAATCAGCCATCTAATTTTGCAATTTTCTATTAAAATAATATATTTCCAAAAAACATTCCTGCAGATGCCCGGGCCAGGCTCCGTGGGTGCAACTTTTGGGTGTTTGGTTGCCTAGGGGAAATTCTAAGCCTGTCCAGTGGCATGCAAAAGTAGCTCTCAGGAAACGAGATTTCAATCTGAGAGCCAGGCTCGTGAGTTGCAGGGTATTAACATGCCAATGATGGTATTAGCAAATAATTATCACGTTTCAAGGTATATTAGTATATTTCAAATTTCAAAGTAGATTAATAATTAATGACAAAAATGGGTATTGTACGGATGATTCAAGCAAAATAAATATAAGCTTAATATGTGTCTTTTTGTTTCAATATAAGCTGTTTGGTATTGATTTGACAGAATTCCACCACAGTTAAAGAAAACTGAGTTGTGGCCTTGTCTACTTCCATAACAGTTTTGCTAACATTTCACAGGAAGGATCGCGCACAAACAACAAAAATTCAGCTGAACACAAACTTATTTTTATTGGATTGCCAGGATTTGTTTAATTGACTGATATACAACATCGACAACAATGTACAGAACAAGTCATATCAATAACCCTCCATTGAATCACACTGTCATCAAGCCATAGCTCCTGAATTAGGTGCACTAACTTGCTAAGCTCTAGACCCTTCTGAAACCAGAATGGTACCAACACAATGATTCACTAGTTCTCAACATGTCAAGCATTGCATTCAACTTCATACATATAGTCGCACATAAAAACATAAAGGGGACTTACCAGCATACAGAAGTTACCTTAATATTGCTCAGGTACCCCTGCAGATCTCACTTGTGCACAAGTTCGGCAATACCGTGGTACTCTTCTGGACATCAAGCTCAGTCAATCCTCGCAATCTTGCCTTCCTCACATCAATAGCAAACATCACTGCCAACTTGTCCATGTGCCTGTTTCTGGTTTGAGAAAGTAAGTAAACGACATCGTCATCCATGCTTAGGATGGGGTATGCCACTGGAAGTTCCTTCCATGTTCGTGCGGTCTTGCTGCTCAGCATAGCCATGAGATCAGAAAGACATGGGTCACTAGCCTCCAAGTTGACGCCTTTAATGTCAACAACACAGTCACGGTGCCAGCCCTTCCACGAACCAACCGGTATTGCCATGTTCCATGTTGTGGACTTCCAGCCATCACGGATGACCTGAGATTTCCTTGAGTTATTGCGCACCCAGTTAGTGTTGAAAACAGGGATGGAATTCGGCTCTTCTCGTGACAAGAATTCCAACTCAACATACTTGATCGATTTTTTGTTTCGGCTGATAGTTACGTCCCGCAAATAGCTGGGGTCACATTGTTTGAGGAGGCCATCCCAGTTACCCCTTGCTGGCACTGGCAGCGGGACATCCTGGAGCAGTGGGCATTCCTTGAGCACGTCGCAAAAGAAGATGCCACGCCAGAGGTCCACCCAGGCGACCGTGCCATGCTCACCACCAATTGTGATGGTCTTCTCCGTCTCGTGGTACAGCCTGTCGACTGCTTGAGGTAAAGGGATAAGCTTGTCCCTCTCGAACTCATTCACTGACAACTGCTTGGAGATCCACCCTTTGGAATCTGAGGATCTGTGCAGGTGGAGGTCGAATTCCCACCTAATGAGCGTGCGGTCATCGTACAGGGGGCCTAACACCGAGAGCAGCGACGACATACCAAGCGCCGTCTTCGCAGCTAACGAGGGTAGTTGCAGAGTCGTCAAGCTCCATGGGGTGCGGATTCGGTAGCCGATCTAGCCACCGGGCGCGCGGCCTGTAGACGAAGGAGTCCCAGTCCGATTCTCTAATGGTGCTGTTGGGGTCGACGGGAACGCAGAGGAGGACGAGATCTGCGTCGGTGGCGACAATCTTGGGCCCTACGCTGCGGAAGTCCAGGCCGGGGCAGTGGACACAAAAGTGGGAGACAAGTGGCGGGCGAGCGGCGCGGAAGGTCACCTTGATAGACAAGCCGCTGCTCGTGGTGCTCTCGGCGGTGGTGTTGTTGGGGAGGTTGGCGATGTAGCACCACCTGTCAAGGAGAACCAAGCCTGAGGTGGCGGCGGACTCGGGAAGAGAAGGTGGAACTTAGGAGGAAACGGTGGAAGCAGCCATGTCCCGTGAAGGGCGAGGAAGCGGAGGAGGTGAACAGATCCAGGTAGAGCCGTAGAGGCTAGGGAATAGGGATCAGATGGGATGGCAGCCGGCGTCGAGATTTGGGGAGGGGATTTTGGAGCCGCGGCCGCGCGTTTGCGGTTAGGGCTGTCTGCGGGCCGCACCGAGAAGGCCACGAAACTTCAGATAAAAGAACAACTCCCCAGATTTTTCCAGCCAAACGGTCTCAGCTCTGGCAGCTGATCTGCGAGTTTTTTACATTTTTACAACTATTACAAACGATACTCATCCAAATACCACTCTTATGGTTACTCTTACAAAATTGCCACTGGATTGGAGATAGAAGAAATCTTACAAGTGTCGCTACCCGTAGGCTCACCGACGAGATCGATCGGGAGTGTGAGCAATTATAGGATAACAAGAACACAAGGATGATCTCAGAGGACAGGGAGGAAGACTTCTTCCTTTACCCTGAGTTGTATTAGTTCTTGATAGATGAATGGATGGTTCCGTCTCCATTACAAGCGGGCTTATATGCCACGCATCCCGGCCACGCAGGACCCACACGTCATAAGACCACACACACTATACTTCTTTTACGCTTTCTATCACTGCTGGCGCATTACACTAATCCGCCTTCTCCGTAGTGGTGATCCAGCAATGACAACCCCCCCCCTCCCCCGCCCCCCACCCCAACTTGTTTGTCCCCAAGCAGGTGCAGATAGAAAACGTTGGTGAACGATATTGGCATCTTCCCATGTTGCACAGTCTTCCGATAGATGAGTCCACTTGACGAGCCACTTTGGAATGGCATTGTTCCCTTTTTTAACGAGGCGGCACTGAAGGATCTTCTCAGGCGCAAGCCTCTCATGTTCGAGGTCCACCAGTTTAGGCAATTCAGAGAATACAGGAGTGTCACTATGGGAAATCTCAAGAACACTGAGTGACTAAACCTTTGCCGAGTGTATTTTTTGGGCACTCGGCAAACAAGGTCTTTGTCGAGTGCCAAAAGAAAAACACTCGGCAAAATAAAGACACTCGGCAAAGAGCTTTTTGCCGAGTGCAAAAAAAAACACTCGGCAAAGATGTCGAGTGTTTTTTTGACACTCGGCAAAGAATTAAGTTTTTTTTCCTCTTCCAACCTCAAAACTTTTTCTACTCTCTATATACAACATGTGTCACTCCATGTTAAAATTTGGTACATTTTTGTATTTATTTGCTATATTTAATTAATTTATTACATTTCAAGCAATTTTTTGAATCAAGTCAAATTTGAACTACAAGTGATTCAAATAATATAATACAATGGGAATAAAAATTATATTCATGTTGTTTAGTCCAGTTTGAGGCTTTATCCATGAAATGAAAAGAAAATTTGAACATCATGTTCAAGAAATATGACCACTAACATGTGTTCGAATGATTTTTAGATTCTAAATAAAGCAAATAAAATCTGAAAATCATGAGATTTGTCATGATGTGATGATATCATACATGGAGGCTGTGATAAAAAGTTGAGAAGATTTTGCATATTTTGTCATTTTAATGTTTACAAAATTGAAACATCTCGCAAGAAGTATATGTGTGATTGCATGTGAGAGAGTTTTTTTAATACAAACTTTTTTATATGATCTCATATGAAAAAAATTTTTATACCAAAGTCGTACAGCTCGATGAAATCAAAAACTTTGTAGTTTAAAATTTTGTATTTGATATTATTTAATATTTTAAAATATTATTATAAATTATCTAATTTAAAATTATAAATTTTAAAACTTTCAAATGACATCGGATGTAAATAAGTTCTATACCAAAGTTGTACATCTCAATGAAATATAAAACTTTGTAGTTGAAAATATTTTTATTTGAGATGGTTTAGTACTTAAATAAAATATTCTAAGCTATCCGATTTTGAATTTTAAATTTTTAAAATTTTCAAATGACTTTGGATTTAGATAAGTTCTATGTCAAAGTTGTATATCTCGAAAATATATAAAAGTTTGTAGTTTACAATTTTTTTCATTTGAAATTATTTAGCCATCTAAAAGTTTTTTACAAGCACACAGAGAAAACACACGTGGCCACGTCAGCAATCAACAATTCATAAATGCTGCTCTCTCATTGGTTGAATGTATCACCACCGGATTCATGACCCCACACTCCTCTCCCCCGTCTCCATCTATCTGCCTCCGTCAGCGCCTTCGTGAACATCGCCTTCATCAGCGCGTTCGGCAACGGCAACGGCCAGCCCCCGGTCCTGAACCTCACCAACCACTGCGAACCCGCCGCGGGGACCTGTGCCGTGTATAGCTCCGACATCAGGTCATGCCAGGCGAGCGGCGTCAAGGTGCTCATCTCGCTCGGCGGCCCCACGCCGACCTACTCCCTCACCCCCGCCGAGGAAGCGCGCGGGCTTGCCGACTACCTGTGGGACAACTTCCTCGGGGGCATCGGCACCTCGGCGTCCCGCCCGCTCGGCGACGCGGTGCACGACGGCGTCGACTTCGACATCGAGCAGTGCGGCGGCGACCACTACGACGAGCTGGCCAGGGCCCTGTCGTCCCGGTGCAACGGCGCGTGCCGCTCACGGCGGCGCCGCAGTGCCCGTACCCGGACGCGCACCTCGGCGAGGCGATCAAGACGGGGCTGTTCAGCCATGTGTGGGCGGCGCGCGGCGCGCGGCGACGGGACGTGGGCGGCCGGCCGGCCGCGCGGGGACGCGTGCGGTAGCGGCGCCGGCGCGGCGGCGGCAACCCTGGCGGTGGAGCTCGCCCGCGCGGCCCCTCTCCACGCCGCCGGCCACCTCGGACCCGCTCCCCAGCGGCGGCGCGGCGGCGGCGGCAGCGGCGTTGGACTGGTGGGGCTGACGGATTTTTTGTTCTTTTATGTTTTCAGAAAATATTTGTCGAGTGCTAGTTCTGACACATGGTAAAAACTTTACCGAGTGCACAAAGAGCTCTTTGCTGGATCTCTGGTCACCGTGTGTTGTTTGCAGTGTTACATGGCTTTTGCAGATTGTTTCGGGCACCCGGCATACCTTCAGTTCCCGTAGTGTGTAATTGGGAGTGGTTTCAGCTGAGAGACATGGAAAGTGGGATGTACCTGAGCACTGTCTAGTGGTTTCACCTGAGATAACTTAGGACAGGGTCTGTTCACAACTGAACTTTGAGCATATGGTTGCAGTTTGAGCAGGACCTGATCTCCTCCTTGAAACTCTCTATCTGTTCTGTTCTTATCAGTTTGAGTTTTGGTTCTGTTTTGTGCCGCCAACAGGTGCTCCTTGAGCATTGCATTATGAGCTTCTTGGCGGAGGTTGTGCGGAGCATTGCACTATGAGCTCTAATTATTTTATTTAGGCTCCCTTTGCTCCAACGTATCTTTAGTATTTTTTTGGAATTTTTGGAGAATTTTGGGGGCTTAGAGATATTTTATGATTTAAAAATTATAACTATTATTTGTTGGATTTGTTTTTGAAAAAAAATATGGTTTGAAACTATTTTTAATTATTGTATGGATCCGAAATTTTATATTTTTAAATTTAGGGATCGGGATGACCCACGAATCTGGACTTCTGGATTCAGGGATCGGCGGATCTGGATTTGTGGTTTTAGGAATCGGGATGAGACTGCTTGAACAAGTTGGAGGACCGACGCGTATTTTACTCGAATTTGGAAAGAGGATAACGTCAATGGCATGCATTGGGAGCATGTATCGAGGAGACTAGACAGAAGCGCAGCATCGTCAGAAAATCCCACATGCTATTACATGTTTGCGCTATTACATGCTTAAGGATATCAGTTCCAACCTATGAGGGAACCTCAGCCCTCTGGATCTCGAAGAGGATGATTTTATTCATATAGTGAAAGAAGAGTCAGAAGTGAAACCCGTGAGCAGTTTAACTGAGACAAGAAGAACTAAACAGCCCATCCTTAAGCATGCATGTACGAGTAAGAAATGTGACCATGGAAGCACCTTGTCGTATGTTCATCAGATGTATAGAGGCTACGAACACATTGATATTTGATAATAATCAGCAGCACACAAGACAGACCCAGCAGGGAGATCCTACTGATCCGCCTGTTCATTCATATTCTCACATTCTTACGTCGATGGCACGCTGCTACAGAAACTGTTAGCATTGCTGAAATGCTGTCCAGATCTGAAACACAATGCAGCTGGCGTACACAATGCAGCTAGGCGTGGAGAGTTACTCTGTCATCTGAGGTCGGCGCGCGCACGCTGCATATATACCGTGTCCATAAATAACTGAACTGTGCGCACCTCGATGATGAGCAGCAGACTCTCGAAGTCATAAACGCACCCACCCGAGTACAAATTAATTAAATTGCTCAACACCTTTGATTGTATTTAATTAGCTGCTGATCCTGAAAACCTGACATATCTTGCACCCATGCATGATCATATCCCATCTAGCCCATAAATATAGGCAGCTTCGAGCCTTCGGCATGTATGCTGTACAGGGCGAGCGAGAGAGAGAGAGAGCGAGAGAGAGAGAGAGTAGCTGGTCGTCGTGGTGCACGACCTTGCCGATCGCTTTGCTTAGAACTGAAATTAATCTAGACGAAAAGGCACTTGAAGTAATGACAGCATCAGTTGCGTGGCATGGCATGGCATACCATGCGATGATCGATCAGCTGTATCCTGAGAGTGGGACGCATGGGGAAAGCCACGAGCGGGGAGGGACCATGTGATTGTGCAGAGTGCTTTGGTGCAGGCTATGCAGTCTTTACAACCCGACGCTACGCGAATCCACTCGCGGGTGTAGCCTGGAATGCAAGCATGCCGCCCGAGGCACGTCCGGCTCCATCCGCGGAAGAGGCGGCGCCGGCGTCCGGGCTCCAAAGGGATCGCGCGGCCGCCCCAACCGGCCGTGCCCGCGTACTCTCTTGCCTTGCGTGGCGGCACTTAGGGACCTGTACGTAGGCGTCGCTTGCACAACCATAGCTCCTTCATACACATGCAGCACGATATCCGTCCACTAGTTTGAATTAAGCTAGCCTAATTGACAAACAATGTACTAGTTTGGATTTAAATGTAGATGATGATATGACCTAGAAATTTAAGTAATTAAAATAAACCAGCGGGAGATCACGCGTGTGTATTGATAACAAAGGAAGTAAGAGTCTTTGAAAAATAGAAATCAAAAGAGGAAAAGTATGGCACAATGTTGACATAAACCTATGGCTTCAACTATTTTGTATAAAACATATGCTATGTAAATTTGCAACTATAGTTCAATTAGTATTTGCACCAACCCATAAAGAGTCTTCCAACCTATGAGCCGGTTCTAGTGAGAACTGGCTCTATGAAAGTAGAGGCATCAGCTGGAGAAGGACGCGGCCAATCTCATCACCACCCATTTTGTCCATCTATTTATTCTAATTCTCAAAGTGTTCATTACCCCTCCCATTCTCACACTGTTCATTACCCGAAAGAGGTTACACGCTGCTGCATAAACTATCTGCATTGATGAAACGCTGTCCTGATCTGAAACATACTCACATGCACAAAGTTAGACATGCTAATAAAATATAAAATATTGAACTCTGAGTTACTTATATTGTTAATTTTAGGATCGGCCAGCTTAGTCCCTCGGATCTGCATATATTGAGTGTGAGAAAGTTTGTGGTTGTATTGTGATTTGAAAGAAGAAATATGCACCTTGCATCATATATGTTGTGTCCATAAATAACTCAAACCGGACGCCACGGTCTCTCGAAAAAACACATGCACTAGAGAACAAACTTTAATTGAATTTTGGCTGGTAGCCCAGCTCTCCACATGTACCTGCAGATGCAGCCATGCAGGGAAAAAATTGGCGGCCAAGCGCGGCAGACGTTTTCTTTAACACTTCTTTTAGGCCGTCTTTGGCAGTGCTGCGATCTGCTCTGGTCGGCAAGAATCAGGCGGAGCGCTTCCAAACGCCGCCGTTTCCAGCTGCATTTCATGTTTTTTGTAACATTTCATGGTCCTCCCACCCCCCACCCCCCCTCCCTAATATGAGGTGAACCCCGAGACCATATCTTTTGAGTGTTTTCACACGGAAAGAGTTAAGAGGTATGAGGTATGCAAGACTATAAATTCAACCAAATTGGTAACACCACAACCCGCCAGGCAAAAACAGTTTGCCACTTAATTAAACGTAGACAACTAGCCTATAAAATTTCAGCACCATTGTGAAAACTTCAGTATTTTTTGCCACAAAACCCCAGGTTGGCGCCATCTCGCCAGAAGTGCTCAAAATACAAGGGATACAGTGTACCAATAAGTACCGTTTAAACAAATGCACTAATCGCAACAAGTTTGGCACTCACCAAAATAACAATAGTTAGCCAGCAAAAGTCGCAAAACCAAGGCTACTGCAATACTGCATTGTTGCAACTTCATATATCCAAGAGACAAATCAACAATCCTGATATATCCCCGCAATTCCCAGCCATGCACAGAAGTTGTATTGGGTTCCTAGACCCAGGGTCACCAACGGGTCCGCCTCGACCTGAACGACTCTCACACCCACGGTCTTTCGGACCAGACAACGCTTGTGGGCCGTCCCGGCCCATGAGCCCCGTCGAAAGGGATTCCCCTATAACCAAACTCCACAGCCTACATCACCAAGTTTGAGTGCCTCCACTCGGACCAGCTGAAGGCCCGCAGGCACCGCCTCTCCTTTTCTCCTCTTGGACTCCCGACCGACTCAGGTCACTGCCGGGAGAAAAAATCCCACTTGGTCACGCGTGCCCAGACTTGATCCGCAAGGGTCAAGCCTGGCCGTACTAAGTGGGCGTGGCTCTCCCGGGGTCGTACACTCGAACAGTGGCCCACTGTGCCTCTGTCACAGCAGAGGTCCAAGACTATGGCGTCCACTTGGTCCTTGTGATGATGAGGCTTGTCGTCATCATGGCTTGACCACCAAGAAACCATCAACCGAGATGGGACTTGGCACGTAAATAGTTCTCCCTTGATGGGACGGCTGCCTCATCCCATCAGGACCCCCGTACTTGTTGACTGACCAAGCATGGCGCACAGGTTCAAGGCCAGGAGACCCCTGGGATTTCGGAATCACGCAATCCACCAAGGACATCGCCGACTAACCATCTGTACGGGCCCATTGACGGTTTGGGCCGCCCGACTGCCGGAGTCAAAGATATTTCTCCCCGAACCCTTCTCCCCCAAGGAATTCACTGTAACATGGCCCCCCCTTGAGCTATAAAAGAGGGGTCCCTTTAGATTTAGAATAGAGGACATCAGAACTCAAGTTAGACAAAAGAAGTCCACTCGAAAAGCCTGTACTCCCCAACTCTCATGAGCACCTGAGCTCGAGCAATACATTCGACCGACCCCCGACTGGACGTAGGGCGTTCTCGCCTGAACCAGTATAATCTCTTGAGTCATTGCGTGCTAGACCATCTCCGACCACGACGCACGACACACACGTTGTCGAGTAGTCTACCTGCCGCCCATTTCCAGGAGCGACAGTTTTGGCGCCATCCGTGGGGAGGACGTCGTGCGTCCTTTGCTCCGGCGATCGGATGGCTTCCTTCATCAACGTCATCGGGGCCGATGGTAAGAGCGCCACGCTTTACTTCGGCTCGCCGGTGCTTTCTGCTCCAACGTGCGCCAGGCCATGGTCAACACCACCCGTCGCACCCTTCCAGGCCTTCCGCTCCAGAAGCTTGGACTTCGTCGCCGACCACCTCGGCATGCTCCACCTCCGGGAGGACATGATCGCCCGGGCAGTGTCCGAGGGGGCCAGCTTCATCGTCAACCCGCTGGCCGAACTCGACCCCGAGGCACTAGCCCAGCGCATCAAGCTCTTGCTCGGTGCTAATCCCTCTGCGAGCGACGTGGACCTGGTCCTGTACTCCCCGAGCAACATCACCCGTCAGCTCTCGGGTGGAGCACCCCTGCCGCCACCTACGTCACCGCAGGCCGCGTCGCCGTTCGGCCTCCCGAACGCGGTTGTGACCTAAGCCAGGGGGCTTGGCAGAACCATGTCGTCACTCCCCTTGGCGACCTCGTTCATGGGCATGACAGAATACATCCCTACCTCGTTCCTTGAGCTCCTTTCTGACGGAGACGATGCCCTCAGCGACGCCTTGGGCGTCGGGGACGCGTCGACGCCTAGGTGCACCATGTGGCCGAGATGCGCCATGGCGGACCTCCCCGGGGAGAATCCGTCCGTGGAAAGCTCGGAACACACCCATACCATGGCAGATCCCCGTGCGCAGGCTCTGGCCAACACGCAGGCTCACGCTGAGGCACTGAGGAAACCACAGGATGACCCGCAGCATGCGCCCCCGCCCGCAAACCCCCATGGCGCCGCAAGCGCCGCCCGGGAACGCGCGCAGCAGGTGCAGCGAAGCGTCATCGCAGGAGGCGACGAGCTCCCAAAGTTCGACCGTGCCGGACAGAAGATCGCGGCTGCGGCCGTACTTCTCCGCAAGTTGCCACCTCCTGCCGACCCTCAGCAACAAGAAATCCACCGCAACATCCGGGTGCTGGTGGAACGCGCCGCCCTTTAGCAAGTGGAAAGCTCGTCATGCGTCAGCGACGACCAGTTTCCTGCCCTGAGGGAGGCCCGGGCCCTTAACAACCCAACCCATCGGTGCTTCAGCCGCAAGGACCTCAAGCCCCGCGGGCTCGAGGCATAGTCACCGCCCCTCAGGCCAACCCAACGCCCGCGCTGCGGCCAACACCGATCCAGGGTCATCTATGCCCTAACTATGATGCGCGAAGTGTCATCCACGCCAGGTAGCGAGCACGCCACGACGCCGATGTCGACCAGATGGCGGCCCGCATGCCCGACAACGCCATGTCGGACATCGAGAGCGAGGACAAGAACCCGCGGCACCGTTACCGCCCTCGCCGCGACGAGCGACCACGTAGCATAAGCCCCGACACGCCGGGCCCACAGGCTTTCACGTCGCATATCCGGCAGGCACCATTTCCGCAATGTTCCCGACCACCGGCGAATGTCACGAAGTACATCGGGGAAACCAACCCCGCGATCTGGCTCGAGGACTTCCGGCTTGCATGCAGAATCGGGGGCGCGACCGACGACAACTTCATCCAGGGCACATACGTTCGTCTCGAAAACTCCTGGGACCTGAAGAGCTGCAAGCAGAAGCCTAGCGAGTCCCTCCAGGATTACATCCGCCGGTTCTCGCAGCAGTGCAACGCTCTCCCCGACGTCGTCGACGCGGATGTCATCGGCGCATTCATTTCCAGGACCACTCGCGAGCTCCAGACATAGCCACAAACCACGCCTCAGGCGAGGAAGCCATTGGCGCCGTTTTCGTCGGCACGCAACCCATTGGCAAGGCCAAAGGCAAGGAGCCAGACGAAACCCCAGCCTCCTCGAAGCAGGGGAACAAGAAGAGGTGCAATCGGCGCCGACGGAACCCCAACCTCGTCGCAGCCACCGATCGGCTGGCAAAGCGGAAGGGAGGAAACGAGCACTTCGAGTTGCTGCTGGAGAAGCCATGCACCAGTCATGGCTACCCCGTCAAGCACAAGCTCAAGGATTGCGAACTCCTGGGGCGCGTGCTCAACCCCGCCGGCAAGCGCGAGGGCGGCGACCGCGACAAGAAGGCACCCAAAGAGTCGGAGGATTCTGATAAGCCTCAGAACACATTCCCTGACGCCCAGGGCTGCCTCATGATCTTTGGAGGAACCGAGGACGATTGCACTCGGTGCCAGCTCAAGCTACGCCATCGCTAAGTCCTCTCCGCAACGACCGTAGTGCCCCGATGAGTCCGTTGGTCCAACACGCCAATCACCTTCAGTCAAGACGATCACCCGCCGAGCGTACCACAACCAGGAAGCTATCCGCTCGTCGTGGATCCAATCATCGGCACCAAGCGTCTGACCAAGGTGCTGATGGATGGAGCCAGGAGCGTCAACATCCTCTACGTGGAGACCCTCGATGCCATGGGCATCTCGAGGGACAAGCTCCGCCCTTCCATCTTTCCATTCTTCGGGATTGTCCCTGGCATGAAGGCCTACCCGCTGGGGAACATCGAACTTCCGGTCACCTTCGGTGACCGCACCAATTTCCACACCGAGAAACTGATCTTCGAGGTGGTGGACTTTGAGGGGTCCTACCACGCCGTGCTTGGCCGTCCGTGTTATGCCAAGTTCATGGCGATCCCCAACTACACCTACCTCAAGCTGAAGATGCTGGGCCCAAACGGTGTCATCACCGTCAGCAGCTCGTTCGACCAATCTTTCAGTTGCGGCCGCGACCATTTTGAGCTCGCGACCGCCATCGCCAACTCGCTTGAGTTCAAGCGCTTAAAGCGAGGGTGCTAGAGTGCACCCCCAATTACAACGAGCCGAGTTCTGCCAATGCCTTCTGCCCGACGGAGGACACCAAGGCGGTTACGGTCCACCCGACTGACCCGACTAAGGTTGTGTAGATCGGGGCCCAGCTCCCTGCCAAATAGGAAGACGCGCTCGTCGACTTCATGTGCTCCAATCGGGATCTGTTTGCATGGAGGCCGTCCGACATGCCTGGCATCCCGAGGGAGGTCGCCGAGCACGAGCTCCGAATCTTGCCAGGATCAAAACCCGTCCGACAGTGCTTGCGTCGTTTCGACGAAGAGAGACACAGAGCCATCGGCGAAGAAATCACCAAACTCATCGCGACCAGTTTCATCAAGGAGGTCTAAGACTCCGACTGGCTCGCGAATTCCGTTCTTGTAAAGAAAAAGAATGGGAAATGGATAATGTGTGTCGATTACACGGGGCTAAACAAAGCGTGCCCAAAGGACCCGTTTCCCCTGCCACGCATAGACCAGATAGTCGACTCCACCTCGGGGTGCGAGGTCCTTTCATTTCTGGATTCCTACTCGGGGTACCACCAGATCGCTATGAAGGAGTCGGATCAACTTGCCACTTCTTTCATTACCCCGTTTGGCTCGTACTGTTATGTAACGATGTTGTTCGGGCTGAAAAATGCAGGCGCAACTTACCAGCGCTGCATGCGAAGGTGTTTTGCGGATCACATCGACCTGCCCCGGCAGCCCGGGTAGACCGAGCTCCCGAGGTCCATGATTTCCATCTACGTCGACGATATCGTGGTCAAAGCGCCCCGTGCAGACGATCTAATCGCTACCCTCGACACAACTTTCTCAAACCTCCGTAGGTTCAACGTCAGACTGAAACCGGAGAAGTGCACTTTCGGGGTCCCCAAGGGAAAACTACTCGGCTACATCGTTTCCGAGCGTGGCATTGAAGCCAACCTCGAAAAAATCATAGCCATCACCAAGATGGGCCCAGACCGCAGCATCAAAGGCGTCCAACGACTCACCGGGTGCTTGGCCGCCCTCAGTTGGTTCACATCCCAACTTGGAGAGCGAGGTATGCCCCTCTACAAGCTCCTCAAAAAATCGAACACTTTCAATTGGACAGAGGAAGCTCAGCAGGCGCTCGACAACCTAAAAGCGCTGCTGACCACACCACCCGTTCTTGTCACTACCGAGCGACTGGAACCTCTTTTGCTCTACCTCGCAGCCACGACACATGTGGTCAGCGCCGCGTTAGTGGTTGAGAGGAAGGAGCTGGGCCACGTCATGAAAGTCCAGCGACCGGTGTACTTTGTGAGTGAAGTGCTTACCAAGACCAAGGCTCAGTACTCTTAGGTGCAGAAGCTTCTGTACGCCATGCTTATGGCTACTAGGAAACTCCAGCACTACTTCACCGATCATGAAGTCACCGTCGCCACTTCATTTCCACTCGGAGAGGTCATCCATAGTCGCGACGCATCCGGGCGGATATCTAAATGGACGGTCGAACTCATGGGTTACGACCTCAAGTATATTCCCCGTACCGCAATCAAGTCGCAAGCGCTCACCGACTTTGTCGCCGAGTTGACCGAGGTTCAGACCCCCACGCCAGACATAGCCAAAGAGTACTGGACCCTCTACTTTGATGGGTCAGTCATGGGGCCGGGTGCGGGGGCCGGAGTCATGTTAGTCTGGCCTGAAGGTAACTGACTCCGGTATGCAATCCGTATCCACTTCCCCGCTTCGAACAACGCCGTCGAGTACGAAGGGCTGATCAATGGGCTTTGCATTACTGTCGAGCTCGGAGCCACTTGGCTCTACGTATATGGCGACTCCAAGCTCGTTGTGGATCAAACCATGAAGGAGGCGAACTGGAAAGCACCCTCATGGACGCTTATTGCCAGGAGGTACGCAAGTTGGAGGACAAGTTTCGGGGGATCGAGCTACATCACCTGCCAAGGAAGGACAATGCTGACGCCGACGCGCTCACCACGATGGCGGCACAACGAGAAGATGCGCCTACCAACGTGTTCGTCAACGACCTTCATACTCCCTCGGTACGCCTCAAATCCCCAACTCAACTCGTCAATCAGACGCTCGGGGGCCCGGATTATGGACCTCCCGAGTCCTCACCTCCTGACACCGCACCTAGAAACATCGAACCTCAAGTCATGGAAGTCATTACTCCCGACCCGGGAGCCCTGACGACCGACTCAGACTGGAGGGCGCCTCTCCTGGCCTACCTCCTTGATGACGCCCTTCCACCGGATCGAGTTGCGGCTCGCAGAATCGCTCGGCGGGCAAAGACGTTCGTCATGATTAATGGTGAGCTGTACAAACGCAACCCCTCAACAGGGCAAAGATCTGCTTCTAGAGATTCACGCCTGCATCTGCGGGCATCACGCGGCCTCTCGTTCTCTGGTTGGAAAAGCCTTTCAACAAGGGTTTTACTGGCCGACTATGCTGCGAGATGCAGAGGAGATTGTCCGCACATGCAAAGGATGTCAGTTCTACGCTCGGCAGACGCACCTGCCGGCTCTGGCACTCCAAACTATTCCCCTCACTTGGCCATTTGCAGTTTGGGGACTAGACTTGATTGGGCCTCTTAAAAAAGCCCCCGGTGGGTTCACTCGGCTGCTTGTTGCTGTAGACAAGTTCACCAAGTAAATCGTGGAATTACCCATCGTGAAAGCAAGCGCGCAGGAGGTGTAAAGTTCTTCCTAGATATCGTCTACTGATTTGGTTTGTCGAACACTATAATCACTGACAACGGGACCATCTTTACAGGCAAAAAATTTCAGGATTTTGCAGAGGAGTACGAGATCAGGATCGACTGGGCATCAGTCGGACACCCACGAACAAATGGCCAAGTCGAAAGAGCAAACGACATGGTCCTCCAGGGACTCAAGCCGCGCATCTTTGACCAGCTCAACAAGTTCGCTGGCCGTTGGGTGGACGAGCTCCCATCGGTACTCTGGAGCTTGAGAACGACTCCTAACCACTCCACTGGTTTCACCCCATTCTTTTTAACCTAAGGATCAGAGGCCGTGATACCTTCCGACTTACATTATGGCGCTCCAAGGGTTAAGGCGTTTGACCCAGATCAAGCCACGGAGGCACAGAAGGACGTTGTGGATCTTTTGGAGGAACCACGGGAGATAGGCCTGTTCCGTTCCGCTCGCTATCAGCAAACTTTACGCAGGTACCACGAGAGGAAGATACGAGGAAGGACTCTGGAAGTCGGCGACATGGTGCTTCAGAGGGCGCAGTCAACAAAAGACAAACACAAGCTTTCTCCGCCATGGGAAGGACCGACCGGGAACCTACCGACTGAAGGACAGCGATGGCAATGTTCTCACCAACACCTGGAACATCGAACAGTTACGTCGTTTCTACCCTTGAACTTTCATTCGTATGCCTGCGCTTTTTCATACTGTCTCACTAGGCTCTTCCAGCGTCCCGGCCCGAACACTTTTCAGCTCAGGACGCACGGAGGCCTCACCAGGATGCGCCAGCACACGACGGCCCTCCTTTCACCACGAACTTTGTCTTTGAAATGCAAAACTTGCTGCTCCTGCATGAAGGAGCAGTTTTCTTCCTGCTTTGTTGCATGAATAGTCCCCATAACGCATTAATCCTACCGATTCCTCGTCACGACCTATGGTGACTAGCACCTGACGCCAACAGGGCCAGCCCCAGGCTATATGCTGCAGCCTACGGTTAACGAGCGGCTCAAGGGTACAAAGTGCAAGCGCGGGATGATTCAGGCGACAGAAATGGAACTAAGAACCAAAAACACGAAAAATTTGAAACACGGTTTGAGTTAGAGTTTCCCGGCCTTAAACATTTAAGACCCGTCACTCGAGGGCCACAGGGATTCCCCCACATGTTTAGAATTACCAAAACTCAACAAAATTCAAACTGATTTTACTATTTCATTTGTATTCTGCCCCTCGCTGGTCCCCACTGGCGCTGGGGGAGGCGTGCTCTGTGTTGTAGGGTGTGGTGGAGCAACGGCCGGCACGACGCCATCAAAGCCCTCCACGCTCTCGACTGGAGAAGGATCTTCCTCGACGCAATGCGCAGCCTTGATCCAGTCGACCGTGATGGACTCCGAGACGGCCGCTGCAACAGGCTCCAGGCGCAGGCCCACCTCGTGCAACTAATCGAACATCCACCCAATCGCGTACCCATCGCCGACTACCTATAAGTCGAGGTCCGGGAAATGCGTCGCCGCCAAGGTAAGCACTCCTGATGTGCCGTGGAAGACACCGTCGGCAATGAGCTTTGACACCTCACCTGGGACGGCCTGGAGATCGGCAACAAGCAACTCCTTCACCGGGCGAGGCCCCAGGGCATCGATGACGACTCCGCGCGCCGTGTCCTGAAGCGCACTCAGCTCCGCCAGCTGGTCATTGGCCGCCTTCTCCAGCCAGCTGATCTCGCTCTCGAGAGTGCACTCCCTCTCCTGGGAAAGCGCCAGGGCCTCTGAACTCTTGTTTTCAGCCTGCAGAGAATTCGCCAGCTTCGATTCGACGGTGAGCAGAGTTTCCTACGACCGCGTCAGCTTGTCCTGCAGGATCGCGTTCCTTTGTTTCGACTCTACAGGAATAGACGTCGGGAGTCAGCAATCGTCCGAAAAAGCAACCAGGGTGAATGAAACCTTTTACCTTCTGCAGCAGCCTCCAACGCGTGAACCCGCTCTTTTAGGAAGATCACCTCACCGGCCTGGGCCCGGGAATGCTTCTCCGGAGACTCGCGAGCAGCCCGTTCTTCCTCCAGAACTGACGGAGCCAAGGACAGCTGTTGCTCCGTGACCACCGCACGCTCGCGTTCCCGGCCCTCTACTGACCGCGCTGAATCCAACTCCCGTGCCAATTCCTCCGCCCTCTGACGGGCCCCAGCGTCACGCTGCTGCCGGGCATGCTCCCCCACATGGAATTGCGATTTCTCATGGGAATTCATCTCCAAACGGCGGGTGAGTTCTTGGAGCTCGCCCGATGAGGTGAGGCGGGCAGTCTGAACCCTCTTTAGGGCATTAGCGAGCCCCGACTCTGCCTTCCCGAGGTCGTCAAGAGCAGACTGCCCGACTTGAGCAGCCCGCTGCTAAAGCTCTGCTTCAGCCGGATCGCGGAGAGCGAAACGCGCCCGCTCAGGCTCCGATGGGTCAGGCAGCACCAGCTCGCGCGACGCGCCGCCCTGCGGCACCAACGAGTCGCCCGCAAGTGCCAATGCGGAGCCACCCGTTCCCATTGTCAGGGCCTCATGTGAAGAGGAAGTTTGCGCAACGCAAGCATCTTTAGTCGGAGCATGCCCCACCCCCACATTCACTGCGGCTGGCGATGGTGGCGTCTGTCCGTCGTCATCCTCATCCTCCAGCACCACGACGGGCGGGGACTTGGGACACTCCTTGATGGGTGAGGAAGGAGGAGTCGCGTTCCGACCTCCTCCTGTGTCGGCCGTGGGCCGAAAGGCCACCGTCACTGCCTGCTTCGACGCGAGGAGGAGCGCCTCTGGAAGGGCGGTCGGACGAACAGCTCCTCGCCTTCTCCCTCTGCCCATCATCGCGAGAAGGGCCGGGTTAGGGGTCCAACTGACCATTTCCAGGGCACTATCCGTGGAAACCTCCGTCTTTCCCCAAAGACAGGAAAGACAAAATCATATCGCCAAATCACGATGAAACCTGTCAACCAGGACTAAGGGGGAAGATCATGTACCCGAACTTGAGGGGAGGAGGTCCCGCCGATGAACGAATGCCTCCAGCAGGAGCTCTCGCGACGCCGGACGCTCTCCCGAGCACCGGGGGCACCATACGCCCTACTGGCACCGTGCGGCCACTGCGGCGGGCCGACATCTTCTCCCTAGAAGTCCTTGGAGGCAGCGTCGGCGCCACTGCTTGCGGTGGCGATGGCGCTAGGGGGAATGAAGAGCAGCCGCTTCCGAAACACGCAGGCGGCGATCGCGGCGACGCTGAACGCCGCTCCGTCCGAGCGCGCTTCGCCTCCTCATCCTCTCGCCCCACAGCGCCCTCCGCCGCACGTTTCCTCATGCCAGACTCATCGGGAGATGACCCAAAGTTGTCGGCATCACGAGGTCTGGAGCTGCTGGCCTCTTGCGGCCCAACGTCACCAGACTCGCCTGCCGCGGAGAAGCACCCCGCTCCACGTCTCTTCCGAGTCATCCCCATCATCGGAACCAGGACTTGACTCGGCCTCGCTGGTGGAAGGGTACTCCTCCCGTATCTTGTCACGATCCTCCCCATGCTGGACGCGGTGCGAGATTTCCCTCTCCTTCGCCTCCCGCTTCGCGGCCCGATCGCCCTTCTTCTTCTTCTTTTTCCGGGCAACCTCCTGTTGGCCAGCCCGCCTTGCCTGGCCCTCAGGGCCTCCGGGAAGACGAGGACGAGAGCGCGGGTGGCCGAGTCCCTACAGAAACAGAGCAACCATGAACAACCTGACAAGCTTTGCGCCACCAACCAAAACAACAGTCAAGGGGTGAAAGCATACCAGATTGGGGACATTTTTGCAATCGAAGGGAGCCAGCACCCTGAAATCTTCCCGGTCCGCCCCCTTGAGGACCATCATCAGCCAGGAGTACACATCATCCTCTGGGAGCTCCTCAGCGAATGCCAGATCCGGTCGGACAGACCGGAGTAAAGCCACAACGGCATCATCCGTTCCGCCAGCGGCATCACACGCCGCTCGCACATGGTAAAGAAGAGTGTCGCGCCATTGAGCCCCGCCTCCACCATGCGCTTCCGGATGACCTCCTTTATCTCCCTCGCAAGGAACTTCTCTGACGTCGGCGTCCCCCATGTCCAACTCAAGTCCCTCACCGGCCGCCCCCCGTGGAACTCACGGAAAGGCGCTTCCGCCGGGTTTGAGCCCTGCCTCCACCACGCGCTTCCGGATGACCTCCATTATCTCCCTCGCAAGGAACTTCTCTGACATCGGCGTCCCCCATGTCCAACTCAAGTCCCTCACCGGCCGCCCCCCATGGAACTCAGGGAAAGGCGCTTCCGGTGGGTTCCTGATGTAGAACCAGTCGCCATGCCACCCCTTGTTTGACTCCGCAGGGGTGTACTCCGGGTAGACGTCATCATGGCGGGGTCTCCTTTGAAGACCAAAACTGCCAACGGGCACGGCAGACGACGTCTCCCCCTTCGCCGGCGAGGTCTTGCCATAGAAGAACGCTCGAAACAAGCCCACATGCGGCTCAATCCCGAGGAACGCCTCGCACAGGGTGATGAAGTCGGCGATGTGCAGCACCCCGTTCGGGTTCAGGTGCTGCAACTCCAATCCCCACTCGTGAAGCACTCCCCGCAAGAACCAGTGAGCAGGGTAATCAAGCCCCCGCTCATGGAAGGCGAGGAAGCTCGCCACCTCATGCGGTTTCGGGTGCGGCTCCTCGTGCTCCGGCGGCGGCGCTCTCCACCCCGCCACCTCCTTTAGACGGAGGAACCCCTTCGCTGCGAAATCCTCCAGCCGCGTCTCATCAACATTCGATTGACGCCAGTGTGACATTGTGGTGGCGTGAATCGCTCGGGCAATGGCTGCGAAGAACTCTAAAGCGGGGAACAGGCGGCGGTGGCGGCAATGGCGGCGGAGACGGCTTGAACAGGTGAAAGGGGCAAGAAGGGCGTCGAAGGCGGAGAAAGGTAGTCAACTGACAAAACCCTCCCTCCCGCAGCCTCCTTAATGAGATGCGACCTATCACAAGTGGGCCTGCGAGCCCTGCCAAAGCCGAACCGTCGTGGCAGGCCACGCGGCCCGGGGGGGCCCATCACTGGCACGCTTGCGGACTTCGCACGCGAAGCGTCGCCTCGCCTCGAGAAAAGTGTTCACACCGCAGAAACAAACCAATTCGTACAAACCTGATTGGTAGAGACCCGTTCACGCTGGTGAATAGGCCCACTTGGCTAAGGAGACACAAGTCAATACATTCATAAGCCCAAACAAGGAGTTTGTACATTAAAACTTTATTTAGGGCGATACATATTGGGTTAGCGAGCATTATGCCCACTAATCCAAGTCCAGAGTACATGACACTCGGGGGCCGCCCTACCCCCGACACTCGGACTAAAACAAAAATGGCCTGCAACTACCACGGACGCCACGTCCACCCAGGGGGCCACCTACGCGCCGCCTAGGTTCGGCCCGGCATCGCTGTAGAGAATGGCGTTGATGTCCACCTCTACGGCCGCGCCATCACCCCACACCTTGAAGGCGGCGACAAGCTGCCGCTTCTGCTACAGGACGAGATGGGGCGCGAACCCGGGTGGAAACATGTGCAGGTCCCACGAAGAGCGCGCGTACACTGCCTCCAGGGAGACAACACCTCCCTAGCGCACACCCTCGGTCAGCAGGTCGCGCACGTAGAACGGTAGAGCGCGCATACGGTCAGGCAGCAACTGCCCTCCAGTCCCTGTCGCCACTACCGCCGCCATCATGGCACGCGAGAGGTCACCATGCTCCACCTCCAGGTCAGCGAAGCACCGCTGCAGGCGCTCCAGTTCGGCCCGGACGGCGGCCACCTCCTCCTCTCGCCCTGAAACACGAGGATAATCAAACAACGTTCCACCCAAAAACCGAGAAGAACAAACACGCCTCGAACGCAGACTAGCCTGACACACGACGATGCTAAGCGTCCCCAGGTAAAACCACACCGCGACCGCCGCCTCGCTGGTGAGATCCAATGCACACCCCTGCACTCTGTCATTTGCAAATATACTTTGCCTATTTGTTCTTGAATCTATTTTCGGGTACAAAACATGCCGAGTCCATGGACTCATAGACCGAGGTTTAAAAGCCGGCTCCCAGCGGGCACCAGGCTGCCTTGCGTCGAACAAACCCAGGGGGAATACAGATCGCCGATTCCAGCAGTTGCTAACCGGCTTGCCCCGGCGACTCAGAGTGCCATGATTTTCTCGTCCGATCCTGACCTCTAGCCGAACCCACAGAATCCCTACCTGAAGGGAGGCCAGGGGGTCGCCCGAGTCGGTCGAATGACTCGGGAGATCTGACTGGGAACGGGCGGGTCGTGTAGTAGTAACGCGCCCCATGCGGGTCCTGCCAACCTCGTCACTAACGACGAAACTGGGCGTCACTCGGATCGCTCGAAGCATTGCGCTCGAGCACACCCGTTAGGAGCTCACCAAGCACGCCACTCGGTCCACTCAGATAAGTGACACCGACTTCACCCCTCCGACTCCGGAAGTCACGGGGGGAAACCTAAGTTGCACACCCGAACAAGAAAAGTTTAATTTTCGCGACATTGCTCGCGCTAACAAAGAACCTGCCAGCTAGGGCACGTTCGGCCCCGTCAAAGATTCCACATGGATCAAATGACGCCGACTCAACCCCTCCGACTAAAAAATTGCTGGGAAGAAACTGAATCAGGGAGTTTGGATTGTTGAGACGCTACTCGCACTAATAAAGACACCGCCAAGCCGGGGCACTTTCATCTCGACCCAGAGTAATTCGCGATGAAGTCATTCCTTTACACCACAAACATGCGAACCAACAAAAGCAATCTGAACTGGGAAAATCATTTCATTTCTAGAGAAACAAATATTACAAAGTATACTCGGCTCAAGGCCGTTACAAGGTACAAATCCTATTACTCCCACTAGGGGAGTAAGCCTAGGGCTCAAAGGAGCGGCTTCTTCAAGTGCGAGGAGGTGTGGAGGCACATCTACCTCGGAAACCCTCCTCTAACATCGCCGCCCTCTCGGACACCTAGGCATGGGGACGCTACCAGATAGCCTTGCTTGACGCTGCCGGCCAAGGAAGAAGATGCTTCAAGAACTCCTCCTCGGCCGCCGACGCTTCGCACGAACGTGTCCCGCAAGAGACCGCCTGTCGACCGGGAAAAAGAGGAACCATATCCCAACTTGGGGATCCGCAAGTTCCTAAGAGCACGCCTGGCTCTCACACGGAACGAGGAGTTACTCTCGTCTTCCTGATCGGTGCGGTCAAAGTACCGACACGTCCGCCGCTGGGCTGCGACGTCAAGCTCGAGACCGCCACCGCCTGCCGAAAATCATCGTCCGAGAGCAAGGGCGCCATCGCGCGCCGTACCCGTTCAATCGAACGGTTACGACGAACACAGTGATGGTCGCTCGGAACCGGACGCGGCGCGCTGGCTGGTCCGACGATTGCGCCACCGATCCCCCGGCTCACGCAGGTCATCCCCCACTTCTCGCAAACTCTCCTCTAACACCAGATGTTGGAAGAACTACCACCGCCCTCATTTGGGCGCACACAACACAACATGAGAAACATGACTTGGGTGGTCCATGAAGCACGCTCGGCACACCCCCTATTTATAGCCTAGGGGGACTAATCCAGCGAGCCCCTGCGGGCGTCCGCACGCGGGCCACACGCACACGGGCCACACAGTCCAATCAAATAGGGAATAGATTCCCCTAAAAAAAGGCGAAACGGCAGGCCTCCGACATGACAGAACTGGTCAGAGACCCGTCAACTCCCCCATCGTGGCAACGCGAGGCAGACAGTGCAGAACCGTCATAATAACCCGGCGACCCCTCGGATGAACCGCCGGGTAAAAGGGTAACGCCCTTGCACGACCGCCACGTAGCACGACACCACCCGCGCGCAGTAACTCCTCCTGACGAAGACAAAGCGTCCGCGCGATTAAGACAAAAATTGCGAGGATGCTCGGGGGCCTCTGTTGGGTTCCTAGACCCAGGGTCACCAATGGGTCCGCCTTGTCAGAGCAAGGCCTGAACGACTCTCACACCCACGGCCTTCCGGACCAGACAACGCAATTCCCAGCCATGCACAAAAGTTGTATTGGGTTCCGAGACCTAGGGTCACCAATGGGTCCGCCTCGACCTGAACGACTCTCACACCCACGGTCTTTCGGACCAGACAACGCTTGTGGGCCGTCCCGGCCCATGAGCCCCGTCGAAAGGGATTCCCCCCTAACAAACTCCACAGCCTACATCACCAAGTTTGAGTGCCTCCACTCGGACCAACTGAAGGCCCGCAGGCACCGCCTCTCCTTTTCTCCTCTTGGACTCCCGACCGACTCAGGTCACTGCCGGGAGGAAAAATCCCACTTGGTCACGCGCGCCCAGACTTGGTCCGTAAGGGTCAAGCCTGGCCGTACCAAGAGGGCGTGGCTCTCCCGGGGTCGTACACTCGAACAGTGGCCCACTGTGCCTCTGTCACAGCAGAGGACCAAGACTATGGCGTCCACTTGGTCCTTGTGATGATGAGGCTTGTCGTCATCACGGCTTGACCACCAAGAAACCATCAACCAGGATGGGACTTGGCACGTAAATAGTTCTCCCCTGATGGGATGGCTGCCTCGTCCCATCAGGACCCCCATACCTGTTGACTGACCAAGCATGGCGCACAGGTTCAAGGCCAGGAGACCCTCGGGATTTCGGGATCACGCAATCCACCAAGGACATCGCCGACTGACCATCTGTACGGGCCCATTGACGGTTTGGGCCGTCCGACTGCCAGAGTCAAAGATATTTCTCCTTGAAGCCTTCTCCTCCAAGGTATTCACTGTAACATGGGCCCCTTGAGGTCCCTTTAGATTTAGAATAGAGGACATCAGAACTCAAGTTAGACAACAGAAGTCCACTCGAAAAGCCTGTACTCCCCAAATCTCACGAGCACCTGGGCTCGAGCAATATATCCGACCGACCTCCGACTGGACGTAGGGCGTTCTCGCCTGAACCAGTATAATCTCTTGAGTCATTGCGTGCTAGGCTATCTCCGATCACGACGCACGACACACACGTTGTCGAGTAGTCTACCTGCCATTTATTTCCGGGAGCGACAAGTTGGTACAATAACTCGGCACGATTTATCCCGTGCTCCGCATATACCAGCAAACACAAAAAAAAAATTGGCATGTGTAAGCTGACTACAAGACTTTTTGTTCAAATGAGCTACCAATTTCGAGCACAAACCAACTGAGTTGGTTCTGCATATGCCATTTTCAGGCTTCAGCTTCCAAAGAAGACGGATACCGTCAAAAGCTCTTGCGTAGTGAGTTGCAATTAGAAACATTTTTCAGCAACAAACATGCGATGAGTCCAAATAAAAGAAGTTCAGGCAGTATACCTGTGGCAGCTCGCACCAAGTCCAACAATGTAGCATCTTGGCCAACCAGTCATTGCCCCTGACCACCCTTGGAAGAAGGTATGAGTTAAGTTGGTAATTGCACAAGAAACTGTACATGGCTGGGATGCCACCGCCAGAAACCGCAGCAAACAAAAGGGGCTAGAAAAATAACAGGCGCGGAGGGGGGATAATGGAGGAGATGGAGGAGGAAGGGAAGGGGGGGAAGACGCCGCAGAGAAGGTGAAGAAGACGGCTGCTGGCTGCCGCAACGGCGGCGGGAATCACGGCCGCGGCCGTACCGGAGCTCGGGGCGGCGGCGGGGCCAAGAAGCCGCCGCAGCGCGGGCTCGGACCTCGGGGTTTTGCGAAGCTCGAGCGGCTCGCAGCAGGGGCTAAGGAGCAGTGGACCCAGGGAGAAGGAATCGCGCCTGAAGCCTCAGGCCGCACATCAAGCACCAGGCACCGTGCGAGGCACTCCGTCCACCCGCACGCATCTCAACGTGACCAGAATCGATAGTAAAAAATTTACCGGCCCGGGACGGTACCGCCTGTTTACTAATGTCCATGCTGGAGTCTGATCGAGTAACTCCCCACCTTCATAAACACTACTCGATTTGCAACTTTTGCCAAGTGGATTTCTGCAAGTGGCCGACGGGGACTCCTATTTAGTATTATTTTGGACTAATGGCTGAAGGTAGTTTAGCCTAATAGATGGATTTGCCGAAGGTAAAAATAGAATCGCCGTCCAACAATTGCCGACCAGGAAAAAACGACGTAAGAGAATAAAATAGCTAGACAACGTCAGCCATTTTGATTCAACTCTAGCCAATAGTGGTGGATCTTGTAGTGATAGCTACGTCACATAAATATAGTTGCATTGGCTTCTCTATATATATGTATAACTTTGTACAGAATTAAATCAACTGCCTTTTGTGGTCTGTCTTTCTCTTTGAGCTGCAAGAACAGTCGGGAAGGAGGAGGGCAACGATGACATCAAAGGGCATCAACAAATCAGTAATGCTCAGAATGGCATGCGTTGGGGACTCGTGTTGCAGGTTCAGAGTGACAAGTTGTTGGAAGGGGGTCGATTTGGATGGGAGAGGGCTGGAAGGGGATCGAGTTGGACATTTGGGATATGTGCGTTATCTGTTTGTGGGCCAATCTCGTCAATGTAAGATGGGGCAAAAGTGTTCTATCCAGTTTACATTGACGGTAATTACAGCTAGAACGGCCTAATGGTACTGAGGGGAATGTAATTTTTATATAATGGTACTTATGGGAAGTGTTGAATTTTAGTGGCACACAAGGAAACGGATCAATTGTCAATGGCATACAAGAAATTTGCTCTAGATAATGTGTCTTAGTTATACCACAACTTTATTTGTGAAGGACCATCATCCAAACCATTTTCGGCGGTCAACTTGTATTCCTTTGACAAATACGGAACTGGCGAGTACGGCCCCGCTATAGAACGAATAAGGACATCAGTTTAAAAAATCAACGTACACACAATCGGTGGACTGATCTCCTTTTAACTCTTTCACTAATATATGCTAGCTCGTGCTAAAAAAGAGATAAACAGTTTTCCGGGTCGGTTGATATGGAAGTGTGTGGAACAAATTCCTGCTCACCCCGTGCAGAGTGCAGACAACGAACTTTCTTAGCTATAAATAGCAGACTTCTCCGTGTGGCTGGAGCACCAATAATAATAGAAAAACTGTTAGACTTGCCCGGCCTATTCATTTGGCTGCTGAGAAAAGAATTTGGAAAGAGGATAACACAAACCTGAGGATATCAGTTCCAACCTATGAGGGAACCTCTGCCCTATGGATCTTGAAGAGGAAGATTTTATTCATATAGTGAAAGAAGAGCCAGAAGTGAAACCCGTGAGCAGTTTAACTGAGACAAGGAGAACTAAACAGCCCATCCTGAAGCATATATGAGTAAGAAATACGACCATGGCAGCACCTATTCGTATGTTCATCAGATGTATAGAGGCTACGAACACATTGGCATTTGATAATCAGCAGCACACAAGACAAACCCAGCAGGGAGGTCCTACATTATGATCCGCCTGTTCGTTCATATTCTCACACTGTTTTTAGGTCGATGCTGCTGGCACGCTGCTGCAGAAACTGTTAGCGTTGCTGAAATGCTCTCCAGATCTGAAACACAATGCAGCTAGGCATGGAGAGTTACTCTGTCGTCTGAGGTCGGCGCACGCTGCATATATACCGTGTCCATAAATAACTGAAACTGTGTGCACCCGATGATGAGCAGCAGACTCTCGAAGTCACAAACGCACCCACCCGAGTACAAAATAAATTCCCCACACCTTTGATTGCATCTAATTAGCTGCTGATCCTGAAAACCTGACATATATATCTTGCACCGTACCCATGCATGATCATATCCCATCTAGCCCATAAATATAGGCAGCTTCGAGCCAAGCGGCAGCATGTATGCTGTACACACACACACACAGAGAGAGAGAGAGAGAGAGATCGTAGCTGGTCGTTGTGGTGCACGACCTTGCCGATCGTTTTGCTTAGAACTGAAATTAATCTAGACGAAAAGGCACTTGAAGTAATGACAGCATCAGTTTCGTGGCATGGCATACGATGTGGTGATCGATCAGCTGTATCCTGATGAGAGTGGGATGCATGGGGAAAGCCACGAGCGGGGAGATAGTATGTAATAGTGCGGAGTGCTGTCGTGCAGCGGTGCAGGCTATGCGATCTTTACAACCCGACGCTACACGAATCCACTCGCGGGTGTAGCGTTCAACCAAGCACATCAAGATTCCGCCCAGGCACATCCGGCTCCAACTGCACAGCAGGCGGCGCCGGCGTCCGGGCTCCAAAGGGATCGCTCGGCCGCCCGAACCGGCCGCGCACTACTACAGATCCACTCCTCTAGTCCCGGTTAGAGTTGTATCCGAGACTAATAAAGATATTAGCCCCGGTTCAACAGACAGGGATCTGGGGAAGTAGATAGAGGTCTTTAGTCCCAGGTTGAACCAATAATCGGGATTAAAGGTCCATCATTAATTTTAGTTGGTGATTTTAATCGGAATAAAAGACACGCGATACTTTTAGTCCCGGTCGGTGACTCTAAGCGAGATTAAAGATCACCTAGAGCATTAGCATTAGTCCCGGTTCCGACTAAGCACCGGAACTAAAAATACGAATATTTTTTTCCCGCATCTTTATATACTTATCTCCCTTGTCTCTCCCGATCTCTCCAGGCCATTCTCTATCCTTTATTTCTTGCGAGACTTATCCTCTTCCCTCTGGTCCTCTTGCTCCCCTAACCCCTCCCGATTTGCCCCCCCCCCCCCCCCCCCCCCCCCCCCCCCGCGTTCAGGAGCAGTGGAGCTGTAGCGGCGGGCAAGGCCGGGGCGCGGCGCAGCCGGCCGGAGCTGTGGGCCAGGTCAGGCCCTGGACGGCGAGCCTGGCGAGCGGCGGGAGGGAGGGCGTGGCCGGTCGGAGCTGCAGGCCAGGCCGCGCGTCTGGGCAGCGGGCTCAGGACGCGGCGGTCGCGCGCCCGCGCCGAGCGGCAAGCGGCGAAACCGAAGGGCGAGGGGCGCAGTGCGCCAGGCCACGACGGAGCGGAGGGCGAGGCGCGCGGTCGGCCGGAGCAGCGACAGCATCTCGGGCGCACAGGACGGCAGCGCCCGCGGCGAGCGGCGGCCGCTCGGCCCTCGGCAAGTTGAGGTCCCCGTGCGTGTGGTGTTTTTTTTCATCAAATGATTTGGTTTTCTTATTTTTGTTCTCAGTCGTGGGAGGAATTGCAGTGGGATTGGATGTTTGTGGTATTGTTGTAGTGTTGTACATAGTTTGAGTTTGAGTTTCTACGAGAATAGAGAAGCATTGTATACTCTTGATGATGTGGCAACACTGGTATGATTTCTCTTTTTTGGTTGAGTTTTGTGCTGAATGCTCGTCCTGTGTTAGTGCCATGGCGGCGAGGAGTGGCTGTCTGCAGGGTGCATGGGCTGCCGGCGAGCCGGTGGTGCAGCTCCTAGGCGGCGGCGGGCATGGTGGCAGCAAGCAGGGCGAGAGTGGGCTGCTTTTTCTTATTTTTTATAGTGTTCTGTCCCGGGTGTTATTAGTCCCGGCTGCCTAACCGTTCCGGTTGGGAAATCGGAACTAAATAGGTTTCCCAACCACAACTATTTAAGAATTCTTTAGTAGTGGCGCCCGCGTACTCCAGAGCTTTGCGTGGCGGCACTCCTGGGATATGTACGCGTCGCTTAGCTTGTGAGCGCAACCATGGCTCGTTCGTACACATGCAGCATGATAACCGTCCACTAGTTTGAATTAAGATAGCCTAATTGACAAGCAATGTACTATTTTGGGTTTAAATGTAGACGATATGATCAAGAAATTATTAGCTAGCGTAGCGTACTTATAAGAGGTTGATTGGATCTAAGTGCTAATACCTAAAAGTACTTTATTCATCCAAACCGGAGTACTAATTAGGTGGGGCTAAATTTTAACTAAGATTTAAAAAAATTTAATTAGGTGGGGCTAAACTTTAACTAAGATTTAAAAAATTTTAGCAAAAATATAAGTGCTAATATATGCTAAAGTTTATTACCCAACTTTAGCCCATCTAAAACTTTTTTTTAGCCCATATCCAAACAGGCCCTAAGATCAATATTAGCCCAAATATTAAACGGTCACCCATCATTTAACAAAAAATCGGTATACATGGCCCTTTAAACGGTCGAAATATTTTTGCACGGCTTTACACGGCTATGTATCGAGTAGCGTTTACACGCCGTGTAAATAGCTTATACGGCGGTGTAGGTGAATAGTGCCTTAGATACACAGATCGATCGATTGGTGTTTGGTGATACACTAATTAGCTACAGCTGCTCCATCTGATGAAGTCACCTAGCCACACCCTGCTGCTACGTAACCCATAAATAGAGAGGTCGTTATTGGAACGTGAGGGGGTGATCGAGCAAGTCGCTGAAATGCCGGTGGCGGTGAAAGAAGACCTGTTTCTAAGGGGGTGGGATGCGCCGGGAATGCAGGCTAGACGAAAGGTCCTTTGCTGCTTGCTTGCTTTAGCGCTGTTGCCTTCTCCTGGTCGAACGGAGCGCCCACGCCAGTCTGGGCCAACCTCATGTGCCGCGAAAAGAACACGCAAGTGTTTACTGGCCGCCGTGCGTGTGCGGTCGACAGAAGCAGCCCACGTGCTCTCCATCAGCTCCCCATACAGTCCTGCTTGCATTGGTGTGTAGGGAGTGGGGCAAAAATATCAAGCTATAGCCCATTGTAAGAAGGTGCAACACGACACCAACCTGTTTTCAACTATGGTGGCCATGAGTTCCTCGTAGTTCTTTTTTCTTTTAATTTGAGTAAAAATAAATCAGCGGGAGATCAGCTAGCGTGTGTATTAATAACAATGGAAATCTTTGAAGAACAGAAAATCAAAGAGGAAAAGTGTGGCGCAATGTTGACAAACTCAGCAGCCCAGCATTATGCATGGGATGGGCTCTGCAGGAGCTGAGAGAGGCAACCGATCAGACTAACTCGGCTGATCGACCATTCTTGACCTATCAATTTTTTCATGACCCAGTGTGCAATAGAGAGTACCCAATTTCCACATGTCCAGATCAGCCAGACAGACAAGGAAACCGGTCGTCGTCTCCTGTCATCCTCTGATACAGAAATGTTTTCATTAGCCCTGAAAGGCTAAACAGAGGCCACACGCTGTTACAGAAACTGTTTGCGTTAACGACGTGTTTCCTAATCTGAAACACTCACATGCAGAGATCAGCTAGGCCTGCTCAAATATGAAAAATTGCACTTGGACTTACTCTGTGGTCAGCGGATGTTGCATTGTAACCGGTGCTCGTATAGTCTAAAAGTGGAATAGTCTAAGAGGGGAGGGGTGAACCAAACAGACTTAAAATTTTAATCTATGACTTCTACTATTTTGCACAAAATATAGAATAGATCATGCTATCAAAATGTGCAACTATAATTTAACTAGTGTTTGCATCCACCCACAAAAAGTTTTGCAACCTAGTGCATGTCTTTGCAAGAACTGCCCTGGGAAAATAGAGGCATACGCTGGACAAGGCCCAATCTCAACGCCACCAATTTGGTCCATCTATTCATTCCAATTCTCACACTGCTCATTACCCCTCCCATTGATCTCACACTGTTCATTACCCCGAAAGAGGTTAGATGTTCATTATCTTGAAAGAGGTTAGACGCAGCTACGGAAAGTTGGAAACCGTCAGCGGTGATGAAACGTTGTCCTGACCTGAAACATACTCACATGAACAAAATAACTAGGCATGCTAACAAAATATGAAATATTGGACTCCGAGTTACTTATATCATTAATTTTAGGACCGGCCGGCTTAGTCTCTTGTATCTGCATATATATGAGTGTGAGAGTGTTTGTGATTTTATTATGATTGGGCTTTGCTACGGTACTCCGATTACTTTCTAAGAGGTAAGAGTTCAAATAAAATCTAAACTCTTGATTTAGAAGAGATAAAAAACAACTGATTAAAGATAAAAAAGAAACAAACGGAAAGCGCATGCAAATCTGGCACGTTTTGGTCCTAGCTGTACCCTATAAATAGCTAGCTTCGACATGTATGATGTATGAAGAGAGAGGTTGTAGTTGTTCGCGGTTGTGTGGGAACTAGCACACTTGCCACCGGTTTGCTTAGAAATCTTAAGAGGTATTTGCAACAATGGCAGTAGCTGCATTCCATGGAACGATGATCCATCTCCTGAGAGTGGGATGCATAGGGAAAGCAGCGAACGGGGAGGCCAACTGTTGTTCTGCTCCTCGTGGTTATGTCAGCTGAGATCGCCACTGAACTCGCTACGGATCCTAGGCCAATCGCCGGTTACAGGAGGTGGCGCTCGCGGGTGTAGGCTGTTGTCTAGAGGAGGCGAAGTGGGCGAGCAGTTGATCCTGCAATTCACCTTAGGCACGCGCGCATCAAACCGTGGAGGCGGCGCCGGCGTTCGAAGGAATCATGGCCAAACTATCTACCGTTTGTGCAAGATGTTGTGCAACTCTGCTCTTAGGGACGTCGTTCCATAGTAGGGTAGACCACAGACCAGAGTAGGACCACTATTCACAGTCGCAAGACAAGTCCCTGCTCAAAATCAACTAATGGGCTCGCTCTTAACTGCGCACGCCTGCACTTTTCCACCCTATCGATTAAGATCATAACGTATGTACGTGTTACTGTAAATTTAATTTAATTTTATAATTTAATTTCATAATTAACTGCGCACGTATGTAAATATATTAAACTTATATAGTTTTCTATTTTCAGGTGTCAAGATCTCGTGGTGGTTATGCATGCCTGAGTCACGGGATCGGAGGTCGAAACTGTCGATATTTACTTGTTGGAACAATTATCTAGTTTACGCTCTCGAATTATCATAAAAGTTCGATTTTCAACTTTCATCTACAAAATCAAAAAAGGGGACAATCCAACTTTCGAAACCGGAGAAATTTGACTCTTTGGATAGTTTTTTATTTCTTTTAAGAAATAAAAAAATCTGGTTACATCTAAAAATCAAAACTAATTCATTTTAAATCAGAAAAAATATGAAATTGGTATCAAACTTTTTCTAAAATATAACCTATCTGTTGGTGCTCTATTTGGATTTATTTTATTTTTAAATTAATAGGTATAGCCACAAGCAAACAAATACTAGGAACATGAAAAAATTGGATCCTAAAAATTGACAAGTAGAGTGCCAATAGATAGGTACAATTTTAGAAAAATACTGGCACATGTTTTAGATATTTTTTATTTAGAAGGGATTACTTATAAATTTTAGGTTTACAACTGAATATTTTTAATTTTAATAAAATGAAAAATCACCTTTGAAACCACTCAAGGGGCTCCTGTCATCCGGTTTTGTAGTTGAAGGCTAAAAATCAGATTGAGATAATTCAAGGGCGTAAACTGGACTTTTTTTATTTATCAGCTATGTAGGTTGGTATCGACTAGATATACTCCATCCATTTTAAATTATAGGTTATTTAAGATTTTCCAGATACATAGCTTTTAAATGCACCTAGACTATATTATGTCTAGATAAAAATTAAGTATGTAGATTTGCTAAAACAAACTGCAATTTAGAACATAGGGAGTAGTTCGGATTTTAATATACTCATTTCGTTTCAAGTTGGAAGTCCTTTTAGCTTTTCTAGATACACATTTTTCATTATATATTTAGATATAATATATATCTAGGTGTATAGCAAAATCTATATACCTAGAAAAGCTAAAGCAATTTACAATTTGGAATAAAGGAAGTAGATGGTACCTAGAAATTACTGCATATTAGTAAGATACAGATTTTGATTGGTACGTGTCTGGTGATGCACAAATTAGAGCTGTTCAATCTGAAGTCCTAGCCACACATTTCTAGCTCTCCTCCGTAACCCATAAATAGTGGTAGTTTTGATGTGCAACTCGTTGTAGCATGAGATCTCTTCCCGTCGTCTTTTGGAACGCGAGGTGACGAGCATGAAACAATGCCAAAGGTGGTATATATGGAAAGACCTGTTTCTTGGGGATGGGAATGGGATACATGGGGAATGAAGGCTAGACAATGGCTCTTAGACCGCTGGTTTTAGTGCTATTGCCTCGGCCCGAATAAGCCCGCGCCATTCTGTCTCAATTGCCTTTGGCATGAAAAGCACTCGCAAGGGCCGCCCGCCAATATCCGGATCTGCGGAGCGGACCACACACTCTGCATCTCTTATGTTTCCGTTCCAATCTCCGGATTCAAAGAAAAGGCTTGCAATTGCAGTGTCGTGTAATTGGCAAAAGCTTCTCTCTTGGCATTGATGTACTGTACTTGATACGTGATGCACCTCGTCCAAAACCTGCACAGAGGTGGGCAGTGCACGGTGGGACAAAACTATCAAGCCACCAATTCATTGCATAAAGATGCAACGAAGATGCAACATGAGGCCAACTAGCTTGTTTTCAACTGGTCGCCATGAGCTTTTTTCTAGGGAAACTACGGCAACTCTTGGGTTCCCTGAACTTTATTGCACTAATTAAGAGACCCTTGGGTTGCCTGGTCGCCATGAGTTTGATAGCAGGAAAAGCTGGGGCGTGTGTACCGATAACGGAGGAAGCAAGAGTTTTTAAACAACAGAAACAAAAAAGGAGAAGCACGGCGCGGTGTTGACAAACTCAGCATCCTAACATTATGCATGAGAAAACTGCTGGGCTCACACTCTGCAATGAATTAAGATGCAAGAGCTGAGAGAGGCAACAGACTAGCTCTCGGCTGACCGGCCATCTTGACCTATCATTTTTTTCATGATCCATTGTGCTGTAAAGAGAGCCCAACTTTCACATGTCCAGATCAGCCAAGGAAGCCAGTCGCCACCTCGCCGGACAAAGCCCAAACTCAGTATCATCCTCTATATGGTCATTACCATCTAACATTGTTGATTAGCCCTGAAAGGCCGAAAAGAGGCCACCCGCTGTTGCAGAAAACTGTTTGTGGTGTTAATGAGCTAGATGCTGTCCTGATCTGAGACACTCACATGCAGAAAGCAGCTAGGCATGCTCAAATATGAAAATTTGGACTTGAAGTTACTCAGTGGTCAGCGGACGTTGAATTATAGTATTGTGTACATAAATAACTGAAAGTTGGCACCTCAATGATGAGCAGTAGGCTCTCAAACCACAGAGTACAAAGTTGTCCACCTCCTTTAATTAGATTTTAGTTGTGTTGAGCCTGAAATCTGTCATCTCTTGCTCCTACTAGGTATGTAGCCGGCCGGCCTACAAATAGGTAGCTAGTTTCGACATGTATGATGTGCCAAGAGAGATCGTAGTTGTTCGATTGAGGAGATCTTGCTGGTTGCTTAGAAATCTAGACTATGGTATAGGAGCTAGCCAAGAGAAATCTGGACTAGTCTTGAAATAATGACAGCCAGTTGCAAATGGCGCGATAGATGATCCGTTTCGTGAGAGTGGGACGCATGGGGAAAGCATCAAACTAGGAGATCGTATGCGACTGTGCTCAACGTCCTTGTGTTGGCTGTGCAAGCGGGACAAGGTGGCTACCCACTCTACACCAATCGCTAGTGATAGGAGGTGGCACTCACATGTTGCAATACATGCACGTTTAACTGCAATCCGGCTGCCTGAGGCTTGGGTTTGATTGGGCTGTGGAAGAGGCAATGCTGGCATTAACGTGGATCGTGACCAAACCCCCTCAAACGGTTGTGCCTGCCTATCCTAAGACTTCGGTCCAGCCATCCATGGACCTTGTGCCATAGTGGAGTAGACCAGACCAAGGGCTATCCATGGACCTTGTGCCATAGTGGGGTAGACCAAACCTAGGGCAGGGCATAACTACATTACTTGCCACAACATCTTATTCAGTATTGTTGAATGGAACCCGGGGAAGATGGTTAGCTGACCTCGATGGATTTGTGAAAAATTAGTGAGATCCACTATTTGTCACTGCTCTCTAAAGTCAAAGAACCCTGCGTGCCATAGGATAGGAAAGACCCCAACCCCATTTTCAGCTGGCTTCACCCCTGACCTTGCACCCGCGTGCAGCGTGCGGCAGATACATGCATACCAAATTAAAGTTCTTTCCACCTACCATGCAGTCCTCCAAAATGAGCTGTGAATGTATTTGTGAGTGCAATGATGTAAACCATGTGTCGTTCTAATCTCTTTTTTTTTGAAAGACCAACATTGTAATCCTTTGCACTCTACCTACCATGCATGTAGCAAACCTTATATATACGGTGCTGATATATATGCATAGCTAGTTTACTATAGGGAAACCATTGGTGGAACGAAGCACTATGCATCCACTAGACCTGAACCACTAGCCATGTCACAAGTTAAAATTGTCTACATAAGCTGGCATCTAGCGTACGTGAGAGACTGCAATTGTTATACAGTAGCCTACCTAGTAGTGGTTGCTAGTGAAAAGCTTGCTCGTCATCTTCAAGCTAGTGAATTATTGGGGGGAGCCAATCAGTGAGCAATCTGAAATGGCGGCAGTTGCAGCACTGGCAAGATTTTTGCTGCCCGGGATTGGGATGCACAAGGAACACTAGTCGAGCGTGGAAATAGGTTCCTGGGGGTTTCGGCGCGCTTCCAGTTCCAGTGGTCAGAACTCAGAAGCAGCGGCACGCTTGCTGGTTCCACGCCAGCCACTCGTGGAGAACTCTATGGTCAGAAGCACCGTACCGCACTGGTGACGTCCGCGCGAGGTCATGGGCTGATGGCGGAGACCTATCCACGCATGCTTCACATGTGATCCTGGCATGGCTCGCTGCCATGCAAGCCATTTCTCATATTTTCTTTGAAGACATAGCAGAGCTCCTGCTTTCTTTCAAAAACAAAATTTTCTTTGAAGAAGTATCATGAGCATTTCAGAGTTTCTAATAAATACCACTGATATATACTTACCGATAAAGCTGCACATAGTTTCTGATTATCAAAGCTAGCATGTGTGAGCTGTTTGCAATTGTTTCGGAGTTTCTAATAAAATCATTATACCTACTGTAGTACAATACCAACATGCACCGGTACGGTGCAGATTAAAACTGGTTGTATGGACCACTATATATCTTCAATGTGCCTGAATTACTAGTCGTTTCACTCCTAGCTGGCCCATGAACAACTTATTTATATATACACTAACATGTCGTATGAGACATGGTATATAGCTGTAATGTAGCTTACTATATACATGGTTGATGCTACTATAAGCTCATAGGTGTGCTAGGGATCAAAGGATGAAATGTATGAGGGGCCAACGAGGAAGTTGAAGTGGTGGTAGTTGCATGGCAAAATCTGAAGCCTGCTGGGGAGTGGGATGCATGGGGAATGTGAGCTGAACGGAAACATCCCACCGTTCCTGGCCCACCCTGAGTGCCTATGTTGGCCGAGAAATTAAATACGCCTACGTATCCACTGTTTCTATGCCAGCTGTTGCATTTACCATGGAGGCAGCGCACGCGTGGACCTTCACGCCAGACCAGGTGGCGGAGACCCATCCACGCATGCTTCAGCTGCGACCAAGCCGAGGAACACCTGCATGCAATGCAGCTGAAGTAGAGACGGATGCACCACTGCTCATCATCTAACTTGCATTGTTGGCATGTCGCATGCCATGGGATGAAGAAATCAGATCGCTGCTCCATGTTGTGTTTGGCTCCCGGTTGCCTTTGGGGGTGCCTTCTTAGTTGCAGCTCTGCCCGGTTTCCATTCTACACATGGAACCATGTAGTACTTTTTTTCAGTTGTTTGGGGTGAGCATCCTCTAATAGCTAGCATACGCTCATCAAGTTGTGGGATTTGCCCATTTTCCCTCAAATGTAAACCGTGAAATTACTCGGTTTTTTTTTGAATTTCTTGAATTTCTCTAAAAAGTGTTCACCTACGATCCTAGGTGTATCATTTAATAAACTCTAGCGTTACAGCTAGAAGTAATGGTTGGTACTGTAGTAATGGTATGAAAAATATTTAATTTATTGGTTGATGGTAGTGGTCAGAAATAGAGAGCAGGTCCTCGCGTGAGTTCTTTGGGGACCGTTCATATTGAATTTTCTTCCGCTACAAGTGACGTTTGAGATGATATCTCGCCCCTGCATTGTGATGCATGAATCGGCCCTAGCTATCTATATCATAAATAGGTGGGTAGGTTTTACATGTAACCTAGCATACACACATGAGCAATTGCCGTTGCAAGTAGTTTGGTTAGCGGTTGAACATAAGCTTCCTTCACTTCTTGCGTGGAAATTATAAGGAACAGCGTATGTATGATCAGGGAAGAGCTGATGAGAAAGCAGGTCAACATGGTGGCGGCGTTCCCATGGTAATTGCATTGGCGAGTTATGGTTTGTTAGGAGTGGGATGCACGGGGAACGTAAGTTGAACTTTCTTGATCAGGGATACTAGGCTTAGGGCGGTTGGGTTGGATACCATGGCCGATAGAGCATCCAAAAGTTCTTCACTTCGCTCGCAGGTGCCGGCTGCAGTATGTGTGACCCCTCACTATTGAGTCTTCTACGCATGATGCTGCTACGAACGTCGGTCGAACCTCTATCGATGCCTCCACGGGTACAGACTACAGAGGCTGCTGACGGGCTCGCGACCAGGATGCGGCGTAATGCTCTAACACTAGATCATGATCTCTGATATCTGAGCGCCAAAGTGTCGCTGAGTATGGCACCCCCTTCTCGTGGAATCAACGACCCTCAATTCTGTCATGAAACTTGAAACCTTTTTGTCCGTAAACAACCGTGCATGATTTGAGCGGCACATGCAAAAACAATGCCTAAACGCAAAGAACATTTTTTTGTCCAAGTAACTTTCCTTCGAGCTTTATTTGTTATTATTTTAAATTCTGATGGATTTGGCAAGCCACAGCTTTGCATATTTACCCAACGTACGCAAGAATATGAGAAGAACAAGCAAGAGTTCTCCAGGGAAAAAATGTATCTGATGACAGATAAAATAGCAAAACTAAAAAGAAAAGGACAATGCAACAAGATGTCTAGTTACATATGCATGGTTCCTAAACGGAAAGTGTGCCGTTAGTTCTCGGTTTATATAAACTAGCGCCTTTGACCTTATTGGCTTACGCTTGTCAGCAGAAACCAACTTTCCTTGACGCCCCAGCATAGGGTGGCAGTTGAACTAGGTGGCCTTGTCTCTGCTTTGCTTGGTATGCCATCGGTTTGTTGGTGTGTCTTTTGATTGTAATTAATCTTCCCTTCTTCTTAGTGAAACATGTGTTCTCAAAAAGTAAAGGTCCAGATAAAATCAGCTGGGCCCAAGATTGCTATTGAAAGTTTTTTTCCTGAGACGAGTTGAAGGCATAGTTAAGATAACCTGTAATTGCTCGTGCATAAGCATAACCTTATGCTGCTTATAGTAAAATTATCGACCTTGTATTAGTAAGTGATTTACGGTATCAGTTACATAATGCTCTTTCATTTGTAAGCTTTTATCTTTGTTAAAATACAAATCCATTCCTATTGTTAGGCTTTCACTGTGGCATTCATCTGTCATTCGTTGCTTGCATCGTCTAATATTTACTTCTTTCTGTCTGTTTATATGGTAGGGCGCGCAACGCGTGCCAAATGTTCTAGTGCTGCTTAATATTTAGAGTTCGAAAAGCAAATTTTGTTGGACGCTCCAGTAAGCACCTCACGGTCCGCAAATTGCAGCGCCGGGCGGGCTCTAGCTAATGCACACGGGGCACCATCCGAACTCGCACAGTTGCAGCCTTGCAGGAGGCGGACGCATGATAGGATAGCGCCCAGGGGCCTATGAACAAACCTGTATAAACAGGTGGACCAGCTAGCTGAGCAGAACCAAATTCAGCCTGGCCCGGACCAAGGAACCAACAGGCAGTGGTAGTTTGAATTCCTATATATAAGCTTTGTGATATTTTACGGTTGATGAAGTGAAGTTTGAAACCACACGCAACACTCTCAAGAGTTGGACTCTGGTGTAGACCCTGATCAGTGATCACCCATCGGCTTTTTCATTTGACTGCTTGTGGGAGGATCGAGAATTAGGGGGGCGATGTCGACCATCCACGTTGTACGGGAGTTCGAATTGCAGGTTCCTGCGAGCTGGGATTGGGAGGCATCTGGAGATTCATCAGCTGGTCTATGGATTGCACTCTAGCTCGTAACGTCATGGATCTCCGTAGCGTGTTGTGTAGTCTCCGGCCAAGATCGCTTTGAGCTAGAGTATGTGACATATCGCCCACTAGCCAACTTTCGGCCTTCATTATTATTCGACGGATGGAGACGGCGTCGGCCAAATCGAACGTGAAGGCGATGGCAAGTTAAGTAGACGCCTCTTGCTTTTCTTGTTAAATGGATCGGCAATGCTCCTGCCTAGATTTCAAAAAAAACTCAAGTAGACGGTCCGTGCGGCGGGAGCGCGAAAGGCTTGAAGGCGTCAAGGCTCGGCGGAAGGTCGGACATGCGTCATCATCGAAGCGGTCGTGTGGCAACCAAGCGGAGATTGACGGTTTGGGTGGTTTGGGCCTCAAAACCACCGTGCAGGTGGGCTTTTCTGTTTGGGCCTCAAGATCGGGGGCGCATCCGGTGCGGCCGGATTAGCGGAGTAGAGGACGTGTGGCGCCATCATGAAGCTTGCGTCGAGGCCAGCAAGGGGCGCTTGGCTCACGGCTCAGGGTGCACGGCCGTGGCACGCGACCGCCGGCGGCATCGGCGGCGCACAGCCCGCGCCAGGGCTGGCGGCGGCGCTTGCGTGGCCAGGGGCAACAGGCCGCTGCCTGCAGCTCGCGGCGTGCGAGGCACGCGCAGCACGCAGGGGCAACCGAGCGGCGGCCACACGCGTGGGGAGCACGCGGTGCGGCAGCGCTGCAGTGGCCAGCCAGGCCAGCACGGCCCAGCTCGCGGGGCAGGAGGCCCACAAGGGGGCGTAGGCAGCCCAGCAGCTGCATGTGGAGCAGGCCATCAGTGGCAGGCAGGCAAGCAAGGTAAGCCCAAGGCGAATTTCTTTCCCTCTTTCTTCTCACATTTGTTTAGGTTTCTATTTCCTGTTTTAGGTTTTTAATTAGGGTTTATTTTAGTACTTGTTTAAGGTTAAGTTGCTGTTTAGATACATCTTATTGCATGTTTAGTCAGGGTTAATTAGTTTTGTTAATTAGTTCTTCTTGCTAATTCCAGTTAGTCCTAGTTTACTTTGCTAGATCATGTTTTATTAGCTTTTGTGCTTGTTAGTATTTGTTCATCCTATGCATGCTTAGTTAATTTTTTATTAGCATGATTAGCAAGTGTTTCGAAGCTTTCTCTGGTTAATCACTATTGGATCTTTGAGCTTTTTGTGCGCGGTCGCTTTCAGCTGCATTCGTTTCAATTTGAGTTGTGCTTTTCTACTGCTTCCGCTTTGCGCCGAGTTCTTCTGAACCGTTCCTAGGGTGAGCTCGTCACGAGTTGACTTGTGTCACAGTGACGGTTTTTCGAGAGGCGTGTTGAGTTGTTTGGGACATAGGCCTTGGTTCTCATCGAGGAGAATTTTTGAAGGCTCCCATTCACCCCCCCCCCCCCCCCTCACTGGTCGCCCTTATCGGTCCCACAATTGGTATCAGAGCTTTGGTTAGGATCACTCCACCTTAACCGGCTCTGTGATCCATAATGGCAATCTCAGAACGTGTTTCTTCCACCGCGCCTCCCTACTTTGATGGGTCTGATTACAGATATTGGAAAACTTGCATGAGAGCCCATCTAAATAGTAGTGGAGCCGGTGTGTGGGAAATCACACAAGATACTACCTATGTCATTCCGGCTGCTCGTGTGAGTCAGGATGACAAGGATAAGTATTACAACAACAATAAAGATGTCGATATTCTTCTCACAAGTTTGTGTCATGCTGAATTTGATCAGGTTGAGGATCTTACTCTTGTTCATAAGATTTGGTCCACTCTGCAGAGTTTCCATGAGGGAACTAACCAAGTGAAAGCACGTCTTTTCGAGACTTATTACCGTGAATATGAAAATTTCACTCACTTGCCTGGCGAGTCTACTGATGCTCTCTTTCAGCGCTTTCTCACTGTTGTGAACAAGATGAAAACAAACATTGCTCTTCTGCCCTACTCTGATCATGATAGAGCTTTGAAGCTCTTACACGCTTTGGATCGAGATGTTTGGGGTTGATGCGATCATCGAGTCTACAGGATATGAGACTCTTACTACTGATGAGCTCTTTTCAAAGTTGAAGTCGACTGAGGTTGACATGAAGCTCATAACAAAGCATGTGAACCCTGTTGATCCTCATAGCTTGGTTCTCATGTCAGGGTCTGGACAGTCTTCTTCTTCGGCTAACAAAACAACCATGTCCTTTGCTTTGTTGTCTTTGTTGTCTGTTTCAGAGGAGCAGCTCAAGGTTCTTGAAGATGAGGAACTTGCCTTGATCACAAGGCGGTTCATGCACTTCAACGACAACCGCAAGAACCAGCGAAGAAGCGGCAACACTTGCTTCGAGTGTGGCAAGCCTGGCCACTTCATCGCTGACTGCCCCGACAAGAACAAGTCCAAGAACGAGCACGACTACAACAACTACAAGAACAAGGACAAGTACAAGAAGAAGAAGAAGAAGCACTATGATCGTGAGAAGAAGGAGAAGCGCAAGAAGGCCAAGGCCCGCGCCTTCATCGCCTCTCTCAGCGACGTCGACTCCGACACTAAAGATCAGGATGATTCAAGCTCAAGCGAGGAGGACGACGACCACAAGGCAAAGAAGAAGGACGGCAAGAACATCAACAGCCTTTGCTTCTACGCCAAAGAGAACCGCGGCGGATACTGCGTCATAGCCATCGACACCGAGGAGCACAAGGACAACGACTCCGAGTCAGAAGTAGATGTAACTTCTCCTAGAAGTAGATGAACTCAATAATTGCTTGCTCAACCAAGACAAATTGATCAAAAGAGCAGCTCGAGAACGATCTGAGCTGAAGGTTGAGCTTGAGAAAGCATTGCATGAAATTGATTTGCTTAAATCTGCTCCTGCTGTTGATGATGCGCTTGAATGTGATGAATGATCTATGCATATGGCTAGTCTAGCTTCTTTACAGTCTAAGTGTGCTTCCTTGATTGATGAACTTGATGAAACAAAACATGCTTTGAATGAAGTTAAGTCTAGGACAATTCTGCTTGGTGCTTGCAAGTCATGTCCTATTTTACAGAGTCAACTAGATGATGCTTGCTCTAAGGTTAAGAATCTTGAAAAATCACATCATGCTACTAAATCTAAAATTCCTGAATGTGATGTTTGCCCTGCTCTTATTGCTGAATTGCATGACCTTAAGCTTGCTAAACAATCTGTTGATGATGAGAACACTTACTTGCGCGCAATCCTTAATTGGGTGTCAAGTAGTGAACCTCAATTGGATATCATGATTAAGCAATTCAAAAGGGCTGATGATTTTGGAATTGGAAATGTGATTGAGCATAATAAGTTTCATTGGTTGTATGAGAAAGTTGGTGAGTGTAGTGTTGAGAAACCGAGTGAGAAACCAAAAGCCTCCAACACACCTGAGGGTTCTTAGCCGAGTGAAGAGAGACCCAACCCAAAGTGTAACCCCAAAGATGGAGTGATTACGGAGCCACCAAAACAGTCACCTAAGAGAGTTGTCTGGGTGGAAAAACCCAACCACTTGAAGAACAAACTTGACACACTTCCAGATCCACCTAGAGAGCGCAACCCACAGCCTAAAGCTAAGACACCACAACCCGTGAAGTTTGTGAGAGCTAATCCACAGCCAAGAGTGAACCCTCAAACGAGAGCAAACCCACAGCCAGAGAGACCTGTGAGGTTCCTTTGTGAGTACAGTCACCGAGAGAGTCACCTTGAGGAGCTTTGCTTTCGGAGGAAGAAAGCTTTGAGGCGTGAATGTGAGTGGGGCAATCAAGACATGTACCACCCTGCTCATGGTGTACATGCGCCTAGACCTGCTCCTCAGTCTAGCCGTGGTGGTGATTTTCGATCGTTTTCTTCTCGCAAGGTTGCCGAGCGTGTTCCTAGTCATGCTCAATATGGCTATGGACAGCACACTCGTGCTTTTGGGTCTCAGAGGTACGACGGACCACGTTTTCCCTATCGTGGTGATCGTCGTTATCAAATGAGATGTGTGAGTTTTGATGCTGCTAACCCAACTGTTGAACAAATGGCTCGACACTGGTTCTCTACACACTTTTCTAACCCTAGTATTGAGTCGTTTGCTCACTCTTTCTCACGTTTCTGAAACGGGATGGAGGCCTAGAGGACCTGTGGCTGATCGACTCCGGATGTTCATGGAACATGACCGGAGATTCAAGATGGTTCTCCAGCCTCACCCCGGTGATGACCAAGGAGTACATCACTTTCGGGGACAACAGTCAAAGTAAAGTTCAATCGGTGGGCACAATCACGGTAAACGAAAAATTTGTTCTTAAGGATGTTGCCAAGGTTAAAAACTTGAATTTAAATTTGCTTTCTGTTTCTCAATAGCTTGATGACGACTTTGAAGTGAGCTTTAAGAAAGGTTGTTCTCGTGCGCTTGATTCTCATGGAGATCTTGTGTGTCGTATCATTCCTACTGGACGTGTTTTTCGAGCTGACTTCTCTAAGTCTTTTGGTTTGTCTCGCTGTCTCCTTGCTAGTACTTCTTCGAATTTGTGGAAATGGCATAGGAGACTTGGTCATTTGAGCTTTTATTTGCTTGCTCGTTTGAGTTCTCTCGATTTGATCCGTGGTTTACCCAAGCTAAAATTTGAGAAGGATCTTGTTTGTCACCCATGTCGTCATGGTAAGATGGTTGCTACTTCTCACCCACCTGTCAATCAGGTGATGACTGAGCACCCGACCGAGCTATTACATATGGATACCGTTGGTCTAGCTCGTGTGTGCTTGGTGGGTGGAAAGTGGTATCTGCTTGTTGTGGTTGATGACTTTTCGAGATACTCTTGGGTGTTTTTCATGGAATCTAAGGAGGAAGCATTTCCGTTTGTTCGAGATTTGATTTTGAGGTTGAAGAACGAGCGACCAAAACATGTCATGAGAGCTATATGCAATGACAATGGCACATAATTCAAGAATGCTCATTTTGAAGCCTTTTATATTGATCTTGGTCTTGAACATCAATTTTCATCGCCATATGTTCCTTCTCAGAATGGTGTTGTTGAGCGGAAAAATTGGACCCTTGTTGAGATGGCTAGAACGATGCTCGATGAGCATAGGACTCCTAGAAATTTTTGGGCCGAGGCCGTTAACACAGCTTGCTATGTTTCGAATCGGATTTTTTTGCGAGCGTTCATGGAAAAGACTTCTTATGAGTTGATGCATGGTCGGACTCCCAAAGTGAGTCACTTGAGAGTGTTTGGTTGCAGGTGTTTCATTCTCAAACAAGGCAATTTGGATAAGTTTGAATCCCAATCTTTGGATGGAATTTTTCTTGGTTATTCATCTCACAGTCGTGCTTATCGTGTTCTAAAACTTGAGACTAACCGGATTGTGGGAACTTGTGAGATAACTTTCAATGATACTATGCCTTGTACGACCTCTACTTTTGAGCTTGCAGGTGAACATGAAATGGGACAAAGCATCTTTGAAGAAGATGAAGGAAATGTCAATGATGAAGATGAAGATGAGATCGATCATGTTCCAGCTGATGTTCTTGTACGTTCTACTTCAACTACATTCGTTGATGGTCCAGCCTCTACATCCACTACACCAGGACATCGACATGAACCACTACATGATCAAGTTGAAGAAGTAAGTCAGGAGGACCCAGCTGAAGTTGAGGGGGAGGCTAATTTAGAGCATACAGCTCCACGACATATCCAACGACGCCATCCACCTCAACAAATGATTGGTAACTTGCATGAACGCACCACTAGGCACTCATCTAGGCAAATTTCACACTTTGCACATTCTACATTTGTTGCCTCTTATGAACCCGGAGATGTTGGACATGCTCTTTCTGATCCAAATTGGGTAAATGTCATGCATGATGAGTTAGAAAAATTTGAAAGAAATCGTGTTTGAGTTTTAGTTGAACCTCCACCAAACTGCCATCCTATAGGAACTAAATGGGTTTTCAAAAACAAACAGGGTGAAGATGGTTTGGTTGTTCGAAACAAAGCGAGGTTAGTGGCCCAGGGGTATAGCTAGAAAGAAGGAATAGATTATGAAGAAACCTTTGCCCCTGTTGCCCATCTTGAAGCCATTCGAATTCTCCTTGCTTTTGCAACTTTCAAAGGTTTTAAACTATTTCAAATGGATGTGAAAAGTGCTTTTCTAAATGGGTTTATTGAGGAAGAGGTTTATGTGAGGCAACCCCCAGGTTTTGAAAAATCCAAAACACCACAACCGTGTTTTCAAGCTTCAAAAGGCTCTTTATGGTTTAAAACAAGCTCCGAGAGCTTGGTATGCTCGTTTGAAAACGTTTTTGCTTGAACAAGGTTTTGAAATGGGGTCAGTTCATAAAACTCTCTTTCTCCTCAGGCAAGGCAATGACACCTTAATTGTTCAGATTTACGTGGATGATATCATCTTTGGTGGTTCTACTCATGCTCTTGTTGCCAAGTTTGCAGATACTATGAGCAGGGAGTTTGGGATGTCGATGATGGGGGAGCTGAACTTCTTCCTCGGCCTTCAAACCAAGCAACGCAAGGAAGGCACCTTCGTGCATCGAGGCAAGTATACGAAGGACATGCTGAGGAAGTTTGACATGGCAGACGCTAAGCCATTGTCAACCCCATGGCAATGACCATGGCATTGGATGCGGATGAAGATGGAGAGGCGGTGGACCAGAAGGAGTACCGAAGCATGATCGACTCCCTCCTATACTTGACTGCCACGAGGCCAGATATCCACTTCGCCGTGTGTCTGTGCGCTCGTTTTCAAGCTTCACCAAGAACTTCTCATCAACAGGCAGCGAAGAGGATTATGAGGTACCTTCGTTTCACACCTGAGTTTGGTCTTTGGTACTCCTGTTCTTCTACTCTCTCTTTCTCTCTCTCTCTCTCTCTCTCTCTCTCTCTGTGGTTACTCCGATGCTGATTTTGCTGGATGTCACTTGGATCGAAAGTCTACTTCTGGGACTTGTCAATTTTTGGGTTTGTCTCTTGTGTCATGGTCTTCTCGTAAACAGTCTAGTGTAGCACAATCTACTACTGAAGCTGAATATGTGGCTGCTGCTAGCTGTTGTTCTCAGCTCTTGTGGATGACTTATACTATTCGTGATTTTGGTTTGAGCTTTTCTAGAGTGCCTCTTCTTTGTGATAGCACGAGTGCTATTAGCGTTGCCAAAAATCCCGTTCTTCACTCGAAAACCAAACACATTGATGTCAGATACCACTTTCTGAGAAATTATCAAGAGAAAGGGGATATCAAGCTTTCCCATGTTTCTACCCAAAACAAGATAGTTGATATCTTCCCCAAACCTTTGGATCAATCCACCTTTGCTTGTTTGAGAGGAGAGCTTGGTGTTAGCTTCCCGTTTTGAGTTTGGCTTCTTGGTTCTTGTATCATATTGTACACTCTTCTTGTTTTGGTTTTGTACACTTGATTTTCTCTTTGTATCATATTGCATTTGTATCATATTGTACCTTGTACACTATGCACTAGATGAGCTTCTCCTATATATTCTGAGTATTTTCTTAAGCTATCTGTGAACTGGTGCATAGGTGGATGATCTTGTGGCTTTTTGCAGATTATGCTCATGATGATATTGTCATATGACTATTTTCTAAATCAATTACGACATATGATTTATGACATTTGAAATGCTTATCACCTATGAGTACCTGTTTGGTTCTGAATTGCTTTTGCTTGATTGCTAAATTCATGTTTAGCTTTTGCTTGGAATTCATGTTCTTTGCATATGGCTTATCATTGTGCCCGTACCATATACCTTGGGGAAGCATTGATGTTGTGCTTCACTTGTGCCAAGGGGCACTTCATGAACCTTGGTTGCTTTAAAAGTAAAATTAAAAAAAAAGGAAAAAAATGAAAGAAAAAGCAAAATAAATGCAAAGATGTCTTTTACTTTTGTTGCTAAATTAAAATCCTCACCAGGTTGCTCTGTTGTTACATGTGCTTGCCATAGAAGTAACCATATGGTCTCAATGAGTTTGGACATGAAAAGGGTGTTTTGGGGGTTTTAGCAATGATCTTATGTTGAGAATGTATCTTCCTCGTATGAGCTTTTATGATCTAGTTTACTTCTTGCTTGAGTAGTTCTTGACTAGATGGTTGCTCATGTGGTGATATTTTTTTTTTGAAATCTTCTCAAACTTGAATACATGCTTCGCCTTATGCTCATATCATAATACTCTCATGTTGGTGACTGCTTTTGCTATCTATGATCTACCTGCTCGTGCTTTAGTTCACTTATAACTTTTGTAAATGCTTTGTGATATATTTGAGAAGCTTGGTAGATTGTACATGTCATGACATGCTTTTTGTGCTCTATTGCAAATCTTGATGCTTGCATTGTCAACAAGAGGGAGAAGGTTTTGCAAATTCATGCTTGTACATGCTTTTGTTTGTGGCATGTTTTCAGGGGGGAGTTTGTATGGTTTGAATGCCATTTTGCACTTGTGTTGGTTGTGTTGAGCTTTTACCTCTTCTCGAGGAACCAGCATTTTGATATGAGTTTCGAGTTGCACTTGATCGGTGTTGAGCTCTTTTTCTGCCTCTTCTTAAGGGATCATATGTTTTTCGTCTCAGTCGTGTCGAGTCGTTGCCCTTGTCTTTGGGGACTGAGACTTCTCATTTCGTGAGATCTTGGCTTTCGCTTTTGGATCTTTTGAATGAGTTTCTTTTATCTTTCTTTTCTCTTTAATCTTTTTCTATCATGAATTTGTGTTGGGTGTTGTCAATGCACTCATCAAGGGGGAGATTGAGGACCAATGGTGGTCAACCCTAAGTGATGAGTGATTGACAACATCGTGTGAATTTGATGTCTCTTGGCTCGTGATGTGCAGGCACAGGATGCGACGTGGCGGTCGGCGGATGCGGTGAAGGTCAAGCGAAAGGTTCATGCCGATGGACCAAGGGCGGTGAAGGATGAACGCGAGTAGGCTTGGACCGAGGGACCGGAGAAGTCAGGGTGGAATCACGGGCGATCCACGTGATGCACTAAAGAGCAAGAGTACATCGACGGATGGAGACGGCATCGGCCAAGTCGAGCGTGAAGGCGATGGCAAGTCAAGTAGGCGGCCCGTGCGGCGGAAGCGCGAAAGGCTTGAAGGCGTCAAGGCTCGGCGGGAGGTCGGGCATGCGTCATCATCGAAGCGGTCGCGTGGCGACCAAGCGGAGATGGACGGTTTGAGTGGTTTGGGCCTCAAAACCACCGTGCAGGCGGGTTTCCCGATTTGGGCCTCAAAACCGGGGGCGCATCCGGTGCGGCCGGATTGACGGAGTAGAGGACACGTGGCTCCATCGCGAAGCTTGCGTTGAGGCGAAGCAAAGTCGTGAAGGCGACGCGTCCGTCCGATGGTTCTACGAAAAGTTGGACGATTTTGCCCCTGCGTGGGCATGTATCTTAGTTATCAGGGCAGGGGTATTTTCGTCTTTACACGAGGACCATTAATAGAGGGGTATGGCTAGTTGTCATCCCAACCCTTGGAACCCTAGATCATTTTGGCCCTTTTATTTTTGATTTTCGGATTAAAGTTTGTGGAGATTTTGAGATGTGAATTGAGGCCCAAATCCTCACCTTATCCTCCGGGATTCATCACTTGTTGATGTGATTTTCGTGTGTCCCTTTTGTCTCCTGCGTTTTTCTTTTTTGGTATTTTCGGGGGATTTTTCGTGCGATTTCCAATTCGCGAGTTTTACTCGATCTGTTAGTCCTTGAAGTAGCGCATCTATGGCTCGAGTTTTCGATTCGTTAAGTATTGAGCGAGTAATTTGAAGTTGAAGAATCGGTTTTCGTTTTTCTTGGTTTCCTCTTTGTTTCCTGTTCTTGTGTTGCAGCAAGGAGCAAGGTCTTTGCGTGGAAAGGCAAGCAAGGGGCGCTTGGCTCACGGCTCGAGGTGCACGGCCGTGGCACGCGGTGCGCCGGCGGTCAGCGCCGGCGGCGTCGGCGGCGCACAGCCCGCGCCAGGGCTGGCGGCGGCGCTTGCGTGGCCAGGGGCAACAGGCCGCTGCCTGCAGCTCGCGACGTGCGAGGCACGCGCAGCACGCAGGGCAACCGAGCGGCGGCCACACGCGTGGGGAGCACGCGGTGCGGCAGCGCTGCAGTGGCCAGCACGGCCCAGCTCGCGGGGCAGGAGGCCCACGAGGGGGCGCAGGCAGCCCAGCAGCTGCATGCGGAGCAGGCCATCAGTGGCAGGCAGGCAAGCTAGGTAAGCCCAAGGCGAATTTCTTTCCCTCTTTCTTCTCACATTTGTTTAGGTTTTTATTTCCTGTTTTAGGTTTTTAATTAGGGTTTATTTTAGCACTTGTTTAAGGTTAAGTTTCTGTTTAGATAGATCTTATTGCATGTTTAGTCAGGGTTAATTAGTTTTGTTAATTAGTTTTGTTAATTAGTTCTTCTTGCTAATTCCAGTTAGCCCTAGTTTACTTTGCTGGATCTTGTTTTATTAGCTTTTGTGCTTGTTAGTATTTGTTAATCCTGTGCATGCTTAGTTAAGTTTTTGTTAGCATGATTATCTAGTGTTTCGAAGCTTTCTCTAGTTAATCACTATTGGATCTCCGAGATTTTTGTGCGCGATCGCTTTCAGCTGCATTCGTTTCGATTTGAGCTGTGCTTTTCAACTGCTTCCGCTTTACACCGAGTTCTTCTGAACCGTTCCTAGGTGAGCTCGTCACAAGTTGACTTGTGTCACCTTGGCGGTTTTTCGAGAGGCGTGTTGAGTTGTTTGGGACACAGACCTTGATTCTCGTCGAGAAGAATTTTTGAAGACTGTCATTTACTTTCCCCTTTCTGGTCGCCCTTTCCAGCCCCACAGATGGAGTGAATGGAGTTCGAGAACACGCTGGCCTGGGAAACTCTCCGACCTGAAACTATTTATAGCCCTCGCTGTTTTCCTTTGTCTGACTGGTGGGGGGAGGAGAGTGATCAGAGCAAACGAGTGGCAGTCGAATTGCACGCGGTGGCTAGCTGCAAGCTTGGATTGGGAGGCGTCGGGAGATTGAGGTCGTCATCTGGTCGGAATCCAACTCGTCTATGGAGTTGACTGCTGAGGAAGAGCCATGAATACGTGAGCACATCATGGACAACCTGTAGTTGCAATCGTTGGGCCACCGTGTATCATATCAGCAGGTCCGACCAAATCACCCCAGCCCGGCCCACCAGCAACAGCCTTTAAATACTCCTTCCTGGGAGCCTCCCCATTTATGACCCCGGCTCGGAGCCGACTCAAACCGAGAGTCCAAAACTCCAAGATGTTGTAGAACCCTTGTTTCATTGAGCAGCGACAAGCTAAGGGTGATGCATGAGGTGTCTGCATATATAATGGAACTAGGAGGCGTTGGGAGATCAAGCTGATCACTATATGAGGATCTATTTCGTCAATGCCACCGAACAAGAGACAACCAAGAACTCTGTGACTCCGTGTGGCAATGTAGCTCATCATTGATATGAGACGCTGGCCTAGCGATCCACGGCTACCTTCGGCTGACTAATAGCAGACAAAGCATTTTTCCTCAACACTAATGTGTCTGGTAATTGCTACAATAGCATTTTGTGTGGAAAAGAGGTAGTATGTATTTTAGTGTCTGACTATATAAGAGAGAGCATATAGATTTACTTATTAAGCAATGTCAAAACAAATGGAAATATTATGTAGGAAAGAACACATTTTTCCCCAGATTTTTTCAACGGAAGGTACTGCTTTATCTTTATTTACTCTCATATACTACTGATGCCACCAACTACTGTCGATATCAGTACCTTTGATTTTTGATAGCAGCATGTATATAAGCTAAACAGCTTAAATGAAGAGTAAGTACAATCTCACACTCGGATGATATTCTTGATCTTCTTTTAATTATTTGATTAATAATTATCCTTGTTCTCGTATAATTCTGATGTCACCAACCACTGTCGATGTACACCACAATATCACATTTAGATGATATTCTTCATCTTATTTGAATTATTATTTGATAAATAATTGTTCAGCTGGTAGGTGGAACAGTGAAAGTCATCCTCCCTCAGTATTGCGTCTTAGATATAAAACAATAGCTAGCTTCACCGTGCGGCCGTGACCTACAATTAAAATTGTAAATCTTTCCTTGCCACACGTACCATACCATTTGTCTGATGAGAGACCAAGAATGCGGAGAGATGAGACCATGAGAATAACAAGAGAGCATATGTCGAGTGGCATCAGAGGCTCAATAACCCCTGGGGATGGGATGCAATGGGAATTTTAGGTGAAGGTTGAGATATCAGATCTGCGCGATTCGGCTGGGAGAGTCGATCAGGCTGGCTACCGATTACTGCGCGTTCTAGTCTGCAGGCTATGTACGTAATTCTGTTGGGTTAGCTATAGCATGTGTATAGTACTTCACTTAATCTATCTGCCAACATAATCAGCTCTGGTACAATATAGGTCCTTGTAGGTTGGTTGGTGAAGGACTGATAAACTTACGTATATATACTTACTGCATGCAAGCAACCGAATCTCCTATTATTAAAGTAAGTAATAATTTTTTGTCCATCAATTAGAGTCTAGTCGGAATCCGGATGACCATATATTAAGTTAAGGGTCCGACCATTTAGAATTAGCGTTTGACGACGAGTAAAATAAAAAGAACTGAAGTCCTCGTCCGACATGTACTATATTATTGTAAAGGGAAAATATATACTCTCTCCGTCCTAAAATAAATGCACTTCTAGAGTTTGGATGCGAAGACCAATGCTAATGAGAAATTACGTATATACCCCTATAAAGATGTAATCATTGCATGTTAAAAGGAGAGAAAGTAGAAAAAGACAACTAGGATTAGATTGTCTTATTCATATATAGATGTGCATATATTTTAGGACAAATTTTGAACTCTAGAAGTATATTTATTTTGGGACGGAGGGAGTATGTATAATATATATATTTATATACATATTAGCTATATATATGTATATATATACTTCATGAGTCCATGTGGAATAATCTCAGACGCTAGAAATTGGAAAGCCCACACTGTTTGGGGATTGGGAGGAGAGTGATCAGAGCAAACGGGTTACAGATGGCAGTCGAATTGTATGCGGTGGCTAGCTGCAAGCTGGGATTGGGAGGCGTCGGGAGATTGAGCTCGTCTTCTCGTCAGCATCCAACTCGTCTATGGAGAGCCATGAATACGTGACCACATCATGGATCTGGTGTAGTGCATGTCGCCTAGCCCCTGACTAACGACGTCGCTTGGTGTGGCTAATCGCGGACAGTGCACAGTTTCCACCGTTGGGCCCGGCGTGTATCATGTCACCAGGTCCGACCAAAATCACCCCAGCCCGGCCCAGTCCAAGGAACAAGCTCTGTAAAGTTTTGAAGCACATGCCCACTCATCGGCGGCTCGGCGCACCAGCAACAGCCTATAAATACTCCTTACTTGCCACTCCATTTGTGACGCCGGCTCGGAGCCAAGACTCATATCGGGAGTCCAAAACTCCAAGCTGCTGTAGAATCCTTGGCTGATTGAGCGACGAACGGAGGGTGAAGCATGAGGTATCTGCATACTGGGACCGGGAGGCGTTGGGAGATCAAAGTTGGTCACTGTACGAGGATCTATCTCGTCCATGGCATGACCGAGAGACAACCAAGAACTCCGTGTGGCAATGCAGCTCATCATTGATCTGATTCACTGGCCTAGCGATCCACAGCCACCTTACACTGAGGAACCGTGGGCAAAGCATCATTCGGCAGTATTGGTTATTTCACCCAATGATTGCCAATGTATATCTTTGTGCCCCAAAAAATGCAATCCTAGCATGTGTGTGCATTAGTTTGTGTGACCAAATTCAAGATTACTGATGTTTTCCAAGTCATACCAATAATTAAAGTAGCGTGGTTATTAAAGAGAGAACTAGTGCCATTTTTTCCTCAACACTAATGAGTCTGATAATTGCTATAATTGCATTTTGTGCGGAACAGAGGTAGTATGCATTTTAGTGTCTGACCGTATAAAAGAGAGCATATACATTTACTTGTTAGGAGTGCCAAAACCAATCGAAAATATTATGTAGGAAAGGTCACATTTTTTCCCCAGATTTTTTCAACGGTAGGTACTGCTTTATCTTTACTCTCATATACTACTGAATTATTGATGCCACCAACTACTGTTGATGTACAGTACCCTAAAATTTTGGTAGCACCACGTATATAAGCTAAACAGCTTAAATGAAGAATAAGTACAATCGCACACTCATTCTTTCAATTATTTGATGAATAATTGTTTAGACGGTAGGTGGAACACTAGAAGTCATGCTCCCTCGTATCACGTCTTAGATATAAAAATAGTAGCTAGCTTCACCATAAGGCCGTGACCTACACTTGACATTGTAAAGCTTTACTTGCTACACCTACCATTTGGCTGATAAGAATGCGGAGAGATGAGGATCATGAGGACAAGAGAGCAGATGTCGTGTGGCATCAGCGGCACAATAACCTCTGGGGATGGGAAGCAATGGGAATTTTAGGTCAAGGTGAATTTCTTAAAGCTGCGCGATTTGGCTGGAAATGTCGGTCAAGCTGGCCGCCGACTATCATCAGCGATCCAGTCTGAACAAGCGAGCCACGCTGCTATTATTATTATTCAAAATGTCGTAGCGCTCAAGCGGTGTCGAAATTCACGGCTAGTTTTGCTCGGTGCCCAGAGGAAACGGTAGGCTGTTGACATTATCGCTCCGAATGTCATTGAACTCACGCGTTGCCGAAATCTGTGGGGTTTGCGGCTAGTTTTGCTCAATGCCGTGATGGGACGGTAGGCTGTCGTCCTGTTCTGGACTCTTGAGGCTCTCGCAAGATTCCACACGGCGGCGTGGCAAGGGATGCCCGCGATCGAGCTGCTACCTTGGTGTTGTTCGATCACTTTGTATACTTGCTCCGGCTGCCGCTGCAAATCCAAGCAGCTGGTGCAACCGAGCTAACCAGCCGACTGTGCCATAATCCGGGGCAAAGCTAGAGTAAATTAAAGGGAATACACTTATCTTGTGGGTGCACGGAGTTGAACTGTAGAGGTGCATATACGATGAAGAATTGGATCTAATCACTGTTTTTTGAAAATTTTCGTAGGTGCATGGGCACCCCCTAATTGTAACATACCTCCGCCCCTGACTGTAATGCTGGATTTTCTAGCACCGTATGGTCGGCAAAGAATCAGAAAAGAAAACTTGGAATGATACTAAAAACTGTAGCTAATTAGTGATCGATGTGTTTGTGAATTGCGCTTGTATATTTGTATCGTTAGTCTCCATTGTTCTTATGCGTGCCGACAACCTCCTGCGACGATCCTGCTTTCCCATGGCCGGAAAACGATCGTTTTCAGTGGGGCCTGTTTGGCCAGACATATTGTTATTCAGGTACTAATTAAAATCACGGGAGACCCTCAACAATGTGATCGGCGAATTCTAGTGCCTAGCTAGTTGTGGTTCGGTGTGTCTCTTGTGAAGTTGTGAATGGCCTGCCCTGGGGAACCATAAAACTTATTGCTCATTTGCATGCGCTCTTGCTATTATGAACAGTCATGTTGCAACTCTTTCAAGCTCTAGCGAGTACTACCACTCTACCATCAACCATGCATGCAGCAAAAGGTAGATGGTTGGTACTGTACAGTAATGCTGTGGGTAATAAGATTACTGCATTGTCTGATGAGTGGTTGGAAAGCACTAACTATAGCAACTAGACGTCAAGTTCGAGCCCATATAAGCCCTAGCTAGAGATCACGGGGACTTGATGAGAAAGGATTATGTGAGCGAGGTGGCGCCTGCATGGCAGGTCATGGATGTTCTTGGGAGCGGGACGCATGGGGAATGCAAGCCGAACCACATCATGCGATGGACGGTCCACCAGCTGTGAGACCTTATCTAAAGGCTGACTTTTAGCTAGCTTATAAAATTTTTTAATTTATAAATAGTGCAAAAAGTGAGGAACTATCTCTTCTCTAAAAGATAGTCTCATACACGAACAATTGCAAGAGGATGACGTGTGGAATCACTTATATTATAAGCTATATGTTAAAAAGGATTGTTTCAAGTGCTTAAAGCTAGGAACTAGCTCGTACCAGGACGCCTAAGCCTGTCAGCTGCTACGGATGGACTCGCTCGCAGGTGCCGGCTGCCGTCTCCCAAAGCCAACCGCCTGGAGCCTTGAACTCATGTCCTGCCGCTTTTCTTGTCTCCAGTTGCGCCGGGTGTCATTCACATGCCGCGTTGAGTTGTTCAGTGCTGCAGTAGGCTACGAGCCCTGATGCTCTCGATCCTCCACCCCCCAATGCAATAACATCGGCGCGGGGCGATTTCTCGGCCGTAGGACATCAGGCGCCGTCAGTTCCGTCTATGGAATCTTTGTCCGCGAACAGTGGCAGAGAGCACAGTTTCCAGCGGTACATGCAAAAATAATGCGTAGGCGTACAAAGCACGGAGGCTTCCTTGTTTTCGTACTTCCTTGAGCAAATACCAACTATATTTTAGAATTTTATTACAACTACTGAACTTTCCTTACAACCTTAGCTATATGATCGACATTCCGATGGATTCGGCATGCCTCAGCTTTATATACTTATTACAAGATCACCATGTATATATGTGCCTGCTGTGATTGATAAAAAGTTGTAATAATTCTTTTTTTAAGTAAATAGTGTGATATAGAACCAAGACAACAAGCTAGTTAGCTAATGATTAGCAAGTTCATAATGTATAGATAAAAAAGAAGGAAAGCATTATGAGAAGAATTTACTATATTGTGTACAAAGACCAAGCTCCAACTCTGTTCTATCTGTGTGATCCACCAAAAACACACATGGATGTAAAAGTAGTTTTTATTTGCTTTGAGAAACACTAGTAAAATAGTCGATCTACAATGTAGCACACTTCCAGTATAATTTTTGGCTTCTTTAGAGACAACTGAAATTTCCAGCCAAGTTTGGACTGATTCAAGCCATCTGAAGCGAGTGAAGCCTCGCCATGCTGACAAAGTTAGAAGCCTTACCAATAATTCAGCCAAGCCTAACAAGGGCACCTCTCCAATAACGCCAAATGAACTACCTATAAGGGTACATTTCGTCATTTATTCCTATGTTGAGAAGAGAGAAAAAGATAAAAGATATATAGACACATGTAAACTTTATCGCTCTATTACATACATGTGGGTCCATAATAGTCTTGAGAAACGTGATATATAGCTAAAGCATTGGAGAGGTTGACTACTGATGACATGCATGGACCATTTAATAGCTAGATAGCTAGCTACATTATTAGGGACACCCTAATTTGCACACATATGGTATGTATAGTGGCATGCATACATATTAAATCAAAGCGCAAGTATTGGTTGCTTATTAGTTAGTCGAATATACATTTGGTATATATTAGCCTGCCCGATATGTTTTCTTTGTTAATTGATAATCCAACTGGTCTAGCTTGAGAAAGAAATTACATATAGAGAGCAAAATGGTGCATTAGGATGCCTTCTGACAGTCTCTGGATGACATATATATGCACTCTCATGAGAGTGCAAGTAAATGAAAATAGTTTCTAAGCCAAAGCAAACTAATTAAATTTTATACTAACTTTGTGATTGGTTGGTTTATAGTTTAGCCCCATTTTAAGCTTTGAACATCGTCACGGAGTGGCTCGTCTTTTGTTGTACTCTCTTTCAATATAGGTCAAATGAATTAAATCCTAAAATCTCAAAACTCGGATGATGTTTTCACTTTGTTTAACTCTTTTGATAATTGAGCTGCTTCTGAGGACAAGGTTTAATAAATTACTACTGGTTGGCTGATGGTTGAAGACTGAAGAATTGAAGTCATTCTCACTCGGTGCAACCGTTTCCTACTCATAGATAGTTAGGTTCTCCGTATGAGCTTCAAATTGTAAAAGGAATTTGCCATGCTATCTGGCTGATAAGAAGAGAATGGGGGAAAGAGGAGCGACAAGGGAGGATATGCGATACGGGCGGCTCAGTGATTTATAGGGATGTGATGCAGTGGAAATTTGGGGTGAAGAGAAAAGGTATCTCAAAGCTCCACTTACGGAGTACGAGCTTATGCCAGGAGGAGGCAATGTTGTTGGACGGTGTACTGCCTCCTTTACAAGGAAACAAAAAACTGTGGGATCGACCGCTCGAGAACGTACACAAATTGTTCTCCACAAACCGTGACCTGCGTGTACACTCCATCCCCGGGTGCATTCACTGGTGACTCCATGGGCCAAATCAGCCTCGAGAACAGCACCTAGTCAGGACAATTTGTTATGCACCGGAGTGAAACTCTGCTCAAGGACGGTTGACCACAAGGCGAAAAAAATATAAATTGATAATCCATAATACAGTATAGTACTCTATGAAACATGCATGGGAATGAGATCCTGCGTTTTTGGAGCTTCTCATAGGCAAGTGGTTATGTCAGGCATGTGTTAGACTGTTAACCTTACTTAAAGAAAGGCTAAACGGTATGGTAATTATTAGCTAGTTCCCACATATATAACCGGTGGTTGCATGCATGTAAAAAAAAGTTTGATTGTTTGTCGTTGTGGATTAAGAAAAGCCATTGTCCAAATACAGTGCAACCAAAGCCCTTTGCTACGAGAGAAACCCAGCCTTAGCTTAGAGAAGAGCGAGGTATAACAATGCTATAGATAGCATACTTACACAAACACAACACTGTAAAAAAAAGAAAAAATACATTTTAGGGTGAAATATTGCAAGTTATTATTGCTTTGCATGAGCTCGGTACAAGATAAGTAAATAAATGGCAGGTGAAGAACTGAGCTCTTCATCATGCTTACTCTATGCAACTGCATAAATAGCTAGCTTCTCTTTATTTGGTGGTTGTATCAAACAGTGTTTATTTTGCTGCATATAAAACCTCCCACACCATTTAGCCAGAATGATAGGGACAAGAGTTAGTATGAGTGGCATCATAGCCAGAATGATAGGGTGCAATGGGAATTGAGGTGAAGGTAGAAGCGGCCCGGAAGCTTAAAAGAGGGGTGTCGGTCTAACAGGGACCCAATCAAAATTAGTTTCCGCACACCTGCTCGGCCGGTTCGGTGAATTTAGCCCAACCTTGAGCTCTATGGCTGTTATTGCTTCCACTATGGTATAGCCTGCCATCAACCAAATTGCGAGCTGTGCTGCTATCTCTGCTCCCAATGCCCATGTTGGACGATGTAGCATGTATAACATCCCATATGTATATATCCTAAGAAGAATCTCGAGGCAAATATACAATCATCAGCAAGAAAATGAGCAGAACAGTGCAAGAAAACTTAATGATTTATTTGTAATAAATACTAACACTGTGCGACAGTTAATGGTTAATGGGTGGTGCGTTGATTAATTACTTGCATTGGATTTTTGCTAGTTTGGGGAATGCTATATTTAGAGTTCGAAAAGCGAATTTTGTTGGACGCTCCAGTAATCACCTCGCGGGCTGCAAAATGCAGCAACGGGGCGGCTCTAGCTAATGCACACGGGCACCGTTCAAACGCGCACAGTTGCAGGAGGCGGCCGCACGATAAGATAGCACCCAGTGGGGCTTGCGAACATAAACCTATATAAACAGGTGGACCAGCTAGCTGATCAGAACCAAAGCAGCCTGGCCCAGACCAAGGAACCAACCTGCGGTGTTAGTTTGCAATCTTATATGTAAGCTTTCCGCTGTTTTAGGTTGATCAAGTGAAGTTTGAGACCACACGCACACTCTCGAGAATTGAACCCTAGTGTAGACCATGATCACCCAACGACTTTAATTTTTCATTTGACTGATTGTGGGGGCACATGACAATTATTAGGGGGAGGAGGGCGAGGGAGAGGGAGAGAGAGAGAGAGATATTCCTGCGAGCTGGGATTGGGAGACATATGGAGATTCAGTTGGTCTGTGGATGGCATTGTACCTCGTAACGTCATGGATCTCCACAGCGTGTTGTGTAATCTTCGGCCAAGAAAGCTTTGAGTTGGAGTACGTGACACATCGCCCACTAGCCAACCTTTGGTATTGAGTACGTATTTATAGTTCCTTATTAGCATAGCAGTAATTCATGGGTCTGTTGTATATGATCCATTTCGCAATAGTTACTCCCTCCATTTTTTTTAGATGTCCTATCTCGTTTTTAGATGTCGTATTTCGCAATAGTTCCTTGTTAGCAGCAATTCATGGGTTTGCTGTATACGATCCATTTCGCAATAGCAACTTTTATTTAAGCTAATAAGGACCACGCACCCACTCATCGCCGGCTCGGTGCACCAGCAACAGCCCATAAATACTCCTTCGGGAGCCTCTCTGGTCCATTTATGACCCCGGCTCGGAAGCAAGACTCAAACCAAAGAGTCCAAAACTCCAAGCTGCTGTAGAACCCTTGGTTGATTGAGCGACGAGCTGAGGGTGATGCATGAGGTACGGTGTTTGCATATTGGGACTGGGAGGAGTCAGGAGATCAAGCGGGTCACTATACGAGGATATATCTCATCAATAGCACCAACCCAAAGACATTCGAGAAGTATGTGACTCTTTGTTTGGCATTGCAGCTCATCATTGGTATGAGTTACTGGCCTAGTGATCCAGGCTACCTTCGGCTGACTAATCGCAGACAACGCATTTTTCCTCAACACTAATGTGTCTGATAATTGCTATAATGGCATTTGTGCGGAATAGAGCGAGGTAGTATGTATTTTAATGTGTGACTATATAAGAGATAGCATGTAGATTTACTTATTAAGGAGTGTAAAATAAAACTATTATGTAGGAAAGTTCACATTTTTTCCCCGATTTTTTCAACGGTGGGTGCTGCTTTATCTTTACTCTCATATACTATTGATGCCACCAACTACTGTCAATGTACAGTGCCTTCGAATTTTTGTAGCAGCATGTATATAAGCTAAACAGCTTAAATGAAGAATAAGTACAATCTCACACTCAGATGATATTCTTGATCGTCTTTGAATTATTTGATGAATAATTGTTCAGCTGGTAGGTGGAGCTAGCTTCACCATGCGGCCGTAACCCACACTTGCTTGAAATTGTAAAGCTTTCCTTGCCACACGTACCATTTGGCTGATGAGAGAAGAATAGGAGATATGAGATGAACAAGAGAGCAGATGTCGAGTGGCATCAGCGGCTCAATATATAACCTCTGAGGATGAGATGCAATGGGAATTTTAGGTGAAGGTGCAATTGGCGGGCCGCGTGGTTCGGCTGGAAGAGTCGGTCAAGCTGGCCGCCGACTGTTGTCGGCGATTCAGTCCGAACGAGCGAGCCGCGCCGCTATTATCGCACAAAATGTCATCGAGCTCATGCGTTGTCAAAATTTCTAGGTTTTGCGGCTAGCTTTGCTCAATGTCGTGATGATGGTAGGCCATGGTCCCGTTCTTGAGACAACCAAGAACTCTGTGACTGTGTGGCAATGCAGCTCATCATTGATCTGATTCGCTAGCCTAGTGACCCACGGCTACCTTCGGCTGACTAATCGCGGACAAAGCATCATTTAACGGTATTCATCGGTTCACCGGAAGCTTAGTGCTTGAATTAATATCTCTACC